>CM059429.1:95397999-95992814 GCA_030390025.1 Squalus acanthias
GAGGAGAAGAGATGGGAGGAGGCGGGAGGGGAGGAGAGGAGAGAGGAGAGGCGGGGGAGAGGAGAGGAGAGGGGAGGGAGGCGGGCGGGGAGGGGAGGAGAGAGGAGAGGCGGGCGAGAGGAGAGGAGAGGGCATGGAGGCGGGAGGGGAGGAGAGGAGAGAGGAGAGGCGGGCGAGAGGAGAGGGGAGCGAGGCGGGCGGGGAGGTGAGGAGGGGGGAGGAGGCGGGCGGAGAGGCAAAGAGGAGGCGGGTGGAGAGTGGAGAGGAAGCTGGGGAGAGAGGAAGAGAGGAGGGCAAGTGGAGGGGAGATGTGGCGGGGAATGGAGTGAATGAGTAGTTGGGGAGGCCGAGGGATGGCAGGGTGGGGAAACAAGGAGGGGTTGTGAACAGTCCCAATACTCTCACTCCGCCAGCTCCGCCTCTTTAGCAGCATGCTGGTAGCTTTTGTCTTTGTGCAATTTGTTTATGTTTCACTGAAAAGCTGGAGAATTGCAGCATGAGTAACCGGATAGCATAATCCTGTTGTTAATCAAGAAAAGTCAAAACATATATGGAGTGGGTGTGGTAACCAACCTGGGAAAGGTACAATAATACTCGAATAAGATTTTGGTTTGGGATTTTGCTGCACGAGTTCATTATTTAGGTTTTTTTTATTCGTTTCTAGGATGCCCATCCCTAATTGGGAGTGCTGTCTCGCAGACTTGTCAAGCAACAGCCTGACACAGTCATACTCACAGAATCATACCTTTCAGCCAATGTCCCAGATTCCTCCATCACCATCCCTGGGTATATCCTGCCCAACGGCAGGATAGACCCACCAGGGGTGGCGGCACAGTGGTATACAGTCGGGAAGGAGTGGCCCTGGGCTACCACCGTGCTAAATGGGATAGAGTCAGAACAGATCTAGCAGCTCAAAACTGGGCATCCATAAGGCGCTGTGGGCCATCAGCAGCAGCAGAATTGTATTCCACCACAATCTGTAACCTCATGGCCCGGCATATCCCTCACTCTACCGTTACCATCAAGCCAGGCGACCAACCCTAGTTCAATAAGGAGTGTAGAAGAGCATGCCAGGAGCAGCACCAGGCGTACCTAAAAATGAGGTGCCAACCTGGGGAATCTGCAACACAGGACTACATGCATGCTAAAAAGCGGAAGCAGCATGCTATAGACAGGGCTAAGCAATCCCACAATCAACGGATCAGATCAAAGCTCTGCAGTCCTGCCACATCCAGTCGTGAATGGTGGTGGACCATTAAACAACTAACGGGAGGAGGAGGCTCCATGAATATCCCCATCCTCAATGTGGTGGAGCCCAGCACATGAGTGCAAAAGACAAAGCTGAAGCATTTGCAAGCATCTTCAGCCAGAAGTGCTGAGTGGATGATCCATATCAGCCTTCTCCTGAGGTCACCACCACCACCACCACCACCACCACAACCACAAAAGCCAGTCTTCACCCAATTCAATTCACTCCACGTGATATCAAGAACCAGCTGAGCGCACTGGATACAGCAAAGGCTGTTGTGCTGAAGACTTGTGCTCCAGAACTAGCTGCGCCTCTAGCCAAGCTGTTCCAGTATAGCTTTAACACTGGCCTCTATCCGACAATGTGGAAAACTGCCCAGGTATGTCCTGTCCACAAAAAGCAGGACAAATCCAATCCGGCCAATTACCGCCCCATCAGTCTACTCTCAATCATCAGCAAAGTGATGGAAGGTGTCGTCGACAGTGCTATCAAGCAGCACTTACTCACCAATAACCTGCTCACTGATGCCCAGTTTGGGTTTCGCCAGGACCACTCTGCTTCAGACCTCATTACAGCCTTGGTCCAAACATGGACAAAAGAGCTGACTTCCAGAGGTGAGGTGAGAGTGACTGTCCTTGACATCAAGGCAGCATTTGACCCAGTTTGGCATCAAAGAGCCCTAGTAAAACTAAAGTCAATGGGAATCGGGGGAAACTCTCCACTGGCTGGAGTCATACCTAGCACAAAGGAAGATGGTTGTGGTGGTTGGAGGTCAATCATCACAGCCCCGGCACATCACTGCAGGAGTTCCTCAGGGCAGTGTCCTAGGCCCAACCATCTTCAGCTGCTTCATCGATGACCTTCCCTCCAACATAAGGTCAGACATGGGGATGTTCGCTGATGACTGCACAGTGTTCAGTGCCATTCACAACTCCTCAGATAATGAAGCTGTCCATGCCCGCATGCAGCAAGACCTGGACGACATTCAGGCTTGGGCTGATGTGTGGCGTGAATGTTACCTGCCACTTAAGTGCCAGGCAATGACTATCTCCAACAAGCAAGCATCTAACCACCGCCGCTTGACATTCAACGGATTTTGACCCAGCAACTATGAAGGAATGGCGATATATTTCCAAGTCAGGATGGTGTGTGACTTGGAGGGGACCTTGGAGGTGGTGGTGTTCCCATGCACCTCCTGCCCTTGTCCTTCTTGGTGGTAGAGGTCGTGGGTTTGGGAGGTGCTGTCAAAGGAGCCTTGACGAGTTGCCACAGTGCATCTTGTAGATGGTACACACTGCAGCCACAGTGTGCTCGTGATGAAGGGAGTGAATGTTTACGGTGGTGGATGGGGTCCCAATAAAACGGGCTGCTTTGTCCTGGATGGTGTCGAGCTTCTTGAGTGTTGTTGGAGCTGCACTCATCCAGGCAAGTGGAGAGTATTCCATCACACTCCTGACTTGTGTCTTGTAGATGCTAGAAAGACTTTGGGGAGTCAGGAGGTGAGATACTCGCCACAGAATACCCAGCCTCTGACCTGCTCTTGTAGCCACAGTATTTATGTAGCTGGTCCAGTTAAGTTTCTGGTCAATGTGTTCCCTTCACAACACCTAAATGTACGTTGACATCCGATCATTGGGACTAGCGATCATTTAACATCTAGGTTCTGAACCGATTGACTCAATGTCTAACATGAAAGAGTACACTGTGGATCAACAGCAACTGGCAGTTGTACTGATCCCAACCAACAATACATCAACTCATCTACAAAATGAAAATACGTTTTTTTTTATGAGCCACCCATAAAATCCTTTGTTACTTGCCTACTTTCATAGCTGAACTTCAGCTCCAGTGTTTACTGTCGCTAGTAACAGAGACCTCCTTTAAATGGTGGGTAGATTAATTCATTGTGTACATTTCTGACTGTAATGTAAACAATCCAAAATGTAATCCTGAACAGAAATATACCGAGTATAAATTTGAACTATTTTTAACAAACGGCCGGTAAATACAGTGAACATTATTTCATACAAATACCAAAAACATGCACCAAGAACATACAAAATTTAACTTTTGAAGTAGTCCATGACTACTTTATTAATTGGAATATGTGACATCTCAAGGCAATCCCAACATAAAAATGCGGATACAGCGAATATATTTTGGTACCCCATTAACCAATTACAATATATGAATTGTGCCTCTTGTCATATAATAGAAAAAAAAATCAACTACCAAGCATAAAATAAGTTCACTAGTTCCTTTGTGTGTCAGTTTGTTTAGAGTATTAGACAGCACAACAACAGGGTACAGTAGTGGTGACAGCAACAAGGCATATTTGAAAGTTCTCTATCTGAATGCACGTAGCATTCATAACAAAATAGACGAGTTAATGGCACAAATAACTACATATGGGTATGATCTTGTGGCCATTACAGAAACATGGCTGCAGGGTGACAATGCCTGGGAATTAAACATACCAGGTTATTTAACGATCAGGAAGGACAGGCAGGAAGGAAGGGGAGGTGGGGTGGCTATGTTAATAAAGGAAGGAATCACTGTAATACAGAGAAATGATATTGGGTCAAAAGATCAGGATAATGAAACAGTTTGGGTGCAGATAAGGAATAATAAGGGGAAAAAAACACTAGTGGGAGTAGTCTATAGGCCTCCGAATAGTTGCAACTCTGTTGGACGGAGTATCAATCGGGAAATAGTTGAGGCTTGTAATAAGGGAACATCTATAATTATGGGGGATTTTAACTATCATATTAATTGGACAAATCAAATTGGGCAGGGCTGCCTTAAGGATGAGTTCATTGAGTGTATTAGGGATGGGTTTCTTGAGCAGTATGTAACTGAACCGACCAGGGGGCAAGCAACCTTAGATCTGGTCCTGTGTAACGAGACAGGATTAATTAAAAATGTCCTAGTAAAGGATCCCCTTGGAATGAGTGACCATAACATGGTTGAATTCCATATTCAATTAGAGGGTGAAAAGGTTGGTACTCAAACAAGCGTGCTAAGCTTGAATAAAGGAGACTATGAAGGTATGCGAGTGGAATTTAGTAGAGTGGATTGGGAAAATAGATTAAAGGGTAAGACGATACATGATCAGTGGTGTACATTTAAGGAGTTATTTTACAACTTCCAAAAAATATATATTCCACTGAGAAGAAAAGGGTGTAAAAGAAAAGACAGTCATCCGTGGCTAAGTAAAGAAATTGAGGATAGTATTCGACTAAAAACAAGGGTTATAAGGTAGCCAAATCTAGTGGGAGGATAGAGGATTGGGAAAACTTTAAAAGACAGCAAAAAATAACAAAAAGATTGATTAAGAAAGGGAAGATAGATTATGAAAGTAAATTAGCAAAAAATATAAAAACAGATAGTAAGAGTTTTTATAGTTATATAAAAAGAAAAAGGGTGGCTAAAGTAAATGTTGGTCCCTTAGAGGATGAGACCGGGAAATTAATGGTGGGAAATATGGAGATGGCAAATACACTGAATGAATATTTTGTATCAGTCTTTACAGTAGAGGACACTAAGAATATCCCAACACTGGACAAACAGGGGGCTATGGGGGGGGGGAGGAGCTAAACACGATCAAAATCACTAAGGAAGTGGTACTCGGTAAAATAATGGGACTCAAGGCGGATAAACCACCTGGACCTGATGGCTTACATCCTAGGGTCTTGAGGGAAGTGGCGGTAGGGATTGTGGATGCATTGGTAATAATTTTCCAAAACTCCCTGGACTCAACAAAGATCCCGGCAGACTGGAAAACTGCTAATGTAACACCCTTATTTAAAAAGGGCAGTAGACAGAAGGCTGGAAACTATAGACCGGTTAGCCTAACATCTGTGGTAGGTAAAATTTTGGAGTCCATTATTAAGGAGACAGTAACGGGACATTTGGATAATCATAATTTAATAGGACAAAGTCAGCATGGTTTTATGAAGGGTAAGTCATGTTTGACAAATTTGCTGGAGTTCTTTGAGGAAGTAACACACAGGGTGGATAAAGGGGAACCAGTGGATGTGGTGTATTTAGACTTCCAAAAGGCATTTGACAAGGTGCCACACAAAAGATTATTGCTTAAGATAAAAAATCACGGGATTGGGGGTAATATTCTGGCATGGATAGAGGATTGGCTATCTAACAGAAGGCAGAGAGTTGGGATAAATGGTTCATTCTCAGACTGCCAATCAGTAACTAGTGGTGTTCCGCAGGGGTCAGTGCTGGGTCCCCAACTCTTTACAATCTATATTAACGATTTGGAGGAGGGGACCGAGTGTAACATATCAAAGTTTGCAGATGATACTAAGATGGGAGGGAAAGTAGTGAGTGAGGAGGACATAAAAAATCTGCAAGGGGACATAGACAGGCTAAGTAAGTGGGCAGAGATTTGGCAGATGGAATACAATACTGGAAAGTGTGAGGTTATGCACTTTGGCAGGAAAAATAGTAGAGCAAGTCATTATCTAAATGGCAAGAAACTGGAAAGTACTGAAGTACAAAGGGATCTGGGGGTCCTGGTGCACGAAACTCAAAAGGTTAGTATGCAGGTGCAGCAAGTGATTAAGAAGGCCAATGGAATGTTGGCTTTCATTGCTAAGGGGATAGAATATAAAAATAGGGAGGTATTGCTTCAGTTGTACAAGGTATTGGTGAGACCGCACCTGGAATACTGCATACAGTTTTGGTGTCCATACTTAAGAAAAGACATACTTGCTCTCGAGTCAGTACAAAGAAGGTTCACTCGGTTAATCCCGGGGATGAGGGGATGGACATATGAGGAGAGGTTGGGTAGATTGGGACTCTACTCATTGGAGTTCAGAAGAATGAGAGGCGATCTTATTGAAACATATAAGATTGTGAAGGGGTTGGATCGGGTGGATGCGGGGAGGATGTTCCCGATGATGGGTGAAACTAGAACTAGGGGGCATAGTCTTAGAATAAGGGGCTGCTCTTTCAAAACTGAGATGAGAAGGAACTACTTCACTCAGAGGGTGGTAGGTCCATGGAATATGCTGCCCCAAAAAGCTGTAGAAGCTACATCATTACATAAATTTAAAACAGAAATAGACAGTTTCCTAGAAGTAAAGGGCATTAAGGGTTACGGGGAGCGGGCAGGAATTTGGACATGAGTCTAGGTTCGGATCGGTCATGGCCCTGTGGGTAGCGTAGCGGGCCCAGGGGCCGTGTAGCCTGATCCTGCTCCTATTTCGTGTGTCCAATTCTGTTAGGTTCAGGAGATGGTTCTGTGATAGTAGATTGGCGGTTAGGATCAGATCAGCCATGATCTTATTGAATGGCGGAGCAGGCTCGAGGGGCCAATTGGCCTACTCCTGCTCCTATTTCTTATGTTCTTATGTTCTTAAGGCACATGGTTCATACTTGACCCCGTGGTTGCTGGGAGCACAAAAAGAGCTGGAAAACATGAACAGGGGGTCAACAACCAAACCATCGCCCAGTGCCAGCACCAAAAAAGAAAATGTCGTTTTCAGAATAAAGTGCAATGGCTTCCCCACAGACATATTATGGAAAAAGCAACGATCTCCCGGCTGGTATATCATAATTTTTCAAGCTGATGGCAAGCTGGCAATTTGGGCCTTGCCCCACATGAGGAAGTAGGAGAGTCAGTCAATGGTTCTGTAGGAAATGTCACGGGCCCCTGCCTGTTGATTGGGGGGTAACTGAGCTGATAAATGTTAGGTCACTAGTACAACTCGATTCAGCAAAGAGCCACAGAGTTATAGACCTTTAACTTTGTCACTTAATATGAACACGTTAAAAGTTACTGTTGGCCATTTTCTGGCGATACCACCCATCTGTCTGCAACTTCAGGGAGCCAAAGACGGATGGTACTACTGTCATTAATTGATGAACTTGGTAAATCTATCACAGTAGCATTACTTGCATGTATGGCCTGATGTGATTACTGCTTCAGTGCCACACATGTGTTACTTCTTTTTGTTGCCAATAATGAAACTTGCAATTGGTTTTTAACTTAATAAATTCAGTTTTACCGCTCCAAGGAACTTTGGTTAGCCCTTAGTTGTAGGAACTGATGAGCAACTGGTATGTAAGTAGTTTCAGTACAGTACCTACAGCTGAATACTGTCATTAGTATGATGGAAACATATTAACCTTTTCTCCAAGCCGCGTGCAAGCATCGCGTGCGTACTTACCTACCGCGCCTGCTGTTGTGCTTCAGGCCCACGAGGAATTCGGGTCCTGGGCCTCCTGCAGCTGCCGGCGCGCAGTGCTCGCGTATCCCAGGGGCGCAGTTAGTTCGAAGCGTCCCCTGGGATCACGTGGGCCATGGAGAGCCAATCCTAGCAGGGAATTTTCATTCATAGATTTGTCAGGAAGACCTGTCAAATCTATGAATAGAGATCGGCCCCAAAACCACACTAAAACTTCAAATAATTTTTTTTTAAACCATTACATTTTTAAAATAACTATAAATTACATAAATTAACTACTTTAAACAAAAATTTAAATTTTTGAAAAAATTAATTAAACTTTTTAACGGTGCTAAAAATAAACTTACCTTTCTTTAAAGTATGTAAAAAAGATAAACCTGTTGAAAAAATGTTTAAATTGTACTTAATTAACCACTTACCTTGTTAAAAACAGGCCTTGCGCCTCCTTTTTAAATGTGCAGCTTCTCCATACTTACCCTCACGGAGAAACCTGAAAAAAATGAAGTTCGCTGCGTGCGCGCTGCCTCTACCGCGCACGCGTTCGACTTCTGAACCCCTTCCTTCAGGGGAACGGAAGTTCCGGTTTCCCGCGCATGCGCAGTGCATGCAGGAAACCGGCACTTCAGGTGGCCTTACGGGTGAGTACACAGCGCGTACTCACCCGACAAGAGCTGAATTTCTGGCCCAACATGTTTACATTTTCTTAAACTTTAGTTGCTGTAATGAACGCTGTAGATAATGCATTTTCGATAGTGGATCTTTACCATCGCTGGTATTGAGAACATCAACAACAACAACTTGCACTTATATAGCACCTTTAATGTCGTAAAACATCCCAAGGTGCTTCACAGGAGCGATTATCAAACAAAATTTGACCCTGAGCCACATAAGGGGATATTAGGGCAGATGACCAAAAGCTTGATCAAAGAGGTAGGTTTTAAGGAGCATGTTAAAGGAGGAAAGAGAGGTGGAGAGGTTTAGGGAGGGAATTCCAGAGCTTAGGGCCACAGCAGCCGAAGGCACGGCCATCAATGGTGGAACAATTAAAATCAGGGATGCTCAAGAGGCCGGACTCAGAGGAACGCAGATATCTCGGAGGGTTATAGGGCTAGAGGAGGCTACAGAGATAAGGAGGGCATGGAGGGACTTGAAAACAATGATGAGAATTTTGAAATCGAGGCATTGCTTAACCAGGAGCCAATGTGGGTCAGTAAGCACAAGGGTGATGGGTGAATGGGACTTGGTGCGAGTTAAGATACGGGCAGCAGAGTTTTGGATGAGCTTAAGTTTATGGAGGGTTGAAGATGGGAGACCGGCAGATGTGCTGAGGCGGGGTGGAGTCAGGCGATGTTACGCAGGTGGAAATAGGCGGTCTTAGTGATGGCATGGATATGTGGTCGGAAGCTCATCTCAGGATCAAATACAACACCAAGGTTGTGAACAGTCTGGTTCAGCCTCAGACAGTTGCCAGGGAGAGGGATGGAGTCGTTGGTTAGGGAACAATTTTGTGACTGGGACTGAAGGCAATGGCTTCGGTCTTCCCAATATTTAGTTGGAGAAAATTTCTGCTCATCCAGTACTGGATGTCAGACAAGCAGTCTGACAATTTAGAGACAGTGGAGGGTTCGAGAGAGGTGGTGGTGAGGTAGATAGAGCTGGGTGTTGTCAGCGTACATGTGGAACCTGACATTGTGTTTTCGGATGATGTCGCCAAGGGGCAGCATGTAGATGAGAAATAGGAGGGGGCCAAGGATAGGTCCTTGGGGGACACCAGAGGTAATGGTGCGGGAGCGGGAAGAGAAACCATTGCAGGTGATTCTTTGGCTGCACACTGACATCACACTGCAATGTGATAATCACTAGCAGAAATCATTATGAGAGATGTTTAGTTATACAACTAAGATTAACTAAAGTCTTGGATATTAATTCCCCAGTTTAAGAATCAAATGTACATTGACCCTCTCTTCTCACCCAATGAATGCATATCTCTAATTGTTCAACTCATAGAGAAATCTTTGTGATCTGTGACCTCATGCACCTTCCCAGCAGGAGAAGGGTAATCCAGGGGAGAGTTTCACCGCTGAAGTACCGAAAGAGGGAATGATGAGAAACGAAAAGTTTGGTTGTGGTAAAAATATTAATTACCTACACTATCCTGAATGAGGATACCAGATTGAAGATTTTGATCTCGCAGCTGCTATTTTCAAAAATGCACCATAAATTCATAAAAGTTTGCATGCCTTAGGCCTTTCAGCTGTCCACTGCCTTTTAGTGCCGGACTGCTGGCGTTACCACATGATATCCTTGCTACTGACTTCATACCATCCGTGCCAACAGCCCATGCTTTCTCCACTATGATCATTTTAACATATGACCTCCTCATTGGGTCAGCTTTGTCCCAGGATCCCATCAATCAGCTTTGTCCTGAGCATTCAAAGGAGGTAGATGATTATCCTCAAGTAATTACGTTTTTCTTGCAGTTTGATACACAACACTGTACACACATGCTTAAAGTTGTTTTGATAACATTGGGCCTCACCCAATACCACCACTATCTTGTACAAAATTATACCTTTACTTATGTCCCTTAAGTACGCAACTGGATGATCATGGAGTCCACTGGTTTGCTGGAAGCTTTGCATGACTGGTGGGCACATCAGTGGGTTGAATGTATTATTAATCTGAATTTGGCAACTGCTATATGCAAAATTATTGGACATTAGGTATGTATGGGCAGCCTGTTTATTTTATTAGTGATACCCTCCTTTAGGGGATACTTTTAGTTATTCTAGGTGTGATTAGGCTTTGCACATTGCACAAAACAGGGCACAGACTGAAGTAAAGGGACATCTGCGAATGCTGCTACAACAACAACTTGCATTTATAAAGCATCTTTAACATAGAAAAATATCCCAAGGTGCGTTGCAGAGACAAAACATTTTTTTAAATGGATGCTGAGCCAAAGCAGCAGATCTTATGAGGACTGACCAAAGGCTTGGTTAAAGAGGTGGGTTTTAACGAGAGTTTTAAAGGAGGAGAGGTAGAGAGGTTAAGGAGGGAATTACAAAAACATGGGGGCTAGGTGGCTGAAGACATGGCCGCCAATGGTTGGGTGAAAGGAGAGGGGATGCACAAGGGGCTAGAGTCGGAGGAACAGAGAGTTCTGAGGGAGCTGGTGGGAGATTAGGGGGGGCAAAGCCATGTAGGGATCTAAACATGAGGATGAGAATTTTCATATTGAGACTTTGGGGTCCAGGAACCAATGTAGATTAGCAAGGACAGGGATGATGGGCAAATGGGACTTGGTAGGAGATCGGATATGGGCAGAAGAGTTTTGGATGAGCTGAAGTTTATGGAGGATGTGAAGCCAACAGGAGAGCATTGGAATAGTCGAGTCTGGAGGTGAGGCTTTCAGCAGAAGATGGGCTGAGGAAGGGTAGAGGTGGGCGATGTTATGGAAATAGAGGTAGGCAGTCTCTGTGGAGAAGATACCATATCATTTCAAATACTTTTTTGACTTTAGTTTGAAATATTTTATTAAAGAATAGCATATAAATCCCTTAATGGCTCAATTGGTAAATTTACTGCCCAGTATGCAACAAAGCCATACATATCAGGAAGATTCCAGGTTTAATCCCAGATATGAACTGAGTTAGCTCACCTCAGCCATGTTGGCAGTGAAGGGTGTTACAATTGGCCTCAGTGTTTCTTGCAAGAGAAAGAACTCCTGCTAGAAAGTGCACGTGTACACATCAGCTGAGAATGGGATCAGGCTTGCGTGTCCCTCATGATTGAATAGCCTGCCAAGATTCACCTTTCAGGCTCACGCATAAATAACAGCCACTTGGACAAGCTACCAGAGTTGAATTCCAGAGGTGAGGTGAGAGTGACTGCCCTTGACATCAAGGCAGCATTTGACCAAATGTGGCACAAGAAGCCCTAGTAAAACTGAAGTCACTGGGGATCAGGGGGAAGACTCTCCAGTGGTTGGAGCCATAAAGGAAGCTGGTTGTGGATGTTGAAGGTCAATCATCTCAGCCCCAGAACATCACTGCAGGAGTTCTTCAGGTGAGCATAAGAAATAGGAGCAGGAATAGGCCACTTGGCCCTTCAAGCCTGCTCTGACATTCAATAAGATCATGGCTGATCTTGGGCTCAAAGCCACTTCCCTGCCCGCTCCCCATAACCCTTCACTCCCTTATCTTGCAAAAATTTGTCTATCTCCACAGATAATGACCCAGCCTCCACAGCTCTCTGGGGCAGAGAATTCCATAAATTTACGCCCCTCTGAGAGAAGAAATTCCTCCTCATCTCAGTTCTAAAAGGGCGACCCTTTATTCTAAAACTGAGCCCCCGCGTTCGAGATTTCCCCACGAGGGGAAACATCCTCTCTGCATCTACCTTGTTGTGCCCCCTCAGTATCTTATATGTTTCAATAAGATTACCTCTCATTCTTCTAAATTCCAATGAGTATAGGCCCAGCCTGCTCAACCTTTCCTCATAAGTCAACCCCCTCATCTCTGGAAATAACCTAGTGAATCGTCTCTGAACTGCCTCCAATGCAAGTATATCCTTCCTTAAATAAGGAGACCAAAACTGTACACAGTACTCAAGGTGTGGTCTCACCAATACCCTGTACAGTTGTAGCGGGACTTCCCTGCTTTTATACTCCAACCCCTTTGAAATAAAGGCCGACATTCCATTTGCCTTTTTGATTACTTGCTGTACCTGCATGCTAACTTTTTGTGTTTCATGCACAAGGACCCCAGGTCCCTCTGAACTGTAGCATTTTGTAATCTCTCTCCATTTAAATAATAATTTGCTTTTTTATTTTTCCTGCCAAAGCGTATAACCTCGCACTTTCCCACATTATACTCCATCTGCCAAATGTTTGCCCACTCACTTAGCCTGTATAGACAGGCTATACATCCCTTTGCAGATTCTTTGAGTCCTCTGCACAACTTGCTTTCCCACCCATCTTTGTATCATCCACAAACTTGGCTACATTACACTCGGTCCCTTCATCCAAGTCATTAATGTAGATTGTAAATAGTTGAGGCCCCAGCACCGATCCCTGTGGCACCCCACTAGTTACAGTTTGCCAACCGGAAAATGACCCATTTATCCCGACTCTCTGCTTTCTGTTAGTTAGTCCGAGCATCCTCGGACCAACTATGTTCAGCTGCAACATTAATGACCTTCCCTCCATCAAAAGTGGGGCTGTTTGTTGATTATTGCACAGTGTTCATCTTCATTGGCAATTCCTCAGATAATGAAGCAGCTCACACCCACATGCAGCAAGACCTGGACAACATCATCGTTTAAAACACTTCTATCAAATCACCCTGTAATCTTCTCTGTAAACAGCCCTGACTTTCCTTCATTCAAAGTATAATTATTACTTTCTTTTAACCAAAATTTACCACCTCACATTTATTGCCATTACTTTTCATCTGCCACATTTTTGCCCATTCTAATATCCCAATGAATCTTCATTTGGTCCTTAGAATTATTATACAGTATGTATGCCTCCTATTTTAGTATCGTCTTCAAATTTGGAAATGACTGCCTATAGCTATATGTCCAAATCATTGATGTACGCTATGAATAGAAGCAGTCCCAAAACATAACTCTGTGGAATACCCCTACTACTTCTAACCTCTCTGAGAAACTGTCTTTAACTCCTACTCTCTGTTTCCTCCCTCCTAACCAATTTTGAATTCAATTTGCTATCCTCCCCCTAATTCCATACCCCTTAATCTTCTCCAATAGTCTCTTGCATAGCATCTTGTCAAAGGCTTTCTGAAAGTCCATGTACACGACATCCATTGCATTTACCCCATCCATCCATCATATCTGTCACCTGCTTAAAGAACTTTCTCAGGTTTGTCAAGCAGATACTACCAGATATCATGTGGGTGATCTTTAAGTTTTTATTTGGTGCGTAATGTTCTTAGGTGTTCTTTTAAGAAAAATGGTGTGGAGGTACCTTAAAGCAAAACCTACTTGAATTGTTTACATAAAGCACAAAAAAACTGGAGCAACTTGAATTATAAGGAAAGAGTGGAGAAACCTTGACTCTTCGGCCTTGAAAGGAGACAACTGACAAGTGAAACTCATAGAGATACATAAGATATGAGATGGTATCGAGAAAGAAACTCATGAGCAATACTTCAAAGGATGCCATAAAAGTAAAACAGGGCGGCACAGCTTCAAACGGTGAATGCAGGACCAATGTCTGGAAGCTCATCACACAAAATGATTAAGTTTTGAATTGACTTCTGAGTTGAATAGTAGTGGCTAAAATATTGGAGTCATTTAAAAGACAATTAGATGCTGTAATGAGGTTTATTGAGGTAAGGTGAGCCAAGTGGTCTTCCTTATCTGTATTTCTCTTGTGTAACTAATGCCAGCTCATAGTGACTATTGTCTCTTCAGATCACCCCACCAACAGTAATTAGATGAATGACAAGTTAATTGTTTCTTGTTAGAAGGAAGAGTGTTGGCCAGGATACTGGGAAACTGCCCTGTTTTTCAAATAGTGCTATCGGATCTTTAATGGCTACCTAAACCATAGGAACAGGCAGATGGGACTTGGGTTGAATATCTTAACCAAAGGACGGCACCTCTGACTGTGCAGTGACCCTTCATTACTGGAGTGTTAAGATAGACTTGCATTTATATAGTGCCTTTCACATCCTCAAGATGTCCCAAAGTGCTTCATTTCCAATTAATTACTATTGAAATGTAAGAAGTCGCACAACACCAGATTATAGTCCAACAGTTTTATTTGAAATCACAAGCTTTCGGAGCGGCTGCTCCTTCGTCAGGTGACTTCACCTGACGAAGGAGCAGCGCTCCGAAAGCTTGTGATTTCAAATAAAACTGTTGGACTATAACCTGGTGTTGTGCGACTTCTCACATTTGTCCACCCCAGTCCAACACCGGCATCTCCACATTATTGAAATGTAGTCACTGTTGTTGTGTAGGCAAATGTCAAAGACAATTTGTGCACAGCAAGGGTCCGCAGACAGTGATGGCATGAATAACCAGTTAGTTTGATTTTATTGGTGTTGGTTGAGAGATGAATGTTGACCAGGACGCTGTCAGCACTCTTTGCTCTTCTTCAAAAAAGTGTCATAGGATTTTTTTTTTTATATGCACCTGAAAAGGCAGATAGGTACTTGGATGTGCCATCTTCAACAAAAGAAGAAAGAGCTTGTATTTATATAGCGGCTTTCACAACCTCAGGATGCCTCAAAGTACTTTACAGCCAATGAAATATATTTTGAAGTGTAGTCACTGTTGTAATACAGGAAACAATGCGACACTCCCTCAGTACTTTACTGAAGTGTCAACCTAGATTCCTGCACTGGTCATTTCCCTGGGGGTTCTCCAAATCTGAGCACCAATTGTTCAGTCAGCAATCTGTACCTTTTTTTCCAAGTTCATCCTCTTCAAATCCCCAAGATAGTCAACTTGCCCATGTGCATCCAAATAAATTTCTCTTCTAAGACCAGAACTTACAGACAACAATATATGAACTGGAGAAAGAAAAAGAAGGAACTTGCTTCAATATAATACCTTCTGCATCCTTTGGGCTTCCCAAATTGTTTCACGGCCAATTACTTTTGAACTGTAGTCACTTGTTTGGTAAGCAAACACAGCAGACAATGTTTGCATAGCAAGGTTCTACAAAAAGCAAATGAGATAAATAACCAGATAAGTTGTTTAGGTTGAGGGATGAATGTTGACCAGGACACCGAGAGAATTCCCTGCTTCTCTTCAAAATAATGCTGTGGGGTTTTTTGCATTCACTTGAACAAGTGATTGCAAAATACAGTATCACTGATAAACAAATCTTTCCCTATACTCTATCTTCCCATAATCCCTCCAGACTTGAATCATTAGTGATTTCTCCACAACTTTAGTAATTAGATGAGGATAGGGAGAGTATTTAAGCCCGACTGCTTCATAATCTACTGAGAGATGATCCACGTAGAATATATTGTTATATATACTTTAAGGGATTACTCCCAATAAGAAACATTCTCCAGTGTGGTTCAGCCTCAGACAGATGTTAGGGAGAGGGATGGAGTCAGTGGCTAGGGAACGGAGTTTGTGGCAGGGACCGAAAACAATGGCTTTGGTCTTCCCAATATTTAACTGGAGAACATTTTTGCTCATCCAGAACTGTATGTCGGACAAGCAGTCTGACAATTTAGAGACCGTGGAGGGGTTGAGAGAAGTGGTGGTGAGGTAAAGCTGGGTGTCATCAGCGTACATGTGGAAACTGACGCTGTGTTTTCGGATGATGTCGCCAAGGGGCAACATGTAGATGAGAAATAGCAGGGGGTCAAGGATAGATCCTTGGGGAACACCAGAGGTAACGATGCGAGAGCGGGAAGAGAAGCCGTTGCAGGTGATTCTCTGGTTACAATTAGATAGATAAGCATGGAACCAGGCGAGTGCAGTCCCACCCAGCTGGATGACGGTGGAGAGGCGTTGGAGAAGGATGGAGTGGTCAACCGTGTCAAAGGCTGCAGACAAGTCAAGAAGGATGAGGAGAGATAGCTTACCTTTATCACAGTCACAAAGGATGTCATTTGTGATTTTGGTGAGAGCCATTTTGGTACTGTGGCAAGGGCGGAAACCTGATTGGAGGGATTCAAACATGGAATTGCGGGAAAGATGGGCACGGATTTGGGAGGCGACAACACGTTCAAGGACTTTGGAGAGGAAAGGGAGGTTGGAGATGGGGCGGTACAGTAGTTTGCAAGGACGGAGAGATCAAGATTTGGTTTTTTGAGGAGAGGGGTGATGACGGCAGATTTGAGGGAAAGGGGGAAAGTACCTGGGGAGAGAGAACCATTAACAATATCAGCTAACATGGGAGCCAGAAAAGGAAGTTGGGTGGTCAGCAGTTTGGTGGGAATAGGGTTGAGGGAGCAGGAGGTGGGTCTCATGGACAAGATGAGCGCGGAGAGGTCATGTGGGGAGATAGAGAGAAACTGGAGAAAGATGTGAGTTCAGGGCTAGGGCAGGGGGGGGCCTTAGAGGAAGTTTGGCCCGGTGGGCTAGGGGAAGGAAGGGACGTAGCAGAGGCAGCTGATCGGATGGTCTCAATCTTAGAGACAAAGAAGTCCATGAGTTCCTCGCACTTGTTATCGGAGGTGAGGGTGGAGGAGACAGGGGAGACAGTTAGCAGTAGAGAATAGGAGCCGGGGTTTATCTTTGCATTCCAGAATGATTCTGGAATAGTGAGCAATTTTGGCAGACGAGAGCAGGGCCTGATAATGCTTTATGTGGTCCAGCCAGATCTAGCAGTGAGTGGCTAAACCAGTTGTCCGCCATATCCGTTCGAGTCTGCGTCCCTTGGACTTAAGGGAGCGAAGATGAGGGCCGTACCAGGGGGAACGGCCAGAGTGAGAGAGAGTAATTGTTTTAGTAGGGACTAGGGCATCAAAGGTGGTGCTGAGGGTGTGGTGGAGCAGATCGGTAGCTGCAGAAATGTCATGGTGAATGGAGGGCCAGAGGCTGGACAGTTGGGATTTCATAAGTGCAGTTGTAAGAGAGTTGGGAGAGAGTTTTTTCCAGGGGCGGACACAGAAGGAAGTATGGTTGGGGTGGGGGGTGGAAGGGGGATGTGGGTGGAGAGCGATACGAGGAAATGGTCAGAGATGGCCTTATCTGCAATTGACACAATGGGAGTAGCGAGGCCACGAGAGATGGCAAGGTGGAGGGGGTGGCCGTGAATATGGGTTGGGGAGTTTACATGGAGGGAGAGATTAAGGGAGTATAGGAGACTAGTGAACTCAGAGGAGAGAGAGCATGATGAATTGAGATGGTGGTTGAAATCACCGAGGATGAGAAGTCGTTCAGTGCAGAGGCTGAGGGAGGAGAGCAGTGAAGATATCTCGGTAATAAAATTTTTATGGTACTTGGGTGGATGGTAGAGAACGAGAATTTTAAATGAGAGGCGAGAGGGGTGGAACAAGATGAGATGCTCAAAGGAGGAGAAAGTGCCGGAGGAGTAGGGGGACAGACCAAGGTGTGATTTAGTGATGAGAGCCACACCGCCACCACGGCGGTCTCAGTGGGGCAAGTGGTGGAAGGTATAGCCAGGCGGGGAGGCTTCATTTAAGGGTAAGGTGTCATCGCCCCTCAACCAAGTTTCCGTCAGGGCCATGATATCGATGCAATCATCCCCGATAAGCTCATGGATGGCAAGGGCCTTGTTCGCAAGTGAACGGACATTCTGGAGGGAGATGCGGAGAGGGTCGGTGATGGTCACTGCCCCACTGCCAGTGTCCACAGGGTCAGTGCTGGGGGGGGATGAGTTGGATGGGGAGGAGATTGGCAAGATTTGCCCCCAGTGGCAGCACTGGGTGGAAAGGTCGGCGTGAGAGTCAGATGGGACAGTTGGCGTTGCTGCTCGTAAGGCGGCAGCAACGAGTGCCTCAATGGGCCCTTCGTAGGATGCCAAGAGAGGCACAGAGGGAAGCTGTAGGTTTATCTAAGAGGGAGTCAAGCCTGGGACAGCGGCAGGTGAGTAGGAAGGTCGAAGAGTAATGAGGGATTGGGGTAGGGATTTGGGAGGGCAGAGTATCCGAGAGAGGAGAGATGAAAGGAGGCATGACGACAGGAGAGAGCGGTCAGGGAGGGATAGAGAGAAAAGGAAAATAGGGGGAAAAAGTGGGATGGCTGGGGTCCGGAGTGGCAGCCAAAGTGCGCACGCGAATGGACACGCAAAAAGCTCAGATTACACAGGCCTGTTTAAATGTAATAATTAATGGAATACATATTTCCTGGTAGCAGGGAATAGGTTGGGGACAATAGTAGGGAGACCGGGGTCAAAGTCAGAGGTCCCATGGAAGGACAAGCCGACATGAGCAGTTTTAGGGAGGAATGTTGGCCCACTCTTCTTAGAATAGTACCATGGGATTTTTAATATCCACCTTTATGGGCAGACAGGACTTTGGTTTCATACCTCATCCAAAGGACGAGAAGTTAAACTGAGATCCTGTCTGCCTGTCTAATTAGCAGGTTACACGTGTGCCCAGTTTTACAGACTGAAAATCTGGTCAGTTTGAATTGGAGATAAGGTGTAAATGTTGCCACCTGTTCTGGGACTAATGCAAACACCTCAACCTGCTGGCACAATGCCATACTGATTGAACCTTTATCAGGCTAGTGATAGGACCTTTAGCTTGCAATCCAAGAAGGTGTGTTTTTTATAGAAGAATTATAAAAAGAAAACTCTGCTTTTGAACAATTTAAAATGCACTTATTGTGTACACAGTAACAGACCAGTATGCTTGCTACTCCAAAGTACAAGTCAAAATTTCTTCACTGCACTGCCCTTTTAACAGCAGTGACAGTGAAGGAAGTAAATGTTTGTATTTTCTTGCCAGTTTAGTTTCACAAATATAAATGTGTACAATGAGTGGCAACTGAATGACCAAAAACTGTTCACTAAATCTCAGAGAATAAGCCTGTATTATTCTATTTATCAAAAATTTCCCAATTGAAAATTAATTCTCAGAAGACAAGCTTTCGGTATTTCATCCTAAATTTTGTGATCAGGTAGAAGCTCGATCAGAAGTGAAATACTGCAGGAAGGCCGCCTGCCATCCCTTCAGCGTGCTGACCACACAAGTATCTCTGGAATTAGTTGTATTGTCATAATGCGGGCTAGCTCCTGCCATGGAAAACACCTGTGATTGGCATCTTGCCCATTGTTGAGACAGAAACCACGTGCGACTGCAGGATTTATAGGCTTGCAGCAACTTAAAGGACAGGCGTGATGTTTGCAGTTTTGGAAGTTGGCCGGCCTCTTTAGAAAAACAAGGCGGGGGGAGGGGGGGGCGGGGGGTGAGTTTTATATCCGCGTCTGGCAGAGCGGGGTGGGGGGGAGGGAGTTCAAATGGAGCAGGAGACTTACCCGCTGGCCTCCTGCTCGCAACTTCAGGCGCCAGGGACGCACACCGGAAGGCGGCGGGCTCCCTCTTTAAATATGTAGATTGGGTCCTGATGACATCCTGAGGACCCGGTTGCTGGGTTACATTGGCCTGAGCGGGAAAGTGGCTGTGACTTTCCTGATAGGCTGAATCTTGCGGGCGGAGGATCAGCAGGAGAAGAGGCCCCTCTGGCTAAGTTTATTTCTTTCCTCCGAGCCTCAGGAGGGGAAGCGTAGACCTCACCTGCTTGGACTCCCCCCCTTCTTCCCAAATAACTGACCGCACCAGAACACCCCTCCCCCCCCTCTTACCTTGGGCCCAAGCGGTGGCTTCCAACACCCCTGATTTTAAGGGCCGGGTAGCTATTTTGATTGGGAAGTCGGTTAGGGGGCATGTTAATGAGGCCCAGCTATTAAAATTGGCTGGGCCACCCGCTGCTGCTCCCCGGCAGGCCAGCTGCTCGACGGCTGCTTTCCCACCCGGGAGTTAAAATTCCCCTCCCCCCCCCCCATTGTCTGTAAAGAGGGACTATTGTCCATTTCTTTAATGGGGCCTCTGAAATTCTCTTGGGAGGATGTGTGGCAGAGAAGAGGGCTTTGTTCACTGACCTTATGGGTGATATTTGGTCTGTTATCAGGCCGGTCAATATTCATGGGGAAGGCAATGCCCAATAATTGGAGCATTGCTGGAATAAGCACATATGATGGAGCTGTTTCTGCATATATGGCAGGGCCAGGCCAGGCCAGAAATGGCATAGCCTATAGCTGGCCCATCTCAGGGCTCAACTGCCAGGGGACAGAGGCCACCTCAATCTCAAGAGGCATCATGTGGGCGAGCCACAAGACTAGAGCTAAAAGCACATGTTCCGCACCCTGTCACCAAGGGGGGTGGAAACAGGAGGTTATGAAAATCTGATTGCACTGTAGTTGTTGCATGCAAGGTAGCACTTAGGGCCACCTGTCTGCAATCTATAATCCCCTGGATCTTTGGGAATCCTGCCACTTGGTAAAATTGGATAGCCCTTTCCTGCTGCTGTTGGTTGCCAATGCGAAGGAGATGAAATCGCTTGCTTGAGCAAACAATGCAATCAGTCACTTGCTTTGAATAACTGTGTACAGCTGTTTGGCTTATGTTGCTGAGATTTCCAGTGGTAACCTGGAATCAACTTGCAGCATAAAAGCTAAGGGCCACTGTTACTTTGACAGCGCTGTACCTGTGCAGGAGTTTGGCTGCAGGTCAGTTTGGAGCATGTAGCACAAGACTGTAATGGCACCCCTTGTGAATCAAAACCTCCACAGCACTATTCCTCTGACAAATGGGCATACGCGTGCCTCTGCCTGCAAGTTCTGGGGTGGGGGTACGAGCAGGTGGGGGGCACGAGCAGGTGGGGGCAGCGTAGCAGCATCCCTTTGATGGTCCTCCTCCTGAAACAGCAGCGCCTGAACAATAACCCCAAAAACTTCTGATAACCTAAGTGGCAACAGAAAAAAAAAAGGAAACAAGAAGAACGATGGAGAAATTGCCTCCAATATTCCTACCAATCTTCTTACAGGGTTGTTCAAAGCTACTTCCATAACCAGCAGATTGTAGGATTTTAAATGCAACAGTGCTATACTGGCGCGACACTATGAGGTCGTTTTGACCTTCTTTCTAATAGGTCTCCCCACAAACTGACAAGGACCTCCTGTGCCCTTTCAAGGGCAGGAAATTGGACGTGGTACTAAAGGCACAGTCACTAATCTCGTTCCTTGTTCCGGTCGGTTAGGCCCATTTTACGCACATTTATTGGGTGAAACCGATGGAAAATCTAGGCTTCCAATATATATATATATATAAAATACAATTATCTGTAAAATCATGTCACCCCAAGTTTTATTAAAATTATAGGTAACTGTACAACTATTTTAAATGATACAGTAACCACTGGAGACCAGCTTTGAGTTTCTTATTAAATCTTTGAGTACTTAATGTCCTTTGCAGCTTTCACAATATACACGTTCCATCTCATAATACTTGATGAAGAGGAGTTCCATACACTGAACAGTAAGAATTAGTAAGCAGTGAAAAATAATGAAAATACTCAACATATTCTTTAGATAAACTGCTAAGTGTAATTACACCCTGTAAAAAATGGTGTCGAATCGCTATGAGTGTCTTCAAAGAATTAAAACATAAAACTGTTGAATTATATAATGTAAAAAAGTTACAAGATTATAACTTTAATAAATTGTCCATTTGCACTTTTTGTACCGTGTATTCTTAGTTGACCAAAAGAGTAAATACAGAAACTTATGATGCACGTCATTATATAAAAATCCCGCATTATTAACCCGTTCTGTCAGCGCAGTTTTTAAATTTGCGATGGACTAAAAATGAAAAGAGACAGATCTCAGGATACCCTCAAGGTTTTCAAAAATTGACTTTGGCAATCTCGAGCAAACATCTTTCATATGTTTTATTGCATGCATGCACTGTAGATTTAAAAAGAAGTTGCATTTTTTATTGACTATAATAATTTGCATTTCAAATAACTATAAGTACAGAATATTCTGTTATGATACATACAATTCTTTATCAGCATTTATTTGATCATTATACAAATGTTTTGTTTAAAAATTATTTTTCATGTTTTTAATTTATTTTAATAAAGAGCATTGATGCATTTAATATTTGCATGTTTACGACCTCTGGGGATCTTAATCCCTTTCCATATTGTATTCTTTGATGTCAGCAAATTGAAATGTTGCGACATATTGTATACACATAAAAAGAAAAGCTCGTCTGGAAAAGCTACAGCAATGCTGCAAATCAGCTTCCAGAAAATCACTGAACTACCAAAATGGCTTCTTTTCTCCTTACTGCAGACACTTCCAATTGATTCTGTGAATCTGCAAAGAAGATTCCACAGCTATTCCAGCATTTTGTTTGTCATAAATAGAGCACCACGTGCCTGGAGTCAGGAAGATCCCTGTTGCTGCTGCAGTAACACCTGAAGTTTCTCTAGATGTTCTCTACATTGTAAATGGTAGGAAGTCAGAGAGTGGTTCTCTTCAGAGAGCTGCTGGTATTCCTGAGTTGGGTGTGTAGCGTTCAGCTGATCCTTTTCATCTTGATCAAGCTCTGCAATCAGCTGTTTCCTGACAAATAACAGAAATGGGAATACTGAAAAAATATATTGTACAACACATCAGGTAATAGGTCACAATGATGTGCTTATTCTCACTCTCTGATATGTGCTTCACAAAAAATAAAATGATCTTTCTAATTTGTGTCTGTCTTTTCACAGATACCTTCAGGCAACATAACCTTCCACATTCAGATTTACTGCTGACTCTGGCGATTTTGCCAATGGGGGCGTGTTGGAGGCGGGACTGCTGCTGGTCAGGTCGTTGTCCCGCCTCCATCGACTTGTGGCCAACCCACACTATTTTCCCTTGATTGACCTTGTTAAGCCCACCCAGCGGGCTTAGCAGGCCAATTAAGGGGAAGCCGGTTACAGAGAACGTCAGCGTATGACGTTTCATCTGTCAAAAATTTTTGACAGATGAATTGTCATCGTTTGACAGCTCTGTGAAGCTGTCAAACACTGATATTCTCTGTTATTTGATGAGTTCTTGTATTCAAGACTCATCAAACCTCTTTCTTTAGCAGAAAGCAGATGGTTCTTGCATCGGAGAATGCAGCAGCCATTCTGTCATCTCTGCCGTGGAGATGCCGGAGCCTCCAGATCCCCAACGATTGAAGCCTGCAGGAAGAAACAAAGGGAAGGAAACTTTTTCTAACACTTTTCACTCACCTCAGATACTTACCTCTCCACACTTGCACCCATCACTCACCTCCACAGTGCACTTTTGCCCCCCTCCGACCCCCGCAGACCCACTGCTCGCCTCGGTGACCCTGGCGGGGTTTCCTGACATCGGGAAGCCCACACCTCTGTTGGAAAAATGGGGATAATCCTCTTAACTGCCTGTTAACTACCTGTTAACAGGCAGTTAAATGGCTGTAATCCTCTTCCTGCCTCCAGGAGACGGGACCCGGCGCGGGCCGGCTACCCGCCTCCTGGGAAGATGGCACGGAGGCGGGTTGGGGGCGGGATGGGCACCCGCCCCCAGATTCTGCCATTTTCCCGACAGTCCCGCCTCCAAACCCGCCTCCCCAGGGCTGGTAAGATCGCGCCCTACGTACGAAAAACTTGGGTTGACAGCTGGGCATAGCTGAGATGGAAAACCTCTTGCTGCAATTCAACAGGAGAAAGTAACCAACACAGCCAGGCCTAAAAATTCGATAAAGCCCGAAAAACGGGTGGTGCCACCGCGGGCCGAGGTTAACTCGCCCGGTATTTTGGTGCTGCCTGCTGATTTAAATGAGCGCAGCACAGAACCTACTATGCAACGTGCTGTTACCGGCGGTGCAGGAGGCCAAAGGATCGGGACTAAACTATCTGCGCTGCGTGATCAGGAAATCGCGATTTATCAAACTGAAGTGGAATGTTTCTGATTATGTTTCTCATGTTTTATCGGTTGACACAAAGGGTATGCAAGATAAATCAAAGCCTAAAAATACACTAACCTGTCAGATTTTAAACAATACATCTGCAGTTTAGCTGAAATCTATGTTTAATTCAACTGCTGACGCTCTCAAATATTTAGCTGGCTAATTTTTCAAGTACAATTATTAATCAAAAGAAGTCATCATTAACTGATTGAATGACTGGAATTTGGGTCGAATCATTCAAGCAGTTTGAGGTTCCAAACTTGAAGTTGTGAAAACTCATGATACATGTGTCATCAAATTCCTGATTACACCATCTAGTACAAACAACGTCAAAATTATTTGAAACAGTGATCATTTAAGAATGCAAATCTGTGTCACAGAGCCTGGGTTCAGTGGGGCTGCACATATTCTGCATAGTTATTGAAGACTGAGAGATCTATAGACCTCCTCCGCTTTCTCCCGGGTCTACGCGCTGGCGATGGCTGCACGCACGGGCGTGCTTTGGAGAGGGCGTTAAAAGGAACGGCGACGTCCAAAATGGCTCAGCGTGTGTCAATTCAAAGGAAGATGGTTGTGGTGATTGAAGGTCAATCATCACAGCCCAGGACATCACTGTAGCAGTTCCACAGGGCAGTGTCCTAGGCCCAACCATCTTCAGCTGCTTCATCAATGACCTTCCCTCCAACATAAGGTCAGAAATGGGGATGTTCGCTGAAGATTGCTCAGTGTTCAGTGCCAATTCACAACTCCTCAGATAATGAAGCAGTCCATGCCCGCATGCAACAAGACCCGGATGACGTTCAGGCTTGGGCTGATAAGTGGCAGGTAACATTCGCGCCACAGAAGTGCCAGGCAATGACTATCTCCAACAAGCGAGAGTCTAACCACCGCCCCTTGACATTCAACGGCATTACCATCACTGAATCCCCCACCATCAACATCCTGGGGGTCACCATTGACCAGAAACTTAACTGAACCAGCCACATAAATACTGTGGCAACAAGAGCAGGTCAGAGGCTAGGTATTCTGTGGCGAGTGTCTCTCCTCCTGATTCCCCAAAGTCTTTCTACCATCTACAAGGCACAAGTAAGGAGTGTGATGGAATACTCTCCACTTGCTTGGATGAGTGCAGCTCCAACAACACTCAAGAAGCTTGACACCATCCAGGACAAAGCAGCCCGTTTGATTGGCACCCCATCCACCACCTTAAACATTCACTCCTTCCACCACCAGCGCACCGTGGCTGCAGTGTGTACCATCTACAAGATGCACTGCAGCAACTCGCCAAGGCTTCTTCGACAGCACCTCCCAAACCCACCACCTATTCCACCCAGAAGGACAAGGGCAGCAGGCGCATGGGAACACCACCACCTCCAAGTTCCCCTCCAAGTCACACACCATCCTGACTTAGAAGTATATCGCCGTTCCTTCATCGTCGCTGGGTCAAAATCCTGGAACTCCCTCCCTAACAGCACTGTGGTAGTACCTTCACCACACGGGACTGCAGCGGTTCAAGAAGGCGGCTCACCACCACCTTTTCAAGGGCAATTAGGGATGGGCAATAAATGCTGGCCTTGCCAGCGACGCCCACATCCCATATAAAAAAAAATTCGGCGTTGCACGTCGATTGGCATTACGCTCTTGATCATTAATATATTTGAGGCGAGCGGCGGCAACGCTGCCGACCTGCCCAATACGGTGGCCACCGTATTCTGCACCGGAAGTGGGCAGAAGCGAGGCAGCCACCCTTTTTTCTTCAAAACTGGCCTCAACGGCCGGCACTAAAGGTTCCAATTTCTCGGCCCCAAATGTCATACCTTTCTCCACACTTGTAATGTAACACGAGATATTATGCAAGATTGCACCTAACCAACTTGTTGAAATCTTAACCCACAGGACAAAGGGAAAGCTTTCTAATTTTGGTAAAATCCAGTTATGTAACCCAAAGCGACAATTTAAACATTCTTTAAGGAACAAGCCCCAGGAGACTGCACAGGGGGATAGTCGGATACTCAACGCCCATTTGGCGGGTTACAGTTTGAATCCAAGTCGCAATTACTTGAAAGAAGAGCCTTAAACTTCTGTCCTATAAATTCCAATCAACAATTGTACCTGTTCTCCTAAGCATAATGGTCCAGGAGAAATGATAAGCTCCACAGCACCAGTCTCACCCTGCAGCACACAGCCTGCTGCTTTACTGTGGAAAGCCACTGAAAGTGAAAGGTGTCATATAAATGTAAGTCTTTCTTTATTTAATATATTAAAGAAAGAATTGCATTTATATAGCATCGTATCATTCCCTCAGAATGTCCCAAAGCATTTTATAATCAATGGATTACTTTTTAAAATGGTATCACTATTGTTATGTAGGCAACCTGTTGCAGCCAATTTTTACACAGCTCGGTCCCACATAGAGCAAATTGATGAATGATCAAATGATCTGTGTTTAGTGGTTTGATTAATGGAGGAATGTTGGCACTGAGTCTCGGAAAACGTCCTGATATTCTTCAAATGGTGCCATAGGATTTTTTACATCCACCTGAGCAGGCAAACAGAGCCTCGGGTTAACATCTCATTTGTCAGATAGCACTGACAACACTGCAGCACTCTCCCAGGACTGTACCAAAGTGTGAGCCTAGATTATGTGCTTAAATCCATCGAGGGGCTTGAACCTATGACTTTCTCCAAGATATGCATTTATCTACAATAATTCTCAGCATATTTAAGTCCATTCTATCACCCCGCTGTGCTTCAAGAACTAAACCCACAATGAACACACCTTCCGATAGCAAAATACTGCGGATGTTGGAAAATTGAAACAACAACAGAAAACGCTGGAAAAACTCAGCAGGCCAGGCAACATCAGTGGAGAGAGAAACAGAGTTAACGTTTCAGGTCGAAGACCTTTCGTCAGAACTGAGAAAAAAGCAGGAAATGAAACAGATAAAAAAGCAAGGGGGAGGCTGGGGGGAGGAATAAAAGAACAAAAGGGGTGGTCTATGGTAAGTAGAGACATTGGCCCAGAAATTGATCTCGCTCTGTTCCCGCGGGGGTAAGCCTTCCCCGCGATGTCTCACCTCGCTTATGCTTTTTCAGATCCAGCTCGCACGAACTTGATGTTCCAGACATCAGCTGTGCTGGGCTTGCGTATCCCAGCGGCGTAGTGAATTCGTGCGAGCTGTGGGATCACGTGACTCAGTTAGAGCCAATGGCAGCACACCATCTTCCATTCATAAGTCTCACAGCATGGCTGTGAAATCTATGAATCTTACACCCCCCCAAAATAACAGCTAAACCTCAATTAAATTTAAAAAAAACCATCACATTAATAAAATAAGTATAGTTAATTAAATTAACCATTTTAAATAAAAAATTAAATTTTTGAAAAAATTTAAAATCTTTTAAAAAGTTATAAAAATAAACTTACCTGTCTTTAAAGTCTATAAAAAAGATATACCTGTAAAAAAAAATTCAAAAAAATACTTAATTCACTACTTACCTTCTTAAAAGCGGGTCTTACTCCTCCTTTTTACATTTCCAAAATCTTCCCTACTTACCTGCGCGTCCAAAGCATGAAGTGCACAGCGTGCGCGCAGCCTGTAGCGCGCACGCGATGCACCCAGGCCCTGCCCCCTTTTCAGAAGAGCAATTGCCGGTTTTCAGCGCATGCGCAGGGCATGCAGAAAACCGGCAATTGGAGTGGGAATACGCGAGAGTATGCAGTGCGTACTCTCGCGTCCCGGGATCAATTTTCGGCCCATTAAGAGATGCTCAAGGCAAGACGAGATGGTAATGGGACAGGTTAAGAAACAAAAGGTGGCTCAGAAGTGTGAAGTGTGAAATGCTGGTAGAATGAGAGACAGCTGCTGTGGGGGGGAGAGAAAAAAAAGGGAAAAGGCACAAACCAAAAGGGTGGATAAAATGATAAACACACCTTGTTCATTACTAACGATTATGCATAGTGTAGACCACATTTTACAACTAGTATAAACTAGTTCACGCTGCAGCAATGTAAATATTTTGAGATCGTAAAGGTACGTTCAAAAAAGAAAAAATTACTGCACAACAGTAATTAATGTGGAAAATCTGGCATCTTAATGTAAACCGCCAAATAAAAAGGACAAAGTTAAATGTTTACTTGGTGCTTTTATCATATTGTTGCACAGCACTGAAATGGTCACCAAATCTCTGACAAGAAAGCACTTTTGTTGCTTGTTTCCTGACTGGTGCCCTTGAAAACCCTACTGCTGTACATTGTGGTAAATATTTGTCCTCCAAGATAAGCCTGCAACTACTGAGTCATGCTGCTTCATTCGTTTTACTGAACTGTCTCTGCAGATAAATACATTAGACGTTGCAACGTGAGGTGTCCGTTTGTTGCTTGAAGTGTTCAGTTTGGAATTCTGTATAGTCAAACATTGAACATTTGCATTAATAATAAAGGATTATTGTAGCTCACAGCACAGTACACAAGGTAATTTCTGGAAGTCGCATACCTTGATAAGTTGCTCACGAACAAGATCAATAGTGACAAGAAATCTCTAAGCTTATACACAATCATAATTAAACACGACTTCTCCTTTAATACATTCACAACTTATATAAATAGCAGCTGATACTCAAAAATTATCCTTCAATAAGGGACGGGGTGCCTCCTGAGTGGGAACATTGTTCTTCCTCTCCTTGGGCCCGGGGTGTAAATTCAGCCTGAATTAATGAGATGAAACTTGCTCTCTCTGCCACCTGTAAGAAGCTGGTGTCAAATGGGCTGTTTTAACTTGGTGGGTTTGAGTGTATCGCACAAAACGAGCCCTACTTTCGCACTTAGCTGCTATTCACACAGAAAGGAGCCAGACGGAGGTTGTGGATGGAAATGGATGAATTCCTACTGAAAAAGCAACAACAATCTTCAGAAGTGGTGGTTAAGATACACCGATGGGACTGTCTGGAAGGAGTTTAATTTTGTAACAAACTTGCGTTTCTGATTTGGAAATGCTAATACTGGGGGCCAAATGTTGAAATGTGTTTTTAGATCCCAGTGCTAAACACTCTCACCTTGATAAGCACAAGCCTCAGCTGGAGTACTGCGAGCAGTTCTGGTCACCACATTACAGGAAAGATGTGATTGCACTAGAGAGGGTGCAGAGGAGATTTACAAGGATGTTGCCGGGAGTAGAGAATCTTAGCTATGAGGAAAGACTGGATAGGCTGGGTTTGTTTTCCTTGGAACAGAGGAGGCTGAGGGGAGACCTTATTGAGATGTATAAAATTACGAGGGGCCTAGATAAAGTGGATAGAAAGGACCTATTTCCCTTAGCAGAGGGGTCAAAAACCAGGGGGCACAGATTTAAAGTAATTGGTGGAAGGTTTAGAGGGGATTTGAGAGGAAATTTCTTCACCCAGAGGGTTGTGGGGGTCTGAACTCACTGCCTGAAAGGGTGGTAGAGGCAGAAACCCTAACCACATTAAAAAAGTACTTGGATGTGCACTTGGGATGCTTTAACCTGCAGGGCTACGGACCAAGAGCTGGGAAGTGGGATTAGGCTGGATAGCTCTTTGTTGGCCGGCGAAGACACGATGGGCCAAAATGGCCTCCTTCCGTGCTGTAACCCTCTATGATTCTATTCTATGATTCATTCACCCAAAGGTCTAAAAAAAATCCTTAGGGAGTATAAGTCAAGCATTTAAACGATTTTACAGTCAAAAGCAAGGAGGTCTGGTTTAAACAAGAACAATTCTTGTGGTATTATTCCAGTCGCAATCTGTAGGTAATTCAAACCCCTCCCTCCATTCAGATGGAACAAAGATATCACTTATAAGACAGTTTATTACAAAGGGGTTTCACTGTACCACAGCTGACACTGTCTAAACTATTGCAAGGAAAGTTTTGGATAAGAAATCTCACCATGCTCCAAATAACTTTGTTATAACAGAAAGAAAGCAGGAATGGTCATCCAACAAGAATATTTTTCATGGCATCAAGACCAGCAGATTGCCAGTGTATTGCCGTTCGATAAATGCTGCTCATTTCTAACCTACATTTTTGTAAAAGCATTCATCTCAATTTAATTTGATTACAGCAGTCTAGCTTCTTTCTGCAACAAGTTACTGCTATGAATAATAGTTATTCATTAACCACAGGATTCGACAAAACAGGCCATTATTTGTGAGGCGATTGTAAGTTCACTCCTTACAATGTAATTTGCAATTTTGACACATACAGAAAACTAAGATCATCTCGCCCCAGGGTGTTGGGTTTTTAAAAAAATGCTAAAGCAATATAGTTTCAAATAATAAATAAATAAGTACAAATGGTTATTTTCTAAAATGTGTTTTCTGCTATTCTCCTTTCCTGGGTCTTGGAGCATGCACCATCCATGACTAAGAGGGTAGATGAATGATCTGCATCTAGGCCATGAGAAATAACACTGTGAATATGGTCACTAGGAGAACACAGAAACAGTCTGAGATGATTTTCTATCCAACTTTATCTTCTGCCTTTTATAAAAGGAAACGGTTTTCACCTTGTGCCTCCCCATAACAGCACTGCTGAGGTGTTCTCGCTCAGGCCAACATCCCCAGCATCGAAGCTTTGACCACGCTCGATCAGCTCCGATGGACGGGTCACATCGTCCGCATACCCGATACGAGACTCCCAAAACAAGCGTTCTACTCGGAGCTCCAACACGGCAAGAGAGCCCCAGGTGGGCAGAGGAAACGCTTCAAGGACACCCTCAAAGCCTTCTTGAAAAAGTGCAACATCCCCACTGACACCTGGGAATCCCTGGCCCAAGACCACACAAAGTGGAGGAGAAGCATCCGGGAAGGCGCCGAACACCTCGAGTCTCTTTGCCAGGAGCAAGCGGAAGCCAAGCGCAAGCAGCGCAAGGAGCACACGTCAACCCAAGCACCCCACCCACCCGCCCCTTCAACCACCGTCTGCCCCACCTGTGACAGAGACTGTAGGTCCCGCATTGGACTCATCAGTCACCTGAGAACTCATTTTTAGTGTGGAAGCAAGTCATCCTCGGTTCCGAGGGACTGCCTAAGAGAAGACTGCTGAGATGGATAGCTCGCCTCTCTCCCTGCTTTCAAAACCTCTTCAAACCTTTCTCTCCGACCACGTCTCGCTCCCTTCAACTTTTTTCAGTTTTCCCTTTTTCCCTCCTGCTCAACGCCCACTGTTTCTCCTCCTCAGCATTCGGTTCTTTGAGACGCAATCCTCTACAGGAAAACCATTCAAGAAATCCAAGTTGTTCTGTGTCACGTGTCCGAGCAACACCCATCTGAGTGCACTTTAAGGCAGGGATTGCTGGAGGGTGGGAATCCTTGCTAGTCCAGGGACATTAAGGCCTGTTGTACGCAATGTTCTCTTGCTGAGATCAACTAACCCAGCATAGGGCGGGGATTGACCCTGCGAGCTCCTGCTCTGTATGGCTCAGTATCACACTGATCACTTCCCAAAGAGCCATCAGGAGAGCTACTACGTTAAAAAATAATACATTTTTAATGCAGCAAGAACAATTCACACTAGCAATTCATCATCTTACTATGGGGGAGAAATTCAGTATCGCCCCATTTGGGGCGCAATTATCGGCCAGGCGCAAAGATTAGCGCCTGGCGCTAATTATCGCCTCCGACTGCAAACTTGGCTTTTATCGCCCCTGGAGGTGATTGGAGCGCTAAATCATGCGCTTCACACCTATCTTAAGGCGCAAAGGCCGAGGAGCGAGGCGCTACCTCAGAGCGCTGGCGAAGCTCATGTGATGTCAGTCAGCAATGGAACACAGACACACTGGCGCCAGCGAGTTCTTAAAGGGGAGGGTTGATCTTGCTCTCCATCCACATCCTGCTCATTGCAGCTTTGAATCTCGGCCTGGAGAGACCTGTACATCAAATCTGCTGGAAAGAACAATGGAGAGGCCCAGGGAAAGAGCTCAGAGTGTTGCTAACGGGAGGCGCATACCAACGGAATTTTTCCCCCTTTATGTATTATTGTTTTCTACTCCTACACACACTTGGTGCTTTCCCTTATAATGAAACCAATGATTGAACTATTTTGTTGAAGGGAATAGGATACTCTATGGAAAGTATTTTCATTTCTTTTTCTATGTCTCAGCTATATAATTGATGAGAAACCTCGGAGAAGTCATGTCCAGCAACAACTCCTATGGAGGCATTACAGTTCAATTTGGGTAGAAGCCTGATTCTCCAATCAGCTGATATCAGTGACAGATTCAGCCACTGTTCGGATTCAGTGGGGAATGGCATCGTTTCCCCTCCCCACTGCCACCAAAGCTGTCAATCATTAAAGGGGAAGCATATACTATGGGGAAGTACTTATGATACAAAATACTTCCCCCTTGTACACTTTCATAATTCTATTAAAAAGTTCTAAACATTAGGAGAAGTATAACTTTAACTAATGTTGTATTACAACATCATGGTCAGAAATGGGGATGTTCGCTGATGACTGCACAGTGTTCAACGCCATTCACAACTCCTCAGATAATGAAGCAGTCCGTGCCCGCATGCAACAAGACCTGGACAATGTTCAGGCTTGGGCTGATAAGTGGCAGGTAACATTCGCGCCACAGAAGTGCCAGGCAATGAATATCTCCAGCAAGAGAGAGTCTAACCACCTCCCCTTGACATTCAACGGCATTACCATCGCCGAACCCCCACCATTAATATCCTGGGAGTCACCATTGACCAGAAACCTAACTGAACCAGCCACATAAATACTGTGGCAACAAGTGCAGGTCAGAGGCTAGGTATTCTGCGGCGAGTGTCTCACCTCCCTACTCCCCAAAGCCTTTCCACCATCTACAAGGCACAAGTCAGGAGTGTGATGGAATACTCTCCACTTGCCTGGATGAGTGCAGCTCCAACAACACTCAAGAAGCTCGACACCATCCAGGACAAAGCAGCCTATTTGATTGGCACCCCATCCACCACCTTAAACATTCACTCCCTCCACCACCGGCGCACCGTGGCTGCAATGTGTACCATCTACAAGATGCACTGCAGCAACTCGCCAAGGCTTCTTCGGCAGCACCTCCCAAACCCGCGACCTCTTCCACCTAGAAGGACAAGGGCAGCAAGTGCATGGGAACACCACCACCTCCAAGTTCCCATCCAAGTCACACACCATCCTGACTTAGAAGTATATCGCTGATCCTTCATCGTCGCTGGGTCAAAATCCTGGAACTCGCTACCTAACAGCACTGTGGGAGCACCTTCACCACTCGGACTGCAGCGGTTGAAGAAGGCGGCTCACCACCACCTTCTCAAGGGCAATTAGGGATGGGCAATAAATGCTGGTCTTGCCAGCGATGCCCACATCCCATAAACGAATAAAAAAAAATCATGGGGATCTAACATTGTAGATTGTTTTGAGGCCCAAATAATCCTTGGCTTAAAATACACTTACTTAGGTGTTGCTCGGACATGCAACACAGAACAATAAGGTTATCTCTTAAAAGATTAAAAATTAAAACATTATGGGGTAGATTTTCTGAACCCAGCCCCCAAAGGTGAACAGACAATGCTGGTGGAGGGAGGAGCTGGGGTGGTTAATATGGTGGTGAGTCGTTCCACTAGATCCTGGTGTCAGTTGCCAATTCTAGGATTTTTTCCAGGATTCATTTAAATGAACAGAAAATTGGCCAGGCTCCATTAGAAGAACATAAGAAATAGGAGCAGGAATAGGCCACTTGGCCCCTCGAGCCTGCTCCGCCATTCAATAAGATCATGGCTGATCTTGGGCTCAAAGCCACTTCCCTGCCTGCTCCCCATAACCCTTCACTCCCTTATCTTGCAAAAATCTGTCTATCTCCACCTTAAATGTGTTTAATGACCCAGCCTCCACGGCTCTCTGGGGCAGAGCATTCCACAGATTTATGACCCTCTGAAAGAAGAAATTCCTCCTCATCTCAGTTCTAAAAGGGCGACCCTTTATTCTGAAACTATGCCCCCGAGTTCTAGATTTCCCCACAAGGGGAAACATCCTCTCTGCATCTACCTTGTCGAGCCCCCTTGGTATCTTATATGTTTCAATAAGATCACCTCTCATTCTTCTAAAATTCCAATGAGTATAGGCCCAGCCTGCTCAACCTTTCCTCATAAGTCAAACCCCCTCATTTCTGGAATTAACCTAGTGATTCGTCTCTGAACTGCCTCCAGTTATGTGCATGCCCATCTGATTTTCCCCTGTGTACTCTACCAGACGATTATTTACACCCCCCCCCCAAGTAAAAAGGGGAAGATCAGTCCCTTGGTGTCTGCTTTACATTTTAGACATTTCCAGGCACCCGACTCAGTAACAGGGCTGTCCTGCCGAAAGCCAGAGATATGATGAACCTCAGCCGGTGAGCTGTACTTTGCCTCTGCCCTATCCCGGCATCTGGTGGTGTTGATGCTCATGTTAGGGGCAAAAAAACGTCAAATACGCGATGGGCCAAATGGCCTCTTTCTGTGCTGTATCATCCTATGATTTTATATCCAGGTAATGATAAATGCAAAAATTCATCAGTAATTGATAAATTTGAAAAATAAACAAAATTAGAAAGACATTAAAAAGAACTTTGATTTTAGTTTAACTGCCTGGTTTTGAAAAGGGCCTCGATGACGAAACTTCCTCTTTATTAAAAATTTTTTTTAAGTGTTTCAGTTCAACTACAGGAAACAGTCAGTCTCCGAATCACAATCCTATTTTTCACAATATGCTGTCCGTCTAAGCTTAGGTTCATGTATGAAGCAGCACAGAACACAGCAAGTACAAGTTCAATTATAATTTTGTTTATAGGATGTGGGCGTCGCTGGCAAGGCCAGCATTTATTGCCCATCCCTAATTGCCCTTGAGAAGGTGGTGGTGAGCTGCCTTCTTGAACCGCTGCAATCCGTGTGGTGAAGGTACTCCCACAGTGCTGTTAGGTAGCGAGTTCCAGGATTTTGACCCAGTGACGATGAAGGATCAGCGATATATTTCCAAGTCAGGATGGTGTGTGACTTGGAGGGGAACTTGCAGGTGGTGGTGTTCCCATGCGCCTGCTGCCCTTGTCCAGTATTCCATCACACTCCTGACTTGTGCCTTGTAGATGGTGGAAAGGCTTTAGGAAATGGTCTCAGGTTCATGGACAGGACAGTGTGTGGTTAGTTTTGGTATTGTACAGGCTGCTTCCCCTTTCTCAAACTCTCTCTGGACTGCTCAGTTAGCTGTCAAATATAGTGACATTTTATCCTGGCAAATCAGATTTCATGATAAAAAGGTCCCACTATGCAAGTATTATAATGTTAGTTTATGGTTTCACGTCATATATGTTGAGTTAACAAGATCTCCATGAATCTATAAAAATCAATTTAATCGAGTGCAGGGAAAGGCCAGCGGAATGGGACAATGTGGACAGATCTTTCAGAGAGCCGGCATAGGCTGTACGGGCCAAATTACCTCCTGCTCTGCCATATGATTCTACAATCAAGCATGATCACAGCCCCAGAGAGTTAATAATGCACATCTCAAAAATTGCAGTGGAGAAAGCAATGCTCAAACGCTGCAATTACACAGTGCTTCTCCCACAACCTGTAGCTATCCTGAACTCCAAATTTACAAGCCAAACCTCAATAAAATAAAATTCTAAAATAACATCACTGAAATAATTTGATTTCACCAGACAACTGAAATTCTGCGAAGCCACACATCACAATTTAAAAAAAAACAATTGTTAACCTCACTATTACAGACTTGTTGGAATTGACAAAGTACCTAATCATCTTGAGGTTTGCACATCTCTTGACTGTCACTGAAATTCAGTTAGGACCAGGGGAAACGTTTGTTCTATAAAAGAGTTTATTATAATGATGTTTGACTGTATTTTGAAATATAAGCCTAGAAATTTGATGGCGACGCACCTGTTTTCAGGCACTAAACGGGCTCCTAAACCTCCATTATACGGGCATGAAGCATGTGCTCATTACAAGCTAGAAGTACGTTGTCCCCCATATTTGTATAGGCAAAAAAAGTAGGCATCCAGGGCCCGCACCCGAAACAGGAGTTATGCCTTTTGCACATGCAAATAAGGGGCTTAACGCCTGTTTGAGGCCCTGTGAAAAATTGGGTTGCCCTGATTGCAGCTGGCCTACATGCAGGCTTAAAGGGACCACTGCAGGTCTCTACCAGAAAGGTAAGTATGGAAAAAATACTTGCTGAATGTGGAGTGGGGAGGAGCAGAAGTGCTCCTCCCAACCCCACATTACAACCGCGGGCCACTACCAGCCACCTCTTGCACTCCCTCCCGATCACCAACTCGAACCCCCATCCCCCCCCCCCACCCCCGTCTCGATGTCCAGATCGCCCCGCCTTCAACCCAATCACCCTCCCGCCTATCAATTGCCCTCCATTCCCCTTTAACCATGTACCGAGATTCAAAAGCTTCTTCGCTGGCGAGCTGCCCGGAGACACCCAGCAGGCGTCCACAGCTAGCCGGTCTCATTTAAATTTGACATGAGGCCCAATATCGGGTGCACCTCAGTTCTACCCATTCAAGCGCAGGAACCGTTCCCTGTACCAGTCGGCCGGCGCAAAGGTTTAGGCCACAGCCTCTTACCTTGATCTGAATGAATGGATTCCTTAGCTTGCTCATTTCTGAATTATAGCTGTCATGTCATGTGGAGCTAATCATTGTATCATGCAGTGATCCATGCGCAGATGGTTGCAATTCTGGTCTACTAACCCAGTGATTCACGCTCACATGATTGCAATTCTGGTCTAGTAACCCAGTGATTCACGCTCACAAGATTGCGATTCTGGTCTAGTAACCCAGCGATCCCATGCACATATGGAAATCCTGGTCTAGTAACTCTACTCCAGATGTGTAACAACCGGCTCTTCCAACACTCACTGGCTAGGTTCACATGAAGAATGACCATCTGGCTGAGGTCCCAGAGAGTTGCTGCAACCTCTGGAACTGTATCCCATTACAAGTAGTGCTTTCAGGAGAGGAGGGGAGAAGATTTAGAAAAAAAAGTCAGTAATAGATAGCGCCTCATTAACTCTTTATCCTTCTATATTGAGCTCAAAGATGAAATCAGGACTTATTGCACTGTTTCCTACACTGACTCATTCTTTCTTAGATCTCAAAAATGTTTCTTCCTTTAACTTTCCCTTCCTCGTATAATCTACAGCTTTTAAAACCAAGCTTGATACCACCTAACCACTAACTTCTTGATTTACCCTCATCTCCTCGCCTACTTTTTCCAATCTTGATAGTGTACTGTCTTGGCTCGTCACTATGAGTTAAGAAATATAAGAACATAAGGAATAGGAGCTGGAGTCGGTCATACGACCCTTCGAGCCTGCTCCGCCATTCAACAAGATCATGGCTGATCTTTGACCTCAACTCCACTTTCCCGCTCGATCTCCATATCCCTGGATTCCCCATGAGTCCAAAAATCTATCGATCTCAGCCTTGAATATACTCAACGACTGAGCACCCACAGCCCTCTGGGGCAGAGAATTCCAAAGACTCACAACCCTCCGAGTGAAGAAATTTCTCCTCATCTCAGTCCTAAATGGCTGACCCCCTTATCCTTCAGATACAGCTAACCCCTTCAACAGAAAGCCATGGCTCTCCCCCAGTCACTCAGCTGCTTAAGATAATGAATAGTTGAGTTCCGAAGAAAGAAACTTGCTTTTATATAACGCCTTTCATGTCATCAGAATGTTCCAAAATGCTTCACAGGCAATGGATTATTTTTAATGTGTATTTACTGTTATGTAGACAAGTGTGACAGTCAATTTGCTCACAGCAAGATCCACAGCAATATTATATGAATGACCAATTAATCTGTTTTTGGTGGTGTTGAGGGAGGAATGTTGGCGGGACACCAGAAAAACTCTGCTTTTCGTCAGGTAGTGCCGAAGGATCTTTCCGTCCACTAAATAGGCCTCTGTTTAACATTTCATCCAAAAGACAGCACCTCCAACAATGCAGCACCCCTCCAGCACTGCAGTAAAGTGTTAGCCTAGATTATGTGCTAAAGTCGGAGAGTGCAGCTTAAACACACAACCTTCTGACTCAGTGCCACTACTTGAGCTAAGCTGCCAGAGATCAGAAACAAACCAGATCCGATTCCTTGTCTGAGATGAATTAGTTGATCTTAAACTGAGGTCCAGTAAGAACACCTCAATGGCCTTCAGGCCCCTGGATTAGGAAGGGGGAAACAATAGCAAAAAATTCCCACTCCTGAATGCTATCCAGCTTCTTCTGCTGGAAGTGCGTATGCCATTGTGTTTGGGTGAGGATAGGATCAGGCTTGGCCGTGATGTCCGCCCCGCAGCCATATAACCTGCTTACACCCGCTGTCTAGGCTCACGCATGAAGAATGGGCATTTGGGCAAGGTGCTGTCTAGCACTCCTCGAAACGTCCCCCAGCAAGGAGTCAACATTCTCAGCAAAGGAGAAGGGGAGGGAGAACATGGAGAGAAAAATAGGGATAAAAAGGGGGAGGAACAAAAATGGATGAGGAGGATTGTTTATTGGTCTCACTGAGGTGAAACCATTATATTATGTGGACCAATAACTAGTTGATCTGGAGACTGCTCATTTTGCCTTGCAGTCTATGAACAAAATGAGTACAGTTCACAAATATACAGCTTTCCAAAGACCTTCTACTTTTGAACATAAAAGACCTACTTTGCTTATGTCACTCAACTCGCTCTCTGATACACTGAGAGTGCACTGTTAGTGCTTGGTCAGCAGGTGGCGCTCATTCACAATCTAATCTCCGGTTGTAAGTGCTGTACAAACGTGCCTGACTGTGTTAACAGCAGCCTCAAACCAGCTACCCCAATACTTCAATTCGATTTTAGGAACCGAAGTGTTTGGAAAGCGCGGCATTAAAATGAAGCTTAAGCAGACCGTTTAAATTGTTTCTATGGATAGATTTCTAGACGCAAAAGGCATCAAGGGGTATGGGGAGAGCGCGGGAATATGGTATTGAGATGGAGGATCAGCCATGATCATATTGAATGGCGGAGCAGGCTCAAAGGGCCGAATGGCCTACTCCTGCTCCTATTTTTCTATGTTTCTAAAGTTAATTTGTCGTGGCCCTTTGACATTTCTATCGAGGTTTTGGCAGGCTCATTTCAAAATGTAAGAATACAATTCACAATTTTTTTTGAGGGACTGGAAAATCAAAATACAAGTCTTAATTTTATTTCTGTAATAATAGCATAAGAAATGAAATTGACCTACTTTGTCTGATGAAGGTCCTAAATATAGAATTAACAGTTGGGTTAGAGAATTACAGATGTCTTAAATCACCACACCAAAGCCAGAACTGTTTATATAGCCATTGAAACAATGAGATTATGTTACAGCCCATAATTCACTCTAACCTGGACACACTTTGGGTGATAGTGTAAAAGGGGCTATATCGATTCAGCCGCCCGTTAAACATCTCTGCCGATTTTCATTTCCATGAGTTCACCCAAAGTCAAAATTACCCCACCAAGTCTTGCTGATTTTCTCTCAATTTAACTGTTAGCAGCAATTTTTTAAGAACCTCACTGAAAATATCCAAAATCTCACAAATTTGTAGAGAAATCCACAGGAGAGATGGGTTCAGCATAGGGCTGCACCGCGCCGGAGGCGATACCCCCAAAACAGGGGTATACAGGCAGAGGATGAGCTTCCTGGACATGACTGAGCAGCAGTGCTTCAGGAGGCTCGGGCTATGGTGCCAGGTCATCGCAGACATTTGCAACTTGCTGGAACAAGACCTGCTGCCCAGAGGTCCTGGTGGACACACCTTACCAGTGGCTGTCAAAGTCACCACCGTCCTCAACTTCTTCGCCTCCGGCTCCTTCCAGGGATCTGCAGCAGACATTTGCGGGATCTCACAGTCGGCTGCCCACAGATGCATCACACCGGTCACCGATGCCATGTTTCACAAGTCAGCCAATTATATAAACTTTGCCACTGATGAAGCCAGTGTTACTGAGCGGGCGCTCAGCTTTGCTGCTCTGGCTGGCTTCCCACAGGTGCAGGGCGTCATCGACTGCACACATGTGGCTATCGGGGCATCCCCACATCACCCAGGAGTGCTTGTGAACTGCAAGGGCTTCCACTCCCTCAATGTGCAGCTCGTCTGCAACCATAGGATGTGTGCACCAGATTCCCTGGCAGCTGTCATGACTCTTTCGTGCTGTGCCAGTCTACCCTCCCTAAGCTCTTCGCACCTCCAAGCAGACTTACCAGCTGGCTGCTTGGAGACAAGGACTATCCACTGACGACGTGGCTCATGACACCTTTGAGGAGGCCAAGCAATGAGGCCGAGGAGTGTTATAATGAGAGTGACATGTCCACCAGATGTGTCATAGAGCAAACAATAGGCATGCTGAAGATGCGCTTCAGATGCCTTGACAGATCTGGAGGAGCCCTTCAGTACGCACCAGCCAGGGTCTCCAGAATCATCGTCATTTGCTGTGTGCTGCACAACATAGCAGCGAGGATTGGAGCTGCAAGAGGAGCAAGGCGTAGAGTGCACAGCCTCTTCAGAGGAGGAGGACCAGGTGGAAGATAAGGAGGAGGAGGAGGAACCTGAGGTGGAGATAGCACCAGCAGCAGCGCACATTGCTGCCCGGGAGGTCTGGGATGGCCTCATCATGGCCAGATTTACTTAACTTGCTCCAATGTACCCATATGGCTGCCACATGCTGTTATAAGTTCCCCCCACCCACCGCCACCAACAACACCATAAAGCATCCCCACAATGACCAAGCCATTCCTCTCACCCAAATTCCCAGCTTAAGTAATGTCTCTCCATTCACTCAAGTGACAAAGCCACTTCCAAGGTAGCAGGCAAAAATGGACAAGACCGGAAAGTGGTGCAAAAAAATACCTTTATCTGAGTTATCAGAATAACTGAAACTTAACACTAACATTTGTTCATACACCCATGTGCATAGCCTTGTGCATTTATTTTTGTGTCTTTTTTCTTTTCCGAGTGCTTCTACGAGGTGCAACCCCTGTGGCTTCAGCAAAGGTAGAGGCAGGCTGCTCACTTCCCTGCTGCAACTGGTTTGACACTTTTGGCGGACGGCCTCTGGGTTTTGGAGCCTGTGAGGGCTCCTCCTGCAACTGTGCCGGGGCAGACTCGGCCATCAGGATCCGAGGCAGCATGTGGGGCTCTGACTGAGAGGGAGGCAATAGGGGAGAAGTGGGAGCACTTGGAGAAGAGCTCCCATTTCCATGTCCCCTCTCAGCATCATCCCTCTCATGGACCACCCGCACTTCCCTGCTAGCAAGGAGCTGGAGAACACCTTGCTGCACAGCAGTGGGGCCATGAATGCCCAAGTCTATGTTGATATCCCTCCTCGAGATAAGGTCAATGAGCGCCTTCCATCTGTTGTCCACAGCTAGTATGTGCTCATGTGACTGGCACATTAGCTGCTCCATGCAGGTGGCCATCCTTTCCATGGAAGAGCACATCGTCACCATTGCCTGCGACATGGTGGTGCTCATGTTGGAGATGGACTCCTCCATTCTCTGCACATTTGCAGATATCGCGGCTGCAAAAGCTGCCAGAGCCTCCTGCAATTGTTGCTGCCCCTCCAGGATCACCCTCTTTCTCGATGGCCCCCGAGGTTCAGCATCTGCATGCAGCTCAGCAGGGCTCTTGATGGACCTGTGGGAGAGTAAAGAGTTGAATTAGAAGTGTTTTAATAAGAATGGGTAACGTTACCATTGTGCACATGATGACATTTCACTGGCTGCTGACATCAGTCACCATATGAGTGACTGCTGTATGCCATGTGGCTGTATGAGATTTAATTCTGTCATCAAGTTGCTGGGATATCCCCCTCTCTCCGTCTCCCACCGCCAGCAGCTCTGCAACTCCAGAGATCTCCAGGGCCACCTCCTCTGCTGGTGTCAATTGCATGAAGACTGGAGGGCCACCTCCAGTTCTCTGCCTCTCCCGTGTATTCTGGGCTCTTTTCTCCTACAAGGAGGGATAGAAGAGAATTTGAGTGAGAGTGATGGAATGAGTGTAAGGAATGGATGGGTTACATCTGTAGAGGGTGACTATGAGGGAGTGGGGTGCCAATGCCAAATGGCCTCTTTCTGTGGTGTTACTTGCTATGATTGCATTAGGATGAGGGTGAGTGTGAGGGGTGGTTAGTCAGATGGGGAGGTGATAATGTAGATAGAGAGAGAGGGATGGGTGGACCTGCAAGGTAGGTTGGTGTGAGTAATGATGTGCAGGAGTAGGCTTGGGAAGGCAGAGTGATGGGGATGTGTTGACAGGCACAGCAGGATGAGGGTGAGTGTGGCTTTGCACTCACCTTTCCTGACCTCATGAGATAATTGAATCGTTTCTTGCACTGGATCCACGTCCTCTTGACCACATCCCTGCTGCTGACCTCCTCTGCGATCTCCAACCAGGCCCTTTTTTTGTCTTTGGGAGGTCTCCTGTGCCTATCTGCAGGGAACAGGACCTCCCTGTGTGCTCTCACTGCCTCCACCAGAATATGCAGGGATGCATCAAAAAATTGGAGTGCAGCCCTCTGCCTTTGAGAATCCATCATTGATAGTTTGGAACGGTACTCCGACCTTTGTATTTCAGCTTCCACACTCCTCTAGCATCCTTCAAATGCGTTGTGTGCAAGGCTGCTTTAAATATCGGCGCTGGAAACGAGTCATCAGACTCATCATCAGACCGATCCATTTAACTGGGCCGGGAAACCCACATGAATGCTTTAAGTGGGGCCATGAAGTTAAAGTTGCTCTAAAGAACGCGCTGAGCAGAACGGTCACGCTCCCAACCCGCTACGCGGCCCGCACGCACCCAACCCGACTCCACGGTAAAAGTTCTGGCCATCAACGAGACGTACTTCCTGCTTCCTCAATCCCTTTTCCACTCAACTCCTGACCACCCAACTCCCCTTCCTGGCTCCCATGCCAGCCGACACTGTCAATGCTTCTTTCGCCTCAGGCATTGTCCCTCTCCCATTCAAAACTGCCATTGTCATCCCCGACTCAAAAAAAACCCACCCTCGTTTCTTCTGTCCTCACTAACTAGTATCCATCGCCAACCTGCCACGTTTTGTTTAGTAACTCAGGGAATGTGAGAAACAGCAGAACAAGATGGTGACCACATAGCAAGAACATACAGAAACTTTATTTTAGATTTTCAACATCAAATTTTCTTTTGTGTCTGCGTTTTTCCTTAGTATTATCACACTCATTCTCATACAGGAAAATGAATGAGATAATACAGGAAAATGTGTGGCAAGCACAAGTAATCTGATAAGGGATCTGGCAGCAATATTCCTAATCTATGCAGCCTATTGCGTAAGGGAAATGTTTTTGGAAGCATCTACTCCCGTTGTACTTCTTGAATGAATAGTGAATACTGCTGTAATTGTTTTAGCAGCATAATCCTGCTATTGTGTTACTGGGAGTAGGAACTGAATCCCTGCTACTTCTGTTTATTTATTTTCAAATTAGGAGTTACTCAAATGTTTTAATTTACTTCTGTGTACAATGTAAATATTTATTGCGCTAATTGTAGGGCAATTAAATAAAATGGGGCCAATCCTCGTCTTTTGCTGATTTCAATTCTTTCTATTACAAATCCCTTCACCAATGCTTAATATCCTTAATCCACAAACGAAGCTCACCATTCACTACACTGACAGCTGCCCACACAGTTTTATCAGGCTTTTCAGCAGAGACTCGAGCCGCAAACTTTGGCTCCTTAGCGCCCGCTGTTTCGGCGCTATGAGTGCCGTTTTGGATTCAAAATGGCTTCACGCCGGACGCCATCTTGGTGAGGGTGTTAGAGCGCGTGCAGTGAGAGTCTGCCAGAGGTTTGCAGAGTAGGTGGATCATGATGTCAATCAGCGTGTCCGCATGTGTGCTCATGCAGTTGGCCATCACTGCCATGCTGGAAAGGATGGGCTCCAAGCTCTGTGCAAAGCCCTGTGCCAAGTTGCTGCCGGACTCCTCCATGCTCCTTGGCATTGTACGCAGGCTTTCTGGCAGGGTTCCCAATGCACCAAGCATTTCATTGTGCATACCCATCAACCTTCTTCTGTAGCCCGCCCCATTGAAGTGCTCATCTGAATCCTCTGCAGCAGAACTCGTGTGCGACCTCACCCTCCGAAGAGCTGGCACCTGCGCTACCCTTATCCCTTGCCCTCTGCCCTGGCTTCAAGCCACCCATGCCCGGTGTCTCACCACATGCAGATCCTGCCTCTAAGCTATCCTCTAAATTACGCACAGTGTCGGTATCTGAGCTGGTGACTGCGAGAGTGAAATCGAGTGATGGTGTTTCTGCTTCATCACTGTCTTCCTGCTCTTCCACTTCTTGCTCTTCCACCACTGCCTGGACAGGTTGCAGTTCTTGGGTATCTGAAAGGAGAAAGACACAAGGGTAGGGTTGTGGTGAGGGGAGGCGGGGAAAGCAAGAGGTGCGTGCTGACACCATCTGCAGCTTGTAAATCAGAAGTGATTGTGGGATGAGGGGGAAGTGGGTTGTGAGAAGGAGGATTAGCTTTGAGGATACAGGCATCTTCGATGGTTTCAGCCCCGCCTGCTGGCCACGGCCTCAGCAATGGCCGCTCCAATGATGGCGACCACCAGCTCCTCCATCGGGGTAAGGACATGCAGCTGTGCCTGTCCCCCGCCAGTTACCTCCTGCTGCCTCCGGTTATGCGCCAACTTGTCCTGCAAAGAGTGAGGGAGGTGTGTCAGTGAGTGTGGTGCAATCTGTTTGGGTGATGTGCCTGTCATGGCTGAATAGCTGGCACTATGTGCAAGCTGTGAGATGTGGGTGTGAGGCTTGCAGCAGTGCTAAGTGTGTAAGGGTGAGGTGAAACTATGAATGTGAAGTATGAGTCCTGATTGATAGAGGTTGTTTGGTAGGTGAGTGATGGGGTGTGGTGCATTGAGCAGTGTGTGAGGCTCGTCGTGCAGTTGGTGGGATCTGGCATTTGAAGATGAATTCACTGACTTTGACCATTTGTGTGAGGTCATTGAACTTTTTGCGGCACTGCATCCAGATACTCGGGCTTGACTCCTGGCATTGACAGCCACAGCTATCTGCTCCCACTGCCTTTGCAGTTTGTCGGGAGGGCCTCCTGGCTCCCTGTAGATAGAGGACCTCTCTTCTCCTCTCCACCTCCTCTACCAAGTCCTCCAGTGCAGCATCAGAAAACCTTGGAGCACACTCCCTCCCCTGTTGCACCACAAATCACTCTTCCTCCTGCTCAGACTCGCTTCCACAAACAGTTCCAGCACTTGCTCCAGCCAGAATTCACCTCCCCTTTAAGAGGTGCAGGATGGCTTTAAGTAGTGCAGGCTAGCACAATCTAGGGCCCCCTGCTGAGGTGTGCAGCCACTCAACAGCGCGGTTAGCGCTGGCTGCACGCAACAATCAATGTAAATCAGCAGGCAGCACAAAGTTGGCATGTTGCCTGCATCGGAAGCAATGGCGCGGGTTAATCGCACATCGCGATCCCCGTGTCCGTTTTCGGCGGGGGGGCTATTGAATTTTGCCCCCTTGCTCTCATTGCGCGTCTGATCCAGCGCGGTGCCCCCTAAGGGTGATCTGTGGTGTTTGTGAGCAGGCCCAGAAACAGATTGAAGAATCCTCACTGAGACACGCAGGCTTGGTGTTTCCGCTCGATTGCGCTGGTCTTCTCGGAGTAATTCCCTTGAGATCAGCGTAACCGATGCAAAAGATGGCGGAATTTTAAATGCAAATTGCGTTCAGCGCAACTCGAGTTTTTTTGCGTTAGTTTTAAAAACATTGCGTTGGAAGCAGGCCCCGCCCACAAAACTGGCCACGCCCTCAGGGTGAATCAATCACCATTGTGAGTTTCCGCTAATTGCACTCGTTTGCGGTCCATCAAAGAGGCTCCAAAAACAAAGGCTGGTACTTTTGGGCACAAGAACACTTACAAGCACTTTTTAAAAAGTTTTGAATGATCTATTTTTAATTTACTAAGAAACTCACTACTGTACCCCAATCTAACGACAACATAGTTTTGTATATTTTTTTTAAAGTAATTTTCAGTCATTTAAAATCAAGTTACTCACAGATGGTGGATTGATACTGTGACTTAAAAAGCTTATATTTTGTGATAAACCCATTTTCAGCTGTGTTAATCAAACTTTATCAAGTTACCACTCTCAAATATGTCAAGGAATATTTTTTAAAGCAAACTTTAAAAAAAAAAATTACATTTTAAAATGCTGCCCAATTGCGCTGGTTCACGGTAGATTTTGCGTTTGGCGATATGCAAATGAGTTTGAGCGGAAATTCAGGAAAAAAGCACTTTTCAAAATGGGCACAATTTGTGGCTTAGTCGCCGATTGTGCCCAAAGCGGAAACTCTACCCCGCAGAATATAAACCAGGAAGTATAAAGTAGCTTTAAATCATGTACTGAAAGCAAAATAAAGAGAGGGAATGAAAGATGGGATTAAAAGAGAGAGATAAAAGAGACAGGCAGAGAAAGTAAAAAAAAATGAAATTTAAAAAAAAAATCTTCAACACTAATTAAATTCTGAAGGAATGAGACTCCATGCTTGTAAAATTAAATTTTCAGGGCCAGAGAGGTTGTTTGGCAGTAATTACGATTTATCACGCCGTTAAAAATTCATTTACACCTGAAATTTTCCTGGCGTATTTAGTGTGTATCCAGTGGGTAAGTACAGCAACTTCACGCCCTTCATATATCTTAATGCCGAGTCTATTGGTGAGATACTGTTATAGCGCAGTCTGTGGAGGAGCAGGGTAAGTCTTGCTACAACTGTATAGGGCGCTGGTGGGACCACACCTGGAGTACTGCGTACAGTTTTGGTCCCCTTATTTAAGGAGGGATATACTTGCCTTGGAGGCAGTTCAGAGAAGGTTCACTAGGTTGATTCCTGGGATGGAAGGGTTGTCTTATGAGGAAAGGTTGAGCAGGTTGGGCCTATACTCATTGGAGTTTAGAAGAATGAGAGGCGATCTTATTGAAACATATAAGATTCTGAGGGTGCTTGACAGGGTAGATGCAGAGAGGATGTTTCCCCTTGTGGGGGAATCTAGAACGAGGGGGCACAGTCTCAGAATAAGGGGTCGCCCATTTAAGACGGAGATGAGGAGAAATTTCTTCTCTCAGAGAGTCGTGAATCTTTGGAATTCTTTACCCCAGAGAGCTGTGGAAGCGGAGTCATTGAATATATTCAAGGCTGAGATAGACAGATTTTTGAGCAACAGGGGAGTCGAGGGTTATGGGGAGCGGGCAGGAAAGTGGAGTTGAGGCCAAAATCGGATCAGCCATGATCTCATTAAATGGCGGAGCAGGCTCGAGGGGCCAAATGGCCTGCTCCTGCTCCTATTTCTTATGTTCTTATGTTCTTATGTAACTCTGACCGCAACTTCCGCATTTCCGCGTTTAACTGCGCATGTGCGGACGCTGCTGTCTGATTTGCTCCTTAATAACAGTGAGCACTGTTAGCCTCACCATTATTCTCAACGCAAAATCAGGGCCTTTATCTTTGTTTTGACCCATTGGACATAACAGGATTGTACTTGGTGAGATATTGAAGAGTGGCCAATGCCCATGGAACCATACCTCGATGCAAGGAGTCAAAGAGAAATGTGGCAAGAAAAAAGAAACAACAATATTTTGACAGAAATGCTATTTTTGTTTTCTCATTTGCAAAAGTCACTAATGGAAACAGCAGCAAATGTGCGACTAGGAACTGCCAGACAGAGTGCTTTACCAGAGTCAGCAGTGTGCTAGTCTGGTGCCCTCTCTGTCCAAGTTGTAGGAGCCCCTCAGACCCCATGCAGTTACTCATTCCACATAATGAAGCACATTGGAGTCTTGTAGATCCTATTTTCGTAACTAGACAAATGAACATGTGACTTTTAGGAAAAAATCCTCAATTCTCTTCCCTTATCCTATCCCTTCCTTCCTGAAGATGGTACTTGGTGCTGAAGTATGGTTCCAGGGGTGCCAGTTGCCTTTTGCTACCTCAGTGGCTGTTGGCAGACTATTTGACCACAGGAAGAACATCACAGCTAAACCTAGCTCTGTCATCACCCAATGTCCACACACATACTTTCCAGAAGGCGTCAGTGGATAGTAATCAGGAGCAGGAACTTTGGCTGATTTCTCCTTCCAGCCAGGAGGGGGTGAACTCAGTTACCGTGCCCCTGCTGCCACTCTGGCTGGAGATCAGTTCATTCAGCACTGACCAGGGATTAAAGCTGAGACTTTCCTGTTGTGCGTGGCTCAGTACCGCACCATGCAATATAATTACCCACTGAGCCAGCGGGGTAGCCTAAATCACTTTTATTGTTACCCAGTATAATTTTTAAGGCATTTTGGGGGAGAAATTCGGTATTGCCCCATTTGGGGCGCAATTATCGGCCGGGCGCAAAGTTTAACGCCTAGTGCTAATTATCGCCTCCGACTGCAAACTTGACTTCTATCGCCCCTGGAGGTGATTGGAGCGCTAAATCAGGTGCTACACACCTCTCTTAAGGCGCTAACGCCGAGGAGCGAGGCGCTACCTCAGAGCGCTGGTGAAGCTCATGTGATGTCAGTCAGCAATGGAACACAGACGCACTGGCGCCGGCCAGTTCTTAAAGGGGAGGGTTGATCTTGCTCTCCATCCACACCCTGCTCATTGCAGCCTTGATTCTCGGCCTGGAGAGACATGTACATCAATTCTGCTGGAAAGAACAATGGAGAGTACCAGGGAAAGAGCTCAGAGTGCAGCCCCCATAGTCTCTTCTAAATCGATGCAAGGAAGGTCAAATCAAAATGAACCTGCAAAGTGCTGCTCAGTACCCAAAACTCCTTCACACAGCGTTGAATCTCTCCAGAAGTCTCTCTCTCTCTCTCTCAGAATGCGTGGTGCAAAAATGTCGCTGACAAAAAAAGGCAGGAAGCGGTCGCCTTTAAATAGCGCTTCCCCAGTCCCTTCCTGACTGCAAAACGCTCCCCTCAACCTGTCGTTGCTAGCGGCAGGCGGTAAGGCAGGGGCCGCCACTCAATATCTGGTCAGGGGTGCAACCGGGGCATTGCACGCTCGACTGATGTCACGATCTGCAGGCGCAGGAGATCGTGGCGGTAGTGTTTAGCGCCGTCGCAAAATGTCTGGTCAATTTCGTGAACGGCGCAAACATCGCCGCGCCCGGGCGCTAGTTGCTTTGCGACCCATTAGCGCCCTCTTAAGGCGCTAACGGGAGGCGCAAAGCAACCAAATTTTTCCCCCTTTATTTTTTATGTTTGCGTTTAGGTTTATAGGAACTAAAAACAGAATTAAGTGGTTAGCGGTGTAAAGCAATGTTTTCTGGGGCATCAGAAACTATTGTTAATGCAATACATGAATATATGATATTGTGCAAAGCGTCAAATTGCAATTGTGGAACTTCACTTACTTTCTTTCTTGTAGCAGTGCGATTTCTTTCTGCACTTTGTGGTACTCCTCAGCTACCCTGCAGTGCTGCTGAAAGACCAACATAGACTCCTTGGAGTTGAGGCATGGCTGCAGAGGCTAACAAACAAAAGAGATTAGAACCCTGATGTGCATCATAGCTGGTGCATTTATCAATCATATCAGGCAGGTGCAGCCTATTCCTGTACTAGCACATTCGGCCATGAAGTAGCAGGATGTGGGTTCACTTCTCCAGTTCGCTATTTGCAAGTACTCATTTTCACTTAAGCTCCCCTGAAGTGATGACTGGAGGCTGGGCCATTCTCCAAAGAAAGTTGGGAAGACTGAAGGAGATCAGCCTAAGCAGCGCCTAGTGCGCCACACAATCACGCTGGGTCATCTGCCACCTCTCTTGGTCGCAGGATGGTACCTGCAGCAGGAACGGGGTCCGAAGCAGGGAAGAGGGAAGTTGAAACAATGAAGTAAGCACAGCAGCGTAATGGTGCAGCGCTTTGGGTCTCCAACATGCTACTTTGATCTCAAAGTCGCAACAAGGAGTCAAATAGAGGCCAGGGGCATTCCAAATGGCTAGGAAGGAAAACAAAGTCAGAGAGATGGTCATCCCAGGCTGCTCTTATACACCTGACTATAGAGTGGCATTGGCGTGTCCCTGTCCACCCTCTTGATCAAGACACAGCGACCTGAAGGAAGGAAAGCAGGAGTAAATAAATACAACACAAGGGAGAGGAATGACTCAAAAATACATGGGAAAGAATTAAATATATTTTTTAGGGTAGGAACTATAAACTGAGCATGTTCCAGCAAAATGTAGGTTAAGGCTCAGGCTGTATTTAACCATAGCAGTAATAGGAAAAACACCTCTCAGTCTTTCAATCCCCATAATAGCATGTCTCAGATATTGTGGTTCATCTATCCGCCTACTTGGAAGCAATGATTAAGGCATATGTAATACAAGCTCCTTCTGCGGGATTTTTTTCTTGAAATATAGCATTCTGCCTCTTATGGATTATCACAAGCTGCACTGCACAAACTAATGGCTTGACATAATTGTAGCTTCACGATGTTTTTAGTAATATACAAACATCATCTTCGCAAACTACACTACCTGGCTGTGATTTTAATTAGCAAATCTCACACTAATCGAAGACTGTACAAAATTTTACTTTTGCCCATCTGGTTTCAGATTCTGCTGGTCGCAAACTGCTTGTCTCACAATCTACCAACTCCATAAAATGTCATCTCACATCCTAACATTTCACATCACATCATAATATATCGCTTCATTTTACTTGCTCTGCTGCCAAGTCATGCCCCTGTGGTGGAATCAGAGCTCTGCTGTGCCTCAAAGAGTAAAATTACATGTTTTTTCGCTGTTGTGACTTTAGAACGAGATAGACAGATGTATTTTTTTTAAAGGTATCCTTCGTCTTGATGTCTGGGGCAGACAGAATACTAAACTGGCTGGAGAGAACTGCTTAGCTGGTTCTCCACAGTGATCTTGTGGCATTTACCCATAAATTAATTGCATGCCGTTGAATTACTAATGAATGCAAAGTTGCCAACTGAAAGAAAAGACAGCACTTGTTATATTTGACTGCCACACCACCAAAAGAGGTTCTGTGAAGCTGTCAAACACTGACATTCTCTGTTGTTTGACGAGTTCTTGTATTCAAGACTCATCAAACCTCTTTTGTGAGCAGAAATTAGATGGTTGTTGCATCGGAGAATGCAGCAGCCATTCTGTCATCTCTGCCGGTGAGATGCGAGAGTCTCCGCATCCCCAACTGTTGAAGCCTGCAGGAAGAAACAAAGGTAAGTAAACATTTTCTATCACTTTCCACTCACCTCACATACGTACCTCTCCACATTTGCACCCATCACTCACCTCCACAGCGTACTTTTGCACCCCTCCGACCCCCGCAGACCCACTGCTCGCCTCGGTGACCCTGGCGGGGTTTCCCGATGTCGGGAAGCCCGCGCCTCTAGTGGAAAAATGGGGATAATCCTGTTAACTGCCTGTTGAGTACCTGTTAACAGGCAGTTAAGTGGCTGTAATCCCCTTCCCGCCTCCAGGAGACGGGACCCGGCGCGGGTCAGCTACCCGCCTCCTGGGAAGATGGCACGGAGGCGGGTTGGGTGCGGGATGGGTACCCGCCCCCAGATTCTGCCATTTTCCCAGCAGTCCCTGCCTCCAAACCCGCCTCCCCAGGGCTGGCAAAATCCAGCCCATTGTGTCAGATACAGACCATGTAGGCTTTATCTTAGCAAATATTGTGCTTGTGAACACTTTTTGCTCTCTTGTTCTGTCACATAGCTTGTTATTTCTTTACTCGTATAGACTTTACATGATACTGGATAAGCCATGTTGAGTGAGGTACATTTTGAATAGCCTTATTGTATCTGGCTATCAGTCAGCTCAACATTATTTTTATGGTTCTGAAGTTATTCAGGGCTATGCTATTTCTATTTCTTGTTTCCATCCTGCATAGATGAGTCATGGTTACGAATGTGTCAGGAGTGATAGGAAGTAGCTTTTTGCAGTTGGCACAATGATAACAATAGCTTGTATTAAATTGTTATTTTACATGTAATCCAGTATTAACAGTGGATCTAATTCCTGGAATGAATGAAAGAATACTCTTCGGCTTCAATACTAATTTTGGTTTCTGGCATGCTAATACTGTCATAGTCGTTGTGACAAACTTCCGATAACATCCAAAAAGGTTCAGTATGGGAGACATACAATTGTCAGAAACATAGATTATTTTGGAATTTAATGAGACGTTTATTATTAATTGGCTTCATGATTTAACTAGGAAGCTGTTTAATTGGAAGTTGAGGAGGGAAGGGGAAGGAGGAGGGGGAGGGGGAGGGGGAGGTAGGACATGGTTAGAGGCCCCAGATATGAGTGGGGTGGGGTGGGGGAGGAGGAAGATAGAGCAGGATTAGATACCAGAGAGGCCCAGGAAGGGAGAAAATCAAAGAGACTGGCTGAGGATGCCAGAGCAGGATTGATGCTCAGAGTGGCTGCACTGCTGTAAATAGTGATAGCAGGAAGATCAATCTGGCCAGAGTGGAGGCGAGGACAGGGAGGATGAGGGGGGGGGGGGAAGGCAGGAAGGAGGGGGAATGGGGGAAGTAGGAGGAGAGGGAAAACAGGTAGTAGCAGGGAGGAGGTGGGACAAGAGAGGGGAGGAGACCACAATTTTGGCCGACAAAGACAATCGTTGTAATCGGGGATAGGGGGCATCGAACCATGCCGGGATGAGACGCAGCGAACGGAGCAGGAGAATGGAGTCAGCAGAGATATTGGCCTAAGTGGCCAAGCCAAGGAACGTCAGCGTGGCAGTGGCAGGAGAGTGGGGGACGGCTCACTCCAGGCTTCTGGAGCCCACCAAGTGAACTTTAGGCTGGGTGCTAAATAAATTGGATTCATGGAAGCCTTTAGTGCCTTTATCTATTTGTAAATAATGTTGTACCAAAAATAATTTGATAGTTTTGAAATGCTTTGTAACGATACCCCACAAGCTGCTACGTACTGTTGCCTGCTGTAAGCCTCAACTGTGTTTTCTTAATAAATATAAGACATTCGTCAATGTAGTAATGTTATGCATAAACATAGAAACATAGAATCTAGGAGCAGGAGTAGGCCATTCGGCCCGTCGAGCCTGCAACACCATTCAATACGATCATGGCTGATCATTCAAATCCAGTACCCTGTCCCTGCTTTAATCCCCACAGTACACATATCCCACCCGACCCCCGTAACCCCACGTATTTAATTCCCCCTAACATATCCCATCCTATCCCCATAACCCCACATATTTAATCCCCCCCTAACACTAAGGGTCAATTTATCATAGCCAAATCAACCTAACCCGCACATTTTTTTTGGACACTAAAATGCAACACTAAAAAAGCCTGAAAAAGCCTTGTGATTTAGGTATTTATGAACTTTATGTTGTCAACACTTCTACATATTTTGTCATTGCTTTAGAAAAATAAAAAAACGTCTGTCCTCTGTCCAATGAGTTTTGAGCAGTTGTTAATATAGTAACAGCAGATCATTATCTTCAGAAATTCCGACACTAATAGTTCATAATATTATAAAATCATCCAGATTTTTAAAAAATCTGAATTATTTTTTGCATCAAGTGCTAAAGTTCTGTATTTTAAATCAAAGTCCCTAGCTATCTTTACTATGGAGAGGCAACAGCTCTTCGCTAATCATAATGGCCCAGATCTTGCTAAAAACAAATAATGGCGTGTGAATGATGCACACCGTTATTAATGTGCAAATCGGTCAGCAACTTGTTGCGAGGAAGAGACACTCAGTGAATTGCGAATCGCCACAAGTTGCGGCTGATTTGTGCAGCTCGCTTCCGAACACGGCATCACACCTTTAACCTCCCCGTGATTTTCATGAAGGCATTTGCACCTTAATTGCCCATTACTCTCGCCACAGAAAATTAAGTCTAGTAATTAACAGCGTTAGTACCCTTTTAATGACGTGATCATTGTTAATGACTGCCAATCAACCTCACTGACCCAGAAAGTGAACAATTAAAGGTGTGTCGTCTCATTCCTTCACGTTGTGAATTGTTATTGGAGATTTTTTAAATGTCAAATTTTAAATTTAAATATTTTATTCTTACTTTTCCTTTCTGTCTCTTTTTTCTCTCTCAATCCAATCTTTCTTTCATTCTCTTTCAAATGTCAGCTGTGGCTCAGTTGGTAGCACCCTTGCCTCTGAGTCAGAAGGTTGTGGGTTCATAGTCCCACTCCAGAGACTGGAACACAAAAATCTAGGCTGACACTTCAGTGCAGTACTGAGGGAGTGCTGCACTGTCGGAGGTGCCGTCTCTCAGATGAGACGTTAAACCAGCTCTCTCAGGTGGACGTAAAAGATCCCATGGCACTATTTCGAAGAAGAGCAGGGGAGTTATCGCCAGTGTCCTGGCCAATATTTATCCCTCAACCAACATAACAAAAACAGATTATCTGGTCATTATCACATTGCTGTTAGTGGGAGCTTGCTGTGCACAAATTGACTGCCGCGTTTCCTACATTACAACAGTGACTATACTTCAAAAAGTACTTCATTGGATGTAAAGCGCTTTGAGACGTCCGGTGGTCGTGAAAGGCGCTTTATAAATACAAGTCTTTCTTTCTTTTTCTCCGTACCTGATTTGACATTGTATTCATCCACTCAAATTCACCCTCCTTCTCAGCGCTTCCTTTGTTTATTTCTCATTGGTTAAGGAGATACACTGTTTGTCCCGTTGTTCACCAAGGTCCCAGATGCCCTGTTGCCCTCGCCGTTACCAGCTCGCACTTCCAGCAACATTGTGGGCAAAAAATTTAAAACCTAAACGTGCACAAACAAGTCTAACTAACAGGGCACACCACCAGATGCCCCACGCCAGTAAATTCTGGGCCATTGTGTTTGCGTTTTGTGGGGCTATAGCTCACAACTTGAAAGACAGTTGTGACCGATTCTCTTACACCTTTATAATGTGCTAAAAGACACTGGGCAGGGGGGGGGGGGGGGATTTTGAACTTTCCCCCAATATGGCCATGAAGATGCCTGATCAATTTTCATGGTTATTTCCATTGCAGTGATGAGCGGCTCACACATTTGGAGCAGCTCACGATTGGTTAAGGACCAAAATCCGACCCCTTCTGCATGGAGCCCAGCCAGTGCTGGTAGGTGGAGCTGGGTGAGGAGGAGTAGCGATCCCGGGGGAGGGCCACAGAGGGTTGGGCATCTTGGGGGTTGACTTTTGAGGTCCAGGAGGTGCGTTTGTGCTTCTCCTGACCCCTCAAACATCACTTTGACCTGTTTTGGGGGCAACCTGCAGTGATCCCTTTGAGGACGGCTGGTTAGGCCATGCCTGGTGCCACTTGGTGGAGCGTGTGCAGTGCACACTCTGCCCATTGGTGCTAAAAATTGCAAGTGGGGTCCTACAATCAGCGGGAGACCTTGATTTGCATCGGCAATTAGGCCCACCCATCTCAAGGCCCACCTGAAAATCAGGTTAGCTGAGTCACTGGCGGCCAATGGATGAGGACATTTTTCCCCCATTTTTCAACGGATGCCCATCCCGTTTTCCAGCTTAAAGGGGCCGGTGGCTGGTGAAAATTGCCCACTCTTTGTATGAGAAATGATCAGTGAGGATTTGTTATGATACATCATCTCACAGTAATCCTGGAAAAGTCTACGATAGATTTCAGGTCAATCATGTACAAGAGATCTGTGCCAAATGATGCACAGTCTAGTCCTCTTCATTTGAATTATCTGCTAATTCCAATTGCAACTGTGCAAAATAAAGTCTCCTGTGCTATTTTATTATTGGATAATTATTAACTATTGGATAATTCAATTTTTTTCAAGCTTAAAACCACTTAGAATTAACAGTAGTCTGTATTGGCATGTATCCTTTGCTGAGCATGCTGGTCTACCAATATGCTACTTCATTTGCATATTTCATTGACATGTTCTATCGCCTGTACCCAGGTAATGGAAATATCATGAAACATACAAAGACTGGCAATGTTCGTGAGACAAATGGTGGGGATAAGGATACTTTATTCTAGAGAGTTGAGTCCTACTACAGATGTTGAGTTTATTGCGAATTAATTATGCTATGAACTTTTTGTAAACATTAGTCATTGGCTAGCTAACAGGAAACAGAGAGTAGGCATAAATGGGTCATTTTCCTTTTGGCAAGATGTAACGAGTGGTGTGCCACAGGGCTCAGTGCTGGGGCTTCAACTTTTTACAATTTATATAAATGACTTGGATGAAGGGACCGAAGGTATGGTTGCTAATGACACAAAGATAGGTAGGAAAGTAAATTGTGAAGAGGACATAAGGAGGCTACAAAGGGATATAGATAGGTTAAGTGAGTGGGCAAAGATCTGGCAAATAGAGTATAATGTGGGAAAATGTGAAGTTGTCCATTTTGGCAGGAAGAATAAAAAAGAAGCATATTATCTAAATGGTGAGAGATTGCAGAGCTCTGAGATGCAGAGGGGTCTGGGTGTCCTAGTGCATGAATCGCAAAAGGTTACTATACAGGTAGAGCAAGTAATTAGGAAAGCTAATAGAATGTTATTGTTTATTGCGAGGGGAATTGAATACAAAAATAGGGAGGTTATGCTTCAGTTATACAGGGCACTTGTGAGACCACATCTGGAGTACTGTGTACAGTATTGGTCTCCTTATTTAAGGAAGGATGTAAATGCGTTGCAAGCCAGTTCAGAGAAGGTTTACTAGACTAATACCTGGAATGGGCGGGTTGTCTTATGAGGAAAGGTTGGACAGGCTAGGCTTGTATCCGCTGGAGTTTAGAAGAGTAAGAGGTGACTTGATTGAAAAATATAAGATCCTGAGGGGTCTGGACAGGGTGGATGTGGAGAGGATGTTTCCTCTTGTGGGAGAATCTAGAACGAGGGGTCACTGTTTAAAAATAAGGGGTCGCCCATTTAAGACAGAGATGAGGAGAAATGTTTTCTCACAGAGGGTCGTGAGTCTTTGGAACTCTCTTCCTCAGAGGGCGGTGGAAGCAGAGTCTTTGAATATTTTTAAGGCAGAGGTAGATAGATTCTTGATAAGCAAGGGGGTGAAAGGTTATCGGGAGTAGGCGGGAATGTGGAGTAATCAGATCAGCCATGATCTTATTGAATGGCAGAGCAGGCTCGAAGGGCCGAGTGGCCGACTCCTGCTCCTAATTCGTATATCGTATGTCATTTCACAATTTTCTGATACAAACCTTGTATCCAATGAGGTTAAAACATTCAGCTGTACTTCCCTTGCTTTACCCTTGTTTCCTTAAGCATTCCTCAATTAATTTAATTGGCTGTTGTTGACTAATGAATGTTCAAACACTCCATTTTAATTATTGCATTATTCATCTCTTTTTCCCTTTAACTTAGAGATAAAACCTAACTTTCCAACTGCTGAAAGACATACTTCCAACTTTTATTGTAAAAAGTGTTGAAAAAAATGAAAAATTCCATCATGTTGTTTTGCTCTCCCACTATCTCACCTCCCTGTCCTGCCAGGAGCCCCACTTGTTTGCTTATTAGAGTGTCTTACTAGTAAGTGATCATTTTTTATTCACCTTAGTATGCTTTGCATTTTTTTTCATTTTTCTCCTTTCACTTCAGTTTCTCTTTTTAAACATACTTATTTTAGTTTTATATCCTTCCCCTGTTTCTGTAAATCTTTTAAACACAATCACACTGCACATGAATTACTCATTTGCTGATATTATCCCCTCTTTTGTAACATTTCAGCTTCTTTATCGTTGATATTTTTTAGGAGGAGGTGATATTAAGTAATTACATAATTAAATTCTAGTTAATTTCATAATAAGCATGACAAATTATGATTGATATGGGACTCTTGCTATATGGCTGCACTCTTCTACCACATCATAACAAAATTGCTTCTATCTTTTGTACATTCTTCTTTTTCTTCTTAGGCAGTCCCTCGGAACCGAGGATGACTTGCTTTCACATCAGGGGACTGATGAGTCCAATGCAGGACCTACAGTCTCTGTCACAGGTGGGGCAGACGGTGGTTGAAGGGGCGGGTGGGTGGGGTGCTTGGGTTGACGTGCGCTCCTTGCGCTGCCTGCGCTTGCTCCCGGCAAAGAGACTCGAGGTGTTCAGCGCCTTCCCAGATGCTTCTCCTCCACTTGGGCCAGGGATTCCCAGGTGTCGGTGGGGATGTTGCACTTTTTCAAGGAGGCTTTGAGGGTGTCCTTGAAGCGTTTCCACTGCCCACCTGGGGCTCTCTTGCGTGTCAGAGCTCTGAGTAGAGCACTTGTTTTGGGAGTCTTGTATCGGGCATGCGGACAATGTGACCCGTCCATCGGAGCTGATCGAGCGTGGTCAAAGCTTCGATGCTGGGGATGTTGGCCTGAGCGAGAACACTGACGTTGGTGCGTCTATCCTACCAATGGACTTGCAGGATCTTATTTGCAGGATATTATGACATCAACGTATGACAGATAAACTAAATGCTATGTGGGGGGTAATCTCAACTTAGCAGTCAGGTGGTGTGTTGAAAAAATTAGCATCTTAATGGGAAAATATTCTCATCCTTGTGTCTAAATCCCATCAGGGCCTCACCCCATCCTATCTTTGTAATGTCCTCCAGCCATACAACGTCACCCCCTCTGTTCCTCTGGCTCTCGCCTCCTGTGCGTCTCCCCTCCCTTCACCCCCCCAATTGGTGGACGTAACTTAAACCCCATGCTCTGGAATTCCCTCCCTCAATTCCTCTGCCTCTCCGCCGCCCTTTCCTCCTTTAAGACCCTGATTAAAACCCATCTCTTCAGCCAAGCTTTTAGCCACCCCTCCTAATATTTTCCCAGCATTCATTTGTTCCTCATGCCTCTGTTAAGTGCTTTGGGACTTATTTTTCTACATTAAAGGCACTATATAAATGTATGTTGTTGTTTTTATTGTTGGCTGTAAGTGTACAGAATAAACGCCCAGGACTTACATGATTTTTATCAATATAAATACCAGGACAATCAAAATTCTACGTCTATTAACTACAGAAAGGACTTTTTCTCAGTTTCCACGGGCCATCCAGGCCATAAGGATGGGCTGAAATCTTCTGATCGCAGGCTTCTGCCAGTGCTGGTACACACACAACTAGTGGAAAGACAAGAGAGTGGTCTGAAGTGACTGATGTTATGGATTGTGGGGGGGAGTGACTGAGATCTGCCTGACACCAGCCCACAATGGCACCGTTGAAATTAGGGGCTTGCAACGTGGGCAACCGTGGGTGTGAGCCCCTGTTGTGGTACTCCGTGGAACAACAATAAACTGCGTCATCATGCTACCCTCTGTTAAACAGTATATGCTTCTGAAGATTCACTGGATGTAAAGGTAACTTAATGAATACCAGAGCATATCTAATGTTCTTCTGACTTTCCACTCAATTCCAAGATGGTGACTTTTTATTCAGCTGAAAGGAATAAGTTTAGCACTTTAGAAAGAAAGACTTGCATTTACGTAGCGCCTTTCACGACCTCAGGACGTCCCAATGCGCTTTACAGCCAATCAAGCACTTTTGAAATGTGGTCACTGTTGTAATGTAGGAAGCGAGGCAGCCAATTTGCGCACAGTAAGATCCCACAAGCAGCAATGTGATAATGACCGGATCATCTGATTATTTTTAGTGATGTTGATTGAGGCTTTATGATGAGAATCTATTTGAAACGACAGGCAAAATAAAACGCTAGCTGGACTGGACTGGACGATAAATTCCAGCATAGAATGATCTGCGATGAACTAAACTTTCAGCATCCTTTGGGCGACAAGTTTCTCCATCTTAAGTTTAGCTTTGCTGTTACACAGGGAATCTTAATGATAATTTTAGTATTGTTCTGAATTTTAACTCCTTATGCCAGTAATACTGTACAAAATCACTGTGTTTTGGTGCTGTAAGCTGCTAATGTTGTGTACTTTTGCTATAAACTGGCCTTTAAAGTGCCATTCATTGGGATGACAATAAGTTTGGTTCCTTGCTCCTAAAATTAAACATAACTCATGTTTTACCTGTAGGTGCTGATCAAGCTGGAGGTAAACGTTTGGAATAAAATCATCAGGGATATTCAGCTCTAAGGAAAGACAAATGAATAGATTAGGTAAATAAAGTCATGTGGAATTAAAAGAAAAGCAAATAAGAAAAGGAAACAATTTCTATTGTTACTGTAGTTTTATAAACTCTAATGCTTATATAATGGACTTAAGGACAAAGGATCATACATGGTGTTGCAGCACAGCAGTGCACGTTATGGAGTGGTAGAATGTGCGTTCTTAGCCAGGTCCTGATAGAGAAAGACAGAATGGGGGCTTTGTTCTTTCGTGTACAGCTTCCTGGTGACTAGAATGAAAAGGAAAACAGACCCGAGAGCGGGTCGTCTGTCTGCCCACTCACAGGTCGTCTGTCTGCCCACTCACAGGTCGTCTGTCTGCCCACTCACAGGTCGTCTGTCTGCCCACTCACAGGTCGTCTGTCTGCCCACTCACAGGTCGTCTGTCTGCCCACTCACAGGTCGTCTGTCTGCCCACTCACAGGTCGTCTGTCTGCCCACTCACAGGTCGTCTGTCTGCCCACTCACAGGTCGTCTGTCTGCCCACTCACAGGTCGTCTGTCTGCCCACTCACAGGTCGTCTGTCTGCCCACTCACAGGTCGTCTGTCTGCCCACTCACAGGTCGTCTGTCTGCCCACTCACAGGTCGTCTGTCTGCCCACTCACAGGTCGTCTGTCTGCCCACTCACAGGTCGTCTGTCTGCCCACTCACAGGTCGTCTGTCTGCCCACTCACAGGGAGGAAAGGCGCGTGGTGTGGGAACCCAAAAAGGAATAGAAAAATACGTTAAAAAAAAATGAAGCCCCAAAATAGCGCATCACCGCACGTTGTCCCTTTGCTACCCCGATACTGAAAATGGCACTGCTTATGTCAGCCAGCATGTAGTAGTTCTTTTAACATTATTGCTGAACAGGTTATACAATTAAAACTGTTCAATAATTGTGTGTTAAGTACTGGTAGAGTGGAAAGGTGTCGACCATTTCACATACCCTCTTTGTGCATACCAGGTATTCATGACCACAATGCCTTTTTAAACATAAATCACACCTTATACTGGTCTGACATGAATAATAGCAGCTTCCACTGCATAAAGATGGCTTTACGAATACTGAAAATGTTTTCCCTATTTACTTCCCTCTGCCCTGTTAACACACATGCTGCTTTTCATCAGTCACTATCCTGAAAGAATATTTTCTGTTTTATGCTTTTAGTATAATGCAGAACACATTTACAGTAATTGCAGTCATACAATTATACATCATTGACCTAGTATACAGCATATGTGGTTCAGTGTAAGTAAAACAGATTGCTTGAAAAGAAGTGAGTCTTACATAGCAACTTATGGACAGGCCAGGAGACTGGTTCTGGAGATTGGTTCTGGAGACTGGTGCTGGAGATTGGTTCTGGACACTGGTTCTGGAGATTGGTTCTGGAGACTGGTTCTGGAGATTGGTTCTGGACACTGGTTCTGGAGACTGGTTCTGGAGACTGGTTCTGGAGATTGGTTCTGGAGACTGGTGCTGGAGACTGGTTCTGGAGACTGGTTCTGGAGACTGGTGCTGGAGACTGGTTCTGGAGACTGGTTCTGGAGACTGGTTCTGGAGACTGGTTCTGGAGATTGGTTCTGGAGACTGGTTCTGGAGACTGGTTCTGGAGATTGGTTCTGGAGACTGGTTCTGGAGATTGGTTCTGGAGACTGGTGCTGGAGATTGGTTCTGGAGACTGGTTCTGGAGACTAGGTTCTGGAGACTGGTTCTGGAGACTGGTTCTGGAGCCTGGTGCTGGAGATTGGTCTGGAGACTGGTTCTGGAGACTGGTTCTGGAGACTAGTTCTGGAGATTGGTGCTGGAGACTGGTTCTGGAGCCTGGTTCTGGAGACTGTCTGGAGACTGGTGTTGCTATTTACTGTTGCGGATGCCTCCTGCGACTATGTCAATGGCTGGAATTTTCCTTACCGAGTCGGGTCGGGTGCAGGCGGGCCGCGTGGCGGGTCGGAACCGTGTTTTCTGATCATCCCCCTCCTCAGAGCGACTTTCAGTTAATGGCATCTATTACGGGAAACCTGCGCGTTTCCCAGCCCCATTAAATGGTGCGGGTCTGATGACGTCATCGATGACTCATTTCCAGCCGGGATATTTAAAGCAGCCTTGGCCACATCGCATTTGAAGGTTCATCGAGGAGTGTGGAGGGAGGGTATTGCACGATCTGCTTATTGCTCAGACTTGAAAACATGGCTTCACAAAGACAGAGGGCTGCACCCAGGTTTTCAGATGACTCCCTACATATTCTTGTGGAGGTACTGAGAGCACGCAGGGAGTTCCTCTTCCCTGTTGATGGGTGGAAAAGACCTCCCCAAGAGACAAAAAGAGCCTGGCTCCTAATAGCTGAGGAGGTGAACAGCAGGGATGTGGTGAGGCAGACCAGGGTGCAGTGCTGGAAGCGCTTCAATGATCTGATGAGATCAGGAAAGGTGAGTGCAAAGCCACACTCACCTTCATCCTGCTGTGCCTGTCATCACATCCCCATCACTCTGCCTTCCCAAGCCTGCTCCTGCACATCATTCCTCACACCAACATACCTTGCACCTCCACCCATCCCTCTCTCTCTATGTACATACTCACATCCCCATCTGACTAACCACCCCTCACACTCACCTTCATCCTAATGCAATCATACCAACTAACACCACACAAGGAGGCCATTTGGCATTGTCACCACACTCCCTCATAGTCACCCTGTAAAGATGTAACCCACACATTCCTTACACTCATGCCATCACTCTCAGTCAAACTTTTCTTTCCCTCTTTGCAGGAGAAATGAGCGCACAACAACAGGGAGAGGCAGAGAACCAGAGGTGGCCCTCCATCCTTCAGCACTTTAACTCCAGCAGAGGAGGGGCCCTGGAGGTCTCAAGAGTTGGGGAGCAGCTGGTGGTGGGAGATGGAGAGAGGGGGACCTCTCAGCAACCTGGTGACAGAATCACATCTCATACACCCACATGGCCTATAGCAGTCACTCATATGGTGACTGATGTCAGCAGCCAGTGAATGGTCATCATGTGCATAATGGTATCGTTACCCATTCTTAACATAACATTTCTAATTCATCTCTTTACTCTCCCACAGGTCCATCAAGCGCCCCCGCCACTGCCCAGCCAGAGGAGGAAGGCAACTCCTCAGAGGAGCCTCCAATCTCTGAGGGCACACCGTCACCAGACCCAAGCGTACCCAACACCAGCGCAGATACGCACACCTCGCTGGATCCTGTGAGAGATAGAGTAGTGTTGTCAACTGGTGTCGCACAAGTCACAAGTGAACAAAAGCAGATGGTTCGAACCAGGGACAGCAGTGGAGACTCCTCGTCGGAGGGAGCAGGAAGCTCCCAGCTCTGCTCAGCTGCATGCAGACTCTGAGCCTCGGGGGCCATCCAGAAAGAGGCCGATCCTGGAGGGGCAGGAAGAAGTGCAGGAGGCTCTGCAGGGGTTTTGCGACCGCGATGTCTGCAAATGTTCAGAGAATGGAGGAGTCCATCTCCAACATGAGCACCACCGTGTCACAGGCGATGGGGACTGTAGGCTCTTCCATGGAAAGGATGGCCACCTGCATGGAGCAGCTAATGTGCCACTCACAGGAGCACATGCTATCTATGGACAACAGATGGCAGAGGCTCATAGACCTCCTCTCTAGGAGTGATGTAAATGTAGACGTGGGTCCTCATGGCCCCACTGCTGTGCAGCAGGGTGCTCTCCAGCTCCTTGCTAGCAGGGAAGTGTGGGTGGCCCATGAGAGGGATGATGGTGAGAGGGGACATGGAAGTGGGGGCTCCCTTTAGACAGAGGCATGCGAAGCGCATGCGATAAAACCCGAAACTGGCGATCTGTCAAGAGTCTTCTTGACAGATCGCACGCATCCCCGGGAGAAGGGCCTCCCAGGCTATTTACCCAACTTCTGCCCAGCAAATGCCCGTGAAATTCTTACGCCTGATAAAAGACTTTTAAAGAACAGAAAAATAATTTTTTTAAATAATTTAAACATTTGAAAACCTGTGAAATAAGGTAAGTTTATTTTTAGCCCTTTAAAATATGTAAATTTATTTTTCAAAATGTTTTATTTTTGCCATTTGATTCATTTTAAATATGTGATGGTTTTTTTAAAATATATTTGAAGTGTACGTGTATTTTTGGGGGTATTCCCATTCATATTTATGAGGATTCAGTACATACGGAATCCTCATAAGTATGAATGGGGATCCCTTTCTTTCATTGGTTGGGCCGGCCCACAGGATACGTGGGACTCTACGCAGGCCTACACATAGAGGCCCAGGAGTGCAAGTGTCCGAACCTCCGGGACCATCAGGTAAGTTAATAAATTTTTTGCTGGTTGGAGACATCTGCCCATGGGAAGCCTCCGACCGCAAACATGGGAGAAAAATTAATCAGCGACCATTTTGGGGTCGCGAACATTGCCTGGGTGCTAAATTTAGCGCCCGGTGAAAAATAGCACTGGTGATCGCTAACTTCAGTTTTAGCGCCCCAAGAGGGAGGTGGAGTGCTAATTCAAGCGCGTGCGCTGAAAACCGGCATTTCCGATCTGTCGAGAATTCTCTTGACCGATCGAACGCCTGCCCTGGAGATGGGCCTCCGCGGGGGGAGAGTTCCGCTTTCTGCACAACCTCCGTCCGCTGAAAACCCTTAAAAATCTTACGCCTGGTAAAAGCGTAAGGCATAAGGCCTGCTTTTACCAGGATAAGAGTTTAAAAAAGTAAAAAAATAAAACTCATTTATAATTTAAAAATACTTTTAAAAAAGGTAAGTTTATCTTTAGCCCCGTAAAAAACTTTAATTATTTTTTCAAACAATAAAATTTTTGTTTAAAATATTTAATTTAATGTAATTGTAACTAATTTTAAATACGTGATTTAAAAAATATATATTTAATGGTTTTGTGTGTTTTTTGAGTGATCCCGATTCATACATTTGACAGGTCTATCTGAAGAGACCTGCCAAAAGTGTGTGAAGGGGGATTCCCTTCTTTGATTGGTTCCCCATTGCCCACGTGATCCCAGGGACACTTGCAAACCGCCTGGGCTCCTGGGATACCTGGGCCTCTGCGCACGCGGATCAGGAGAGACCCAGGATCGGAAGTCTCGGGACCTACAGAGCCAGCAGGTAAGTGCATAGATTTTTCCTGATCGGAGGCATCCGCACCAGTTAGCCTAACATCAGTAGTAGGAAAAATGCTAGAGTCTATTATAAAGGATGTGATAACAGGACACTTAGGAAATATCAACGGGATTAGACAAAGTCAACATGGATTTATGAAAGGGAAATCGTGTTTGACAAACCTACTGGAGTTTTTTGAGGATGTAACTGGTAGAATAGATAAAGGAGAACCAGTGGATGTGGTGTATTTGGATTTTCAGAAGGCCTTTGATAAAGTCCCACATAAGAGGTTAGTGTGCAAAATTAAAGCACATGGGATTGGGGGTAATATACTGGCATGGTTTGAAAATTGGTTAACAAACAGGAAACAGAGAGTCGGAATAAATGGGTCTTTTTCGGAGTGGCAGGCGGTGACTAGGGGGGTACCGCAGGGATCAGTGCTTGGGCCCCAGCTATTCACAATATATATCAATGATTTGGATGAGGGAACCAAATGTAATATTTCCAAGTTTGCTGACGACACGAAACTAGATGGGGTTGTGAGAAGGATGCAAAGAGGCTTCAAGGCGATTTAGACAAGTTGAATGAGTGGGCAAATACATGGCAGATGCAGTATAACATGGATAAATGTGAAGTTATCCACTTCGGTAGGAAAAACAGAAAGGCAGAGTATTATTTAAATGGTGATAGATTGGGAAATGTTGATGTACAGAGGGACCTGGGAGTCCTTGTACACCAGTCACTGAAAGCAAACATGCAGGTGCAGCAAGCAGTTAGGAAGGCAAATGGTATGTTGGCCTTCATTGCAAGAGGATTTGAGTACAGGAGCAAGGATGCCTTACTACAGTTATACAGGGCCTTGGTGAGACCACACCTGGAGTACAGTGTGCAGTTTTGGTCTCCTTACCTAAGAAAGGATATACTTGCCATAGAGGGAGTGCAGCGAAGGTTCACCAGACTGATTCCTGGGATGGCAGGACTGTCATATGAGGAGAGATTGGGTCGACTAGGCTGTATTCTCTGGAGTTTAGAAGAATGAGAGGGGATCTCATTGAAACGTATAAAATTCTGACAGGGCTAGACAGACTGGATGCAGCGAGGATGTTTCCCCTGGCTGGGGGCTCTAGAACGAGGGGTCACAGTCTCAGGATACGGGGTAGGACATTTAGGACTGAGATGGGGAGAAATTTCTTCACTCAGAGGGTGGTGAACCTGTGGAATTCTCTACCACTGAAGGCTGTGGAGGCCAAGTCACTGAATATATTTAAGAAGGAGATAGATAGATTTCTAGACACAAAAGGCATCAAGGGGTATGGGGAGAGAGCGGGAATATGGTATTGAGATAGAAGATCAGCCATGATCATATTGAATGGCGGAGCAGGCTTGAAGGGCCGAATGGCCTACTCCTGCTTCTATTTTTCTATGTTTCTATGCACGCAGAAAGCCTCTGATTAGAACATCCAGCCCAATGTCTTTTTTGGTTTCACCGCTACTACTCCAGGAATTTCAATGGGTAGGCAGATTGGCCCCTGTGTCTCTCACCAGTGCTTCACTTTTAAGAGGACTGTTGGTGTGACAGCATAGGCCAAAACTGGGAACCAGATTTGGAAGAAATTCTCCTGTTTCAGCCTCCCTCTTCTCCTCCCTCCCCCCCCCCCTGCCTCGCCCCGGGTCCTCTCCGGGGAGGTGTGGGCGGAGGGGGGAACGGGCGGATTCAGGACATAACTTGCTCTGCAGGGACGGGGCGGGGCAGGCAGTATGCCAGATAAGTTTGCCATGATGAGGATGGACCTGTTCAACAGAAGGGGGAGAATAAAGATAGGGAAACGGGTAATGAGTGAGTTGCTGGAAGTGGGGAGGGAATACGAACATACAAACATACGAATTAGGAGCAGGAGTAGGCCACTCGGCCCTTCGAGCCTGCTCCGCCATTCAATAAGATCATGGCTGATCTGATTACTCCACATTCCCGTCTACCCCCGATAACTTTTCACCCCCTTGCTTACCAAGAATCTATCTACCTCTGCCTTAAAAATATTCAAAGACTCTGCTTCCATCGCCCTCTGAGGAAGAAAGTTCCAAAGACTCACGACCCTCTGTGAGAAAACATTTCTCCTCATCTCTGTCTTAAATGGGCGACCCCTTATTTTTAAACAGTGACCCCTCGTTCTAGATTCTCCCACAAGAGGAAACATCCTCTCCACATCCACCCTGTCCAGACCCCTCAGGATCTTATATGTTTCAATCAAGTCACCTCTTACTCTTCTAAACTCCAGCGGATACAAGCCTAGCCTGTCCAACCTTTCCTCATAAGACAACCCGCCCATTCCAGGTATTAGTCTAGTAAACCTTCTCTGAACTGCTTCCAACGCATTTACATCCTTCCTTAAATAAGGAGACCAATACTGTACACAGTACTCCAGATGTGGTCTCATCAATGCCCTGTATAACTGAAGCATAACCTCCCTACTTTTGTATTCAATTCCCCTCGCAATAAACGATAACATTCTATTAGCTTTCCTAATTACTTGCTGTACCTGTATAGTAACCTTTTGCGATTCATGCACTAGGACACCCAGATCCCTCTGCATCTCAGAGCTCTGCAATCTCTCACCATTTAGATAATATGCTTCTTTTTTATTCTTCCTGCCAAAATGCACAACTTCACATTTTCCCACATTATACTCCATTTGCCAGATCTTTGCCCACTCACTTAACCTATCTATATCCCTTTGTAGCCTCCTTATGTCCTCTTCACAATTTACTTTCCTACCTATCTTTGTGTCAGCAAATTTAGCAACCATACCTTCGGTCCCTTCATCCAAGTCATTTATATAAATTGTAAAAAGTTGAGGCCCCAGCACTGAGCCCTGTGGCATACCACTCGTTACATCTTGCCAATCAAAAAATGACCCATTTATGCCTACTCTCTGTTTCCTGTTAGCTAGCCAATCTTCTATCCATGCCAATATGTTACCCCCTACACCATGAGCTTTTATTTTCCGCAATAACCTTTGATGTGGCACCTTATCAAATGCCTTCTGGAAATCTAAGTACAGTACATCCACCGGTTCCCCTTTATCCACAGCACATGTTACTTCCTCAAAGAACTCCAATAAATTGGTTAACCATGATTTCCCTTGCACAAAACCATGTTGACTCTGCCTGATTACTTTGAACTTTTCTAAATGCCCTGCTATAACGTCTTTAATAATAGCTTCTAACATCTTCCCTATGACAGATGTTAAGCTAACTGGCCTGTAGTTTCCTGCTTTCTGTCTCCCTCCCTTTTTGAATAAAGGAGTTACATTCGCTATTTTCCAATCTAATGGAACCTTCCCCGAATCTAGGGAATTTTGGAAAATTAAACCCAACGCATCAACTATCTCACTAGCCACTTCTTTTAAGACCCTAGGATAAGTGCACCAGGTGCGCAGTGGAGGGTGAGATGCAAAATATTACTCGAGAGGGGGCAAGCAAAAGAAAAGCTGCTCAATGAGGGTAGGGGGAGTATATACAGCCTCAACTGGGTTATGTGGGAAACGGAAAGAAACTTAATATATGCTTCCTGTGGTGTAAATCGGGACATTATGTTGATTTAATCACAGGCTTGACCCCGCCGCCCTTTCAAGCAAAGGAGATAATAGGAACGAGATGGGATAAATAAGAAAAGGGAAGAAAAACAGTGGTCGGTGAAGTCAAAAAAAAATTCACACTAAAAATTATATTTGTCCAAATATAACTATTGGTAGCAAATCATTTATGTCCACGCAACCTATTTCTACCTTCTATACCCCAAGAGCACAAACCTTTCAATATCCTAGATAACTAAAAGTATCATTCCGGCATAGTAAACAACAGCTTCAAAACAGCATTTGATTTAATTATATACAAGATGAATGAAAACAACTCCTTCTGCTGGCTAAAGATGATTGCACTGCATTGTATACATGTACTCACGGAAGAAATCGATTTAGTCACAACACTGCAACCAATTCCATGATCATTTCTATTTATCACAAACAGGAACACTTTCACCAGACTGATTCCTGGGATGGCAGGACTGTTGTATGAGGAGAGATTGGGTCGACTAGGCCTGTATTCTCTGGAGTTTAGAAGAATGAGAGGGAATCTCATTGAAACGTATAAAATTCTGACAGGGCTCGACAGACTGGATGCAGGGAGGATGTTTCCCCTGGCTGGGGGGTCTAGAACGAGGGGGTCACAGTCTCAGGATACGGGGTAGGACATTTAGGACTGAGATGAGGAGAAATTTCTTCACTCAGAGGGTGGTGAACCTGTGGAATTCTCTACCACAGAAGGCTGTGGAGGCCAAGTCACTGAATATATTTAAGAAGGAGATAGGTAGATTTCTAGACACAAAAGGCATCAAGGGGTATGGGGAGAGAGCGGGAATATGGTATTGAGATAGAGGATCAGCCATGATCATATTGAATGGCGGAGCAGGCTCGAAGGGCTGAATGGCCTACTCCTGCTCCTATTTTTCTATGTTTCTATGTTTTCCTTTAATAGAAACCGTTTGACTTTTCCTAAAAATATTTGTCAAGTTTGAAAGTTGCAGCAACTTCAAATTTCATCTAAAATACATCTCAACACTTCCTTTTTCTGTTGAACATATCCAGGGTTAGCAGAACTTTCCTCGATTTTGTAAGAGTTATACCAGGAAGTAGTGAGAGAGAAATAAGTACTTTCAGAAGAAGATGGACCGTTCTAAAATAAGTCAGCAATGAGGAAAGGTCATTTGGCCGATTGCAGCTCATCCCTCCAGTAAATTATCATGTTGCAACACTCACAATTTACTCATAAGTCCTGCGATTTGAGGACTATTCTTAATATTCGTGATTAGACATAAAACTTAAACATAGCTTTCTACGCATTTAAGTTTCCCGTGTGAATTGTGAACTTAAAAAAATCTTGCCTAATTTGCAAATATTGGCAACGTTAACATTACCTCTCCCACCTTATTGTGTTGTGAATAAGACCAGCGCTTCTGCCTCTGCTACCATGCTTGGCAGATTATTCCAAACATTTTTCATGCTTTGAATAAATGTTTTATGAGATTAAGACTGAGTGCTGAGACACCCTGGGGTGACAGTGACAAGGAGGAGGGGTATTATGATGGGGAAAAAAGGCTAGGACAAAGAGCAGTGACAGCAAGAAATAGAGAGCATGAAGGAGAATGGCAATGGCCACGACAAACATTTGTTTTATATGTATTGTGTTTGTCTTTACAAACTTGTGGTTGTTACAAGTTATTTAATCACAGCATGGCCCTTGTTTCCACCTCTAGGGGGAAAAATTCGGTATCACCCTGTTTGGGGCGCTAATATTGGCCGGGTGCAAAGTTTAGCGCCCGGCGCTAATTATCGCCTCCGACTGCAAAATTCCCCTCTATCGCCCCTGGAGGTGATTTGAGCGCTAAATCAGGCGCTACACACCTCTCTTAAGGCGCTAACGTCGAGGAGCGAGGCGCTACCTCAGAACGCTACCGAAGCTCAGGCCATGTCTGTTACCATGGAAGCCAGACAGACTGGCGCCGTCCAGTTCTTAAAGGGGAGGGGCCATCTTGCTGGCCAGCCACACCCTGCTCATTGCAGCCTTGAATCTCGGCCTGGAAAGACGTCGAAAGCAATTGTGTGGAAGCACTAATGGATAGGCCCAGGGAAAGAGCTCGGCGCTTAGGAACCTCAAAAGTGGTGCTGAGGGCCAAAACCCCTTAGGACAGCGCTAAAATCCAAAATTTTGCCGACAAGAAAAGGCAGGAAGTGCCCACTTTTAAATAGTGCTCCCACAGCCCCTTCCCGACTTGAAAACGTTCCCCTCAACCTGTCGTTGCTAGCGGCAGGCGCTAAGGCAGGGGGCGCGACTCAATATCCGGTCCGGGGCGCTACCGGGGCATTGCACGCTCAACTGACATCACGATCTGCGGGCGCAGGAGATCGTGGCGGTAGTGTTTAGCGGCGCCGCAAAACGACTGGTCAATTTCGTGAGCGGCACTAAAATCGCCGCGCTCCCCGGAGGCGCTAACGGGAGGCGCTAACCAACCGAATTTTTCCCCCCTAGTGTCTGAATGAATACACTATATCCTTCTCTTCCTTTATGATAAACAGCATATTCATTTTTCAAAAACAAATAACTAGATTTTGGAAAACATAAAACATGAACTTTTAAACAACATTTTCCTTCAGGTGCGATGACACCTCTTGTCCCTGAAAGGGGAAAATGCAAACACTCCTGCTCCTCTCAGCTCCATATTCAGCTCAGTGTATTTTATAAACTTGCTTTGTTGGTTGTGGCCTAACAGGGCCACCTGTTAGGCTACATGTAAACCTGCTTTTCCTGAATACAGCCGGTGTCAGCTGCCTCAGGGCAAACCAACATTGCAGAGGGGGCCTCAAACTGGCGTTAAGCCTCTTATCTGCATATGTAAAGAGCCTAACGCCTGTTTCAGGCATGGACTCTGGATGCCGTTTCTTTTGTCTGTACCAATATGGCGGGCGGCATACTTATGGCTCAGAATGATCGTGCCACTCTCGCCCGTCATATTGGAGACTTAGGAGGCCGTTTAGTGCTCGAAAAATGGGCAGTGCGTGGATAAGGGTAAGGATAAGGGGTAAGCCATTTAGGACAGAAATGAGGAAGAATTTCTTCACCCAGAGAGTGGTGAACCTGTGGAATTCTCTACCACAGAAGGTAGTTCAGGCCAAGTCATTAAATATATTCAAGAATGAGTTAGATATATTTCTTAAAGCTAAAGGTATCAAGGGATATGGGGAGAAAGCAGGTACAGGGTACTGAGTTTGGATGATCAGCCATGATCTCATTGAATGGCGGAGCAGGCTCGAGGGGCCGAATGGCCTACTCCTGCTCCTATCTTCTATGTTTCTATGTTTCTATGAAGTTGTAGGCCTTGGTGCTGATTAGTGATTTATATTGGGGTATTAGTTTGCCTTGCTCATTATTTCTCTCCAGGATGTGGTAACCAACTTTGATGTCAGTAGGTTGGGCGTAACATTTTTGTCTTAGCAACGCAATCTTCACAAACATAGCAATAGCACCCCCACCTGCCTTGTGATCTGAACTAGGTATTTGTGTCTTTTGAACAAATGCTTCTCCAATCTCCCAGAAGGCGGACTGAGAAAATATTTGGTGAGATCGTGAATCATTAAGCTGCTTTATTTCACAGTAAGGTGGATGGCGGTTACGATCAGTTTTACTTAATTTAAACAGTGCAAGTTATAATAATGTAAAATAAAGAATACGCCATGCTGTAGGGTGCCGCCCATTAATCCATCACACTTTAAATGTATATGTACGTGGCATCATTCTGATTGGCTTAAATTACTGCTGTCTGTCTCGTTAACCGTGTTGATTTGTTCAAATGTCCAATTGTCCCCAGATAGGTATCAGAGCTTCTGCTGTTAATCAAGAACCAGCAACCCAGACAAAATCAAACCAATGAAATTACTCAACTTTTGTTTACTAATGAAGAACCAGACACTGCCTAAAACTAACCAAATTGCTCAGCCAGCTTTGTTCCAATTTTTTTGAGCAGTCCATGTTGTTTTAACGGGTAGCACCAGCATTACAACAATGTCGGTCGGAAAAATCTAAGCTCATATATAAACAAATCAAAACCTGTTCAGTAAGGGGCGGGAGACAGAGCTGTCAAAAGAGAGAAAGTTCAAGAAACAGACCCTGGAGATAAAGGATCCGAACCTCCTCAGTGCTTGGCATCAGAGCGGCAGGCGAGGACAGGTGGGGTGGGTAATGCCGGGTATCTGCCCCAAAGAAACAGCCTCAGGGATTTTCTTTGGAGGTGGGAACAGGCAGTGGCTGCATCTGCTCCCCTCTCACAGCTTAATGTATTAAAAAGAGGCAGGAGCGGTCGGATGGCACCTCTGTTGGAATTCTCGCAGGTCCTGCATCCCGTGCCCCTAATGCAAGCAGCACATTGGAACATCGGAAGTGGGGTCCACAAGAGGATTCCAGGCTGGGTTCATGGCTTGGACCATTCCGGTACAGAAGTTCTGTCCCCTGTGAAATCCACCCTCTTCTAAAGAGGCTGACCTCACAGGGTGCCTGAATTTTCTGATGGTGACCACAGCATGCCGACTGGCACAGGTACCTGAATCTATATACCTATATATGACCTGAATCAGGAACTCTGACAGGGTCAAGAACTTGGGTGACTGGCAAATTGCCACTCCGGCGTCATTATGGCAGTGAACCTAGATCACAGGTTTTCGGGCCCGGGGTCTTCTGCACCGAGAAATATGTATCCAAATACATGAGAGCCAATTTAGTATCAGATGCACATATATCATATATAATTTAAAAATTCCACACTTTAGAAAACAGCCTGTGAAGTGAAGGTTTCTTAAAATACATAAAACCTGGTTTTTAACGTGTAAAGATGATTGTTAAAATCTGATTGCATTGAAGGTTAATTTCCCAAAGAAGGAAGTCAGAAAAATACAAGAGAAAAAATGTCATGTTAGTTCAATCTGCATTGATCCCAACCCATTTACTGCAGCTCAGCCTTCATTACTGGTCAATATAACACTCCTACACTATCCACCCCCTCTATCACAGGTGTACTGTGGCTGCAGTGTGTGCTATCTACAGGATGCACTGCAGCAACTCACCCAGGCCTCTTCAACAGCACTTTCCAAACCTACAACTTCTACCACTTAGAAGGACAAGAGCAACAGGTGCATGGGAACGCCATCAACTCAAAGTCACAGACCATCCTGACTCAGACATATTATCGCCATTCCTTCATCGTCGTTGAGTTTAAATCCTGGAACTCCCTATCTAACAGCAACGTGGAAACACCTTCACCACACAGACAGCAGCGGTTCAAGAAGGTGGCCCACCACCACCTTATCAAGGGCAGCTGGGGATGGGCAGTAAATGCTGGCCTTGCCAGCGACGTCACATTCCAAGAATTAAAAAAAACAACGTATCCTCCAATTCACTGTGAGCAGCATCACAGGAAATCCAGTAGTATATGGCAAAAGATAAAATTTGGCTGTAGAGAGATTCAAGGCAGTAATTGATTCTTGCACTTTATGAAATCATCAGGGCCTCCTGAATTCAATTAATGTCCTGTATCAATAATTATCCTCTAGTTATATCTATATATTATTACAAATCTTGTGGAGGGTGCACACGTCAAGTCTAAAAAATTCTTGTCATAATTTTTGGTCACACTTTTGTAAACTGCTATGTCAAAATATTCCATTCAATTTTCCAATGTCAACTGTCACAATGTAGTTCGCGGTTCTGGCCCAAGGTGGCTCTGTGGAGCGAGTTTCTTAAGTCTCTCCTTTGCCATCTTGCATATAAAAACAAACATATATTTATCAATGAACAAGTGGTGAATGATACGAGCAATTTACTGGTATATAGTCCACTGAAGCCCATCTACCCTTAATAATGTAAACTTTCTTTATTATTTATCCACACCATCTCTCCTGAAGGTGTAATGAGGAGGTATAGTAAAGAGGAAAAAAATGGAGCGAGAAGCTGCTTCAAGTTTAAATTATGAAGGGTAGCAGATACATATACACACACGCACACACAAACACAAACAAAATGATAGGATAGTCGCCATTGAGATAATTCAATTCTCCTGAAGGGGCAACCCGTGAAGTACGGTTCTATGCAGCAGCTCTGTAGTAACGAGGGCAAGTGACCATTCTTTGAATTTGACTCTGGACAGTCAATGTCAGCGAGCTATTCAAACATCGGACCATCATAACAGAGGCTGACCCTATCTTCACTCAGCACTTACACAGGACACTTCCAGCAGAGGTCACTGGATGGCAATTAAGAGTGGTAATCCTTTCTGATTTTTTTTCTCTTTCCCAGCCTGGAATGCTGAGCCAATTATAGAGGCCCCCATTGCTTCGATAGCAGAGACAAGCCAACTCAGCAAAGACAAGGAATCAAACATTTGACATTCCTGGTGTCCATAGCTCAGTGCCACACCTTGCAGTAGGTTCACCTACTGAGGTATCACAGGAGATCTTCATTTTACTGCTCTTAGTAAGATACCTTGCACAATTCATTAGTCTAGGAGAATTCCTTTTGCTTTATTGCAGATTTTGGATCACACATTTTTAAATAGCTTCTATAAAGAAAGATGCAATTCCTAATCCGAGAAAAAGTTCTGGTTATAATATATTACACAAATACTTTTTGCAGGTGCTGGTCATTTCTGAGCAGTTAGTCACACATCACCCAATAGCAATGTAGCAATGAATAGCTGATGTCTATTCTGCTAGGGCATGTATTTAATTCCTGGCTTCCAGCAGGATGGTGGTTGACTTCAGTTCACAACAGGACTGTCACAACATGATTTCTGAGCACTGTACCAGCACCATTTTAAAACCAAACCCTTTTTAACATCCAGTAAGAAATCCCTTTTATTTCTTACAGAATATCAGTCTCAGATACACAATTTGTTTACTTGTTAGCTGGATTACAGATTTTCTTACCGGGTGCTGAAAATAGATCAGTATTCTAAAAACAGATGGATGAATCATACTCCAGATGGCCAGTATGGTGCAAATAATAAAGGTCTGTAATGACAACAGTACAGTTGCTGTGGCAATGTTACGGAGACTAATTGTAAAACATGTCGACAGTAGTGCAAGGCTGAGGACTAGAGAACAACTCTGAAAGCTAGATTTCGGGTGGAACTTATCTTTGCAAGACCAGTTATTTCCATTAAAGATGACTAACGTTATGTTATTTTAATGGAGCAATGCTAAAATAAGTTGCAATAAATGTTTGGCATCAGTTCTTTGAAATTTCTGTGTTCCGGGGTTGATAAACTGACAGATGCTTCCAAGGAACTGAAAGGGTGCCTTATCATTAAAACTGCTGTACTTATGCATACCTGCTTCTTAGAAGGGACAATTCTGTTTTCCGGATAATAGCAAATTCATTTTACGTTGGTCATGGCTATGTAGACCTCAACATAGAAACTTTTTACTGACAGTAGCTGAGCCTGACACCCATTGTTCTTTAGATGGTGTCTACCAGTAAGGAGCTGGAACCAGAGAGGGAGTTCAAATATTTTGCAGAGCAAACATGGGTTACAGCAGCTTTTAAAACTCAGTTTAAGGAAGAATAAAATTCAGTATTTATAGTAGAGGTCAGAGATGGGGCTGCCTCTGAACTGAGACTGATGAGTTTTACTTCAAGCCCTGCCACATGATATTAACTTTCTTGATGATCTCTCTGTTCCGAAGAGGTTTGCGTAGTTAAGATTTTGGCAATTGATGCTAAATGTTTTACGTCACAAGTTGAATTAGTAATTAAAAATGAATTTTTGTGTATGATGTCACTACTTAGCCACCCACTGCCAAACCAAATGACACAGCAATAATGATTTAGAGGTTAGTTCTCTGTTACACAAGACTGACTAAAAACTGCAATGAAATATACAGAAGCTGCATTATAATACATCTTAAAATGATATATGGCTTTCTGGTTTAGATTTTTGTTCTGATTTTTACACCTCAAATTTAATTTGGTGAGTAAATGTTTGCTTTTTCTTACTACTGCAACCTACCACTCACATGGATGTTTAACAGCTATTTCTTGTCTAGCAAGTTCAGATGTCTGTTATTTATAGAAAATCAGTCTTTTACTGGAAGTAAATGCTTTTAACAGAACACCAATGTATTTGATAAATGTCCTTCTGTCAGTTCTAAATAAGGGTGCGGTAAACAAGAGCTGCAGATGGAAAGATCTGTATTATTTCATTGCTCATTTGTTTTATTACTTTAGACAGGCTTTCTGGATTTTTAGGCTGCAGGAAGATATAAATGTTTTACACATGATACAGGCAGAGCTCTTAAAACAAACTCCTTTCCTCAAATAATGCTTCTCCTATTAATCTGGAAACAAACAATATGTGACAGTGGCACCAGGATTCTCATTATATGGGAACGGTAGCGTAGTGGTAATGTCACTGGGTTAGTAATGATCCTGAGGCGTGAGTTCAAATCCCACCACGGCAGCTGGGGAATTTAAATTCAGTTAATTAAATAAATCGGGAATAATTACTAGTATCAGTAACAATGAAACTATCGGATTGTCGTAAAAACCCATCTGGTTCACTAATGTCCTTTAGCGGAAGGAAATCTGCCGTCCGTACCTGGTCTGGCCTATATGTAACTCCAGATCCACAGCAATGTGGTTGATTCTTAACTGCCCTCTGAAATAGCCTATGAAAAACGATAAAAAGAATGGCCTCGGCACCGGTTACGGCAACGGCACAACCAGCCCAGTCGATGCTGCAAAGTCCTCCTCACCAACGTCTGGGGACTTGTGCCAAAATTGGGAGAGCTGTCCCACAGACTAGTCAAGCAACAGCCTGACATAGTCATACTCACAGAATCATACCTTTCAGCCAATGTTCCCAAACTCCTCCATCACCATCCCTGGGTATCCTTATGTCCTGTCCCACTGGCAGCACAGTTGGGAAGGAGTGGCCCTGGGAGTCCTCAACATTGACTCTGGACAAGTCTCACAGCCTTCAGGCCAAGCATGGGCAAGGAAACCTCCTGCTAATTACCACCCTCCCTCAGCTGATAAATCAATACTCTGCCATGTGCAACACCACTTGGAAGAAGCACTGAGAGTAGTAAGGGCACAGAATGTACTCTGGGTGGGGGACTTCAATGTCCAAGCGTGGCTTAGTAGCACCACTGCTGGCCAAGTCCTGAAGGACATAACTGCCAGTCTGGGCCTGCGACAGGTGGTGAGGGAAAAACCTACTTGATCTTGTCCTCACCAATCAACCTGTCGCAAATGCATCTGTCCATGACAGTATTGGTAGCAGTGACCACCGCACAGTCATTCTGGAGATGAAGTCCCGTCTTCACACTGAGGACACCCTCCATCATGATGTGTGGCACTACCACCGTGCTAAATGGGATAGATTGCAGCTCAAAACTGGGCTGCTGTGGGGCAGTAGCAGAATTGTATTTCACCATCAATCTGTAACCTCATGGCCCGACATATCCCTCACACTACCATTACCATCAAGCCAGGGGACCAACCCTGGTTCAATAAGGAGTGTAGAAGAGCATGCCAGGAGCAGCACCAGGCGTACCTAAAAATGAGGTGCCAACCTGGGGAAGCTGCAACACAGGACTACATGCATGCTAAAAAGTGGAAGCAGCATGCTATAGACAGGCTAAGCAATCCCACAATCAACGGATCAGATCAAAGCTCTGCAGTCCTGTCACATCCAGTCGTGAATGGTGGACCACCATTAAACAACCAACGGGAGGAGGAGGAGGCTCCATGAATATCCCCATCCTCAATGATGGTGGAGCCAAGCACGTGCATGCAAAAGACAAGGCTGAAGCGTTTGCAACCATCTTCAGCCAGAAGTGCCAAGTGGATGATCCCTAGCAGCCTACTCCTGAGGACCCCACCATCACAGAGGTCAGCCAACTCTATTCACTCCATGTGATATCAAGAAACGGCTGAGCGCATTGGATACAGCAGAAGCTATGGGCCCCGACAACATCACGGCTATTGTGCTGAAGACTTGTGCTCCAGAACTAGCCGCGCCTCTAGCCAAGCTGTTCCAGTACAGCTACAACACTGGCGTCTATCCGACAATGTGGAAAACTGCCCAGGTATGTCCTGTCCACAAAAAGCAGGACAAATCCAACCCGCCCCATCAGTCTACTCTCAATCATCAGCAAAGTGATGGAAGCTGTCATCGACAGTGCTATCAAGCGGCTTCTGCTCACTGATGCCCAGTTTGGGTTCCGCCAAGACCACTTGGCTCCCGACCTCATTACAGCCTTGGTCCAAACATGGAGAAAGGAGATGAATTCCAGAGGTGAGGTGAGAGTGACTGCCCTTGACATCAAGGCAGCATTTGACCGAGTGTGGCATCAAAGAGCCCTAGTAAAACTGAAGTCAATGGGAATCGGGGGGAAAACTCTCCACTGGCTGGAGTCATACCTAGCACAAAGGAAGATGGTTGTGGTGGTTGAAGGTCAATCATCACAGCCCCAGGACATAGCTGCAGGAGGTCCTCAGGGCAGTGTCCTGGCCTAACCATCTTCAGCTGCTTCATCAATGACCTTCCCTCCAACATAACATCAGAAATGGGGATGTTCGCTGATGACTGCACAGTGTTCAGTGCCATTCACAACTCCTCAGATAATGAAGCAGTCCATGCCCGCATGCAACAAGACCTGGACGACGTTCAGGCTTGGTCTGATAAGTGGCAGGTAACATTCACACCACAGATGCCAGGCAATGACTATCTCCAACAATTGAGGCCATCCTCATGAGTGCGGAACTTGGCTATCAGTTTCTGCTCTATGATTTTGCGCTGTCGTGTATCTCGAAGGCCGCCTTGGAGAACGCTTACCTGTCCTGTCCACAAAAACAGAGGTCGAGAGCCAAGTGGTCTTGGCGGAACCCAAACTGGGCATCAGTGAGCAGAAGCCGCTTGATAGCACTGTCGATGACAGCTTCCATCACTTTGCTGATGATTGAGAGTAGACTGATGGGGCGGGTTGGATTTGTCCTGCTTTTTGTGGACAGGACAGGTAAGCGTTCTCCAAGGCGGCCTTCGAGATACACGACAGCGCAAAATCATAGAGCAGAAACTGATAGCCAAGTTCCGCACTCATGAGGATGGCCTCAATCGCGATATCGGGTTCATGTCACGATACAGAACGTGACTTGACATCATGGCCGGTCTTCCCAGGTGTTTTGTTTTTTAAGAAGACTAACACAAGAACCTACACAGATTGACAGGATATGCAGCCAGCAGGTGGTTTGACACGTTGGACCCCCTGGGACACATCTCATTGTCTTGGCTGTGCTCTTTGATGTAGGGAAAGATTTGAATATATTTTGTCTGTGTTTAAATTGTGAATTCTGGGAGATTCTCGCACTGCTAACTTACCTGACGAAGGAGCGAACTGTTCCGAAAGCTTGTAAAATTAAATAAATCTGTTGGACTATAACCTGGTGTTGTGCGACTTCTCATTTTTATCTCCAACAAGCAAGAGTCTAACCACCGCCCCTTGACATTCAACGGCATTCCCATCGCCGAATCCCCCACCATCAACATCCGGGGGGTCACCGTTGACCAGAAACTTAACTGGACCAGCCACATAAATACTATGACAACAAGAGCAAGTCAGAGGCTAGGTATTCTGTGGCGAGTGTCTCACCTCCTGACTCCCCAAAGCCTTTCCACCATCTACAAGGTACAAGTCAGGAGTGTGATGGAATACTCTCCACTTGCCTGGATGAGTGCAGCTCCAACAACACTCAAGAAGCTCAACACCATCCAGGACAAAGCAGTCCGCTTGATTGGCACCCCATCCACCACCTTAAACATTCACTCCCTCCACCACCGGCGTACCGTGGCTGCAGTGTGTACCATCTACAAGATGCACTGCAGCAACTCGCCAAGGCTTCTTCGGCAGCACCTCCCAAACCCGTGACCTCTTCCACCTAGAAGGACAAAGGCAACAGGCGCATGGGAACACCACCACCTCCAAGTTCCCCTCCAAGTCACCATCCTGACTTAGAAGTACAATGCCGATCCTTCATCGTCGCTGGGTCAAAATCTTGGAACTCCCTCCCTAACAGCACTGTGGGAATACCATCACCACACGGACTGCAGCGGTTCAAGAAGGCGGCTCACCACCACCTTCTCAAGGGCAATTAGGGATGGGTAATAAATGCTGGCCTTGCCAGCGACGCCCACATCCCATAAAACAAATTTTAAAAAAAACTAATGCTAATTACTTACATCTTACCATCGTTTGTTGCCCATCTTGGGAATTGCTAATTTATGGAGCATTAGAAAGGGGCAAGGGAACAAAGAAAAGATTCAAAGAAACATGAAAAAGCAAGAGAGAGAATGAAGTTTTTAAAAAATGATGAAACTGTACCAATAATGTACATGTCAGTTGTATTGTATTGCAACATAGACCCTACCACAACAGGAATACATACTTGTCTATAGTCATTGCTTTATTATGCAAAAGTACAAAACAATTGTGAAAAACATAGGGCAGTCTTGAATCAGGTAATCAACTGCCCAGACTATCGAAAGGAATTCAACTATTCACACTTCCTTTAAGTCCCAAAACAGGGTTTTTCTTAAAAATCATTCTGAAAACCCCAAAGTCTTCTGTTAAATAGCAGTCCAGTGTGACCATCACTCGCCCTCCTCCTTTTTAGTTCAAAGTAATTGCAAACCTTATTATTTTTATCTCTCTGACAAGTGCAATTTCTAATATTTACATTGATATAAACACTCTAATAATCATTGGTTTGATGACAGCAAAGCCATTGATAAATAATAAAGTAATTGCCGTACAACAAGGAAGGTCATGGTACCAGGATCTGGTCACTTCGACCAGCAAAGCTCGATTAGACCTTTAATCAGGTTCCATTCAGGTTGTGTTGGGAGATGTTCAGAGATATGCAGGTTTTGATGATTTCCCTTGTATTGTTGACACTGACACAATAACTTAAGGGGTTTAGGTCTGACATTGAGTTTACTGGCCTAAAATTTGCTCTGGTCAAACCAAGACTGCTTCAGGTATTCCTACTCTCAGACCATCATCACTAGGCTGCCATACCCTAGTGTTAAGATAACTATAGATAAGGAAGTAGTACTGAAAAAATTGGCAGAGCTGAAAGTGGAAAAGGCACCAGACCCATGCTAGAATGCTTAAGGAAGTCAGAGAGGCAATGGCAGAGACTCTGACTAGAATATTTGGATGTGGAAGTGGTGCGGGAGGACTGGATGTGTTCCAATGTAACACCTCTTTTCAAAAGGAAGAAAGGGCTAAAGATAGTAACCATAGACCAGCCAAGCTGATGTCGGCATTGAGTAAGCTTCTAGAGGCTATAATGCGGGATCAAATTAACACTCACCTAGAAATAAGGATTAACCGAGGTTAGTTATTTGAGGAAATAATGAAGTGTATTGATAAAGGAAACACAAAGCCTCCTTGAAAAAGTGCAACATCCCCACCGACACCTGGGAATCCCTGGCCCAAGGGAAGGCGCCGAACACCTTGAGTCTCTTCTCCTGGGAGCAAGCGGAAGTCAAGCGCAAACAGTGCAAGGAGCGCACGTCAACCCAAGCACCCCGCCCAACCGCCCCCTTCAACCACCATCTGCCCCACCTGTGACAGAGACTGTAGGTCCCGCATTGGACTCATCAGTCACCTGAGAACTCATTTTTAGTGTGGAAGCAAGTCATCCTCGGTTCCGAGGGACTGCCTAAGAAGAAGAAGAAGAATTGGTGGTAGATATGTGGATTTTCAAAAGCTGTTTGATAAGATGTGGCATTTGGGGATTGTTGATACAATTGAGATGCATGGTATTAAAGGGAATGTGGCAGCATCAGCTAGAATTTGGTTAAAGAACAGGAACGGCCAGTTGTGGTTAATGCATGTTTTTTAGATGTGAACAATGTTGCACCCCCACCTCCCCAGGGATAAGTGTTGGAATCACTGCTTTTATATATATATATATATATATGATCTAGACTTGGGCATGCGGACACAATATCAAAATATGCAGATAACACAAAAATAGGGAGTGTGGTTAAATGTGAGGGAGACTGGGCAGAATGGCCTCTTCTGTGTTTTAAAATTCCATGAGCTCCGCGAAGGCAAGGAGTTCCCCAAAGAATGTCCATTCTATGCAGAGAGGCTTATGGCAATCTCGGTGCCTTGAACGGAAGGTGGTAGAGACATAGGGGGAGAAATTCGGTATCGCCCCGTTTGGGGCGCAATTATTAGCCGGGTGCAAAGTTTAGCGCCTGGCGCTAATTATCGCCTCTGACTGCAAACTTGGCTTCTATCGCCCCTGGAGGTGATTGGAGCGCTAAATCAGGCGCTACACACCTCTCTTAAGGCGCTAACGCCGAGGAGCGAGGCACTACCTCAGAGCGCTGGCGAAGCTCATGTGATGTCAGTCAGCAATGGAACACAGACACACTGGCGCCGGCCAGTTCTTAAAGGGGAGGGTCGATCTTGCTCTCCATCCACATCCTGCTCATTGCAGCCTTGAATCTTGGCCTGGAGAGACCTGTACATCAAATCTGCTGGAAAGAACAATGGAGAGGCCCAGGGAAAGAGCTCAGAGTGCAGCCCCCATAGTCTCTTCTAAATCGATGCAAGGAAGGTCAAATCAAAATGAACCTGCAAAGTGCTGCTCAGTACCAAAATTCCTTCACACAGCGTTGAATCTCTCCAGAAGTCTCTCTCTCTCTCTCTCTCTGAATGCGTGGTGCAAAAATGTCACCGACAAAAATAGTCAGGAAGCGGCCGCCTTTAAATAGCGCTCCCCCAGTCCCTTCCCAACTGCAAAACGTTCCCCTCAACCTGTCGTTGCTAGCGGCAGGCGGTAAGGCAGGGGGCATCACTCAATATCCGGTCCGGGGCGTTGCATTCTTGACTGACATCACGATCTGCGGGCACAGGAGATCGTGGCGGTAGTGTTTAGCGCCGCCGCAAAATGTCTGGTCAATTTCGCGAGCGCCGCAAACATCGCTGCGCCCGGGCGCTAGTTGCTTTCCGCCCCATTAGCGCCCTAGCGCTAACGGGACGCACAAAGCAACCGAATTTTTTCCCCAAAGAAACAAAATAAAAGGATAAATTAAAGTGCAAGCAAAAAAACCCAAAAAACTAGAGTAATGCAAATCAAAACAAGACAAAAATGGCTAAAAGCTAAGGTCTGAAAACAGGGTTTAGTCGGTAAAGCAGCTTTTCAGAATTGGGTCAAAGGGCTCCTGGCAGTGCAAGCCCTGTGTGCCTCTTTATAAAATCTCTTTATAAAATGACAAAGTTGTGGTTTTGGTGTGAATGAGCAGGATTTATGGAGCTGGGTAGGCCTGCCCATAAATACATAAAATTAAGGCCTGTGATGAGGAATGGAACTTTTTACCCTATAATTTGAATAGAGCCCTTTCATTCGCGCAATAAGTTCTCGAATGGACGCGACTGCTGCCAACGAACCGGAAGCTGCGTCGAAGCGTTCTGCGCACGCACGTTTCCGGCTCGTTAAAAAAACATTTAAAAGTGCTGGGGAGGGAGCGGGCTCTGGGGAAAAAAAACACAGAAACATCATGATGCTTCCGGTTCCAGGTTAATGTGCAGCTTCCGGTCGTTGGCAGCAGTCACTCCGTTTATGGACAGCTGGGTAGGCCTGCCCATAAATACATAAAATGAAGGCCTGTGATGAGGAATGGAACTTTTTACCCTATAATTTGAATGGGGCCCTTTTCATTCGCGCAATAAGTTCTCGAATAGCTCTGGGTCTCAATAGAACCACAGAAGTTTACAGCACAGACGGCGGCCAATTAGCTCATCGTGACAGTGACAGCTCATCTTTGCGAAAGTAACCAAAACTAATCCCACTGCCCTGCTTTCACTCTCTGCAGTCTGTATCTTCAAATATTTATCCATTTTCCCTTAAAAGATACATAAGAACATATGAACATTTAGCCATTTGGCCCATTGAGCCTGCCTTGCCACTTCTAGGCTGACACTCCAGTGCAGTACTGAGGGAGTGCTGCACTGTCGCAGGTGCCGTCTTTCGGATGAGACATTAAAGCAAGGCCCCGTCTGCCCTCTCAGGTGGATGTAAAAGATCCCACGGCACTATTTCGAAGAAGAGCAGGGGAGATCTCCCTAGTGTCCTCCCTCAACCAACATCACTAAAAAAAAACAGATTATCTGGTCATTATCACATTGCTGTTTGTGGGATCTTGCTGGGTGAAAATTGACTGCCATGTTTCCTACATTACAACAGTGACTACACTTCAAAAGTGCTTCATTGGCTGTAAAGCGCTTTGGGATGTCCCGAGGTCATGAAAGGCGCTATATAAATGCAAGTCTTTCTCTGATGTCGAAATTACTTACATGTCTACAAATCTTAAAGGGGCATTGTCTTCAAATAAAATTTGTTTATAGTCACTAATAAATTCAGTAGGAAATTCAGGAGAAATGTCTTTACCCAAAGAGTGGCGAGAATGTGGAACGCGCTGCCACAAGGAGTAGTTGAGGTGAATAACATTGATGCATTTAAGGGGAAGCTAGATGAGCACATGAGGGAGAAAGGAATAGAAGGGTATGCTGATAGGGTGAGATGAAGAGGGGTGGGAGGAAGCTCGTGTGGAGCATAAACACTGGTATAGACCAGTTGGGCCGAATGGCCTGTTTCTGTGCTGTAGACTGCATGTAACTTTGTTAGCCTCTGTAGCTTTCGTTGCCCACCATTTCTCCACATCCTTATATACCCGCTTCCCCAAGTATTATGAGTGCTGCTGGTTTAAAGAGTCCGAAAAGTTCTACATGTCACAACTCTCAAGAATATATCCAGGGAGTTTAAAAAACATTTCAATTCTAAGCTTCCTTTGATCGTTAACAGCTATAAAGAGACAAGAGTCCAGTGCTTCTTGAGTATCTCTCTATTATGAGGCACATTATTTGTCTACTATTGAAACATTGAATACGATCCATTTAGTCTCAACTGGAGAACTGATTAGTTGAATAAATGAACCTGCCAAATTCCCTCAAGTATGATTGACAGAGCTCTGGACCAATCAGTCAACCTGTGATAGGTGATGGAGGCCCGTCAATGTGGATGGAACACGGTGGCAACCCCTTCCCCACCCCCCCAAAAAATATCATGGCTTCAAGGCCTCTGTTCACCTCCTGACCTCTGCTGGCCTGTCGGAGTGTCCTGATCCCTGTCTACACTGAGGTCTGATACTCCTCTGATGCGACCACAGAGCCTGCTGTGGTCTCGGATTTTAAAAAAATAGGACTTACAAATAGTGGCAGCTTAACATCGTTATAAATTTTGTGCTTTAAAAAAACTATTCGAAGTGTTTTAAAAAGCCGCCAGCTGTATAAAGGTGTGCAATCCGAGCTGGACCAGGCAGTACAAGCAGGCTGTCTAAGCTTGGCGTTGATGTGGCTTTTTTTGCAAAAACTTTGGATGAATGAAAGTGTGAGTATTGCAGGAAATTGCCCAGATTTGAAGTGTTTTCAGCCTGAAGAAGGATTAAAACAGAACCCCGCCATAGTGCTCCCGGGTGCCAGACCCAAACAGTGCTGCCAAACACTGGATCACCCCGCCCTGTAGTTTTCCCAAAGCCCCAGTTGTACTTCACAGCTGTCCCATTGTGCTCTCAGATCCAAGGACCCTCCCCCAAATTCCCAGATCCGAGACTCCCTATAGTGCTCCCAGATACCAGCCTCCTCGCTCCCAGACACCAGACCACCCTCACATTGTTCCCGGGTCCCCTTGTTCTGCTTCTAGACCCTTGACCCTAAGTGCTGCAGACCTCCCAGAGTCACCGCTACCCTCAGCACTGACAGCGTGAAGGAGTCCCTGTCACTGAGAGAGAGAGAGAGAGAGAGAGACCCGGGTGAGAGAAACACTGTTGGAGACACAAACTGGCACTCTGGGAAAAACCTGGCACTGAATGAAAGAGACACTGGCACTGAGCGAGAGAGAGACACTGGCACTGAGTGAGAGAGCGACACTGACTGAATGATTGAAGCACTGAGTGAGAGAGAGACACTGACTGAATGATAGAAGCACTGAGTGACAGAGACCCTAGCACTAAGACAGGCAGACTCGGGCACTGACACTAGTTGAGAGTGACTCTTGTACTGTGAAAAAGACCTTAGCACTAAGAAAGAAAGAGAGACCCTGGCATTTAGTGAGAGATTCTGGCACTGATTGAGAGAAGCACTGAGTGAGAGAGACTCGATAATGAATGAGAGACAGACCTTGGCAGTCAATGAAAGAAGTATTGAGTGAGACAGAGCTTGGCACTGAGTGAGAAAGACTATGATACTGAGACCCTGACACTGAGAGACCCTCGCACTGAGAGATCCTCACACTGAGACCCCGACACTGAGAGACCCTGACACTGAGAGACCCTCACACTGAGAGACCCTCACACTGAGACCCCGACACTGAGAGACCCCGACACTGAGAGACCCTCACACTGAGAGACCCCGACACTGAGAGACCCTCACACTGAGAGACCCTCACACTGAGAGACCCTGACACAGAGAGACCCTCACACTGAGAGACCCTCACACTGAGAGACCCTCACACTGAGAGACCCTGACACTGAGAGACCCTCACACTGAGAGACCCTGACACTGAGAGACCCTCACACTGAGAGACCCCGACACTGAGAGACCCTCACACTGAGAGACCCTGACACTGAGAGACCCTCACACTGAGAGACCCTCACACTGAGAGACCCTGACACTGAGAGACCCTGACACTGAGAGACCCTCACACTGAGAGACCCTGACACTGAGAGACCCTCACACTGAGACCCCGACACTGAGGGACCCTGACACTGAGAGACCCTGACACTGAGAAACCCTCACACTGAGAGACCCTGACACTGAGAGACCCTCACACTGAGACCCCGACACTGAGAGACCCCGACACTGAGAGACCCTGATACTGAGAGACCCCGACACTGAGAGACCCTCACACTGAGAGACCCTCACACTGAGAGACCCTGACACTGAGACCCCGACACTGAGAGACCCTCACACTGAGAGACCCCGACACTGAGAGACCCCGACACTAAGAGACCCTCACACTGAGAGACCCTGACACTGAGAAACCCTCACACTGAGAGACCCTGACACTGAGAGACCCTCACACTGAGACCCCGACACTGAGAGACCCCGACACTGAGAGACCCTGATACTGTGGAACCCCGACACTGAGAGACCCTCACACTGAGACCCCGACACTGAGAGACCCCGACACTGAGAGACCCTGATACTGAGAGACCATGACACTGAGAGACCCTCACACTGAGACCCCGACACTGAGAGACCCCGACACTGAGAGACCCTGATACTGAGAGACCATGACACTGAGAGACCCTCACACTGAGAGACCCTGACACTGAGAGACCCTGACACTGAGACCCCGACACTGAGAGACCCTGACACTGAGACCCCGACACTGAGAGACCCTGAGACAGAGACCCTGACACTGTGAGACCCTCACACTGAGAGACCCTGACACTGAGGGACCCCGACACTGAGAGACCCTCACACTGAGAGACCCTCACACTGAGAGACCCTGACACTGAGAGACCCCGACACTGAGAGACCCTCACACTGAGAGACCCTGGCACTGAGAGACCCTCACACTGAGGGACCCTCACACTGAGAGACCCTGAAACTGAGAGACCCTCACACTGAGAGACCCTGACACTGAGACCCTGACACTGAGAGACCCTCACACTGAGAGACCCTCACACTGAGAGACCCCGACACTGAGACCCTGACACTGAGAGACCCTCACACTGAGAGACCCCGACACTGAGAGACCCTCACACTGAGAGACCCTGATACTGAGGGACCCTCACACTGAGAGACCCCGACACTGAGAGACCCTCACACTGAGACCCCAACACTGAGAGACCCCGACACTGAGAGACCCCGACACTGAGAGACCCCGACACTGAGAGACCCTCACACTGAGACCCCGACACTGAGACCCCGACAATGAGAGACCCTCACACTGAGAGACCCTGACATTGAGAGACCCTCACACTGAGAGACCCTCACACTGAGAGACCCTGACACTGAGAGACCCTCACATTGAGAGACCCTCACACTGAGACCCTCACACTGAGAGACCCCGACACTGAGAGACCCTGACACTGAGAGACCCTGACACTGAGAGACCCTCACACTGAGAGACCCTGACACTGAGAGACCCCGACACTGAGAGACCCTGACACTGAGAGACCCTGACACTGAGAGACACCGACACTGAGACCCTGACACTGAGACCCTGACACTGAGAGACCCTGACACTGAGAGACCCTGACACTGAGAGACCCCGACACTGAGAGACCCTCACACTGAGAGACCCTCACACTGAGAGACCCTGATACTGAGAGACCCTCACACTGAGAGACCCTGATACTGAGAGACCCCGACACTGAGAGACCCTCACACTGAGAGACCCTCACACTGAGAGACCCTGATACTGAGAGACCCTCACACTGAGAGACCCTGATACTGAGAGACCCCGACACTGAGAGACCGTGCCACTGAGAGACCCTGACAATGAGAGACCCTCACACTGAGAGACCCTGACATTGAGAGACCCCGACACTGAGAGACCCTCACACTGAGAGACCCCGACACTGAGACCCTGACACAGAGTGTGACTGTGGCACTGGGTGAGAGACACCCTAGTGCTGAGTCATACATAGCCTGGGACTGGATAAGAGAAAACCTGGCATTGTACGAGAGAGAGAGATCCTCGCATTATCACCAAGACAGAGCTTGGCAATGAGCGAGAGGCAGTGGTGCTGAGTGAGCAAGACCTTGACGCTGGTACTGAGTGAGATAGCTCCTATTACTGAGTGAGAGTGGCATTGGTGCAGACTGAAAGGGCCCGGGGCCCTGAACAAGAGAGTTCCTGGCACTGGTTTAAAGACAACCTGGTACTGAGTCAGGAACTCCGGTACTGACGTTCAGTGAAAGAAACCCTGGCACTAGGTCAAAGAGAAACTGATACTAATTCACAGTGACCCTGCAACTGTGTGATAGAAACTCTGGCATTGAGACAGAGACAGCCTGGCCTTGAGTCAGATAGACCCTGGCACTAAAAGCTGAGTGGGAGAGACTGGCACTGGCACTGACTGACTGAGAAAGATACTCGCACTGAACAAAAGCACCACGGCTACTTCTCTCTGATCTTTCCAGTGCCCGTCAGGCAGTGTGCTATTCACATGCATCCGAATTGAACTCAGATGATCCCGGGTGCCTTTCGGAGTTCAGGCCCACTGAGTAAGATGGTATCCTGGCACTGAGTGAAAGATCCCAGCATTGAGTGAGAGAGAGATCCGGACACTGATACTGAGTGAGACAGCCATTGGCACTTAGTGAGAGTGGAGTACCAAACTGATCCCTCGCATCTGCCTTTTGCCAGCCTCGTTCCTCCAAACCACTCAGCATCTCCCACCCTTGCCATTCCCCTGGTATAGTCCCCAGGATTTGTTAAAAAGGTAGGTCATGCCTGACGAACCTGATTGAATTTTTTGAAGAGGTGACTAAAGTAGTGGACAGGGGAATGTCTATGGATGTTATTTATATGGACTTCCAGAAGGCATTTGATAAAGTCCCTCATAAGAGACTGTTAACTAAAGATGAAGCCCGTGGAATTGAAGGCAAATTATTGACTTGGTTAGGATCTGTGTTGGGGCCTCAACTATTCACCGTATTTATTAACTACTTAGATGATGGGATAGAAAGCCACATATCCAAATTTGCCAATGACACAAAGATAGGCAGCATTGTAGGCAGTGTAGATGAAAGCATTACATAGGATTACATAGGATATATGGCACAGAAACAGGCCATTCAGCCCAACCAGTCCATGCCAGCGTTTATGCTCCACTCAGCCTCAGCCCCTCTTTCCTCATCTAAATCTATCAGCATAATTCTCTATTCCCTTCTCCCTCATATGCTTGTCTAGCCTCCCCTTAAATGCATCCATACTATTTGCCTCAACTACTCCCTGTGGTAGCGAGTTCCACATTCTCACCACTCTTTGGGTAAAGAAGTTTCTTCTGAATTCCCTATTTGATCTTTTGGTGACTATCTTTTATTGATGGCCTCTAGTTATGCTCTTCCCCACAAGTGGAAACAATCTCTCTGTATCTACTCTATCAAAACCTTTCATAATTTTAAAGACCTCTATTAGGTCACCCCTCAGTCTTCTCTTTTCAAAAGAAGAGACCCAGCCTGCTCATCCTTTCCTGATATGTATACCCTCGCATTTCTGGCATCATCCTTGTAAATCTTCTCTGCACCCTCTCCAGTGCCTCTATATCCATTTTATAATATGGTGACCAGAACTGTACGCAGTACTCCAAGTGTCGTCTAACCAAGGTTCAATACAGGTTTAGCATAACTTCACTACTTTTCAATTCTATCCCTCTAGAAATAAACCCTAGTGCTTGGTTTGCTTTTTTTATGGCCTTATTAACCTGTGTTGCTACTTTTAGTGATTTGTGTATTTGTACTCCGAGATCCCTTTGTTCCTCTACCCCACCTAGACTCGTACCCTCCAAGTGATGTGACCTCCCTATTCTTCCTACCAAAATGTAGTATCTCACATTTATCTGTGTTGAATTTCATTTGCCAATTATATGCCCATTCTGCAAGTTTATTAATGTCCCCCTGTAATTTGTTGCAGTCCTCCTCAGTATTGACTATCCCCCCCCCACCCCGCCGATTTGGTGTCATCCGCAAATTTAGAAATTGTGATTTTGATTCCAAAATCTAAATCATTAATGTAAATTGTGAACAGAAGTGGTCCCAGTAGTGATCCTTGTGGAACAGCACTACCCACCTTCTGCCACTGTGAATAGCTATCCTTTACTCCTACTCTCTGCTTTCTGTCTTGAAGCCAGCTAGCTAGCATAAAATACAAAGGCATATTGATAGATTAAGTGACTGGGCAAAACTGTGGCAAATGAACTTCAATGTAGGCAAATGTGAGGTCATCCACTTTGGACCTAAAAAGGATAGAACAGGGTACTTTCTAAATGGTGAAAGGCTAAAAACAGTGGAGGTCCAAAGAGACTTGGGGGTCCAGGTACACAGATCATTAGAATGTCATGAACAGGTACAGAAAATAATCAAAAAGGCTAATGGAATGTTGACCTTTATATCTGGAGGACTAGAATACAAGGGGGTAGAAGTTATGTTGCAGCTATACAAAACCCTGGTTAGACCACACCTGGAGTACTGTGAGCAGTTCTGGGCACCACACCTTTGGAAAGATATATTGGCCTTGGAGGGAGTGCAGCGTAGGTTTACCAGAATAATACCCGGACTCCAAGGGTTAAATTACGAGGAGAGATTACACAAATTAGGGTTGTATTCCCTAGAATTTAGAAGGTTAATGGGTGATTTGTTCAAAGTTTTCAAGATATTAAGGGGAACAGATAGGGTAGATAGAGAGATCAGCCATGATCTCATTGAATGACGCAAAAGGCTCGAGGGGCTAAATGGCCTACTACTGCTCCTATGTTCCTATGTTCCCATCTTCATTTCCTCAAGTCAGAGTGTTGTACACTTGAGCATACTTGATGTATATCTGGTCGAATCATCCGTAACAAGATCTGGCTCAGCCTAGTCAACTAAGTCCTGCCTCTCCAGAAACTTGCTGAGTTTGTATCCTGATGCATTTTCTAGTGGGTGAGACCAGTTTGGGTAGAAGCTCCTTCCTAAAACAGGTGTGAGCAAGAATTAATTTGTGGGCATGTCAGTTCTGCAGGCCATTTCCTGATGTTCTGATTTACAGGACAGCAGATTTGAGACTGGTGTCCAGGGATGGTAGGCAGTGAAGTCTGCTGTAGGTCACGGAAAGCGTAAAGCACTGTCATTAGTAATTTCGTAACCATTTTTCCTTTTTTTCCTGATGGCACTTAGGTTCTCATAAGCCTTTGGGCTGATTGTAGATTATTTATTTTTTCCCCCACTGCCGTTACTGGCACCAATAGATTTCCAAATGGAATAGGTCATAGAGTTATACAGCACAGAAAGAGGCCCTTCGGCCCATCGTGTCCGCGCCGGCCATCAAGTCCTGTCTATTCTAATCCCATGTTCCAGCACTTGGTCCATAGCCTTGTATGCTATGGCGTTTCAAGTGCTCATCTAAATGCTTCTTGAATGTTGTGAGGGTTCCTGCCTCTACCACCCTTTCAGGCAGTGAGTTCCAGATTCCAACCACCCTCTGGGTGAAAAAGTTTTTCCTCAAATCCCCTCTAAACCTCCTGCCCCTTATCTTGAAACTATGCCCCCTGGTTATTGACCCCTCTACTAAGGGGAAAAGTTCCTTTCTATCTACCCTATCTATGCCCCTCATAATTTTGTACACCTCAATCAGGTCCCCCCAAAGCCTTCTCTGCTCGAAGGAAAACAACCCCAGCCTGTCCAGTCTCTCTTCATAGCTGAAACGCTCCAGCCCAGGTAACATCCTGGTGAATCTCCTCTTCACCCTCTCCAATGCAATCACATCCTTCCTATAGTGTGGCGACCAGAACTGCACACAGTATTCCAGCTGCGGCCTAACTAGTGTTTTGTACAGATCAGTCATAACCTCCCTGCTCTTATATTCTATGCCTCGGCTAATGAAGGCAAGTATCCCATATGCCTTTTTAACCACCTTATCTACCTATCCTGCTGCCTTCAGGGATCTATGTGCATGCACATGCTATCTGATGTGTTTGGAATAAGAGGACCATCTACGAAAGATGTCAGGCAGGACCAGCTGCACGAGAGGTGCTCTGTACCCAATGGGCAGCACCCACATCTGTCAATAGAATGTCATCGTAGCTCATTTTGACAGATGATTAGAGCCGGTGGGATCTCTTGTTCCCATAATGAAGTAGAAACAACAGACCCAATTACATCACTAAGATATCTGAATGCCCAACATTTGCTGGTGAGTCCTCAGAGCACCCGATCGCAGTAATGTTTTCAGCAGCGCTGCATGAAAGAAGGCACGGCAGGATGATTGAGAGCCAATGTTATCTGATTGGCCACACTTGCCAAGATGCTGCCATACATTTCTGCAAGTTCTGGCAGATCTGTCTGGCAATGACCATGGGGAATTGTCTTCTCAGGGTCTGGGTCAGCAGAGAAGTAGATGAATGTGGCACCTGCTGCAAAAGACAGCTGCAGCTACCATGAGGTATAGGGAAAGGATGTCCAGTGACAGTAATAGCCAGCTGTGGCCTGAAACTTGGCTCCACGCCCTTCCAAGCATGTTGTAACGCTGACCTATAGAGATGGTGCCTGGGGTGTCACAGGGGACAACTCTCCTCACAAACACCTCTCTTTTTTTTATAAATTTCTTCTTGGGGTGTGGGCAACACAGGCAAGGCCATATGTATTGGCCATTGCTGGTGAGAGGGTCATACGTGACATAGTTGAGCCAGATCTAGTGAAGCATAACCAGTCCGGATGCATGTCAAGCAGACTCAAGTTTGCACTTGAGGGAATACAGAAGGGGAACGTATCGGGTGAACAAGAGGAATGGGAGACAGTGAGCGGTTTGGAGGAACAAGGGTGTCTTGCAGCACCCATCAAACAGAGGTCAAGTGGCCAGCTGCTCTTTCACTTGCCTGTAGACTCATTCATTTCTCTTAGTCTCCTCTTAGTTCTTTGCTTCTTCAGCCTTGGCAAAGGCTGCTAATGGTTCAGATGGCTTTTAAGCCTCTTCCAAGGCTTTCAGAGTCCATTTTCCCCTATTGTGACACTTCCCTTTAATTGTCATCGTCCCTTTAAATTTCACTTGCGTGCAATTTTCTACCCCTGACACACATCCAAAATTTGCGACTGGAACTGTGCTAATGAACTGACAGAGGTAAAATGGGTGTAATTAGCACATTTGAATTTTACTTTGACTAAAACCTGCTAACAGTTATTCTGGTGTAAACAATGCCCAAGAGGAAAACTTAGGCAATGGAATCCCTAGCATTAGTATTTAATGAGCAAGACCCAGGCACTGAGTAAGCCAAGCACCGAGAGAGAGTACTGAGAGCGCGGACCTGAGTGGCAGCAGAAGCAGCATAAATGGAGAGGTGGAGAAGGCCCAGGACAGAGCGTGGACTTGAGCGGGAGCAGCGGTAACAGAGGCGGAGGCAACGGCAGCAGCATAAAGGGAGCTGAACAGCGATTCCAAAAAAAACACAAGGAGTGACGTCACAGGATAGCTGGTAACTGATTGGTTGGTAAAGGTCACACCGTTTTCTTTCTCTTCAAGTTAGGGGCCGGGGTTAAATAGCTGGTTAGGGATAAAGCAGGAGCTTGGAGATTAGTAACTGTTAATGCTACATTAAATTAGTAACTGTTAATACTATATTAAATTAGTAACTGTCAATACTATATTATATTAATAACTTGATTAGATACATCTTAGTCTTAAGTTTCTGTAAAGTTAGTTAATAGTTGAATAAATAAAGGCATGGCAGGGCAGCTCAGTCCCGCGGAATGCGCATCCTGTGCCATGTGGGAACTCCAGGACGCAGCCCGTGTCCTAGATAACCACATGTGCAGGAGGTGTTGTCAGCTGGAGGAGCTCGAGCAGCAGCTGGCCGCACTGCTGTGCATCCGCGAGGCTGAGAGCTACGTGGATAGCACGTTTCAGGAGGTGGTCACCCCGCAGCTAAGGAGTGTGCAGGCAGAGAGGGAATGGGTGACCACCAGACAGTGGAGGAGGACCAGGCAGGTAGTGCAGGTGTCACCTGAGTGCATCTCGCTCTCCAACTAGTATTTGGTTCTCAGTACTGGTGAGGGCGATGGTTCCTCCGGGGAACACAGCCAGAGCCAAGTCCACGGCACCATGGGTGGCTTAGCTGTACAGGGGGGGAAGAGGAAGATAGGGAAATCAATAGTGGCAGGCCATTCGATAGTTAGGGGAGCAGACAGGCATTTTTGCAGCCGCAGACATGATTCCAGGATGGTATGTTGCCTCCCTGGTGCCAGGGTTAAGGATATCACCAAGCGGCTGCAGAACATTCTGAGGGGGGAGGGTGAACAGCCAAAGGTCATGGTCCATATCGGTACCAACGACATAGGTAGAAAGAGGGATGGGGTCCTGCAGGCATATTTCAGGGAACTAGGAAAGAGATTAAAAAGCAGGACCTCAAAGGTAGTATCTCTGGGTTACTCCCGGTGCCACGCGCAAGTGAGTATAGAAATAGGAGGATAGAGCAGATGAATGCGTGGCTGGAGAGATGGTGCAGGAGGGAGGGCTTCTGATTCCTGGGGCATTGGGGCTGGTTCTGGGGGAGGTGGGATCTGTACAGGCCAGACGGATTGCACCTCAACAGAGACGGGACCAATATCCTCGCTAGTGCTGTTGGGGAGGGTTTAAACTAAGTTGGCAGGGGGATGGGCACCAGGATGTAGCATTAGAAAGGAGAAAGAAAGGGCACAAAGGATTGAGAGAAACGAATAGCATTAAAGTAAGAAATAGTTAGGTATTAGGTGAGGTCAGACTAAGAGAGAGCACAGGATGGTCTAAGATAGGTTTACAGTGTATGTATGTGAACACACGAAGCTTAGTAAACAAGGTTGGTGAGCTGCAGGCACAAATAGCCACATGGGAATATGATGTCGTGGCAATAATGGAGACCTGACTCAAAAAAGGGCAAGATTGAGTATTAAATATTCCTGGATATAAGGTGTTCAGGAAAGATAGGGAAGGAAAGATAGGAGGTGGTGTGGCAGTATTGGTTAAGGAGAATGTTACAGTGCGGGAGAGAGAGGATGTCCTGGAGGGGTCAAGGACAGAATCTATATGGCGAGAGTTAAGAAACAATAGAGGTGCCATTACACTACTAGGTGTATTCTATAGGCCACCAACTAGTGGGAAAAATATGGAGGAGCAAATTTGCAGAGAAATTACAGCGAGATGCAAGAACTATACAGTAGTGATAATGGGGGACTTCAACTATCCTAATATAGACTGGGATTGTAATATTGTAAAGGGCAGAGAGGGGGAAGAATTTCTGAAGTATGTTCAGGAGAACTTTATTGATCAGTACGTTTCTGGCCCTACAAGAAAGGAGGCATTGCTGGATCTGGTTCTGGGGAATGAGGTGGGTCAAGTGGAGCAAGTGTCAGTAGGGTAACATTTAGGGAACAGTGATCATAGTATCATAAGGTTTAGATTAGCTACGGAAAAGGACAGGGAGCAATCTAGAGTAAAATACTTAATTGGAGGAAGGCCAATTTCAGTGGGATGAGAATGGACCTGGCCCGGGTAAATTGGAATCAAAGATTGGCAGGCAAAACTGTAGTGGAACAATGGGCTGCCTTTAAAGAGGAAATAATTCAGGTACAGTTGAGGTACATTCCCACGAGGGGGAAAAGTAGGGCAACTAAAGTCAGAGCTCCCTGGATGATGAAAGAGATAGAGAGTAATATGAAGCAGAAAAAGAGTGCGTATGACAGATGTCAGGTCGAGAATACATCTGAGAATCAGGCTAAATATAGAAAGGTCAGAGGAGAAGTCAAAAAGAAAATAAGAGGGGCAAAGAGAGGGTATGAGAATAGAATGGCAGCTAACATAAAAGGTAATCCAAAATCTTCTATAGGCATATAAATAGTAAACGGGTAGTAAGAGGAGGGGTGGGGCCGATTAGGGACCAAAATGGAGACCTACGCATGGAGGCAGAGGGTATGGCTGAGGTGCTAGATGAGTACTTTGCATCTGTCTTCACCAAGGAAGAAGATGCTGCCATAGACATAGTAAAGGAGGAGGTAGAGGAGACACTGGATGTGATAAAAAATTGCTAAAGAGGAGGTACTAGAAACGCTGTCTGTACTTAAAGTAGATAAGTCACCAGGACTGGATGGGATGCATCCTAGGACGCTGAGGGAAGTAAAGGAAGAAATCGCGGAGGTACTGGCCATAATCTTCCAATCCTCCTCAGAAACGGGGGTGGTGCCAGAGGACTGGAGAAATGCAAATGTTACACCCTTGTTCAAAAAAGGGTGTAAAGATAAACCCAGCAACTACAGGCCAGTCAGTTTAACATCGGTGGTAGGAAAAATAATGGAATCCCTACTAAAGGAGAAAATAGAACATCTAGAAACCAAAAATATAATAATGGATAGACAACATGGATTTCAAAAGGGAAAGTCTTGCTTGACCAACCTTATTGAATTTTTTGAAGAGGTAACAGAGAGAGTAGACAATGGTAATGCAGTAGATGTAATTTATCTGGATTTTCAAAAGGCCTTCGATAAGGTACCCCATAATAGACTGATGAACAAGGTCAGAGAATGCGGAGTCAGGGGACAAGTAGCAGATTGGATTGCTGGCTGGCTTCAAGACAGAAAGCAGAGAGTAGGAGTAAAGGGTAGCTATTCACAGTGGCAGAAGGTGGGTAGTGGTGTTCCACAAGGATCAGTGCTGGGACCACTGCTGTTCACAATTTACATTAACGATTTAGACTTAGGAATCAAAAACACAATTTCTAAATTTGCGGAGGACACCAAATTGGGGGGGAATAGTCAATACTGAGGAGGACTGCAACAAGTTACAGGAGGACATTAATAAACTTTCAGAATGGGCATATAATTGGAAAATGAAGTTCAACACAGACAAATGTGAGATATTACATTTTGGTAGGAAGAATAGGGAGGTCACTTATCACTTGGAGGGTGCGAGTCTAGGTGGGGTAGAGGAACAAAGGGATCTAGGAGTACAAATACACAAATCACTAAAAGTTGTGACACAGGTTAGCAAGGCCATAAAAAAAGCAAACCAGGCACTAGGGCTTATTTCCAGAGGGAATTGAAAAGTAGGGAAGTCGTTGCAAGGTGACCAAGGCTGGGAACTGAATATTCAGGGATATTTGCCATTTCGTAAGGATAGGCAGAAAGGAAAAGGAGGTGGTGTAGCTCTATTAATAAGGGATGAGATCAGTGCAGCAGCGAGAAATGGTATTGGCTTAGAAGATCAAGACGTAGAATCAGTTTGGGTGGAGATAAGAAATAATAAGGGTAAGAAGTCACTGGTGGGAGTGGTCTACAGACCCCCAAACAGTAGCCACACTGTAGTACAGAGTATAAATCAGGAAACAATAGAGGCTTGTAAGAAAGGTATGGCTATAATCATGGGAGATTTTAATCTTCATATTGATTGGACAAAGCAAATTGGCATAGGTAGACTTGAGGAAGAGTTCTTCGAGTGTATGCGGGATGGTTTCTTGGAACAATACGTTGTGGAACTAACCAGGGAGCAGACTATTTTAGATCTGGTAATGTGTAACGAGGCTGGATTAATTAATGATCTCGAAGTGAAGGATCCTCTTGGGAAGAGTGATCATAGCATGGTAGAATTTGAAATTCAGTTTGAGGGTGAGAAAGCTAGGTTTCAAACTAGTGTCCTGAACTTAAATAAAAGTAATTACAAAGGTATGAAGGCAGACTTGGTTAAGGTGGACTGGGAAAATATATTACAGGGTAAGACTGTAGAAAAGCAGTAGCAAACATTTAAGGAGATATTTCATAACTCTCAGCAAAGATATATTCCAGTGAGAAAGAAAGACTCTAAGAGAAGGATGAACCATCCGTGGCTAACTAAGGAAGTAAAGGATGGTATCAAATTGAAAACAAAGGCATACAATGTTGCGAAGAATAGTGGAAGGCCAGAGGATTGGGAAATTTTTAAAAACCAGCAAAGGACGACTAAAAAAATGACAGAGAGAAGATAGATTATGAGAGTAAGCTAGCAAGAAATATAAAAACAGACAATAAGAGCTTCTACAGATATATCAAAAGGAAGAGAGTAGCTATAGCAAACGTTGGTCCCCTAGAGGATGAGTCTGTGGAATTAATAATGGGAAACAGGGAAATGGCGGAGACTTTGAACAAATATTTTGTATCGGTCTTCACGGTAGAAGACACTAACATCTGTCATTGGGAAAATGATGGAGTCCATCATAAAGGAAGTGGTAGCAGGACATTTAGAAAATCATAATATAGTCAAGCAGAGTCACTATGGTTTTATGAAAGGGAAATCATGTTTGACAAATTTGCTGGGGTTCTTTGAGGATGTAACGAGCAGGGTGGATAAAGGGGCACCAGTAGATGTAGTGTATTTGGATTTCCAGAAGGCATTCGATAAGTTGCCTCATAAAAGGTTACTGCACAAGATAAGAGCTCATGGGGTTGGGGGTAATATATTAGCATGGATAGAGGATTGGCTAACTAACAGAAAACAGAGAGTTGGTATAAATGGGCATTTTCAGGTTGGCAAACTGTAACTAGTGGGGTGCCGCAGGAATCAGTGCTGGGTCCTCAACTATTTACAATCTGTATTAATGACTTGAATGAAGGGACCGAGTGTAATGTAGCCAAATTTGCTGATGATACAGAGATAGGTGGGAAAGCAAATTGTGTGGAGGACGCAAAGGATCTTCAATGGGATATAGATAGGCTAAGTGAGTGGGCAAAAATCTGGCAGATGGAGTATAATGTGGGAAAATGTGAGGTTATAAAAAAGCAAATTATTATTTAAATGGGGAGAGATTACAAAATACTGAGGTACAGAGGGATCTGGGGGTCCTTGTACATGAATCACAAAAAGTTAGCATGCAGGTACAGCAAGTAATTAGAAAGGCAAATGGAATGTTGGCCTTTATTGCAAAGGGAATGGAGTATAAAAGTAGGGAAGTCCTGATACAACTGCACAAGGCATTGGTGAGACCACACCTGGAGTACTGCGTACAGTTTTGGTCTCCTTATTTAAAGAAGGATATACTTGCATTGGAGGCAGTTCAGAGAAGGTTCATGAGGTTGATTCCGGAGATGAAGGGGTTGTCTTATGAAGAAAGGTTGAGCAGGTTGGGCCTCTATTCATTGGAGTTTAGAAGAATGAGAGGGGATCTTATTGAAACATATAAGATTCTGAAGGGGTTTGACAGGGTAGATGCAGAGAGGTTGTTTCCCCTGGTGGGGGAATCTACAACGAGGGGGCATAATTTCAGAATAAGGGGGCACCCATTTAAAACGGAAATGAGGAGGAATTTCTTCTCTCAGAGGGTCGTGAATCTTTGGAATTCTCTTCCCCAGAGAGCTGTGGAGGCTGGGTCATTGAATATATTTAAGGTGAAGATAGACAGATTTTCGAAAGGTAAGGGAGTCAAGGGTTATAGGGAGCGGGCAGGGAAGTGGAGTTGAGGCAAAGATCAGATCAGCCATGATCTTATTGAATGGCGGAGCAGGCTCGAGGGGCCAAATGACCTACTCCTGCTCCTATTTCTTATGTTCTTATGTATCCTAAACCTGTATCGAACCTTGGTTAGACCACACTTGGAGCACTGCGTACAGTTCTGGTCACCATATTATAAAAAGGATATAGAGTCACTGGAGAGGGTGCAGAGAAGATTTACAAGGATGATACCAGAAATGTGAGGGTATACATATCAGGAAAGGATGAACAGGCTGGGTCTCTTTTCTCTTGGAAAAAAGAAGGCTGAGGGGTGACCTAATAGAGGTCTTTAAAATTATGAAAAATTTTGATAGAGTGGATACAGAGAGAGTGTTTCCACTTGTGGGGAAGAGCATAACTAGAGGCCATCAATATAAGATAGTCACCAAGAAATCCAATAGGGAATTCAGAAGAAACTCCTTTACCCAAAGAGTGGTGAGAATGGGGAACTCGCTACCACAGGGAGTGGTTGAAGCAAATAGTATGGATGCATTTAAAGGGAGGCTAGACAAGCATATGAGGGAGAAGGGAATAGAGGGCTACACTGATAGATTTAGATGAGGAAAGATGGGAGGAGGCTCGAGTGGAGCATAAACACCGGCATGGACTGGTTGGGCCGAATGGCCTGTTTCTGTGCCATATATCCTATGTAATCCTATGTAGCTTAACCTCGGTAGTGGGGAAGCTTTTAGAAGCAATAATCAGGGACAAAATTAACAGTCAATTGGACAAGTGTGGAATAATTAAGAAAAGCCAGCACGGATTTGTTAATGGCAAATCGTGTTTAACCAACTTGATCGAGTTTTTTGATGAGGTAACAGAGAGGGTTGATGAGGGCACTGCGGTTGACGTGGTGTACATGGATTTCCAAAAGGTATTCGACAAAGTGCCACGTAATAGGCTTGCCAGCAAAGTTGAAGCCCATGGAATAAAAGGGACAATGGCAGCATGGATACGAAATTGGTTAAGTGACAGGAAACAGAGAGTAGTGGTGAACGGTTGTTTTTCGGACTGGAGGAAGGTGCACAGTGGTATTCCACAGGGTTCGGTTCTAGGACCACTGCTTTTCTTGATATATATTAATGACTTGGATGTGGGTGTACAGGGCACAATTTCAAAATTTGCAGATGACACAAAACTTGGAAGTATAGTGAACAGTGAGGAGGATAGTGATAGACTTTAAGAGGAAATAGACAGGCTGGTGGAATGGGTGGACACGTGGCAGATGAAATTTAACGCAGAAAAGTGCGAAGTGATATATTTTGGTAGGAAGAATGAGGAGAGGCAATATAAACTAAAGGGTACAATCCTAAAGGGTGTGCATGAACAGAGAGACCTGGGAGTATATGTGCACAAATCGTTGAAGGTGGCAGGGCAGGTTGAGAAAGCAGTTAAAAAAGCTTATGGGATCCTGAGCTTCAGGAATAGAGGTAGAGGGGGGCTAAAGTCGGTTGATTTGCGCCTCCCGTTAGCACCCTAAGAGGGCGCTAATGGGGCGCAAATCAACTAGCGCCTGGGCGCGACGCCGCTAATGCCTCCCGCGACATTCAGCGGGAGGTTAGTGGCGGTGCTGCGCCGCCGGCGATGACGTCATCGCCGTGCGCAGTACCCCGCTCACGCCCCAGCTGTAACATTGGGTGGCGCCCCCCCGACTTACCACTGGATGTTATGTCTGCCGGGGTCAGGGGGGCCTACCTGCAGCCGGGGCAGCGCTAGTTAAAGGGGCGGTGGCGGGCGGCCATTTTTGTTGCTGGCCGCCTGCCAACACCTGCCTCCGTTGCTGTCCGGCGAAGGTAGCGCCCCGGCGAAGGTAGCGCCCCAAATTTTTACCCCATAGACTACAAAAGCAAGGAAGTTTTGATGAACCTTTATAAAACACTGGTTCGGCATCAGCTGGAGTATTGTGTCCAATTCTGAGCACCACACTTTAGGAAGGATGTGAAGGCCTTAGAGAGGGTGCAGAAAAGATTTACGAGAATGATTCCAGGGATGAGGGGCTTCAGTTACGTGGATAGACTAGAGAACCTGGGGTTGTTCTCCTTAGAGCAGAGAAGATTGAAAGGAGATTTGATAGAGGTGTTCAAAATCATGAGGGGTCTAGACAGAGTAGATAGAGAGAAACTGTTCCCGTTGGCAGAAGGGTCGAGAACCAGAGGACACAGATTTAAGGTGATTAGCAGAAGAACCAAAGGCGACATGTGGAAAAACTTTTTCACGCAGCGAGTGGTTATGATCTGGAATGCACTGCCTGAAAGGGTGGTGGAGGCAGATTCAATCACTGGCTTTCAAAAGGGAGCTGGATAAGTACCTGAAAGAAAAAAATTTGCAGGGCTATGGGGAAAGGGCGGGGGAGTGGGACTAGCTGAAGTGCTCTTGCAGAGAGCCGGCACAGGCTCGACGGGCTGAATGGCCTCCTTCTGTGCTGTAACCATTCTATGATTCTATGATGGGGAAGCTGACTGTTTTCAACCTCAATCCTGGTGACTAAATTCATGAGCTCCTTGCACTTGTTAGAGGTCAGGGAGACCCTGGCAATGAATCAAACAGACCCTGACATTGAATGAAAAGCCATGAGAACTTGGCATACATTCTGTAAGCCCTGGCTAATGGCACTGGTTAAGAGAGACTCTGGCACTAGCAGTAGGTGAGAAACACCCGAGCACTGAGTCAGAGGCACCCTGGTACTGAGTGAGAGAGAACTTGGTATTGATTGAAAGACACCCTGCCATTGACACTGAGTGAGAGCAACCTGGTACTGAGTGGCAAAACTGGCACTGAGTCTGAGATACACCCTGAGACTGAGACTGAGACTGAGACTGAGACACTCCCAGACACTGAGACTGAGACTGAAACATACCCTGAGACACTCCCTGAGACTGAGACTGAGACTGAGACACACCCAGACACTGAGACTGAGACTGAGACTGAGACTGAGACACACCCAGACACTGAGACTGAGACTGAGACTGAGACACACCCAGACACTGAGACTGAGACTGAGACTGAGACTGAGACACACCCTGAGACTGAGACTGAGACTGAGACACACCCAGACACTGAGACTGAGACTGAGACTGAGACTGAGACACACCCAGACACTGAGACTGAGACTGAGACACACCCAGACACTGAGACTGAGACTGAGACACTCCCAGACACTGAGACTGAGACTGAGACTGAGACACACCCAGACACTGAGACTGAGGCTGAGACTGAGACACTCCCAGACACTGAGACTGAGACTGAGACTGAGACTGAGACTGAGACACACCCAGACACTGAGACTGAGACTGAGACTGAGACACACCCAGACACTGAGACTGAGACTGAGACTGAGACACTCCCAGACACTGAGACTGAGACTGAGACTGAGACACACCCAGACACTGAGACTGAGACTGAGACTGAGACACTCCCAGACACTGAGACTGAGACTGAGACTGAGACTGAGACACACCCTGAGACTGAGACTGAGACTGAGACACTCCCAGACACTGAGACTGAGACTGAGACTGAGACTGAGACACACCCTGAGACTGAGACTGAGACTGAGACACTCCCAGACACTGAGACTGAGACTGAGACTGAGACACACCCAGACACTGAGACTGAGACTGAGACTGAGACTGAGACTGAGACTGAGACTGAGACTGAGACTGAGACTGAATGATAGAGAACTTGGTATTGAATAAGAGAAGCCCTGGCATTAACCTGAGTGACATTAACCCTAGCACTAGGTAAGAGATACAATGGCACGAGATGAGAATCCCAGACAATGAATAAAATATTTTCAAGCACTGATGCCGAGTAGAGAAATCCTGGCATTGAATGAGAGACAGCTTTGCTTTGAATAAGGGACACCCTTCCCGAGTGAGTGACTCTACCCCGAGTGAGTGACTCTACCCTGAGTGAGTGACTCTACCCTGAGTGAGTGACTCTACCCCGAGTGAGTGACTCTACCCCGAGTGAGTGACTCTACCCTGAGTGAGTGACTCTACCCTGAGTGAGTGACTCTACCCTGAGTGAGTGAGACCCTGACACAGATGCTGAGAGACACTCTGGCACTGAGTAAGTAATAAATAAATAACACGTATCACATCTCTTAGGACATTCCAAAGCACTTTACAAACAATTAATTCAATGTGAGATCAATGACTGCTGTTATGTAGGCAAATGAATTTCAACACAGATAAATGTGAGGTATTACATTTTGGTAATAAAAATAGGGAGGTCACATATTACTTGGAAAATAAGAATCTAAATAGGGTAGTAGAGCAAAGGTATCTCGGAGTACACATACACAAATCACTAAAAGTAGCGACACAGGTTAACAAGGCCATAAAAAAAAGCAAACCAAGCACTAGGGTTTATTTCTAGAGGTATAGAATTGAAAAGTAGTGAAGTTATGCTAAACCTGTACTGAACCTTAGTTAGACCCCACTTGGAGTACTGCGTACAGTTCTGGTCGCCATATTATAAAGAGTTCTTTGAGGAAGTAACATATAGAGTGGATAAAGGGGAACCAGTGGACGTAGTGTATTTAGACTTCCAAAAGGCATTTGACAAGGTGCCACACAAAAGATTATTGCTTAAGGTAAAAAATCACGGGATTGGGGGTAATATTCTGGCATGGATAGAGGATTGGCTATCTAACAGAAAGCAAAGAGTTGGGATAAATGGTTCATTCTCAGACTGGCAATCAGTAACTAGTGGTGTTCCACAGGGGTCAGTGCTGGGTCCCCAACTCTTCACAATCTATATTAACGATTTGGAGGAAGGGACCAAGTGTAACATATCAAAATTTGCAGATGATACAAAGATGGGAGGGAAAGTAGTGAGTGAGGAGGACATAAAAAACCTGCAAGGGGACATAGACAGGCTAAGTAAGTGGGCAGAGATTTGGCAGATGGAATACAACACTGGAAAGTGTGAGGTGATGCACTTTGGCAGGAAAAATCCTAGAGCAATTTATTATCTTAATGGCAAGAAACTGGAGAGTACTGAAGTGCAAAGGGATCTGGGGGTCCTGGTGCACGAAACTCAAAAGGTTAGTATGCAGGTGCAGCAAGTGATTAAGAAGGCAAATGGAATGTTGGCTTTCATTGCTAGGGGGATAGAATATAAAAATAGGGAGGTATTGCTTCAGTTGTACAAGGTATTGGTGAGACCGCACCTGGAATACTGCATACAGTTTTGGTGTCCTTACTTAAGGAAAGACATCCTTGCTCTCGAGGCAGTGCAAAAAAGGTTCACTCGGTTAATCCCGGGGATGAGGGGGTGGTCATATGAGGAGAGGTTGGGTAGATTGGGACTCTACTCATTGGAGTTCAGAAGAATGAGAGGCGATCTTATTGAAACATATAAGATTGTGAAGGGGTTGGATCGGGTGGATGCGGGGAGGATGTTCCCGATGACGGGTGAGACGAGAACTAGGGGACATAGTCTTAGAATAAGGGGCTGCTCTTTCAAAACTGAGATGAGGAGGAACTACTTCACTCAGAGGGTGGTAGGTCCATGGAATATGCTGCCACAAAAAGCTGTAGAAGCTACAACATTAATTAAATTTAAAACAGAAATAGACAGTTTCCTGGAAGTAAAGGGCATTAAGGGTTACGGGGAGCGGGCAGGAATTTGGACATGAGTCTAGGTTCGGATCGGTCATGGCCCTGTGGGTAGTGGAGCGGGCCCAGGGACTGTGTAGCCTGATTCTGCTCCTATTTCGTGTGTGCAATTCTGTTAGATGCAGGAGATGGTTCTGTGATAGATAGTAGATTGGCGGTTAGGATCAGATCAGCCATGATCTTATTGAATGGCGGAGCAGGCTCGAGGGGCCGATTGGCCTACTCCTGCTCCTATTTCTTATGTTCTTATGTTCTTATATAGAGGCACTGGATAGGGTGCAAATAACATTTACAAGGATGATACCAGAAATGCGAGGTTATACCTAACAGGAAAGGATGAACAGGCTGGGTCCCTTTTCTCTTGAAAAGAGAAGGCTGAGGGGTGACCTAATAGAGGTCTTTAAAATTATGAAAGGTTTTGATAGAGTGGATGCAGAGAGAATGTTTCCACTTGTGGGGAAGAGCATAACTAGAGGCCATCAATATAAGATAGTCACCAAGAAATCCAATAGGGAATTCAGGAGAAACTTCTTCACCCAAAGAGTGGTGAGAATGTGGAACTCGCTGCCACAGGGAGTGGTTGAAGCGAATAGTATAGATACATTTAAGGGGAGGTTAGACAAGCATATGAGGGAGAAGGGAATAGAGGGTTATGTTGATAGAGTTAGATGAGGAAAGACGGGAGGAGGCTCGAGTGGAGCATAAACGCCAGCATGGACTGATTGGACCGAATGTCCTGTTTCTGTCCTCTATAATCTATGTAATCCTATGTAATACGGCAGCCATTTTGTACAAAGCAGGGTTTCACAAGCAGTAATTAGACGCATGGTCAGTTAATCTATTTTTAACAATGTTAGTTATGAGTAAGACAGATTTTTGCACTGATTGAAAGAGACACTGAATGAGAAAGATCCTGTAACTGAGTGAAAGCAGCCTGGCACTGAGCTCAGAGGCACAGACAATGAGGAGAGACCATGGCATTTGAACCAAACAAGAGGGGTGACGTAAGAAAACTACTAGGCACTTGGTCTAAGCGTTAAACAAAGCTTTAATCAACTGTTTTACAACATGGAGATCTAGTTGTGTCCTTCACTAGTTCCGGTTAAGAATGTCCTGCGCAAGCTGGGCCCGTGCCCGAGTATTTATACTCTCCCTGGACAGCGCCACCGCAGGCCACTCAGTATTATTTCATAAGTCATGAATGACAGATTCATGTCAAGCGGCATTGGTGCTTTTTGTCCCGAAATCGCCATGGGATAGCACTAGTATGTTTTCCAATGTCCTTTTCTTTTTTTACGTCTATTTATTTATGTTTTTGCATGTTAGCTCCTGGGGCTCAGTGTTACCGTTGTTACAATGTGCGCTAGTTTTCCTCTTTTCCACAAGGTGACATTGTAAAGTGTTCCAACGTCAAGTACGATGAGGGTCAGACACAATTTTCAGCTTCTTTCTATTACTCAGCAAACATGCCTTAACTCAAAACTCACAGTACCCTGCCCCTCTCCCAAATGTATTCGCGCAATAGTCTAATTTCCCACATTTTCCACCCTCGATCAATCGACAAACCTGATTGCTGAACTGCTATTAATTGAGGTGCCAGTGTCATCTGTATTTTAGACATTAGGAAACAGTAACAGTAATGCCTTGTAGCATTAAACGATACAGGCACAAGTGGAAACTGTAGAGCCAATTTCCATCGACTGATCTAAGTTAGCTCTAAATGGTTAAGAACTGGTGCAAATCCTGCTCGAAAGGTCAAGTACAAATAGAAATCAATTCTCCAGTGTAAACTCACTAGCATTTATGACTGTGTAGGGAGGACGCTAGCGATGGGAGAATAAAAGTGGATGCAAGTCAATTTACTGGGATATGACAATTAAAGGAGAGCGTCACAACAGAGACCCGGACGGACTTTTCCGTACCTGGGCGGGTCGGGCGCAGGCGGTCACTATGGCGGGTCGTGATCCCGTTCCTGATTCCATGCCGCTCCTCAGATCGATTTTGATTAATGGGGCCTATTAAAGCCGCCCTGCGCGTTACCCAACCCAGATGACATCATCGATGACGCGTTTTCAGCCGGGATAATTAAAGGAGCCATGGCCACATTGCATGTGAAGGTTCGTCTAGGAGTGTGCAGGCAGTGCACTGCACAATTGGACTGCTGGAGAGAGTGCCAAGTATGACTGCACTGAGACGGAGGGCTGCACCCAGGTTCTCTGATGATTCCCTCCATATGCTTGTGGAGGGAGTCAGAGCACGCAGGGAGGTCCTCTTCTCTTCTAATGGGCGGAAGAGACCTCCCCAGGAGACCTGGCTCCAAATAGCAGAGGAGGTAAACGGCAGGGATGTGGTCAGGAGGACCTGGGTGCAGTGCCAGAAACCTTTCAATGATCTCATTAGATCAGGAAATATGAGTACAAAGCCACACTCATCTTCATCCTGCTGTGCCTCTTATCTGCTTTCCCAACCCTGCTGCTGCACATCCTTACTCACACCAACATACCTTGCACGTCTACCCATCCCTCTCTCTATGTACGTTATCACATCCCCATCTGACTAGCCACGTCTCACACTCACCCTCATCTAGTGCAATCATACCAACTAACAACACACAAGGAGGCCACTGGCTTTGGCACCCCACTCCCTCATAGTCACCCTCTACAGATGTAACCTATCCATTCCTTACACTAATTCCATCACTCTCACTCAAACTTCTCTTCTTTCCTTCCTTGCAGGAAAAGAGAGCCCACAATAAGAGGGAGAGGGAGAGAACCGGAGGTGGAACGCCATCATTCACAACCCTAACAACTGTCTTGGAAGTTTCTGGAGTCGCCGAGCAGCAGGAGGTGGGAGACGGAGAGAGGGGGACATCTCAGCAACCTGGTGACAGAATTACATATCATAAAGCTACATGGCATACATCAGTCACTCATATGGGGACTGATGTCAGCAGCCAGTGAATGTTCATCATGTGCATAATGATATCTGTACCCAATCTACATATGACATATCAAACTCATCTCTTTTCTCTCCCACAGGTCCATCAAGAGCCCCCACCACTGTACAGGAGGAAGAGGAAGATGACTCGTCAGAGGAGCCTCCAGCCTCTGAGGGCGCACTGTCACCAGACATGAGTGCACCCAGCACCAGCGCAGGTACGTAATCCTCGGTGGGTCCCATGCGAGATAGAGTAATGTTGTCACCTGGTGTCTCACAACTCACAAGTGAGCAAGAGCAGATGGTGGAGACAGGGACAGCGGTGAAGACTCCTCGCCGGAGGGCGCAGGACGTTCCCAGCTCTGCTCAGCTGCATGCAGACGCTGAGCCTTGGGGGCCATCCAGAAAGAGGGCGATGCTAGAGGTGCAGGAAGAAGTGCAGGAGGCTCTGACAGGTTTTGCGACCGCGATGACTGCCAGTGTTCAGCGAATGGAGGAGTCCAACTCCAACATGACCACCACTGTGTCGCAGGCGATGGCGACTGTAGGCTCTTCCATGGATAGGATGGCCACCTGCATGGAGCAGCTAACGCGCCACTTAAAGGAGCACATGGACTCTATGGAGAATAGATGGCGGAGGCTCATAGACCTCCTGTCTAGGAGGGATGTCAACATAGACGTGGGTCCTCATGGCCCCACTGCTGTGCAGCAAGGTGCTCTCCAGCTCCTTGCTAGCAGGGAAGTGCGGGTGGCTCATCAGAGGGATGATGGTGAGAGGGGACATGGAAGTGGGGGCTCTTCTCAAAGCGCTCACACGTCTCCCCTGTTGCTACTCACTCAGTCAGAGCCCCAAAGTCGTCCTCGGATTGCGATGGCCGAGTCTGCCCCTGCACAGTCACAGGAGGAGCAGGCTTTGGTGGGGCCATCAGAGGCTCCAAAGCCCAGAGGACATCCGCCAAAAGCATCTAAGCAGTCGCAGCAGGAAAGTGAGCAGGCTGCCTCTACCACTGCTAAAGCCATAGGGGCAGCACCTTGTAGAAGCATGCTTAAGAGAAAGATGATACACAAGTAGATTCACAAGGGTAGCCACTTGTGTGTTTTGTTAAATGATTCTGTAAAGTTTCCGTTACTGTAATGTCACACATAAAAATCTTTATTTTCACCATGGACCAATTTGTGTGCAACTTTAGAAGTGGCTGAGTGAGTTGGAGTGAACGGTGAGGCATAATGTTACCTCCAGCAATGGTGGTCAGTGTGAAAGGAATGGCTTGGGCATTGTAGGGATGCTTTATGGTGTCGCTGTGGGGTGATGCCAACCTGGCGCAGCATGTGGCAGCCATATGGGTGTACTGGCCATGACTAGCCCTGGCCTCCCGGGCAGCAATGTGCTCGGATGCTGGTGGGATCTGGACCGCAGGTTCCTCCTGCTCCTCCTCCTCCTCTGAAGAGGCTGTGCGCTCAGAGCCTTGCTCCTCATGCAGCGCTAATCCTCGCTGCTGTGCTATGTTGTGCAGGGCGCAGCAGACCACGACGATTCTGGAGACCATGGCTGGTGCGTACTAAAGGGCTCCTCCAGATCTGTCAAGGCATCTGATGCGCATCTTGAGCATGTCTATTGTTTGCTCTATGACACATCTGGTGGACATGTGGCTTTCATTATAGCACTCCTGGGCCTCAGTACTTGGCCTCCTCAAGGATGTCATGAGCCACGTCTTCAGTGGATAGCCCTTGTCTCCAAGCAGCCAGCCAGAAAGTCTGTTTGGAGGAGCGTACAGCTGAGGGAGGCTGGACTGGCACAGGACAAAAGAGTCATGGCAGCTGCCAGGGAATTTGGCACACACATGCATAATGGTATTACTATGGTTGTAGACGAGCTGCCCTTGCGGTTCACAAAGACTCCTGGGTGATGATGGGGTGCCCTGATAGCCACATGTGTGCAGTCGATGATGCCCTGCACCCATGGGAAGCCAGCCAGAGCAGCAAAGCCGAGCGCCCACTCAGTAACACTGGCTTCATCAGTGGCAAAGTTGATATAATTGGCTGCCTTGTCAAAGAGGGCATAGGTGACCTGTGTGATGCATCTGTGGGCAGCCGACTGCGAGATGCCACAAATGTCTGCTGCAGATCCCTGGAAAGAGCCTGAGGCAAAGATGTTGAGGGCACTGGTGACTTTGACAGCCACTGGTAAGGCATGTCCACCTGCTCTCTGGTCTGCAGGTCTTGCTCCAGCAATGTGCAAATGTCTGTGATGACCTGGCGCGATAGCCTGAGCCTCCTTTGGCACTGCTGCTCCGTCATGTTGAGGAAGCTCATCCTCTGCCTGCATACCCTGCGTTGGGGTATCACCTCTGGTGCGGTGCAGCCCTGCACTGATGCCCTCTGTCCTATGCAGCATCAGGTGGTTGAGGAGAAGGTTGGTGGTGTTGTTGTTGGTGCTGCTGGTGTGCCTGGTGCAGCTGGTGTTGGGGCTCATCCTGGTCCGATTCTGAGAACCAAGGTGAGACAGTATAAATGGCACCCGTGCTGATGGAATAGATGGCAGGTCAAGTAGAGATGGCAGAAGCAATCTGTCAATGGTGTGATAGGTTCTACCAATGAGGTGAGACTGGATGGTGACTTTGCTGGAAACACTTGCAGCCTCTAGAAAGCTAAATCTGTGCTGGCCATGCAGTCAGCAACAGCTTCTGCCTGAGGAAAGTGATCAGCTGTGAAGTGGGTGTATTTATTGTACTTTCTATGCTGTGCACTAATCAGCTGGATCAATGGCCACTCAACTTCCACTGCCACAAATGCGCCCGAGGGAAAGGCGCAAGGGGGGGGCGGGATGACGGCAGGTTCCTGACCCGCTGCAAGATATTTCAAATTTCCCACCTGACCCACCTCCGATCGCGCTCGCACAGACCCCAGAAAATTCCGGCCAAAAATTCCAAAAGCCTTTGGCGAGCCGCAAAGGACATCTCAACCCATCAGCATTCTTGACAACGCTGAAGGAGCAGGCAATTAAGAGGAAGTCCTAAGTGCAGGCATGAGCTTGAAGACAAGAGACGGAGCAGCTCAGCACCTGGCTCCCTGTTTGGTGGACGCTGGAGTGACACTGCATGAGGTAGTTGCGAGGTGGGTTGCTCTCTGTGCCACTCCATGGCACCATCCTCATGGGTCAACATTGCAGCATGTCTGCAAGGAGGTGCAGGAACATTTCAGGCCAAGCTGACCGTTACTGGCACTACTTAAGCCAGCCTCTGTTGAATGGTAGCCACTGTTGTCTTTGGAGCAGATGGCACAGCTCTGTATCAGCTTCGTACTGACTCAAACTCAAAGACAAGTCCCCACAGTTTTTTGCCAGGAATGTCTGCAGAAATGATTGGTGGCATCTTGGCAGATGTGGCCAATTGGGCAATGCTGGCTTTGGATCACACTGGCATTGATTTGTTTCATGCAGTGCCATGTAAAGTATAAGGTAGCGATTGGGATGTTTCTGAACAACAATCCAGCATAACAGTTAGTCAGGCACACATCGTAGTGACACCATCAGGGGTCTACTCTGAGAAGACGAGCCTCCACCAGCACCAACATGAGGTCATTTCACTTCTCTCTATAGATGTGGGTGTGCAGGTGCGAGCAGGAGGGCATGGAGCATCTCTTAGGCAGCCTGACATTCCTGGCATCCCTGCGTAGCTCCTCTTCTTCTTCCAAACACGTCAGCTCAGAGGATTCCCATTGGGAAACCCACTGGCACCGTGGATAATGGTGCTGGGAGCAAAATAGCAATAAGGAAATCTGGCACACGAGAACCTCGGCACAAGCAGATAAATAAATTAATAAAAACTGACCAGATGTGGCTGAAGAGCACTTACCTTCAACATCTGTATGCCTTAAATGACTTCTAGCCTGAAGGTCTGCTCCTAGAAACACTGTAGTCCAGGTTATCTGGCTGCGGGTTGGACTTGGCATTCAGCATCCTACCCATTGGAAATCAAGTAGGAGACTTCAATGCCCTTTCTTATGTATTAAATGAAGTTCCTGTCAATTTTAAGAGCCCCAAATCCAACCATGAATTGGAACAGGGCCAGAATAGGCCGCAGTCAGTTTCTGCCTGATTTTGTGTTCTGTTATGCCCTGTGTGATTCATTTTTTGAATGTAATGTTAATGAAAATTGGACCCAGTGTATGCTCAACCATGTTGTTCCAATAGTGCTGTAAAAAGCCTCAAATGGTCTACAGGAAAACAGGGCCTTTTATTTGGAATTTGAGGGAAAATCCCTACAATGGATTTGTCTGCATTGAGAGCTGGATTAAGATTGCTTGAACTAATGACTCCATCCATTGCAAGAACCTACCCTGGGGGACTTAGATAGACAGTCTGAGGAGAATCACCGAGCAGGAGCATGTAATGGTGGCAGTGGAGAAGCAGGAAGCTGCTGGCTGGAGGATCAGCAGAAACATGATTGGCCCAGGCACAGACAAGGATGATGTCTCGAAGGGCAATGCAACATTCAGACCAACTGGACCCCTTTACTCAAATGACAGTAGATGTGCCAGAAAGTAGTCAGGACCAACTATTGACAGCAGTGGACATTGCAGAAGCACTTTGATTGTCCTCCATACTTTAAATGCTACCGACTTCATAGAAGATTAAGGGGTGATCTAATTGAGGTGTTTAAGATGTTTAAAGGATTTGATAGATCGACTGAAAATTTCAAAACTGAGATTGATAGATTTTTGTTAGGCAAGGCTATTAAGGGTTACGGAACCAAGGCGGGTAGATGGAGTTAAGATACAGATCCGCCATGATCTAACTGAATGGCAGAACAGGTTCGAGGGGCTGAATGGCCTACTCCTGTTCCTATGTTCCTATGACACTGAATTTTCTGTTCCCACTACAAGCATGCAATCTGCACCCATCCAAATCTACACTTCAAGATATGCCAATGAACTAACCTCAAAAAATTAAGTGCAAACTACACAATTCAGATCTAACCATTCAGATTTAAACTGCACCAATATCAGAAAATCTAGGCTACGCTGTCACCAAGGGGAAGCACTGGGGTAAAACACACAGGGCGCATAGACTCATCACTTTCAAGATATTAAATTTGGTTACAGTTTATATCAGCGCTGTCCAGAGAGTTTTCTTCTGATGGTACAAAATAAGATCTTAGCAGATCAAAGTAGTTAAAGTGCTGTAGAGGACTATGCTCATGAAGTTTGTGCACATTTGGTGCATTAAGAGGCTCTGACACTTAGGTGAAGTTTTTATATACGAGAGCTTGGCTAGCATGCAGGTACAGCAAGCAATAAGGAAGGCAAATGGCATGTTGGCCTTTATTGCAAGGGGGTTGGATTATAAGAATAAGGAAGTCTTGCTACAATTGTACAGGGCCTTGGTGAGATCACACCTGGGGTACTGTGCACAGTTTTGGTCTCCTTATCTAAGGAAGGATATACTTGCCTTGGAGGCGGTGCAACGAAGGTTCACTAGATTGATTCCTGCGATGAGAGGGCTGTCCTATGATGAGAGATTGTGTAGAATGGGCCTATACTCTCTGGAGTTTAGAAGAATGAGAGGTGATCTCATTGAAACATACAAGATTCTGAAGGGGATTGACAGGGTAGATGCTGAGAGATTGTTTCCCCTGGCTGGAGTGTCTAGAACTAGGGGACATAGTCTCAGGATAAGGGGTCGGCCATTTAAGACTGAGATGAGGAGGAATTTCTTCACTCAGAGGGTTGTGAATCTTTGGAATTCTCTGCCCCAGAGGGCTGTGCATGCTGAGTCTTTGAGTATATTCAAGGCTGAGATAGATAGATTTTTGTACTCTAGGGGAATCAAGGGATACGGAGATCGGGCGGGAAAGTGGAGTTGAGGTCGATGATCAGCCATGATCCTATTGAATGACGGAGCAGGCTCCAGGGGCCTTATGGCCGACTCCTGCTTCTATTTCTTATGTTCTTATGACTCGAGCTGTATAGCTGCAAATTTAGCAGAGATGTCATCTAGATCATTTAAATAGTCCTACTCTGTCACTGCCTGCAGGTGAGCTGCCCCCTTCTCCACTTCTCCGTGTTTAGACCAAAGGAGGACTCATAAAATCGAAGTGTCACGACTGCTGCCTGGGAAGCAGGCATTGACCTGCATGATCCCATGTTGCTGGTCATTGGCCACTGTACATTTATGGAGTGGGAACCCTTGCGGTTCATGAAAGCCATGGGACTGTGTGCTGGGCCCCAAATGGTCACCTGGGTGTCATCAATGATACTCCGGACTTTATTGAAACCTGCAATGCAGAGAAATTGCAATGCCCTCTCATTCTGCTGCTGGTTTTCCTGGAGAAAGTGATGAAGCTGCTTGTGCTAGCAAAGAATGCATCAATTACCTGCTTGGCAACTGTGCACTGCAGTGGCTTGGAATCAAACGGCACAAAAGTTCAGAACTATGGTGTCCTTGATAGCTATTGGTCTGCAGACAGAATGCCTCCAGTTTTTCTCAGACAATCCTAAGTAGGTGTGCCTGGATCTGCACACACGACTGCATGGATAAGGCCAAATACGGGCAGCCCATCTTAGGTGCAATCAAACCTATCTCTCATCCCACCTTTCGTCCTCTTCTTTCTTCTCCAACTAACATAGAACAGAAGAATTTAAATAAATTCCCATATTCTGATTTTTAATTGTAGCAATCAAAAATGTTGCTACCAAAAATCTGGGTTTTAAAAAAAGAAGCAAAAATTGATTTTTAAAAAAGGCTAAAATCTTAGAAATTCAATTCTCAGAAATCAACATTCAAAGTCCACTGTCAGAAATGAACTTGTGAAAAATCTAGCTGGTTCCCCTTTGAGCAGTCACACGTTGTTAGCTCAGAACTGGCCTGACCTTCATCACCCATTTCTTTACGCTGCCATTCCCATTGCTTTAAATGAAGCTCTCGCACATTTTGTGCAAAAAACACTTTCGGCCAGACTGGTAAGAGGATTGTACACTGGGCAGGGACTGGCAATATGGATCTCGGCACTCTATCCCAGTCCTCACGTGCTTGTCCTTCACAGATGCCATAAACTATGTGGAATAGAAAATATGCCCACATCTCCCTATCACCGGATAGAATACACAACAGATACAGCAGAAAACATCATACATGACTTTGATTTCCGGCTCTTCCCAGTTCTGATGAAAGGTCATCGACCTGAAACGTTAACTCTCTTTCTCTCTCCATGGATGCTGCCTGGCCTGCTGAGTTTTTCCAGCGTTTTCTGTTATACATGACTTTGACTTGGTTAAATGACTATTCTGGATTTACTTACACAATAAAATACACAGTAGCAGGAAAAAGAAAAACAACATAGGCAAAATACTAAACGAAGAGGAATAATAATTGGACTAATTGTCAAATATCATGCATAATTAACTTTACAGTTATTTGTTGCACCTTTAAAAATTATTGTCACTGGAATGTAGTCAAAAATGCTGCAATAAACCAGCCATTGGATTACAGTAAAACAACGTCCATTACATTTTATAATCTGTCTCTTTTCCCATCTCTACCAAACATCTAACATTGTCAAATTCCCTTCATTGCCTAAAAGTGAAATCTTTTGTAGCCTGCCCCTTTATAAAATCTTCATCATTTTACAGTTTTACAAATGTTTCGATTTATAAAGATAGAAATGCTAACTGAAGGCTTCCGTGTTATATTTGGACCTGTTGGTCTTAACATTTTGTAACTGAGATATGTTGCCATACCTGTAAGGTCATCTAGGCTCAAGGAAATGTGGACAGGTTTATCCGAAGGTAGCCTCCTTGTGGTAATCATATGGCCAATGGTACTCGAAGTCTGACTGTGGTGTCTGCTCTTCAGCTGTGAGGAGAGATTGGTACTGCAATTCATTATAAGTTCCTGGCATTTACTAGGAAAGCCTTTTTAGCACCGCCCATGTAAAGTAAGTGCCCTTATTCTGCTGGAGTAGTATCTGTTCAGCGGAATCCAGAGCGATTTCCCCATCCCCTTCCAACGTCAAATGTAGAAATAGAAGATGGTAAAAGTAATGTAAAGAATAATCTTTAATATCAAAGCTGGGGAAAAAAGCAGAAGAGTTCGATGGATGTTCTATGCCTTCCTTCTGAGTAATAACTTTTCGAATTCATAGCACTGTTTCATGTAGTTCTATTTATTTTTATAGTTCATAAAAGTTCAAGATAAGACAAGTTAATTGCTAGTAATCAGGAAGATAAGCCAAGTAGACACTGGATCGTGTACAAAACTAAATGAATTTTTTTTTTGTTATTTAAAAACACAGTGCTACTTTAGAGCATCCGCACAGATTGAACCTATTGGTCTTACCTTGCACAATTCCACACCTGCCGATGCAAGGTTGTGAACGGACTTGTGTCTTGCCTGGTCTTTGCCTTGGCGGAGCATTAAAGATTAAATGTGAGATAGAGCACCTGCTGCATGGCAACACATTGACAGTGTAATCGACGCTGAAACAGCTGCTAGGACAGCATGCTGTTACCTGCACTTCCCATGGGCTCCGGGGCTCCCACAGGCCTGCTTTCTGTCAGCCGGACTTTCCCTTCCCTCCCTCTCCCACTGAAAAAAAGGCACAGAACTTTATTCACTCGCACAAGACGGGAGGAAATTCCTCTCTCTCTCTCTCTCTGATGTGTCTCCTGTCATTTTTGTTTACAGTTCCGAAACTTTAAGGCACAAACAAACTGTCTTTAAACTAGAAAAAAAAAATATATTGTCAGCAGGACCCGGGTCTGTGTCAGCCTGCTGTAGCCAACTCCTTTAAACAACATGACTCCAGGCAGGAAAAATGCCTATGACCCCAATTAGCTCAGGGTGACATAGCCAGTTTGGACTGCAGCTGCAAGAGTACGTAAATGTACCATGATGCAGTTTTCCAAACTGAGGCTCAGTGTGTGTCTGTGCTTCTGCACAATATGACAGAATAGTAGTATGCGCAATAGGAATGACTAACACTTGAATGACAGTAATGACAGGTGTCAGCCTCATCTGACACGAAAATCCTCAACATATTTTGGCATGTTTTCTACAACTCACATATCAAATAACCACATTTCGAGATGCAGCAGTCTGTTATAGCACTGGCTGCTGAAGTTGACAGTCAACTTCCACCCGTGATTTGTCCGTAAAATCAATGGCTTTTAAAAAAAAAACATACAGAGGAACCACTGGAGTCTTACAACAGACTGGAGAGGTTGGCAATGAGCCTCGTCCCTCGGGAGACTGCACATAGTCATAGAATTAGATCAGATTAAAAACAAATAAAGATTTAAAGCTAGCTGGGTAGATTAGTAATTAATCTGCTGAGGGCCCCTGCAGCTATTTATAATCACCCTTTTTTGTTATATCTCCTCTTCTTTTAGGTTGTCCCAAGCCACGTGCCATTCCCTAGCAAATTGGGCAGGCAATAAACCTTCTCCCAATGCCATTCTGGAATTGGCCGTGAACAAATGCATGAGAGTGACCTCGTCTGACTTGCCCTTCAATTTTTCTTCCAGCTCCATGGGAAAGCACCTGGCGTCTCCTTGCACCCGTCCCCTGACTGGTTCATAGTAAGAACTCGCTGTGTAGGACGCAAAACCTCACCCTACCAACTCCATGGTCCAGAAGATGTTTCCGCACATTGACCAAAAATAATACAGGGTTACAAATTTTCCATTTGCCTTGAACCATGGCATACGTGGGTTTTTTTTCTTCTTTTTAACATCTGCAATATTATTTGTCTAAATATAATTTTAATAAAATGTGTAACTGTCCTTCTGCTTGTAATTATTTTCTACAACACTGGTTAGGCCCCAGGTGGAGTATTGTGGTCAATTCTGGGAGCCACACTTTAGGAAGGATGCCAAGGCCTTGGGTAGAGGGTGCAGAAGAGATTTACTAGAATGGTATCAGGGATGTGGCACTTCAGTTATGTGGAGATACTGGAGAAGCTGGGGTTGTTCTCCTTAGAGCAGAAAAGATTAAGGGGAGATTTAATAGAGGTGTTCAAAATCATGAAGGGCTTCGATAGAGTAAACAAGGAGAAACTGTTTCCAGTGTCAGTATCCAGAGGCACAGATTTAAGATAATCGACAAAAGAACCAGAGACAACATGAAGGGAAAACATTTTACGAAGCGAGTTGTTGCGCTCTGGAATGCACTGCCTGAAAGGGTGGTGGAAGCAGATTTAATAATATCTTTCAAAAGGGAATTGGTTAATCATGGAATCATAGAAAGTTACAGCACGGAAGGAGGCCATTTTGGCCCATCATGTCTGCGCCGGCCAACAAAGAGCTATCCAGCCTAATCCCACTTCCCAGCTCTTGCTCCGTAGCCCTGTAGGTTACAGCATCCCAAGAGCACATCCAAGTACTTTTTAAATGTGGTTCGGGTTTCTGCCTCTACCACCCTTTCAGGCAGTGAGTTCCAGACCCCCACAATCCACTGGGTGAAGACATTCCCCCTCAAATCCCCTCTAAACCTTCCGCCAATTACTTTAAATCTGTGCCCCCTGGTTTTTGACCCCTCTGCTAAGGGAAATAGGTCCTTTCTATCCACTTTATCTAGGCCCCTCATAATTTTATACACCTCAATAAGGTCTCCCCTCAGCCTCCTCTGTTCCAAGGCAAATAAACCCAGCCTATCCAGTCTTTCCTCATAGCTTAGATTCTCTACTCCCGGCAACATCCTTGTAAATCTCCTCTGCACCCTCTCTAGTGCAATCACATCTTTCCTGTAAAGTGGTGACCAGAACTACACGCAGTACTCTAGCTGAGGCCTAACTAGTGTTTTATACAGTTGAAGCATAACCCTTGTATTCTATGCCACGGCTAATAAAGGCAAGCATTCCGTATGCCTTCTTAACCACCTTATCTACCTGGCCTGCTACCTTCAGGGATCTGTGGACATGCACTCCAAGGTCCCTTTGTTCCTCTGCATTACTCAGTATCCCACCATTTAATGTGTATTCCCTTTCCTTGTTAGCCCTCCCCAAATGCATTACCTCACACTTCTCCGGATTGAATTCCATTTGCCACTGTTCTGCCCAACTGACCAATTTATTGATATCTTCCTGCAGTCTACAGTTTCCTTCTTCAGTATCAACCACACAGCCGATTTTAGTATCATCTGCAAACTTCTTAATCATACCCCCTATATTACTTGAAGGGGGAAAAAAATTGGGGAACGAGCAAAACTAATTGCAGAGCTCTTTCAAAGAGCCGGCACAGGCACAATGGCCGATTGACCTCCTTCTGAGCTGCATCATTCTATGATTCTATGAATTGTATTTCTGAGAAGCTAAGTATCTCCTTCTGAGCTCAAGGGACTAAATGCTCACTTCACATCTTTCATATACGGTTATGCTGGTTGAACTCACATGAGGAGTTGCAACAGTTTCCAGCAGCACTGCTGGCAGGGAAACTGAGAGAGTCACATCAAGGGCAGGAAAACTCCGCTGCTGAACATCGTGCTCATGGTAAGCACAGAGTGATGCCAATGTCTGTTTTGGCCTCTATTCTCAACAGGCGGGGGATACGTGAAGGCGAGAGTGTTTTCCCTTTCAGAAAACTAATAGTGAAGATATAGAGGATAAACACCTAGTGGGAATTACAAGAATAAACCTACGGAATGTTCCAACTGCATAACCACCAGGAATAAATTCAGCATGACGTGAGAATCGCTGTCCAAATGAGATTTCACTATTTAGTAAGATATGAATCTAATTACTGCTTTTCAATATTTCTATCATGTGCACACTGATGTAAGAAAACTACTAGGCACTTGGTCTAAGCGTTAAACAAAGCTTTAATCAACTGTTTTCCAACATGGAGATCTAGTTGTGTCCTTCACTAGTTCCTGTTGAGGAATGTCCTAAGCAAGCTGGGCCCATGCCCGAGTATTTATACTCTCCCTGGACAGCGCCACCAGCAGGCCGCCCAGTATTACTTCATACAAGATTCATGTCACATACTGTTCCTGTTTTCTTGTCAAAAGGTTTCTGAATGACTTTGCCACAATTCCTGCAATAGTATCAAACGTGCATAAATCCACAGCTGTGTCATATGAAAAGAAGAGAGAACGTTGCAGAAAATTCATGAGCTTCCCAAAAGTAAGATAATAAATTGTAAGGGTGTCATCACTCTTTGTAAGTTCTCCGAAGTGCAGCACCAGAGGTATAATTTATTGTTAAAGCTTATGATAGCAATTTCCAAGCATGGATAGATAGCCTCCTTTGAGTTGAGTTGAGTTGAGTTTCACTGAGTGTTGGCGTCTGAAGACATAGGACCTTGGAAATTGGATTGCCCCCAAAAATGGGTGTGGGGATCGCAATGTGCGATCAACCCGCGCTCGTTTGGAGGACTGCAGGCAGCATGCGAACTTCGTCCTCCTGCTCATTTTCATGATTGTGGTGTTCATCCCAGCGCTGAACACACTGCTGAGTGGCTGAACGCTCAACAGGGGGCCCAAGTTCATGCAAGGTTAGCACCAATTAAAGCTAGCCTGCACTACTTAAAGACAGTCTGCATCTCTTAAAGGGGAGGTGCATTCAGCCTAAAGCAGATCATTGAACTGGCTGAGAAAGACAGTGGAAAAGAACGATTAATGCTGGCACACAGGGAAGAGAGCGTACACCAAGGTTCTCCGATGCAGCAGTGGAGGCCTTGGTGCAGGAGGTCAATAGGAGGAGAGAGGTCGTCTTTCCACAGAGGGCCAGGAGGCCCTTCAGGCAACAGAGCAGAGCAGTGGGAGCAGATAGCTACTGTGGTGAATGCCAGCAGAGTAGCCCCGAGGACATGGATGCATAAGAACATAAGAAATAGGAGCTGGAGTAGGCCATTTGGCCCTTCGAGCCTGCTCTGCCATTCAACAAGATCATGGCTGATCTTCTACCTCAACTCCACCTTCCTGCACTATCCCCATATCCCTTAATTTCCTTCGTTCCCCAAAATTTATCAACCTCTGTCTTGAATATACTCAACGACTGAGCATCTACAGCTCTCTGGGGTAGAAATACCAAAGATTCACAACCCTTTGAGTGAAGAAATTTCTCCTCATCTCAGTTCTAAATGGCCTACCCCTTATTCTGTGACTGTGACCCCATGTTCTGGATTCTCCAGCCAGGGGAAACATTTTCCCAGCATTAACCCTGTCAAGCCCCTTAAGAATTTTATGAGCTAGAAATTGGGTACCTTAGCACCTCCTGTTAGTGCCTCCGGGGGGCGCAAATGACTTATCGTCTGGGCGCGGTGCCGCTAACGACTCCCGCTAAATTCAGCGGGAGTTCAGCGGCGGCGGTAACTGGTAGCACCCCGCTCCGCTGCACAGGTGATGACGATCACCGTGCACAGCACCCCGTTTTTGCCCCACCTGCAAAATTGGCCCGCGCCCCCCTGAATCCGCGCGGGCAATGACAGCGACTGATTCAGGGGGAGGAAACAGAGCGGCAGGAGGCTTGCGGGGCGCTAAGTAAAGGGGAGGTGGCGGGCGGGGAAAAAAAAATCAGCCAACTTACTTGTCGCGGCCCATTGCGTCTTTGAACGCGGGGTCCGTGCTGCAATCTGGCAGCACGGCACCCCGCTCCCGGTGGTCCAGGTCGGGCCCCACAGAGTTGTGGGCTTGGGCCCTCCCCTTTAATGAGGGGAAGAGCCCTTCCATGCGGCAGCACTACGTGGCCCAGTGCGCAGCGCTGCAGAACGCACCGCCCCGATATTCGGGGTTAGCGCTCTAAGAAGGAAGTGGAGCGCTTGAATTAACGCTCCACCTCCCTCTTGGGGAGCTAAAACTGAATTTCACGGTCGCCGGCGCTAATTAGCACCAGGGACTAAGATTAGCGCCCAGGCAATGTTAGCGTCCCAAAATGGTCGACACCGAATTTTTTCCCCTATATGTTTCAATTAGATCACCTCTCATTCTTCAAAACTCTAAGGAATATAGGCCTAGTCTACTCAATCTCTCCTCATAAGGCAATCTCCTCATCCCAGGAACCAGTCTAGTGAACCTTCGCTGCACTCCCTCTATGGCAAGTATGTCTTTCCTTAGGTAAGGAGACCAGAACTGTACACAGTACTCCAGGTGTGGTCTCAACAATGCCCTGTATAATTGTACTAAGACTTCTTTACTCTTATACTCTAATCCCTTTGTAACAAAAGCTAACATATCATTTGCTTTCCTAATTTCTTGCTGTACCTGCATGTTAACTTTCTGTGATTCATGTACAGGGACACCCAGGTCCCTCTGAGTGCAAACATTTCCCAGCCTCTCACCATTCAAAAAATATTCTGCATTTTTGTTTTTCCTACCAAAGTGGATAACTTCTCACTTCCCCACATTGTATTCCATTTGCCATGTTCTTGCCCACTCAGTCAACCTGTCTATATCTCTCTGCAGCCTCTTTGCGTCCTCCTCACAGCTTACTTTCCCACCTAACTTTGTATCATCAGCAAACTTGGATACGTTACACTCAGTCCCTTCATCTAAGTCATTAATATAAATTGTAAATAGCTGAGGCCCAAGCACTGATCCTTGCGGTACCTCAGTAATTACAGCCTGCCAACCTGAAAAAGTCCCATTTATTCCTACTCTCTGTTTTCTGTCCATTAGTCAATCCACAGTCCATGCTAATATAGTACCCCCAATCCCATGAGTCCTAATTTTGTGTAATAATCTCTTGTATGGCACCTTATCGAATGCTTTTTGAAAATTCAAATACACTACATCCACTGGTTCCCCCTTATCCATCCTACTAGTTACATCTTCAAAAACTCTAACAGATTTGTCAAACACGATTTCCTTTTCATAAAAGCATGTTGGCTCTGCCTAATCATATTATGATTTTCTAAGTGCCCTGTTACCATATCCCATCAATCGGGATCTTGGGTTTATGTCACGACACATGACGTGATCCGGACTCGAGTCGTCGTTGGCTTATTCACAGATGTGATTCCCAGTAAAAAAGTAAAAATTTTCCCAGTAAAAAAGTAAAAATGTTAAAGCTTTTCGTTTTACATACAGACGGCAGCTTTTGACATGTTAGAACCCCTGCGACTACACCTCATTGTCTCAGTTGTATCTTGCTATGTCTTTGATGTGGTACCTTCCTGGCTGACCTGATTAACTTTATCACACCTCGGCAGATAGTCAGGATGATTTAATTTAGTTGTCTGCAATTGTAAGGTACACATGCTTTGTTGTCTATCTATATATGCTTTGGCGATTCTGTATCTATTTACTTCACCTGAGGAAGGGGCAATCGATAGCTCCGAAAGCTTGTGATTTCAAATAAAACTGTTGGACTATAACCTGGTGTTGTGCGACCTCTCAATTTTGTCCACCCCAGTCCAACACCGGCATCTCCGCATCATGACCATATCCCGAACAATAGATTCTAGTATTTTGCCTACTACTGATGTCAGGCTAACTGGCCTGTAGTTCCCTGTTTTTTCTCTTCCTCCTTTCTTAAATAGCGGGGTTATGTTTGCTACCTTCCAATCCTTGGGGACTGTTCTAGAATCTAGAGAATACTGGAAGATTAATACCAGTGCATTCACTATCTCTGCAGCTACCTCTTTTAAAACCCTAGGATGCAGGTCATCAGGTTCAGGGGATTTGTCGCCACTTAATCCCATTAATTTCTCCGTACAATGTCTTTACTTATACTGATTTCTTTAAGTTCCTCATTCTCTCTAGGCCCTTGGTTCCCCATTATTTCTGGAATGTTTTTTGTGTCTTCTACTGTGAAGACAGATACAAAGTATTTGTTTAATGTCTCTGCCATTTCTTTATTGCCCATTATAATTTCTCCTGTCTCTGCCCCTAATGGGCCCACGTTTACTTTCACTAATCGCTTCCTATTTACATACCTATAGAAATGTTTACAATCTGTTTTTATGTCTCTTGCTAATTTACTCTCATATTCTTTTTTCTCTTTCCTTATCAATTTCTTGGTCCTCCTTTGCTGAATTCTAAAATACTCCCAATCCTCAGGCTTACTACTCTTTTTGGCAACATTATAAGCCTCTTCCTTTGATCTAATACTATCTTTAACTTCCCTTGTTAGCCACGGTTGGATCGCTTTTCCTGTGGGGTTTTTGTGCCTTAAAGGAATGTATATTTGTTGTAAATTCTTTAAATGCTAGCCATTGCTTGTCTACTGTCGTACCTTTTAATGTAGTTTCCCAATCTACCTTAGCCAACTCGCCCCTCATACCTACGTAGTTTGCTTTGTTTAGATTTAAGACCCTAGTTCTGGACTTAAATAAATCACTTTCAAACTCAATATAAAAATCTATCATATTATGGTCACTCTTCCCTAAAGGCCCCTATACTACAAGGTTATTAATTAACCCTTTCTCATTGCACAATACTAGATCTAAAATAGTCTGTTCCCTAGTTGGTTCCTCAACATTCAGATCTAGAAAACTATCTTGTATACATTCCATGAATTCGTCCTCCACACTATTACTGCAAATTTGGTTTGCCCAGTCTATATGTAGATTAAAGTCCCCCATGATTACTGTATTACCCTTGTTACACGTGCCTCTAATTTCTTGATTTATACTCTGCCCTACATTACAACTAATGTTTGGGGGCCTATAAACAACTCCCACCAATGTTTTCTGCCCCTTGTTGTTTCTTAGCTCCACCCAAACTGATTCTACTTCTTGATTTTCAGAGCTAAGATCCTTTCTCTCTACTGTCTTTATCGCATCCTTTATTATCAGGGCTCCGTAATGGCTATTAGATCAAACCTATTCATTTCTATCTGCGCTATTAATTCATCTATTTTGTTGTGAATGCAGTGCAGGAAGAAGTTTAATGACCTCACATGAGTGGTCAAGGTCAGTGAATTTGTCTTCAAATGCCATATCCCACCATCTATACAACTAGCCTCACAAACTGCTCAATGCACCACACCCCCATCACTCACCAACCAACAATATCTACCATACACGACTCATACCTCATATTCATAGCTTCACCTCACCCTCACACACTTACCACTGCTGCAAGCCTCACACCCACATCTCACAGCTTGCACACACTGTCTGCTATTCAACCATGGCAGGCACATCAACCAAACACATTGCACCACACTCATTGGCACACTTCCCTTTCTCTTGCAGGAAAAGGTGACGCATAACCAGCACCAGCACCAGCAGAACCTAACCGGTGGGGTACAGGCTCGCCTGCATCACCTCACCCGCATGGAGGAGACGGTGCTGGCCATTCTTGGCAGGGGCATGGCTGAGCCCATGGCCAGCAGAGGGGCTGAAAGAATACAAGATGCCGGTATCCTCATATGTTATCCTCCTTCTCACATCCTACTTCTCCCTCATCCCACAATCTCTTCTGATGTCAAATACAGAGAGCTAAATACTGCAGAAAGCCTAGAGGAGAAAAGAAAGTGCAGGCGTGAAATTACAAAGGAAATTAGGAGAGGGCATGAAAAAATATTGGCAAGTAAAATCAAGGAAAATCCAAAGATGTTTTATAAATACATAAAGAGCAAGAGGATAACTAAAGTAAGAGTAGGGCCTATTAGAGACCGAAAAGGTAACCTGTGTGTGGAGGCGGAAGACATGGGTATGATTCTTAATGAATACTTTGGGCTGGATTTTGAAGTTGGAGTTGTGTTGGGGTCGGGAATCACACATTCTGGCTTGTGAACCCGCCTCCATCGAGATGTGGCCAACCCACTGTATTTTCCCTTGATTGACCTTGTTGAGCCCGCCCAGTGGGCTCAGCAGGCCAATTAAGGGCCACCCGGCAACAGGTGACGTCACAGACTGACATTTCATCTGTCAAGAGCTTTTGACAGATGAAATATCAACGTTTGACAGCTCTGTGAAGCTGTCAAACACTCACAATATGATTTCTAACTTCAGTCCTTCCTTTCAGGCTGAGTTAGAAATCATTCCAGCACAGAAACCAGAAGGCTGCTGTTTTTGACAGAACCACGGCTTTCCTGCTTTCTGTGCCGGTGAGATTTCTAACTCCCGAGAACTGAAGGGCTGACACCTGCAGGAGGAAGTTAAGGTAAGTAAAACTTTTTCCAACACTTAGCACTTACCTTACACACTTACCTCTGCACACATGCACCCATCACTCACCTGCCCACCGGACATATCGACCCCTCCAACCCCTGCAGACCCACGGCCCGACCCGATAACTTGGAGTGTTTGCCACCTGTCGGGAAGCCCACACTTTTGTTTTTAAAATAGGGATTATGCAAAAAACTGCCTGTTAACTACCTGTTAGCAAGCAGTTAATTGTCACTAATCCCTTCCCGCCTCGGGGAGTTGGGTCTCAGACCAGGTTGGGTACCCGCCGCCAGAGAAACTGGCATGGAGGCGGGTTGGAGTCGGGATGGGGTCGGGACCCCTGAATCTGCAACTTTAACCCCCCCCCCCCGCCTCCAAACCCGACTCCACGGGTCATTCAAAATCCAGCCCTTTGTGTCTGCCTTCACAAAAGAGAGGGACGATGCAGACATTGTAGTTAAAGATGAGGAATGTGAAATATTAGATGAGGTAAAAAAAGTGAGAGAGGAAATATTAAGGGGTTTAGAATCTTTGAAAGCAGATAAATCACCAGGCCTGGATGTAATGTATCCCAGGCTGTTAAGAGAAGCAAGGAAGGAAATAGCAGAGGCTCTGACCATCATTTTCCAATCCTCTCTGGCTAAAGGTGTGGTGCCGGAGGACTGGAAGACTGCTAACATTGTACCGTTGTACAAAAAGGGAGAAAGGGATAGACCAAGTAATTACAGGCCAGTCAATCTGACCTCGGTGGTCGGCAAATTATTGGTAAAAATTACAAAGGACAGTATTAATCATCATTTAGAAAGACATGGCTTAATCAAGGACAATCAGCAAGGATTTTTTAAGGGAAGGTCATGTCTGACTAACTTCATTCAATTTTTTGAGGAGGTAACAAGGAGGGTCGATGAGGGTAGCGCTTTTGATGTAGTCTACATGGATTTTAACAAGGCTTTTGACAAGGTCCCACATGGCAGACTGGTCAGAAAAGTAAAAGCCCATGGGATCCAAGGGAAAGTGACAAGTTGGATCCAAAATTGGCTCAGTGGCAGGAAGCAAAGGGTAATGGTCGAAGGGTGTTTTTGTGACTGGAAGGCTATTTCCAGTAGGGTTCTGCAGGGCTCAATGTTAGGCCTCTCGCTTTTTGTGGTATATATCAATGATTTAGACTTCAATGTAGGGGGCATGATTAAGAAGTTTACAGATGATACAAAAATTGGCCGTGTGGTTGATAGTGAGGAAGAAAGCTGTAGACTGCAGGAAGATATCAATGGACTGGTCAGGTGGGCAGATAAGTGGCAAATGGAATTCAATCCAGAGAAGTGTGAGATAATGCATTTGGGGAGGGCTAAAAAGGCAAGTGAATACACAATAAATGGTAGGATACTGAGACGTGCAGAGGAACAGAGGGACCTTGGAGTGCCTGTCCACAGATCCCTGATGGTAACAGAACAGGTAGATAAGGTGGTTAAGAAGGCATATGGGATGCTTTCCTTTATTAGCTGAGGCATAGAATATAAGAGCAGGGAGGTTATGCTTGAACTGTATAAAACCCTAGTTAGGCCACAGCTAGAATACTGCGTGCAGTTCTGGTCACCACATTACAGAAAAGATGTGATTGCACTAGAGAGGGTACAGAGGAGATTTACAAGGATGTTGCCAGGACTGGAGAATTTTAGCTATGAGGAAAGATTGGATAGGCTGGGGTTGTTTTCTTTGGAACAGAGGAGGCTGAGGGGAGATTTAATTGAGATGCATAAAATTATGAGGGGCCTAGATAGAGTGGATAGGAAGGACCTATTTCCTTTAGCAGAGAGGTCAATAACCAGGGGGCACAGATTTAAAGTAATTGGTCGAAGGATTAGAGGGGAGTTGAGGAGAACTTTTTTCACCCAGAGGGTGGTGGGAGTCTGGAACTCACTGCCTGAAAGGGTGGTAGAGGCAGAAACCCTCATTGCATTTAAAAAGTACTTGGATGTGCACTTGAAGTGCTGTAACCTACCGGGCTATGGACCAAGAGCTGGAAAGTGGGATTAGGCTGGATAGCTATTTTTCGGAGGGCACAGAAACGATGGGCCGAATGGCCTCCTTCTGTGCTGTAAATTTCTATGATTCTATGATTTACATGCTGCACATGGTGTAAGTATGCACCTCTTGTTCTCCCCCTCCTGTCACCACAACCCTGCTCTTGTGCCTTTCTCATTTCAGAGACCCAAGAAATCCAACCTGCCCAGCCAGTGGTTCAAGAAGAGGGAGAGGAGAGTGTTGAAGAAGAAGAAACACCGTCACTCGATCTGACACTCGCAGACACCAGCTCAGATACTGGCACTGCGCAGAGTTTAGGGGTTAGCTTAGAGGTGGTGAGTTACCGGGCACGAGTGGGTTGTAGCCAGGGCAGGGGGAAAGGGTAGCACAGGTGCCAGCTCACCAGAGGGCGAGGTCGCACACAAGTTTTGCTGCCGAGGACTTCGTTGGGGCGGCCTACAGAAGAACGCTGATGGGTGTGCACAACCAAATGCTTAGGGCATTGGCGGGCCTGCCAGAAAGCCTGAGTGCAATGTCAAGGAGTGGTCCAGGCAGTGGAAGCATTGTTTAAGGATGCCAATGGTCTGCTCTATCAGATTCTGTGTGGCAGCACGGCTCTCATTGTACACATGCTGCCCACATGTGGTTGGGTTGCGGAGCAGAGTCATGAGCCCGGTGGTCAGCGGAGAGCCCTTGTCACCCAGTAGCCACCAGCTAGTTTGTCGTGGTGGCTCTAAGAAAGAGGGAACAGCAGACTGGTGCAGAATAAAAGCATCATGACTGCTGCCAGGATACCAGGCATTTACCATCTTGATGTGTTGAGCATGGTCACACACCAACTGCATATTCAGCAAGTGATAACCATTGCGGTTGCGGTACATCTCCAGTACTGGATGAGCAGAAATTTCCTCCAACTAAATATTGAGAAGACCAAAGTCATTGGGCTGGATTTTGATACTGGGGCGGGTTGGGGTCATGTTATCCACTTTTCGTGTTATCCACCCGACTGCAATTGGATGTGGGAGATTGATGCGATTTTCATCTAATTGGGCAATTGAGTTCCAGCATGTGGGAACCCATGAACCAATTAGTGTTTTCAGTCTGAAAGTCGCCTCTGATGATGTCATCATTGCTGCTGCATTGAAGGTCTGCAAAGACTGCCTGGCCTTTGCTGTGAGAGGACCTGGATGCAAAATGAGCAGCAGCAGCCCTAAGTCTGCTCCCAGATATTTTTGCACCACCACTCCCAGATATGTCTCCCTTGCACCACCACTCCCAGCCAGCCAGCCATTGAAATGTGCTCCCGCCAGGTTTCACATTCGTGGTTCAGAACAGGCGAGCTTCACGTAGAAAAAGGGTTAAAATCACAAAGGCCTTTCAAAATGGCATTGTAGAGGCAATTTAGTGCTTGTTAAGGGCCTTGACAGCCTATCCCACCTCTTAGAGGCGGGACGGAGTCGGGACCAGCAGACACGATTTAATGAAAATTGCGTGGAGGCGGGATGGAGGCGGGCTTGTGCCCACCCGCCAGTTTTCGCAATTTTAACCCCCCACACGCCTCCAAACCCGCCTCCACGGGTCAATGAAAATCCAGCCCATCGTCTTCGGTCCCCGCCACAAACTCCGTTCCCTAGCCACCGATACCATCCCTCTCCCTGGCAACTGTCTGAGGCTGAACCACACTGTTCACAACCTTGGTGTCATATTTGACCCTGAGCTGGGTTTCCAACCACATATCCACGCCATCACTAGGACCGCCTGTTTCCACCTCTGTAACATTGCCCAACTCCGCCCCTGCTTCAGCTCATCTGCTGCTGAAACCCTCATCCATGCCTTTGTTACCACTAGACTTGACTATTCCAACGCACTCCTGGCTGGCCTCCCACGTTCTACCCTATGTAAACTTGAAGTCATCCAAAACTCGGCTGCCCCGTGTCCTAACTTGCACCAAGTCCCGTTCACCCATCTCCCCTGTGCTCACTGACCTACATTGACTCCCGGTTAAGCAACGCTTCGATTTTAAAATTCTCAACCTTGTTCTCAAATCCCTCCATGGCCTCGCCCCTCCCTATCTCTGTAATCTCCTCCAGCCCTACAACCCTCCGAGATATCTGCGCTCTTCCAATTCTGGCCTCTTGAGCATTCCCAATTTTAATCGCTCCACCATTGGTGGCCATGCCTTCAGCTGCCAAGGCCCTAAGCTCTGGAATTCCCTCCCTAAACCTCTCCGCCTCTCTACCTCTCTTTCCTCCTTTAAGACGCTTCTTAAAACCTAGCTCTTTGACCAAGCTTTTGGTCATTTGCCCTAATGTGCCCTTATGTGGCCACTCCTGTGAAGCACCTTGGGACGTTTTATTATGTTAAAGGCTCTATATAAATACAAGTTGTTGTTGATCTCTCTGGTCAGAGAGAAGACAATGAAGTCCCCCCTCCTGGCATAAAGAGCTTCTGTCACCTCTCTTATGCAGCAGTGGATGGCGAACTGGGAGATGTTACAAATGTCGCCTGCTCCAGCCTGGAAGGATCCCGATGAGAAGAAATTCAGGGCCATGGTCACCTTCACAGCCACTGGCAGCGCTCTCCTTGCCCTGGTGTGAGGCTGCAAGAGGTGGCAGAGTTCCGTGAGTACCTCCTTCCTAAAGCACAGACACCTCACACACTGTTCCTGGCTCAGGTTGAGGTAAGAGAATTGCCCTCGGAAGACCCTAGGTGGGTAAGGCCTTCATGCTGAGAGCCCTTCTCCCCCTCCTCCTCCTCCCTCTGCGAGCAGCTTGTCTTCTTCTTTGCTGCCTCTGCTCCATCTCCCTGTCATGCTGCAGGCCAAGGGGGTTGAGAACTAGAGCCCCCAGAACCAATGAGCCCCGTAATTATTTTTGCGTTGCGCGGCCCCTTTAATGAGCTGCGCGGCCCATTCAAAAGTCCATGCATACGCGGTTTTTCAATTTAAAAGCCGGCTCACTGGCTGCATGGGATCCCTGGAGCGCTGTGCGGCCACGCAGCTGCACGGTTGCACAGTTTAAAGAAGACATGGCCTATGACTGGTTTGACCAGAACCCTTGAAGTCAGAAGCAAGGCCTTCTCCACTTGCAGCACCACTGCCTGTCACCTCACCAACTCTAAACAACTCTTGAAAGCTCCAAACACTTCCACAAATTTACACAGAGCCAGTAGAAATTAATCAGCAACTCACCTGAGAGTGCTTGATGATCCCTTTAAATATCTCTGGTAGGGGGTCCCTGCAGTTGCTGAACGCACGTTCAGCTGTGCAAGGTTAACACAGGGCGTTAGTTCCAGTGTTGAGGATGAAAATGGCAGCGCTGGCATCAAATCAGCGTTGCACGCTGACTGATGTCACGTTCTAGCTACTCTACATACTTCTGGCGCGCGCTCCTAGCACCGACGCTGACGCCCTCACCAATGTGGCGTCTGGCGCAGCCCACACCAGTGATGTGCGCGTGCGACTTGGACGCCATTTTCCACCCAAAATGGCACACCTAGCGCCCAAACAATGGGCGCTACGCAATCGAAGTTTTAGCCCAAGGTAATCAATTAGGGTTTCCAGTTTAATCTTTTGGAAGATTAAAGAAGTTACATCAATTTTTGTAACACTGCTAAGGTTTTAAATGCAAATAACGTTCAGTGGAACACCACTCGTCCACCATTGAAATCTCCTGAAGAACTCCATTGATAGACTTTGTCACAATGCAACTATTGAAAAACTGCGGATGTACTGCAGAAACACTTATGTAGAAGGTAGAGAAAATTCAGACAACAAAACTACGAGTAAATTTATAAAGCAGCATCGATTAGTAAACAGCGTTTAACAACACTACACATCTCATACTCGAAAGGCTGTATCACAGAGATGTGTTCCTGAGCATCATGAGGTCACATGAGAAGCGCTTTCTTTGTTACAATGTCCAGCTATTCTCTTTGCACTGATCACCACTACTATTAATCCCCCTTTGTGGACATTTTAGAAGATTGCTGCTCTTGAATCCCAGTATCTGCTAGGACAGTGTTGTCCAATACCTCAGCCACTAGCCACATGATGTGGAGATGCCGGTGTTGGACTGGGGTGGACAAAAGTGAGAAGTCGCACAACACCAGGTTATAGTCCAACAGCTTTATTTGAAATCACAAGCTTTCGGAGCGCTGCTCCTTCGTCAGGTGAAGTGAAGAAATACATATGGGCACAGCATAAATAGTCAGAGAACAATGCCAGATGATTACAGTTAATCTTTCTAACTGCCCTTTATCACACCTCGGCAGAGAGACAATCACGGCAATCAAAGGTGTGGATGGTGTCCAACCAGGTCAGTCAGGAAAACATTACATCAAAGACGATAGCAAAATACAACAAAGACAATGAGGTGGGGTCACAAGGGGTCAAATGTGGCAGCTGCTGGAGTCTGTATGTATGGGAATTGGGAATCCAAATGTGGATAATTGCGTTTTTTGAGTTGTGAATAAAAATGAGTTATAAGACACCGCCCTTCAGCATGTGATCTCAATACTCATATTTGCACGGTGTGCACATGTGTACTTTAACCTATTTGTGCCTTTGTTGGTAAAATGATAAGACGAACAGCAGAGTGTGCACGTGTTTTTTGATCAGTGTGAGTGGTTCATCTCCTTGGTTACCGAACGGCGGTAGATGTTCGTTCAGTAAATATGCACATGTGAAGTACATTTATCTGTAACTAGTACTAGCGCTGTACTAGTAAAATGGTTCTTTAACTTTATTATGATGGATAATAGATTGAACACCATTGCTACATGTCATTTTGTTTTGATTCTTGCAGGAAGTAAAATATATTAATAAGAACTTAGCATAAAAATGAATTAAATCAGTAATACTTAATACTTGATCATAAAAAGTAATTAGTATGAAAATGAAATCCACAACAAGCACTGTCTAATTTGGTAGCTCCTCTGGATAGAAGGATACAACCTCATATAGTCAATCGGTCAAAGTGAAAACGATTGGCACCATTTGTGTGCAACACAATGGCAATTAAATGATTCTGCTTTTTGCATTTTGTCTTCCAATGTAAAGTGTGTAGTAACGTGGTGAAGCTTCAGCTGGCTTTGTGCTCATCAGTTCTCACGTTATTATTTAAAATATATCCTGTACCAATTTATTTTTGTTTTTGTGACCAGCAGGAAATAAAAATAGTTATCAAATAAATATATTATTTAATGGGTCTCTGATCTTGTTCCAACGATGGTGACCTTGGATTACTATCACTGAATTCTTTTCGCATCACTGAGCACCACATATATAGTCCTTGAGCATTGCCAACAGGAATTTGAGCATTATCCAAATGATAATATTTAATTATTAGACCACTGTAGTTTTAACCAGCAAATTCAAAGTGCCAGGCTTGAGCGACATTTCACCTGCTGATTCTTGCTGCTCAACAAAACGCCACGTGTCACAGCAATTTATCGCCAAGCTGCCAGGTTGCGTTCTATTCATCTGAAACAAACCACCCAACAGCGAGCCATGGAGCGGCAGCTGTTTCATGCCCTGCCCAGCCCAGCTGGAGATGAAAGGTTGATGGTGGGAAGCAGTCATAGGGGAAAAGGATTTCAAAAAACGAACATGTGTTACAGCTTGAGGGTGTATTGGATAACTGACATAATAAAGACTCACTACGCACTTGAACATAAAGCAAGGCTTTAATCAACTTGTAACAAAACATGGAGGTCTAGTTAGCAGTCACTAGCTTCCTGTTTCCAGATTGTCTCTGCCCAAGGTGGGCCCATGCCTGAGTATTTATACTCCCTGGACGGCGCCCCCACTGGCCGCCCAGTAGTACTTCCTGGGTTGTTACTTGCGATTTATGACATTCTTCCTCCCTAAAAGGTTTGGAAGTCCAGTCTTCCTTTAACGGACTAGGCGGACCAGAAATAGCCGTAGACGTTTAGCTCTCTGCTTGTGACTGGAAGGCACGTCTCCCCGGACCGTGTCCTGGTCCCTGGGTCGCTTGGCCCGTACCGGTAAGTCAGTAGAGTCCGCGTCATCTGGATCATCCTGTGGAGGACTGGGAATATCATGACTCCGGGTGCGGGTCCCCACAGGTGCTGAGCTGGCCTCATCCCGGGTCGTGGCTGGAGATTGTCCGGCGTCCTGTTTTCGGGTGGCCATCCTACGGAGAGCGTCCAGCTCCCTGAGTTGATCCAGTAGCGTTGCCGGCAGATCCCCCGATGTCCCAGGCGGGGCGTCATTTTCATAGGGGTGCGGAGTGTTGATATCATTGTCGGGGGATCCTTCATCATTCGGGCCCGTGTGACCGGTTGGGCAGGGAGCCAGATCTCGGAGCGAGACGGTGGTCTCCCGGCCATCAGGGTACCGTACGTGCGCATACGTGGGGTTTACCTCCGTTAACTCCACCTCGTCAACGAGAGGGTCATTTTTGGCAGACCGGACGAACCTCCGGAGTAGCACCGGGCCTGGAGCCACCAACCATGACGGTAGAGACGTCCCATGTGTAGAGCGACGCCGGAATTTGAAGAATCGCTCATGAGGCGTGACATTAGTAGATGTGGAGAGAAGAGACCTGATAGAGTGTAACGCGTCGGGGAGCACCGTTTCCCACTGCTGGTCCGGCAGGTTGCGTGACCTTAGTGCCAGACGGACAGCGTTCCAGATGATGGCATTGTATCGCTCAACCTGTCCGTTACCGATTGGGTGATATGGTGTCGTCCTACTTGAGGCGATTCCCCGTTGGGAGAGATAACTTTTAAGTTCACTCGACATGAAGGAGGGACCCCGATCAGTGTGGATAAAATTGGCCGTCCCGCAAAGGGAAAAGACCTGATCGAGGCATTTAATTACCGTAGAGGTAAGCATATTAGGGCAGGGGAAGGCGAAGGGAAAGCGTGAATACTCGTCCACCATCGTAAGTAGGTAGGTGTTCCTTGTCGACGAAGGCAATGGCCCTTTAAAGTCTATGCTGAGCCTCTGCATAGGCTGCATTGCATGTATGAGTAAGCCATCTGATGGGCGAAAGAATTGTGGTTTCAATTCTGCACAAATCCTACAGGAGGAGCATGTTTTCTTGGCCAAGTCCAAGGAACACGCCTGGTCATAAGCAGCCCGTAAATTGAGGGTTTTATTTTCCAGCAGGCGCTGACGTATAAAAGGGGACGCGATTCCATTGATAAAGGAATCGCGGATTAGTTCCTCTTGATACTGTTCAGCTGAAACTGCTTTAAGGTTACAATCCTTGCTGAGCCTGCGAAGTTTCTGGAGAAATTCATCGAGTGATTCCCCAGGCTGCTGCCGAGTTGTGGCCAGTAGGTGTCGAGCAAAGATTTCATTTGGGGACTTGACATATAGCTGCTGTAAGATTTCGATAGCAGTGTCATAGTCTATACAGTCCTCAATATAATCATACACATGAGGAGACACGTAGTTGATAAGCATTCGTAACTTATTAGGGACATCCGCCCCACATTCTTCAAGAAAGTTGCTAAAGGTACGAAACCAATGCTTCCATACCTTTGCTGCCGCAGGTGCATTCGGGTCCAGGTCGAGACGAGCGGGTCTAAGGAGTTTTTCCATGATGGATCAGTTTCTTGCCCAAGTTCCCTTCTGTGGTTCGAGTTGCAGCTGGTTGTTCCGAATCACCCAAAGCGTGGAGACGATATCAAGTTGATTAAATTGACGTAATAAAGACTCACTACGCACTTGAACATAAAGCAAGGCTTTAATCAACTTGTAACAAAACATGGAGGTCTAGTTAGCAGTCACTAGCTTCCTGTTTCCAGATTGTCTCTGCCCAAGGTGGGCCCATGCCTGAGTATTTATACTCCCTGGACGGCGCCCCCACTGGCCGCCCAGTAGTACTTCCTGGGTTGTTACTTGCGATTTATGACAATAACGTTGACATTTCCTTGAACGAAAGATTTTTAGTTAAGTTGATGCAGTTTAACAAAAAAAAATGAAATGGCCCAATGGCTGACTTTATGCTGAGTCTGCTCTGCCCCACTCTGTCTACAGAACCTCTCTACCTGCTCTTCACAGGGCTGGGGCGGACCGGCTCCTCATGCTCATGTTGTTGCTCCCAGTCTCAGGTGCTCCTCACTGCCTACTGTTCCTCGGACCATCTTCCTCATCTGCACTGATCCCTTGAATTTATCCTTCACCCTCCCCTGGTTCCCCAGCTTTTGCTACTCTTGGTCTCTGGGTTTGACTTCCACAGCTCTGTGCTCCTCTGCTGGTCTACTAGCTCTGCTAGTGTGCGCTGTTAGCATCCATGGCCACTATGCACCTGCAGATTAACCTCTTTTGGCTCCTGGTTGACTCTCTGATTCTGGGGCCCGGTGGGTCCAGAGGTTGGAATCCACTGCACCGGCACAGCAGAACATAAGAACATAAGAAATGGGAGCAGGAGCAGGCCATTCGGCCCCTCGAGCCTCGAACCATTCAATAAGATCATGGCTGATCTGACCTTGGCCTCAACTCCACTTTTCTGCCTGTTCCCCATAACCCTTGACTCCCCTGTAGATCAAATATCTGTCTATCTCAGTCTTGAATATATTCAATGACCCAGCCTCCACAGAGAATTCCAAAGATTCACGACCTGAGAGAAGAAATTCCTCCTCATCTCTGTTTTAAATGGGCAACCCCTTATTCTGAAACTATGCCCCCTAGTTCTAGATTCCTCCACGAGGGGAAACATCCTCTCTGCATCTACCCTGTCAAGCCCCCTCAGAATCTTATATGTTTCAATAAGATCACCTCTCATTCTTCAACCTGCTCAACCTTTCCTCATAAGACAACCCCTTCATCCCAGGAATCAACCTAGTGAACCTTCTCTGAACTGCCTCCAATGCAAGTATATCCCTCCTTAAATAAGGAGACCAAAACTGTACGCAGTACTCCAGTTGTGGTCTCACCAGCGCCCTGTACAGTTGTAGCAAGACTTCCCTACTTTTATACTCCATCCCCCTTGCAATAAAGGCCAACATTCCATTTGCCTTCCTAATTACTTGCTGTGCCTGCAGGCTAACTTTTTGTGTTTCATGTACGAGAACACCCAGATCCTTCTGTACTGCAGCATTCTGTAATCTCTCTCCATTGAAATAATATTTTGCTTTGCTATTCTTCCTACCGAAGTGGATAACCTCACATTTTCCCACATTATACTCCATCTGCCAAATTTTTGCCCACTCACTTAACCTATCTATATCCCTTTGCAGACTCTGTGTCCTCCTCACAATTTGCTTTCCCACCTTGTTTCGTCAACAAATTTGGCTACAGTACACTCAGTCCCTTCATCCAAGTCATTAATATAGATTGTAAATATTTGAGGCCCCAGCACTGATCCCTGTGGCACCCAACTAGTTACAGTTTGCCAACCTGAAAATGACCCATTTATCCCGACTCTCTGTTTTTTGTTAGTTAGCCAATCCTCTATCCATGCTAATATATTACCCCCAACACCATGAGCTCTTATCTTGTGCAGTAACCTTTTATGTGGCACCTTATCAAATGCCTTTTGGAAATCCAAATACACTACATCTACTGGTACCCCTTTATCCACCCTGCTCGTTACATCCTCAAAGAACTCTAGTAAATTTGTCAAACACAATTTCCCTTTCATAAAACCATGTTGACTCTGCTTGACTGTATTATGATTTTCTAAATGATCTGCTATTACTTCCTTAAGCTGATACTCTGATCCTCCAACAGCTCCCGGATCCATCCCCTCTTATGCTACTGACTCTAAACCTGGGTTGATGGCTGTTCCAAACTGCCCCTATCATGTCTTCATCTCACTGCAGCCTCCTCGTCTTCAGACTGTAACTCTGGACTATTCATTGTCCCCTCCCTGCCCTTAGTTTAAGACTGCCACATGTCCCGCCTAATCTCTGCCATGACTATATAACCCAGAACTTCCAGTGTCCATTCGTGCACACATTGTGGCTGTTACTCTGGAGCCGAGCCCACCACCTCTATCTTCCTTCTTACAACCTTTCTGGCCGGCTCACCACTTGGCTATTCTACCTTTCATCTCTCCCTTCTCAGTTATTTTGCCCTCCCAGCCCTTCCAATCTCTACCCTAAACCAAGACTATTCCTCCACCTTCCTTCTCCCCTGCTGCTATCACAGACTTGAAGCTGCCATGAACAAGTCCCCGGCTACCCACGAAAGAATGCTTTGCTTGGCTTTCTCTGACCCACTGAGCCGCTCATTGCTGCCTCCTGAAGAGCAGCAAACCCAATGCCACATCTTCCCCTCTCACTGGTCTTCCCACCCAATGCACACATTGGGGGCAATGCTCCCGTTAAGCTGCGCGGCGGGCCGCATGACCACGCGGCGGTCTGGAGATCCCGCGCAGGCCGGTCACCGGCTTCTGAATGGAAAAACCGCGCATTGCGCGGAAATTTGAACGGCCCGCGCTGCCTGTTAAAGGGGCCACGCACCAAAAAAATAATTAAAGGGAACATTGATTGGGGGCTACCCTCACCCGCCTCCTTCCCGTCACACTTACCCCATCTACCACTGTCTCCTGCTGATAGATTAGCAATCACCACCCCCCACCCTCCACATTTCCCTCCAAAATATTTGCTAACTGAAGAACAAGGCCCTTGCCATCCACAACCTTTTTACAGATTAATATCCTGGCTTTTACTGAATCTTGCTTTGTGGATGGCGGCACCTTCCCCCTTACTGAAGCCTCCCCGTCTGTCTATACTTTCCACCACCTGACTTACCAAATCAGAGATTTCAATCTTCACCTCAGCAGCATGGCCCTCATCATCAAGTCTTGGTTTTGCCCCCTACTCCTCTGGCACCTTTTCCTCCTCTGAGCACCTCCTCCTGTTCCATCCTTCCGAACTCTCCTTTAAAATCCTCATCGTCTATCACTCTCCAAGTGCCTCACCAAATTTCTCCCCAAGATATCCTCTCTTCGTTCTTCCTTCAACCTCTGTTCTGAGAAACTCCTCATTGACGGTGATTTCACTCTTCACCTCAGCTCTCCTTGTCCTCTCCCCTCTGAATTCACTCTTCACCTCAACTCCCCTTGTCCTCTCCCCTCTGAATTCACTCTTCACCTCAACTCCCCTTGTCCTCTCCCCTCTGAATTCACTGCTCTCCTGTTCTCCCTCCATATAAACCTACTTGCCCATATTCACGGCCACCTCCTCAACCTCGCCATCTCCTGTGGACTCTTCACTCCCATGGTCTTGATCATTGACAAGGCCATCTGCAACAACTTCCTTGTATCCTTCACCACCCGAGTATCCCTAACCTTGTTCAACCTCATTTTCTCAGCATCCATCCCTGGAAAAAACTCTCCCCGCAAATCACTTAAGCTACACCTTCTAAATCCCAGCTGTCTAATTTTTGGCCCTCCATTTGCTACAATACTACTGCAGCTGATTTGCTCCAGCATTCCGTCACCTGCACTTTGATGCCCTCACCCCCAGCAAAACCTTCACTGTCTCCTATTCCTGTCATTCCCCCAGTATGGGCCCATTCTTTGCTGATTCAAAGTCCAAGGGCCAAACACTTGAGCAAACCTGGCACACAGCTGGCTTAGCTATTCAATGCCACGTCTGGCTTAACCACATCAAGCTCTGAGCCTTGATCTTCTCTGGCATAATCTCCCACTACCCTGGGATCATTCTGGAGAGCAGAGATAACCCCAAGCTCCTTTTCTGTACTATTGACCACCTTCTTAAACTCCTCTCTCTACCACCTCCTGTCCTAATAAGTGCAAGAAGCTTCTGGATTTTTTTGTCACCAAGGCAGAGACCATTCATTTAGCTGCCTTCACTGCATTCCTCCTTCCCTTACTCATTAAGCCAAATAGTCCCCAGTCTCCTTCCCACTAGCCCAGAAGCCCCATCTCTCTCTCTCTCTCTCTCTCTGAAGGAACTGTATGTCCAAGTCAAGATGGTATGTGACTTGGAGGATAACTTGGAGGTTATGGTGTTCCCGCTGCACATGTCCTTCTTGGTGGAAGGGGTTGCAGGGCTGGAAGGTACAGTCGAAGTATCTACGTCCTGTCCCTTAGTGACATCATACGCTGATGACACCAGGCTCTACTTCTCCACCAACTCTCAACCACTCCACTGCCTTCTTATTGTCACACTGCTTGTCCGACCTCTAGTCTTGGATGAGCCAAAACTAACCTCCAGCTAAACATTCTGAAGACTGAAGCCATCATGTTTTGCTCCGGCTACAAACTCTGTTCCCTCACCTCTGACTCTGTTCTCCATCCTGGGCTCTGTCTCAGGCTGAACCAGACTGTTTGCAATCTCGGATTCCTGTTCAACCCTGAGCTGAGATTCAGACCCCACATGCGCTCCAGTACAATAATCAACTTCTTCCATCTCCGTAACATCTCCCAGCCTCAGCCCATCTGTCGCTGAAACCCTCATCCATACCTTTGCCACCTGCAGGTGGGCCTCCCCTACTCCACTCTCCATAAACTAGCTCATCCAAAACACTGCTGTCCATACCTTATCCTGCACAAAGTCCTGCTTGCCAATCATATCCATACTTGCCGACCTCCACCGACTCTCAGATCTCTAACACCTCAACTTAAAATTCTTACCCTTGTGCTTAAATCTTTTTTTTTAATTCGCTTACGGGATGTGGGCGTCGCTGGCAAGACCAGCATTTATTGCCCATCCCTAGTTGCCCTTGAGAAGGTGGTGGTGAGCCGCCTTCTTGAACCGCTGCAGTCCGTGTGGTGAAGGTGCTCCCACAGTGCTGTTAGGTAGCGAGTTCCAGGATTTTGACCCAGCGACGATGAAGGGTCGGCGATATACTTCTAAGTCAGGATGGTGTGTGACTTGGAGGGGAACTTGGAGGTGGTGGTGTTCCCATGTGCCTGCTGCCCTTGTCCTTTTAGGTGGCAGAGGTCACGGGTTTGGGAGGTGCTGCCAAAGAAACCTTGGCGAGTTGCTGCAGTGCATCTTGTAGATGGTACACACTGCAGCCACGGTACGCCGGTGGTGCAGGGAGTGAATGTTTAAGGTGGTGGATGGAGTGTCAATCAAGCGGGCTGCTTTGTCCTGGATGGTGTCGAGCTTCTTGAGTGTTGTTGGAGCTGCACTCATCCAGGTAAGTGGAGAGTATTCCATCACACTCCTGACTTGTGCCTTGTAGATGGTGGAAAGGCTTTGGGGAGTCAGGAGGTGAGACACTCGCCACAGAATACCCAGCCTCTGACCTGCTCTTGTTGCCACAGTATTTATGTGGCTTAAATCTGTCCATGGCTTCACCCCTCCTTATCTCTGTAAACTTCTCCAGTCCTACAACACCCCGTCCCCTTGACCTTTAGGTTCCTCTGGCCCTGACCTCTGATTCGTCACCTCCTCCCTTTGTGCCCTCTGACAGCTGTACCTTCAGCTGTCTAAATTCCACTCCCTGGAACTCCCTCCCTATACCCCTCCGCCTCTGGATTTCCCCCCTTCTTTAAGACCCTCCTTAAAACCCAGGCCTAGAAATTTGTTTTCCCCTGAAAACGAGCGCAGGGATTGCGATGAGCGATCACCCCACGCCCGTTCAAAGGAATGCAGGCAGCACGCTAACTTCGTGCTGCCTGCGGATTAGCATGATTGCGCTTTCAGCCCAACGCTGAACGTGCTACAGGGTGACTGAACACTCAGCAGGGGGGCCCAAGTTCGTGCAAGGTTAGCATTTCTTAAAGGGAGTCTGCACCTCTTAAAGGAGAGCTGCATTCTGTCTGCAGCAGTTCATTCAACTGGCTGGAGAAGAGAGTGAGAGGAGGAAAAGAAAACAATTATTTTGCAACAGGGGAGTGAGCATGTGTCAAGGTTCTCCGATGCAGCACTGGCGGCCTTGCTGCAGGAGGTCAACTCAAGGAAAGAGGTCCTGTTTCCTCAGGGTGGCCAGGAGGCCCTCCAGGCAAATGTCTAAAATCCAATGGGAGCAGAAAGCCGCGGTGGTAAATGCCAGCATTATAGCCCCGAGGATCTGGACAGTGCAGGAAGAAGTTTAATGACCTCAATGTGGTCATGGTTAGTGACTTCATCTTCAAATGCCTTATCCCACCATCTGCACCATTAGCCTCACACAATGCTCATTGCACCACACCCCAATCACTCACCAACCAACAATCTCGACCAAACGCGACTCATGCCTCACATTCATATCTTCACCTCACCCTCACACCACAGCTGCAAGCCTCACATCCACATCTCACAGCTTGCACACACAGTCAGCAATGTTACCCCTAATTTTTTGGGGGGCCGCGCGGCCCCTTTAACCGGCTGCGTGGCCCATTGAAACTTCCGCTCATGAGCATTTTATTTGCATTGAGAAGCAGGCTGCGCGGAACCTCGAGACAGCTGTGCGGCCGCGCAGCCATGCAGCTTAAAGGGAACGTTGACTGTCAGCTATTCAACCATGACAAGCACATCACCTAAACACATTGCACCACACTCACTGACACACTTCACCCAAACACATTGCACCACACTCACTGACACACTTCACCCAATCACATTGCACCACACTCACTGACACACTTCACCCAAACACATTGCACCACACTCACTGACAAACTTCACCCAAACACACTGCACCACACTCACTGACACACATCACCCAAACACATTGCACCACACTCACTGACACACTTCACCCAAGCACATTGCACCACACTCACTGACACACTTCACCCAAACACATTGCACCACACTCACTGACACACATCACCCAAACACATTGCACCACACTCACTGACACACATCACCCAAACACATTGCACCACACTCACTGACACACACGTCACCCAAACACACTGCATCACACTCACTGACACACTTCACCCAAACACATTGCACCACACTCACTGACACACACGTCACCCAAACACATTGCACCACACTCACTGACACACTTCACCCAAACACATTGCACCACACTCACTGACACACACATCACACAAACACATTGCACCACACTCACTGACACACTTCACCCAAACACATTGCACCACACTCACTGACACACATCACACAAACACATTACACCACACTCACTGACACACTTCACCCAAACACATTGCACCACACTCACTGACACACTTCACCCAAACACATTGCACCACACTCACTGACACACTTCACCCAAACACATTGCACCACACTCACTGACACACGTCAACCAAACACATTGCACCACACTCACTGACACACATCACCCAAACACATTGCACCACACTCACTGACACACTTCACCCAAACACATTGCACCACACACTGACACACTTCATCCAAACACATTGCACCACACTCACTGACACACATCACCCAAACACACTGCACCACACTCACTGACACACACGTCACCCAAACACATTGCACCACACTCACTGACACACATCACCCAAACACATTGCACCACACTCACTGACACACTTCACCCAAACACATTGCACCACACTCACTGACACACTTCACCCAAACACATTGCACCACACTCACTGACACACATCACCCAAACACATTGCACCACACTCACTGACACACTTCACTTTCTCTTGCAGGAAAAGGTAGCTTATAACCGGTGCCAGCAGGACCTAACCAGCGGGGGACAGGCGTGCCTACATAACTTGACTCCCATGGAGGAGACGGTGCAGGCCATTATTGGGAGAGGCATCACTGAGCTTGTGGCCAGTGGTGAGCCTGAAAGAACACAAGATGCCATAATCCTCCTTCTCACATCCCACTTCCCCCTCATCCCACAATCTCTTCCAGTTTACAAGCTGCACATGGTGTAAGCATGCAGTTCTTGCTTTTTCCCCTTCCCCTCACCACAACCCTACCCTTGTGCTTTTCTCCTTTCAGAGACCCAAGAACTGACACCTAGCCAGGCATGGATAGATGAGCACGAAATATAAGAACACCAAGGCACTGATGTTAAAGACACAACACAGTCACTCGATTTCACACTCGCAGCCACCAGCTCAGATACTGACACTCCGTGTAGTTTAGAGGATAGGTTAGAGGCGGGATCTGCACGTGATGAGACACCAGGCTCGAGTGGCCTACAGCCAGGGCCGGGGGAAAGGATAGCGCAGGTGCCAGCTCCCCGGAGGACAAGGTCGCACACAATTTCTGCTGCAGAGGTTTCAGATGAGGACTTGGATGGGCCGGCCTACAGAAGAACGCTGATGGGTGTGCACATTGAAATGCTGGGTGCATTGGCAGGCCTGCCAGAAAGCCTGCATGCAATGTCAAGCAGCATGGAGGAGTCCGGCACCAACCTTGCACAGGGCTTTGCGCAGAGCTTGGAGCCCATGATATCTAGCATGGAGGTGATGGGCAATTCCATTAGCGCACTTGTGGACACAACCATGATGCAGCGTCTGATGGACGATGTCTCAGCTTCCATTGCAGCACAAGCAGAAGCCCCACAACATCTGAGTGCTGCCACGCAAGCTCAGACTTGCTGCCATCGTGGCTGCGTTTACCAGTGTGGAAAGCGGCTTGCAGGATGTCACAGCCGTCAGCAATCTGTCCTCTAGCAGATTACTAGGAATGCTGAGGCACCGCCCCAGGAGAGTGGCAGTGGCTCTGTGGAGCACGAACCTGCTGTCCTCTCTCAGGATGGCAGCACTTGTCCTCCCACCACTGCCACTCCGCCAGTGTCCTTGCTGTTGCCTGTCAGCCAGCCAGCCCAGACTGCTGCCGCCCATGCCGAGGTGGTGCAGTCTACAGCCGGGCCTTCTCGGGCCAGAGGTGCTCGAGGTCATCCTGCAAGGCCATCTGCATTCTCCCCAACTGAAAGTCAGCAGCCTTTCACCAGCCATGTTGCAGCCACTGGGGTAGCACTGCGTAGGAGCACTAGGACAGGCAAAGGCACACTGAAGACAGGCACTAAAGGAATGCACAAGGGTGATTAGTTGGATGGATTGATGTATAAAGTTGGATTGGAATGTTTCTTTTGTGGTGGCTTTTATTTCAGCATCGTGGCCAAGAGGGCGCTGTGATGGTCGGTAACAGAGGGAAGGTAAGGTGTGGGACTATTGTTGAATGGGGAATTGGAGATGCGTTCACTGGTACCACAGTCAGATGAGTCGATCACGGACAGCCCGGGCAGAAAGGGGCTGTCTGGGTTGCCTCCTCCCTTCTGCTTCTTCCTCCTCCTCCTCTTCCTTCTCCTCTTCCTCCTCCTCCTTAGCTGGTTGTCGTATGCCTGGTGGGAAGGGCTGTGCGCTCATGATGGCGAGGTTGTGGAGCATGCAGCAGACCACGATGAATCTTGAGACAAGCTCTGCCGAGTACTGCAGGGCTGCTCCAGAGTGGTCCAGGCAGTGGAAGCCAATGGTCTGCTCTATCAGATTCCGTGTGGCAGCCTGGCTCTCATTGTATGCTCGCTGCCCACGTGTGCGTTTGTTGCGCAGCGGAGTCATGAGCCAGGTGGTCAACGGAGAGCCCTTGTCGCCCAGTAGTCACACTCTGGTTTGTCTTGGTGGCTCAAAGACTGAGGGAACAGCGGACTGGCGCAGAATAAAGGCATCATGACTGCTGCCAGGATACCGGGCATCCACCACCATGATGTGCTGAGCATGGTTGCACACCAACTGCACATTCAGCGAGTGGTAACCTTTGTGGTTGCGGTACAACTCAACATTTATATACAGTGCCCGCAAAGCGAGGTGCGTGCAGTCAATGGTGCCCTGCACTGTGGCGAAGCCCACTATCCTGGCAAAGCAACGTGCACGCTCCGCCTGCTTCTCTCTGGTCAGAGAGAAGACAATGGGCCAAAAATTCGGCATTTGCCGGGTGAGTACGCACTGTGTACTCACCCGTAAGGCCTCCTGAAGTGCTGGTTTCCTGCATGCACTGCGCATGCGCGGGAAACCGGAACTTCCACTCTCGTGAAGGGAGCGGTTCGGAGGTGAACTGCGTGCGCGGTAGAGGCTGCGCGCACGCAGCGAACTTAGGTTTTTTTTCAGGTTTCTCCGGGAAGGTAAGTATTGAAGAACCTGCGCTTTTAAAAAGGAGGCGCAGGACCCGTTTTTAACAAGGTAAGTGGTTAATTAATTACAATTTTTAAAAAATTTCAACAGGTTTATCTTTTTTAGATACTTTAAAGAAAGGTAAGTTTATTTTTAGCACTGTTAAAAAGTATTTTAATTTTTTCAAAAATTTAAATTTTTGTTTAAAGTAGTTAATTTATTTAACTTATAGTTATTTTAAAAATGTGATGGTTTTTAAAAAAATGTATTTGAAGTTTAGGTGTTGTTTTGGGGCCGATTTCAATTCATAGATTTGACAGGTCTTCAAATCTATGAATGAAAGATGGTCTGCTGCCATTGGCTCTCCATGGCCCACGTGATCCCAGGGGACGCATCGCACTAACTACGCCCCTGGAACACACAAGCACTGCGCGCCGGCAGTTGGGGGAGGCCCAGGAGCTGAAGTCCCCGTGGGCCCAGAGGTCAACGGCAGGCGCGGTAGGTAGGTGCGCGTGCGATCATTGCACCCGCGGGAAGCCAGGGAGCTGAATTTCTGGGCCAATGAAGTCCCCTCTCCTGGCATAAAGAGCAATTGTCACCTCTCTTATGCAAACTGGGAGATGTTACAAATGTCGCCTGTTCCAGCCTGGAAGGGTCCCGACGCAAAGAAATTCAGGACCACGGTCACCTTCACAGCCACTGGCCCTGGAATGTGGCCCAAAAAAATTAGGGGGAACATTGCCCATGACTGGGAGCAAGTGGTCTGACCAGAACCCTTGAAGTCAGGACCAAGGCCTTCTCCACTTGCAGCACTACTCCCCATCACCTCACCAACTCTAAACAACTCTAGAAAGCTCCAAACACTTCCACAAACTTACACAGAGCCAATAGAAATTAATCGGCAACTAACCTTAGAGTGGTTGATGATCCCTTTAAATATCGCTGGCGTGGGGTCCTTGCTGCTGCTGAACGCCCGCCCTAACCACCCAAAGTGTGCGCCGCAGCACGGATGACATTTTCAACGCAAAACGGCACCCGTAGCGCCGAAAAATCGGGCGCTGTGGAGCCGAATTTCTAGCCCGTGCTCTTTGACTAACATTTTGCTCACCACTCTTAATCTTTCTGTCTTTGGGTCAGTGTTATACTTTCCTCACGACCCTGGGAAGCACCTTGGGAACATTTTTCTCCGTTGAAGGCTCTATACAAATGCAAGTTATTGTTGTTTATACATTCTTAGGTGTACCATAAACTTGAGGGGCTTCAGCCGAATGGACATTGTGCTTTGTCTAAGAACATACCCTGAAGAGTTTTTGATTGTTAAGGCCCGTGGCTTCAATCCCCAAAGTAATCCTCATATAAATGGAAGTTGTTTACATCTTAAGCTGGTCCACAATTATCAGCTGGTCCCCATCAATCTCCAGTTACTTAACAGCAAAATTATCCTTTTTATTTTATCCGGCTGGATTGAGACCTCAGTGCGCTATTCAACAGGGTTTTGCACATTTTGCAAATAATCTAAATTACTGTTTTAACCATATGAAAAACATGACCAAATTGCGCGCTGGAAATGAAAAATATGCCCTATTTATAGCATTTGTTTTAACCAATAGCGAAAGACCAATAGTAAATGCTGGCCAGCCTCGCACCCTTTGCACTGTGATTCCAGTCTGTAACTCTTCTGAATGAGAATTCTGTGAAAGATCTACTGATTTCACCAGATAAAACATTGGCACGTAAAACACGGTGCTTTTATTTTTCTTACCTACCTTTCTTTTCTTCTTTGTTTTTACCTTCTCACGACGTGCATGCGCTCTTTTTTTCTCGTTGCAAACTTAGTAAGGCAGAGCCGTGAAGTTCTCAATCAGGATATGACCAGAGAGAATCAGAGAACCCAACGATCATATGGCTAGCCTAGAATGGGCTCACCATGCTGGAGTCATTGTTTGCTGCCCTCTTGTGGCAAACAAGTCAATACCTAAATACAGTCAATATTGAACAAAACTAATTTCCAAATCTTCCTCTTATAATTTTCTTTTTAAATTATGCTCCAGTTAATTCCCTTTTATATTACTGAAGATTTTATTTTACTATGATTAAATAGAAATAAATGGGTTTGATCTAATAGCCATTACAGAGACGTAAATTCTCAGACTGCTTGTTCGACATCCAGTTCTGGATGAGCAGAAATTTTCTCCAATTAAATATTGGGAAGACTGAAGCCATTGTTTTTGGTCCCTGCCCAAACTCCGTTCCCTAGCCACTGACTCCATCCCTCTCCGTAACATCTGTCTGAGGCTGAACCACATGGTTCGCAACCTTGGTGTCATATTTGACCCTGAAATGAGCTTCCGACCACACATCCGCGGCATAACGAAGACCGCCTATTTCCACCTCTGTAACATTGCGCATCTCCACCACTTCCTCAGCTCATCCGCTGCGGAAACCCTCAGCTATGCCTTTGTTACCTCTAGGCTTGACTATTCCAACGCACTCCTGGCTGGTCTCCCACATTCCACCCTACGTAAACTTGAGGTCATCCAAAACTCAGCTGCTCATGTCCTAACTCGCACCAAGTCCCGTTCACCCATCACCCCTATGCTCGCTGACCTACATTGGCTCCCGGTTAAGCAACGCCTCGATTTCAAAATTCTCATCCTTGTTTTAAAATCCCTCCATGCTCACCCCTCCCTATCTCTGTAATCTCCTTCAGCCCCACAAACCTACCCCCACCCCAAGATATCTGCGCTCCTCTAATTCTGCCCACTTGAGCATCCCTGATTATAATCGCTCAACCATTGGTGGCCGTGCCTTCTGTTGCCTCGGCCCTAAGCTCTGGAATTCCCTGCCTAAACCTCTCCGCCTCGCTACCTCTCTTTCCTCCTTTAAGACGCTCCTTAAAACCTACCTCTTTGAACAAGCTTTTGGTCACCTGCCCTAATTTCTCCTTATGTGGCTTGGTGTCAAATTTTTTTACTTATAATACTCCTGTGAAGCACCTTGGGATATTTTACTACGTTAAAGGTGCTATATAAATGCAAGTTGTTGTTGTTGTGCTTGCAGAGTGACCAAGGTTGGGAACTAAATATTCCAGGATACTTGACTTTTAGAAGAGATAGACAAAATGGAAAGGGAGGAGGGGTAGCCCTGATAATAAAGGGTGGGATAAAGACAATAGAGAGAAAGGATCTTAGCTCGGAAAATCAAGAAGTAGAATCAGTCTGGGTGAAGCTAAGAAACAGCAAGGGGCAGAAAACATTGGTGGGAGTTGTTTATAGGCCCCCAAACAGTAGTTGTAATGTCAGGCAGAGTATAAATCAGGGAATTAGAGGTGCACGTAACAAGCGTAATACAATAATCATGTGGGACTTTAATCTCCGTATAGACTGGGCAAACCAAATTTGCAGTAACAATGTGGAGGACAAATTCATGGAATGTATACAAGATAGTTTTCTAGATCAGTATGTAGAGGAACCAACTAGGGAACAGGCTATTTTAGGACAGGTATTGTGCAATGAGAAAGGGTTAATTAATAACCTTGTAGTAAAGGGGCCTTTAGGGAAGAGTGATCATAATATGATAGAATTTTATATTGAGTTTGAGAGTGATTTAGTCCGAAACTAGGGTCTTAAATCTGAACAAGCCAAACTATGTAGGTATGAGGGGCAAGTTGGCTAAGGTAGATTGGGGAATTAGATTGAAAGATAGGATGGTAGATAAGCAATGGCAAACATTTAAAGAATTCGTTCATAATTTACAACAAATATACATTCCCTTGAGGAATAAAAACCCCACAGGAAAAGTGGTCCAACCGTGGCTAACAAAAGAAGTTAAAGATAGGATTAGATTAAAGCAAGAGGCTTATAATGTTGTCAAAAAGAGCAGTAAACCTGAGGATTGGGATGATTTTAGAATTAAGCAAAGGATGACCAAGAAATTGATAAAGAAAGAGGAAAGAGAATATGAGAGTAAATTAGCAAGGGACATAAAAACAGATTGTAAAAGCTTCTATAAGATATGTAAAAAGGAAGAGATTAGCAAAAGTAAACATGAGTCTCTTAGAAGCAGAGACAGGAGGAATTATAATGGGGAATAAGGAAATGGCAGAGACATTAAACAAATACTTTGTATTTGTCTTCACGGTAGAAGACACAAATAACACTCCAGAAATAGTGGGTAACCAAGGGTCTAGCGAGAATGAGGAACTTAAAGAAATTAGTATTAGTAAAGAAATTGTACTGGAGAAATTAATGGGACTAAAAGTCGACAAATCCCCTGGACCTGGTGGCCTACATCCTAGGGTTTTAAAAGAGGTAGCTACAGAGATAGTGGATCCAATGGTTTTGATCTTCCAGAATTCCCTAGATTCTAGAACGGTCCCCAAGGATTGGAAAGTAGCAAATGTAACCCCGCTATTCAAGAAAGGAGGGAGAGAGAAAACAGGGAACTATAGACTAGTTAGCCTGACATCAGTAGTAGGGAAAATGCTAGAATCTATTATTAGGGATGTGGTAACAGGTCACTTAGAAAATCATAATATGATTGGGCAGAGTCAACATGGATTTATGAAAGGGAAATCGTGTTTGACAAATCTGTTAGAATTTTTTGAGGTTGTAACTAGCAGGGTAGATAAGGGGGGACCAGTGGATGTGGTGTATTTGGATTTTCAAAAAGCACCCGATAAGGTGCCACACAAGAGGTTATTGCACAAAATTAGGGCTCATGGATTGGGGGTAATATATTAGCATGGATTGAGGATTGGTTAATGGACAGAAAACAGAGAGAGGAATAAACGGGTCATTTTCGTATTGGAAGGCTGTAACAAGTGGGGTACCGCAAGGATCAGTGCTTGGGCCTCAGCTATTTACAATCAATATCAATGACTTAGATGAGGGGACGGAGTGTAATGTATCCAAGTTTGCTGACGATACAAAATTGGGTGGGAAAGTAAGTTATGAGGAGGACACAAAGAGTCTGCAAGTGGATATAGACAGGTTAAGTGAGTGGGCAAGAACATGGCAGAAGGAGTATAATGTGGAGAAATGTGAAGTTATCCACTTTGGTAAGAAAAATAGAAAAGCAGAATATTTTTAAATGGTGAAAGACTGGGAAATGTTGGTATTCAGAGAGACATGGGTGTCTTTGTACATGAATCACAGAAAGTTAACATGCAGGTACAGCAAGCAATTAGGAAAGCAAATAGTATGTTGGCCTTTATTACAAAGGGATTGGAGTATAAGAGTAAAGAAGTCTTACTACAATTATACAGGGTCTTGGTGAGACCACAGCTGGAGTACTGTGTACAGTTTTGGTCTCCTTACCTAAGGAAGGATATACTTGCCTTAGAGGGAGTTCAACAAAGGTTCACCAGACTGATTCCTGGGATGAGGGGATTGTCCTATGAGAAGAGAGTAACTAGGCCTATATTCCCTAACTAGGCCTATATTAGAAGAATGAGAGGTGATCTCATTGAAACATATAAAATTATTAAAGGGCTTGACTGGGTGGATGCAGGGAGGATGTTTCCCCTGGCTGGGGAGTCTAGAACCAGGGGTCACAGTTTCAGAATAAGGGGTCGGCCATTTAGGAATGAGATGCGGAGAAATTTCTTCACTCAAAGGGTTGTGAATATTTGGAACTCTGTACTCCAGAGGGCTGTGGATGCTCTGCTGTTACATATATTCAAGATGTGGAGATGCCGGCGTTGGACTGGGGTGGACAAAAATGAGAAGTCGCACAACACCAGGTTATAGTCCAACAGATTTATTTAAAATTACAAGCTTTCGGAGCTGTCGCTCCTTCTTCAGGTAGGGTAGCTGTGAGAGAATCTCCCAGAATTCACAATATAAACACAGAAAAAATGTATTCAAATCTTTCCCTACATCAAAGACACACTAAGAGCACAGCCAAGACAATGAGATGTGTCCCAGGGGGTCCAACGTGTCAAAACACCTGCTGGCTGCATATCCTCTCCATTTGGGTTTGGTTCTTGTGTTAGTTTTTTTTTTAAAAACCTGGAAAGACCGGCCATGATGTCAAGTCACGTTCTGTATCGTGACATGAACCCGATATCGCGATTGAGGCCATCCTCATGAGTGCGGAACTTGGCTATCAGTTTCTGCTCTATGATTTTGCGCTGTCGTGTATCCCGAAGGCCGCCTTGGAGAACGCTTACCCGCAGATCCGAGGCTGAATGCCCCTGACTGCTGAAGTGTTCCCCGACTGGGAGGCAACCCTCCTGCCTGGCGATTGTTGCGCGGTGTCCGTTCATACGTTGTCTCAGTGTCAAGACAACACTGAGACAACGTATGAACGGACACCGCGCAACAATCGCCAGGCAGGAGGGTTGCCTCCCAGTCGGGGAACACTTCAGCAGTCAGGGGCATTCAGCCTCGGATCTGCGGGTAAGCGTTCTCCAAGGCGGCCTTCGGGATACACGACAGCGCAAAATCATAGAGCAGAAACTGATAGCCAAGTTCCGCACTCATGAGGATGGCCTCAATCACGATATCGGGTTCATGTCACGATACAGAACGTGACTTGACATCATGGCCGGTCTTTCCAGGTTTTTTTTTTAAAACTAACACAAGAACCAAACCCAAATGGAGAGGATATGCAGCCAGCAGGTGTTTTGACACGTTGGACCCCCTGGGACACATCTCATTGTCTTGGCTTGCTCTTAGTGTGTCTTTGATGTAGGGAAAGATTTGAATAAATTTTTTCTGTGTTTATATTGTGAATTCTGGGAGATTCTCTCACAGCTACCCTACCTGAAGAAGGAGCGACAGCTCCGAAAGCTTGTAATTTTAAATAAATCTGTTGGACTATAACCTGGTGTTGTGCGACTTCACATATATTCAAGACAGAGATCGATAGATATTTGGATACTCAGGGAGCCAAGGGATATGGGGATAGTGCGGGGAGGTGGAGTTGAGGTAGAAGATCAGCCATGATCTTATTGAATGGCGGAGCAGGCTTGAAGGGCCGAATGGCCGACTCCTGCTCCTATTTCTTACGTTCTTATTATTAAATCCAATAGAGAGTTCAGGAGAAACTTCTTTACCCAAAGTGTGGTAAGAATGTGGAACTCGCAACCACATGGAGTAGTCGAGGCGAATAGCGTAGATGCATTTAAGGGAAAGTTAGATAAGCAAATGAGGGAGAAAGGAATAGAAGGATATGCTGATAGGGTGAGATAAAGAGGGGTGGGAGGAGGCTCATGTGGATCATAAATTCCAGCATAGACCATTTAGGCCGAATGGCCTGTTTCTGTGCTGCAGACTCGCTGTAACTCAATAATTGACACAATGACACACAACGCACTATATATTAATATAACTTGTATTATTTATTAATATGAGTCAAAATTGACCAAAACCAATCAAACACCTTATTTACATCACGGAAGTTATTCAATCAATCTAGTTAAGCCTGAGTGGCATACAGTGAACAAACGGAGTAATCCAGTGTTTGGCCAAATAAACAAGGAATTTACAGAGTTCTGAATAACGCCGGAAATAATAATAGTGCAGTGGGGTTCCTTGAAAACTCAGAAAGTTTATATGAGCAGCTGAGTCATACAGACCTGCAAGGTCCCAGGTTCAATACCTGGTCCGTGCTGAATTAGCCGATTTCTTCTCGATTGATTTTCAGGGCACGACAATTCACTTCCGCATCGCTCGGTTAAAGAGAGGAATAGTCAACTAAGGCTCCCACCCCTGATCGCTATCCAGGTACCCCTGTGCACATGTGGAGGTGAGTGCGGACAGGATTCGCATTGGCTGTGATGCCTCCCTAGTCAAACAGCCTGCAGAATCGTCATTATCACGGCTGTGTAAGTATAAATTAAATTAAGTATAAATAATGGTTACTTGAGTGAGGCGACTGTGGAACCATAGCTCAGCAAGAAGTCGAGTCCTTCAGCAAAGGTAGGAAGGAGAGGAGAGGAAATTATTCAGAAAAAAAATAGTGCAGCCCATCCCTTTTGTGTTAAAAAAAAATTCTCCCTCCCATTTAAAAAATGTATTTTACTTCCCCTATAAGTCTCCCCACACCATGCAGAATTGTCCAGCTGGGAACGTGGGTTGGCATTCTACTTCCAAATCTCACGCAATGGTGCTCCTGAATACAACTGATCGGAAGTGCACTTGTAATGACTCACCATCCAGTTTTCCCTCCCTGCCTACACAGAAATGCCCGGCCTCAGTTCTGGGCCACCCTCGCTACCTCAGTCATAACACCACTGCTGGTTCGATCCCGGAAGCAGCAGCCTTTTGTCTATTGGGCCAGTAAGCCTTAGCTGACCCATAACTGACTACTTTTCCCATACCAGTATTTATCATACATAAAAAAACAACCTTGTGCATTTTCAAGCAATTAACAGCTCCGGGCTGCTAGAAATTTGCCTACTCTTTTTAGACTACAGTACTATCAAACAGGCACCAACGAAGAAGAGCTGAAAATAAATATCACAACAAATGAGGGTCCTGCGCGTCCTCTCCAATTTCCCATGACAAAGTAGGCTTCCCTGAAGGTCTGGACAAATATGGATGCTCATTGCGTAAGGAAATCAGACGTAAACCACATTCTTTCTTTTCTTTGTTTCCGCCCTTGTCTCTTGAAGGTGCACTGGGGTCTTCTTCTTCTTCTTAGGCAGTCCCTCGGAACCGAGGATGACTTGCTTCCACACTAAAAATGAGTTCTCAGGTGACTGATGAGTCCAATGCGGGACCTACAGTCTCTGTCACAGGTGGGGCAGACGGTGGTTGAAGGGGCGGGTGAGTGGGGTGCTTGGGTTGACGTGCGCTCCTTCCGCTGTTTGCGCTTGGCTTCCGCTTGCTCCCAGGCGAAGAGACTCGAGTTGTTCGGCGCCTTCCCGGATGCTTCTCCTCCACTTTGTGCGGTCTTGGGCCAGGGATTCCCAGGTGTCGGTGGGGATGTTGCACTTTTTCAAGGAGGCTTTAAGGGTGTCCTTGAAGCGTTTCCTCTGCCCACCTGGGGCTCTTTTGCCGTGTCGGAGCTCCGAGTAGAGCATTTGCTTTGGGAGTCTCGTATCGGGCATGCGGACGATGTGGCCCGTCCATCGGAGCTGATCGAGCGTGGTCAGAGCTTTGATGACTTCCCTGAAGGCTTCCCTGAAGGTCTGGACAAATATGGATGCTCAGTGCGTAAGGAAAGCAGACGTAAACCACATTCTTTCTTTTCTTTGATTCCGCCCTTGTCTCGTGAAGGTGCACTGGGGTATGGGATACATGACTATCACATGCCTTTCCACACCATGCCAAGTAGCCATTCTTCATGTATGAGTCCAGACAACCAGAGACAGCAGACAGTCTGACTGTGGATGGCATGACAGGCAGGCCCAATTCCGTCCTCACCCGATGTCCACACATGCAACCTTTCCAGCAGGAATGGCTGGATGAAAGTAGGAACCTTGGTTGATTTTTCTTCTTTTTCTCGGCCAAGGACTTTGGTGCTCTGGCTGGAATGAGCTAACCCAGCACAGCCCTCAGACTGAACTTGGGACTTCCCGCTGTGTAAGGCTCAGTTGCACACTGAATTTAGCAACTAAGCCGTGAGGGAGGTGTCACATTTTTGAGTAATGACATATTGTCTAAGGTTTAGCATCGCTGGCCACTCCTGGAAGCTAAGCTCACGCCCCTATAATCTGGAGTGAACCTTTCTTTGCCCAATATCTAGGTAAACAATAGCGAGACCCAAGGTTCGTTAACAGAGAACCTTTGCTCTGTACACCAGCTCCACGAATACATCACGTGCCATGTAATTCTCATCTCTTTGAAAGCGGAGTGAATTTTCACCATTAGCATACAGTCAGCCTGTGAACCAACAAGTGGTTTCATTTACGTAAAACAGACGAATGAACAGCAAGATTTATAACACAGTGGAATATACATATCTCTACACTCGTTGATGCATAAAATAATAAAAGCCCCACTTGTTTTCTCTCTAAACATAGACTTTAAAATATAGACTCACTACCACAGTGACTACACTTCAAAAAAAGTACTTCATTGGCAGTAAAGCGCTTTGGGACATCCGGTGGTCGTGTAAGGCGCTATATAAATGCAAGTCTTTCTTTCTTTTTCTTACCCTGTAGAACAAGTTACTGTTTGAAAACTAGCTCAGCTATTATTCTAGCTGGCCCAAACAGGCCTCAGGCTGCTGTCTGCGAGACTGAAACTGACTGTAGACTGATGCAAGACCCTCAATATATTTCTATAATGAAGACCTCTGGCCACTGAGATGTCCGTCAAAGAGAATGCCAGTCAATGACCCTGTCCCCTTCTCGCTGGTCTCACAGCTGTCATCAAACGCAGGCTGGGGCCTGATTCTTTGATCTGTGTGGCGTGGGACCCGCCCTGTAGCTATATGGAGTTAAGGAGCAGTAGGCAACTGCGTCCCTCATATTTACATTAGATCAAACAGCCATTGACACTGGGAAAAAAAGAAAGACTTGCATTTATATAGCGCCTTTCACAACCTCAGGATGTGCCAATGCGCTTTACAGCCAATGAAGTACTTTTTTTTGAAGTGTAGTCACTGTTGTAATGTGGGAAACGCAGCAGCCAATTTGCGCACAGCAAGCCCCCACAAACAGCAATGTGATAATGACCGGATAATCTGTTTTTAGTGATGTTGGATGAGGGATAAATATCGGCAAGAACACCAATCTGAGGTTCGTTCTTTAGGAAGAAATATTGAACTTGAAATGGACTTGAACCCACAAATTTCTGACTCAGAGGTGAAAGTGCTACCCACTGAGCCACAGCTGACACCGAACATCACAACAACAACAACTTGTATTTACATAGCGCCTTTAACGTAGTAAAACGTCCCAAGGTGCTTCACAGGAGTAATTATAAGACAAGAAATTTGACACTGAGCCACATAAGGAGAAATTAGGGCAGGTGACCAAAAGCTTGGTCAAAGAGGTAGGTTTTAAGGAGACTCTTAAAGGAGGAAAGAGAGGTAGAGAGGCAGAGAGGTTTAGGCAGAGAATTCCAGAGCTTAGGGCCCAGGCAGCAGAAGGCACGGCCACCAATGGTTGAGCGATTATAATCAGGGATGCTCAAGAGGGCAGAATTAGAGGAGCGCAGATATCTCGGGGGGGTTGTGGGACTGAAGGAGATTACAGAGATAGGGAGGGGCGAGGCCATGAAGGGATTTGAAAACAAGGATGAGAATTTTGAAATCGAGGCGTTGCTTAACCGGGAGCCAATGTAGGTCAGCGAGCACAGGGGTGATGGGCGAACGGGACTTGGTGCAACAGTGACTACACTTCAAAAGTACTTGATTGGCTGTAAAGAGCTTTAGGGCATCCTGAGGTCGTGAAAGGTGCTATATAAATGCAAGTTTTTTTTTTAATTAGCCAAACACAGCCAGGGCAGTGGGGGAGGGGGGCTGGGCACAAAGGTTGGGTAAATAATAAATCAGCCACGATTCCCACCTCCTAGAAGTTACTACCTAGAGAGCTCTGCTGGAAAGCCAGTATGTAGAGATATCAAGTAAGGGCAGGATTGAGCTTGATTGTGATAACTCCCATTGTCAAATAGCCTCTTGATACTCACTATCTCAGCCCATAGGTGAAGAATGGCCATTTGTCTGAGATACCAAAGGGCAGCCAACTCTTGTGGATCTGTGGCTAACACCGCATTCCTGTCTAAGTTTCATCTTCAGAAAAGGGGCAAGGCCTTGGTTGAGCCTCATCTAGAATACTGTGTCCAGTGTTGATCCCCTCACATGGTGGGTGTGGTGAGAGAGACCCTGGAAAAGGTTCAGAGTGGGGCCACTAGATTGATACCTAGTTTAAAAGTCCTTACTTATCACAATAGGCTTAGAGAGCTGTATATTTTTACTCTGGAATTGGGGGAATTTGATTAGATATTTAAAATAATGAAGGTGCAAGACTGTGACCGTGTGGTTGGACTATTTGATTTAGATAGGTTAGGGAGAACCAGGGACATGCCTTTAAGTTACATAAGCATAGGACTGGGTTAGATGTTAGGAGGTTTTTCCTTTCTCAGAAGATCATTGACCTTTGGAATAAGTTGCTGGCTCAGGCAGTGACTGAGGATTTTCAGGAGAGCGAGACGAGTTTCTGGCTGAGGCTGATATCACTGCATACAAACGGTAGGTGGGATGTGCTTTATGGTCATTGTGGTCTCCTGCAATTTATTCTGATTGTCTTTAGGGGTTGGAGAGCAATTTCCTATTATTTTTTTCCCTTTTGTATTGGCCTAATCTGTTTTTTGCCTCTTCCAGATTACATGGCTGCTGGTTGATATGGGGGTGGGTTTTGGGGATCATGTTGGTCCTATTTGAGCGAGATGAGCTTCCGACCCATATCCGCTCCATCACCAAGACTGCCAAATTCCACCTCTGTAACATCACCCTTCTCTGTCCCTGCCTCAGCTCATCTGCTGCTGAAATCCTCATCCATGCCTTTGTTACCTATAGACTTGACTATTCCATTGCTCTCCTGGCCGGCCTCCCATCTGCCACCCTGCATAAACTTGAGCTCATCCAAAAGTCCCGTTCACCCATCATCTCTGTGTTTGCTAACCAACGTTGGCTCCCGGTCCAGCAACGCCACGATTTTAAAATTCTCATCATTGTTTCAAATCCCTCAATGGTCTCGTTCCTCCCTATCTTTGTAACCTCCTCCAGCCCCACAATACTCCGAGATAGCTGCGCTCCTCCAATTCTGGCCTCTTGAGTTTAATCGCTTCTCTATTGGCGGACGTGCATTCAGCTGCCTGGGCCCTAAGCTCTGGAATTTCCTCCCTAAACCTCTCCGTCTCTCTCCTCCTTTAAGATGCTCCTTAAGACTTATCTCTTTGACCAAGCTTTTGATCATCTGACCTAAAATCTCATGTGGCTCAGTCTCAAATTTTGTTTGATAACATTCCTGTGAAGTCTATGTTAAGGGCGCTATATAAATGCAAGTTGTTGTTGTAGTTTCAACGTGATTATATGGCAGAGGCTTGATGGACCAGCTAGTCTATTCCTGTCCGAAGTATGTTTGAAAAATTGAAAATATAAGCCAGTGGTTCATATGGGGAATTCTGCTCTGCCTACAGAGGCTGATCCCAGAGTTATGCCCCAGTGGTCCCTGGTGCATGAGATGAATGGTGGGGTATCAGGGAATGTTGATGGCCATCAAAGATGGAAGCTGCCTCTTTCTCTTCTTCGTTATCTCGGTCTTGGTGTTTGGTGGTGATAGGTATTCTGCTTCGGCCAGGCGAGTGAAGCAAGGCACTCTGCCGACCTTTCCCTCACTGAGGAGGGTGATGAGTCCTAGGGCCCAACTGGCCTGACCCTCCCCACACCCCAGCAACAGCCTCGGCGCCGCTCTGCGCACGCGCGAAGCATGGCTTGACCGCTGTGTCTGCTGGGAGGAAGGGAAGTGTGGCCGCTGGGAGGAAGGGAAGTGTGGCCGCTGGGAGGAAGGGAAGTGTGGCCGCTGTGTCTGCTGGGAGGAAGGGACGTGTGGCAGCGGTGGTTGCTGGGAGGAAGGGCGAGTCTGCGCGGTGCACTGTGGGTGAATCTCCGCGCCTTGTCCCGGACAGCGTGAACCGAGCGCGGTTTGAGCGACACAAAGTACCTGAAAATGGCGTTGCATGTCCCCAAAGCCCCGGGCTTTGCCCAGATGCTGAAAGACGGGGCCAAGGTGGGTTGCTGTGACGGGACTGGATGGGACGACTGTTCGGAAATTGCCTTCACAGTAAAGCGCGTGCTGCGAGAAAGTTCCAGAAAGGCCGAGTAATGGCGGCGGCCTCTTCCCGCCCCGAGACCCGGGCCTGAGTCGGGCGGCGAGGGGTGGGTGTGTGTGTGTGGGAGACTCGGGCTACGATAAACCGAGGCCCTGGTTATCTCGGGCCCTGGGTGATCCTGGGGAAGGGCGGGCCGGCCGGCCGCCGGCTCCATGTGCTCGGGCTGTCTGCGGCCTAGTTTCACTGCGGGCCGGGTCAGCCGGCGGCTGGTGGTTTGGATCCTCGGTGTCGGTGATGCACGGTTTAACGGCTCGCTGGAAAGGCCGGGGCGGCTGTCCGGAGCCCGGGGTCTGGGGAGAGGGAGAGAGCCACGGGCTGGAGTAAAAGAAGCCGGGGATTCCCAGCCCTGGGGAAAGGGACAATCTCCAACACTGGGGCCGAATTTTACATCCGCTCACCGCTCCAGTTCTCACCTTTAATCCAATTTCTAGCCAGAATGTGCGGTGAAAAAACACCTTTTAATGTTTGGGTTAAAGGCACCGTGAATTGCCCCGTGGTCACCGCTGCTGTGTCTGGTAGATCAGCCCGGTCTGTTACTGACTCTAAATCAGGCTCAGGCTCCAGCTGCAGTTGTAGCTGTGATCTTAGCTTTTTTAAACTCTATATATTGTAATTTGGCCAATTGATAGAATCCCTATCGGCTTTGTTAAGGACTGGCAGTATTTGCTGAATTGATATTTAGTGTGCGTTGTAAAATGTGTGCAGCAATGTGGCTTGCTTCAAAAATCCCTGGTGAAATTTTTGCACTGTCATCAATGAAGTGGGTGAGATTTGACGAGTACAAGATGCTAGTATTGCAATTTAGTTTTAGTTAAATCCAAACATAATTTGAAGCTGTATAGTTTATAGCACAGAATGCAATCAAGCACACATTCTAGATATTACAAAATATTTTGATATCCTTGCTGTTGCAGGGTTAGAAATTAAATCAGGATTAGTAGCTATTAATCTCTGGTGTGCATGAAAAAACAAACACTGGATTAGTTGTCTTGGTTATGCAGGTTTACGGTTTGATGCTGTTCATTTGGCCTATGGGGCTGGTGGTAACGAAGCTTCCTGATGACGGGTGTGCTAGTACGTTCCCCTGCACCTATCATGCAATAAAAATAGTGACCACAAAAAAACTCAAATTTAAGCTACCTGACCAACACTTAAATGCTTTTGTACCTGTGAAAAATATGCAAATAACTGCCGTTTGTATGGTGTATTTTAATATAGTAAGACACTCTAAGGTGCTTTATAGAGGATAAACAGAGAAGAGTTAGAGGTTAATGAAAGCATGATCCAAAACGTATGTTGTGAGGGTGCTTTTGAAAGCAGAGAGAAGTAGCAAGGCGGAGGGGATTAGTGGGAATTGTAGAGTAAGATGGTTGAGTGCTGCCACAATGGTGGAGCAAAGGAAAATTGGAATACACTAGAGTCCAGAGTTGGAATACCAGTGTGGGCAGAGATGTAGGCTGTAGCAAGGCTGAGGCTAAGGGTAAATATGTAAATCAGGCAAAGGACTATAAATTCAGTAAATTAGGGGAAGGGGGCCAATAGAGATCAGCCAGGACAATGGGGTGATGGATGACTGCCCCTTAGTAAGGGTCAGGACGTGAGCTACATAGTTTTGGATGTGCTTGGAGTTTGTATAGAGTGGAACGCGAGGTCAACGAAGATAGATTTGAAGCAATCCAGTCTGGCGGTAACAGATATTTAAACACTAAATGAAGTGTTTAAGATGTGTGCATAGCTTTTTTAATCACGTGAGGGCACATTGGCATTTGAATGTGTTTTCTTGTCAGTTACCCTTGATGTACCTACTGTCACCAGTTAGGAGTTATTCTCAATAATAACAACAGAAAACGCTGGAAAAACTCAGCAGGCCAGGCAGCATCCGTGGAGAGAGTTATTCTCAGTCCAGTGAAGATTTCAGGCACTGGTGAAAATGAAATGCTAGCTCCAAGAGAGAAGTAGCAAGATAGAGAGTAGGGCCAAGAATGCTGAAGGTTCTGCTATACTTCGTCCATGCTAATAATTGCACCCATTGTGGAAGATCATAAGGGATCTCAATAGAAGCTAATGAAAGATTGACTTTGTATAAGTCATCTGTAGCTGACTTGTAATTATTTCCAGCATTTTCTGTTATTATAAACAATCAGCAGGTCAGGCAGCATATGTGGAGAGAGAAACAGTGTTAACGTTTCAGGTTGAAGACCATTGTCAGAACTGTGATTGTTTATAGTTTTCTTTCTCCTAGTGCTGTCCTAACAGCGTACATATATTTAATTTCATACGATTCCATGAACGTTGCTTCACCACTGTTACCGTAATAATAACTACTTTTAGCCTCAACCAGGGATATCATTTTTTCATCCTAAGTATATATGGTAATTCTTCTTTTAAGTTGTAATTGATATATACTTGTCTGTACATTTCAGCACTTTTCAGGCTTGGAAGAGGCAGTTTACAGGAATATTCAAGCTTGCAAGGAGCTGGCTCGGACCACCCGTACAGCTTACGGTCCAAATGGTATGATTCTGGAGCTTCACACAATTCTATGAAAAATGCTTCATTGTTGCTTGTTTCACTACTGGTGCTATTGTACTAATATGCTTAATGGTTTTATAGGGATGAATAAAATGGTCATCAATCACGTGGAGAAACTTTTTGTTACCAATGATGCTGCTACTATACTGCGAGAATTGGAGGTAGGTGGTCCAATAACTTTTAACTTTTTTAAAATGTGGAGCCTGTTTAGTGAAGTTCAAGTTTCAATTTGGCAATCTAATACTAGCGTCAGCTGGTCCTGTTTACGAAGTACAGCTACAACTAATGAGAGTTAGGGAGCCACTAGAAAAAAAGATAGCTCTTCCAACGGCCGCTTGAAGAATTTCCGCATGCATCATGTTTGCGGTTTTTGCAAGTTAGGGCATTTTCTTCATTTAAGTTAGTGATACAGTCTGCATGAGTAATATTTTCATTGTCATACATAAGAACATATGGAAATCCTGATTAAGAAAATCCATCCCACCCATTGATTCCTTCTTTAGGACACACTCATTTCCTTTCCCTACCTCCCTTGGAGAGAAAAAATCAAACAGTTTTGATAAATATTCTACAACCCTCTATCTTGCTTTTCAATACATGGGTATCTCAGTTGACCCTGAATCAATGATCTTCTCTGGGAATTAATTCTACATACTGTATTCATTATCCTTTGGGATGGGAAGATTTAATCTCTAACCTTGCTTGGCTTGTGAATCTTGTATGTGTCCTTTTAATCCTATGCTGATTATCCATGATAAATAACTGGCTTACTTCCACTTGTTTAAAATGCTCATCCTTGTTTTCAAATCCCTCCATGGTCACCTCCTACAACCCTGCACTCCTTCAATTCTGGCCTTTTGCGCATCCCCAATTTTCTTTGGCAGCTGTGCCTTCAGCTGCCTATGTCCTAAATTCCGGAATTCCCTCCCTAAGCCTCTCCGCGTCTCTACCTCTCCTCCTTTAAGATGCTCTTTAAAAGCTACCTCCTTTTTGGTCACCTGTCCTAATATCTCTCTTATGTGGCTTGGTGTCAAATTTTGTTTGATAATCGCTCCTGTGAAGTGCCTTGGGAGGTTTTACTACGTTAAAGCCACTGTATAGTTCACATCATCTGTAACTTTTAAGACCTGTATCATACCTGCCCTCGGTTTTTTTTTTGTGGCGGCAATAAGTCTAGTCATTTGAACCATTCTTCATAACTTAGATTCCCACGGTATGGGAACCGTTCTCTGAACAATTGTGAATCCATCTATATTTTTGACGATTCTCTTCTGGTGATTCAATTCAGTCCTTGTATTTCTTCGATACAGGTTCAGCATCCTGCAGCTAAGATGTTGGTAATGGCTTCCCATATGCAGGAACAAGAGGTTGGAGACGGAACAAATTTTGTGCTAGTTTTCTCTGGTGCTCTACTGGAGCTAGCTGAGGAGTTGCTGCGAATGGGTCTTTCGGTCTCGGAGGTGCGTAGCTTTTAAAAAAAAAAAATCTGTTGATTTGCCTTCATGGTTTTGATGTATGTTTTGCAGTGTTTAAGTCTTGATAAATGGATATTCAAATAAATTGAACCCTGTATATTGATATTTTCTCTGTGTGCCAGAGACATGCGATCGTAGACATGTATGCTAGGTGACTCTGGTCCAAACTGCTTGTGAATGCATTTCTATAACTTATCCAAGTCAGGGGTGTTAAGAGTGTGACACACAGTCCACGATTGCTGGCAGTCTAGCTCACAATCCCCATTTAAGTCAGTCCAAATTGCACTTCATTGGTTTTTGTCTTGTTTCAATTTTGTGAGCCTGGAGGTTGGAAAGTACTTTTCTTAGCATTGTTGTCTCATTAGTGGATGTTTTAAGTAGAAGAGGGCAGAGGAGGGAAAAAGTCTTACAACAATTACTGCATCGCTAAATTATTATGCATTATATGTATTTTGTTCATATACTGTTTCGACAGATTTTCTGACAATCTGAAAAAGCTCCATTGGGTTTCTTTTTGAAGAATGAAAATAGGTCTAGCTGTGCAGAGTACAGTTAGTATGTGCTCCAGAGAAATCGGGGAAGACTTGAGAAAGTGAGAGAATTGATGTACTCGACGGTGCTGTAGACTGTTTCTATGACCAATAGGTGGATATTTAGAAGTTAAGAACTTCAGAAGTTTAGCAGGATTAATATTTTTGTTGTGGGAGTGAGTAAGAAGATTCAGCAATTTTAAAGAAAAATGCAGTAGACAGAAAAATGTTTTAAATTTGACCGTTATTTCATGATGTTTCTAATATATTCTACAGGTAATCGAAGGCTATGAGGCAGCCTCCAAAAAAGCTCTAGAGATCCTTCCAGACCTGGTTTGTTCCTCCGTCAAGAACCTGCGGGATACAGAAGATGTATCTCCTGTCATTCGAGCTGCTGTAATGAGCAAACAGTATGGCAGTGAGGATTTCCTGTGCAAGCTAATTACACAAGCATGTGGTATGTGTTTTAAAAAAAAAGATTTAATTCTGAATTTGCAGCTATTAAAATGCTGAATTTTAAATCTATACAGTGTGTATATAATGCAACCAGTGTACAGACCAATGTGCAGATAAATGATGACAAATAATCTTGACTAAAGCTGTGCCCATATAGTTCAGGAAAATATTTGTTTTGCATTGAAAATTTCTCTACCAAACTAGAAGATAATTGATACATTAGGGATTGTTGAAGGTGTGTGCTCATCTCATTTTTCGATTGGACTGCTGATTCAGGTTACCCAAGTAATGTTTACAGCACACATAGAATGTCTTAATTCCTGCACGACCATGTGGGTCTGCAAGCTAGTTATGTGACAAACAGCTCTTTATGCTGTGGTATGTGTGAAAAGTTCAATGATTTGAATTCTAAATTTGTAACTATTAAAATGCTGCATTTTAAATCTATACCGTGAAAATAAAATGGACAGTATTGTAGAGCAATGATGTAGAACAGCAATGGGAAACATTTAAAACGATGTTCAACAGAGCCCAGGAAAAATATATTCTGCTAAAAAACAAGAACAAACTAAACGCTAATGAGATACCATGGATGAATAGAGATATGGGAAATATTGTGGGTAAGGAAAGGGACATACACTAAGTACATGGACAGCAGAGGAGAGCATGACAAGGGAGGTACGAAGAGGCTAGGAGAGAAGTAAAAAAAAGCAATTAGGAAGGCAAAGAGGAACTATGAAATTAAATTATCAAGGAACATTAAACAAAATCATAAAATATTCTACAGGCAGATAAATAAAAAAAAAGGATGGGAATAGGACCATTAAGGGACGGTCAGGATAAAATCACAGGCAGCGATAGCGAAATTGCAGGAATATTAAATTATTTTGTTTCAGTATTTACCAGGGAGACGGATCAAGTGGACATGACATCTGAAGATGAGATTAGAAATGATATAACCACATTTAAAATAAAAGAGAAGAAATATTAAATGAACTAATCAAACTCAGGATAAAACCCCTGGTCCGGACAGATTGCATCTGCGCGTTCTAAAAGAATCTAGGGAAGAGATAGCGGAGGCACTATTTACACATATTTAATAATTCATTAGAAAAAAAGTGTAGTGCCAGAGGACTGGTGGATAGCTAACGCTGTACCTGTATTTAAGAAGGGAGGTAGAACATGTCCAGGGAATTATAGACCAGTCAGCTTAACATCAGTAGTAGGGAAAATAATGGAATCCCTACTAAAGGAGAAAATAGAAAAACATCTAGAAACCAAAAATACAATAGAGAATAGTCAACATTAATTTCATAAAGGAAAGTCTTGCTTGACCAACATCATTGATTTCTTTGAAGAGGGAACAGAGAGTGTCAGTGCTTGGGACCACTGTTGTGCACTGATTTAGACTAAATTTGCGGGAGGGATAGTCAACACTGAGGAGCACTGCAGCAAATTACAAGAAGACATTAATAAACTTGCAGAATGGGCATATAATTGGCAAATGAATTTCAACACCGATAAATGTGAGGTATTATATTTTAGTAAGAAAAATAATGAGGTCACATATTACTTAGAAAAATAAGAATCTAAATGGGGTAGAGGAGCAAAGGGATCTGAGAGTACAAATAACTAAAATTTGCAATGCAGGTCAAGAAGGTCATAAAGCAAACCAAGCACACGGGTTTATTTCTGGAGGGATAGAATTGAAAAGTAGGGTAGTTATGCTAAACCTGTATCAAACCTTGGTTAGACCACACTTGGAGTACTGTGTACAGTTCTGGTCGCCATATTATAAAGAGGATATAGAGGCACTGGAGAGGGTGCAAAAAAGATTTACAAGAATGATACCAGAAATGCGAGGTTATACCCATCAGGAAAGGATGAATAAATTGGCTTTCTTTTCTCTTGAAAAGAGAGGGCTGGGGGTGACCTAATAGTCTTTAAAATTATGAAAGGTTTTTGATAGAGTAGACACAGAGTGCTTCCACTTGTGGGGAAGAGCAAAACTAGAGGCCATCAATATAAGATAGTCACCAAGAAATTCAATAGGGAATTCAGAAGAAACTTCTTTACCCAGAGTGGTGAGAATGTGGAACTCGCTACCACAGGGAGTGGTTGAGGTGAATAGTATAGATACATTTAAGGGGAAGCTAGGTAAGCACGAGGGAGAACAGAATAGAAGGATATGTTGATGGGGGTGGGTGGAGTCTTGTGTGGAGCATAAACACCTGCATGGAATGGTTGAGCCGAATGGCCTGATTCTGTGCTGTATATTCTTTGTAATCCTGAGTTTGAAGCCCTTGTTAAATTATGTAAGTAACATAGTACTTGTGCTAGTTTTATGCATTGTCGTTGAGACATTCTTGTATAGTTTGGATGGATGATTCGCAATCGGCCAAAAGTAGTGAATTTGGTGGAGTTTGTTGAGTTCTCAATAGTTAGATCGCCTGACATCGTTCAAGTGAGGCTGGGTATTATAATTTAATTTTAATCAAGATGAAGTATGTGGTAATGAATCAAGTATCTATGACTAAGTTGGTCATAAAATAATGGCTCTATGAATCTGTAAGCCTTCTCTTTACTACTTTTTTTGTAATTGTCTTGAGCCCTGGAAGTGTTGAAAAGGCTTTAAAAAAATTAATTTGGCACTAATTGACCAATTTGGTGTGCATTTAAAGCATCTATGCATACATGCCAACCCTGCAGTTATAGTATATGTGGAATCTGAATCTAGCATCAGGGCCTGACCTGATGCTCCTGATTTACATTGGCACTAAACTTGTGTGAATTCACTGTTACTCAGACCAGTGGATGGCTGGTATGGTGAAATGTTGCTTGTGGTGCTCTTCTGGGGTTGGGGCCAAGGCTAATTATTCAGGCAGAGTAGAGGGAGCATTTAACAGTTCTTTACCTGATCTTGGCAGTGCTTGAAGCTGACACTGGATATCTGAAAAGGGAAAATGTTCTGATAGTGCTAGCATCTGTCACCTTACTCAGTACAAAGTGGGGTGGGGGAATGCTTGCATGCTGTCATCCATGTTATGTTTGATTGGGAACAGCAATACACTGTTTAGAAAGACTTCTTTAATGCCAGGAACCCCATTAGATTTATATATAAAGCCTGTGTAGTAATTACTTTGTTTCCCTTTCAGTATCTGTCTATTCAGAATCCGGTCATTTTAATGTGGACAATATTCGAGTCTGCAAAATTCTGGTGAGTCTTTCGGGTGAGACAAAATGTTTGTCTTATGGATTGGGTTATTACAGCATTAAACTTGCTACAATGAGCATTTCCTTTAATTTTATCAGTGCTCAACTGTGGTCATGCAATAGGAGTAATGAAACTTTCCATTTTGTGGTTGTTTATATAGGAGCATAAAGGTTTGGTTGAATGAAATTGCATGGATTTTACAGAACACTACAAATTTAAATTTTAGCTTAAGTGGATTGTCGATGCCTTCGTGGCTGTTGGCAGAAATATTTGGTTAATTGAACAACAACATAGTGACTTGATCAGAAAGGGCTTGGTGTGATGTTGATGTACAATTTCTTTTTTTTTAGGGAGCTGGTGTGCTTTCTTCATCGGTGTTTCATGGAATGGTTTTCAAACGAGAGAACGAGGGGGATGTTACCTCTGTCAAAGATGCCAAAATAGCAATATATTCTTGTCCTTTTGACTGCATGGTAACAGAGACAAAGGTATCATAGTCTAGATTCTGTTTGATAACATTTCACAATCCATATGATTAATATTTCAGAACTGTAATGATATTCGGAAAACCATTTTCATACTAGGCTTACGATGCGATGTTAATTTAAAAGATCACCCGTGGTATTCCTCACGGTACATTGGCGGACATGCTGGTTTATAATGCCAGGATCATGATACCACATAATGTATAATAATCTCCTAAAGTGGAGATGTGTTTAATCTGACCTGTCCTTTAAATTGCACTGTATAATTGCTGTAAATAAACCTAAGGTCAGAATTAATTTAATTACTGTTGATAAAGAAAGTTTGTAGATTGTGAGGTGCCTGTAAATTTGTCTAAACCTGTAATCTTCCCTCACCAATAGCAAATAACATGTAATTGATTTCAGTAGGGAATGTCTTTACTTATTTATATTCTGAAGTGTGATTCTTTCCCTCAAAAATTTCTATTATACAAAAAAAGGTTATTTAAAAAAAATACTTGGGGTTTCCCTGTTGTAAACACACTAAACAAATGTCCCCCCCCAATTTGTAGCTGAACCAAAGATTGCAGTGGGTTTCTCTGCGTGTATTATCCTCTCTCCTCTTTCTCTTCCCCCCCCCCCCCCCCCCCCCCTCCACACACAAAATTGTCAACCCCTCATGCTGCATGAGCTAAGCATGTTGCAGCTGTTGCTGATGATTTGACTGACTTCGGTTTCTCTCACTTCCACCTTGCTTCTTCTCCCAGGATCAGTCTTGTATTTATCTGTGAAAGTGCCTTTTGTCTTGCACATAGGTTAGTGGTGCGGGGGTAGATTCTATAGCAATAGTCTCCGGCACTTTCATAATGGTAGCTGTCAAGGTGTCTCCAGCCAGGACATCCACCAAAGAACTCGTGATCCCCCTGTGGTCAACAGCCTATCCCCTTCATCGGGTACCACGAACATCACTGAGTCGGACCCTTCCTCCATAACTACCTGCACGTGTGCATGCAGTCCCTGGTGAAGGCCGATGAATGCTTGGGAGCGCATATCTGTGCTGCTGGTTTTGGGCTCAAGTTTCTCTCTTCCTTGCCTGCCGTGTTGCATCCTGTCTTCAGGTAGAAGAATTTGGGTATGGTGAATACCTGTTTCCCCACTTAAAATAAAAGTGCTGATGGTTATGCAGGCCTCGTGATGCAACAGTGCAGTGGTGATCGTTGATGTGATTATGATTTGTCTTTTTGCAAGTGATTTTGTTCAAAGTATTCTCATTTCTCTTCTGATAGTGAAAACTTTGCAAAATAATCCTATTTGTCTAATAATTTGGCAACATTTACATTGTATATTCTTGTTGGATGACCTAAACTCTTTTTAAGAGCAGTTTGAGTAATTTGTTAAATTTCGTTAGGCATTCTGCAAAGATCCATAACACATTCTGTATGAACCTTCTGTTCCTAGCAACTTCTGAGCAGACTGTCACAGCTTATAACAATCAAGTTGAATTTAAATTACGTAAGGAGTGAATAATCTTTTCCCATATGAAACCTTTTTTTGAAGGGTACGGTTTTGTTGAGGAGTGCCGATGAACTGCTGACTTTCAGCAAAGGCGAGGAGAATCTCATGGAGGTTCAGGTGAAGGCTATAGCAGACGCTGGTGCTAATCTAATCGTAACTGGAGGCAAAGTCGCAGACATGGCCCTGCATTATGCTAACAAGTACCAGCTGATGGTGGTTAGGTAAGTGATTTCATAAATTAGTTTCTGGGACCAGGTTCATTTCCTCTTGCTCCATGCTCAGCAGATCTGGGTGTTCCACCCTGCCTCTCTTCCGCGGCTATGTTCGCGGCCGGGTGGCCCTGGAGATGGAGCACGCGGTGTCCGCCGGCAAGCTCGAGGCCTTCCGGGACAGGTGGGCGCCGCGGGGACTGGAGTGCATCATCTCGCGGGCCGACGAAATTTTAATTTAATCTGATTATTTGAAGGTCCCTTAAAGTGAATGGGTATGACAAAAGATGTCTGGGTGTTCCATCAGGGTACAATGACTGCTGTTATTGATCATAAGTTTAAAAATACAGTTTGGCTTGCTGAATGTGACATTACTTATCTGTGTATACTATGCATACAAGCATTCCATTGTGTAGTTCAAGGAAATAACCCAATTTGGAGGAACTTTGTTTATGTTAAACTGGTATCAGAACTTTTGAATAGTGGGGATCCAGTGAGCTGCTTAGTGTGTGCATAAGAATGCTGGGTGAGGGTGGGTTTGGGTTTGGCTGCAGTGTTCTCAATCAAATAGTATAAAGTTAGTCAGCAGCGTGTTAACAAATGAAGAATAGCCATTTGGGTGTGTTACCAGAAGATGCAGGCACCTGTGGAACAGTACCATAGCATGAATCACTGCTCTTAGAGGAGAAAAGGGAAGAAAACTGTAGTGAGGGTGCTTATCATTTTTTTTAAATAAGCGTACTTGTTTATGAATAATTTGCACAAGGGCCAGCGTTTAAGGGGGAAATTGAAGGAAATAGGCATTCAAGAATATAGGGTTATATTCGGCTTTTGTCAGCCAGTGGCTCAGTGGGTAGCACTCGCCTCTGAGTCAGAAGGTTGTGGGTTCAAGTCCCACCCCAGGGACTTGAACACAAAAATCTAGCTGACACTCCAATGCAGTGCTTGAGGGAGTGCTGCACTGTCGGAGGTGCTGTCTTTCGGATGAGACGTTAAACTGAGGCCCCATCTGCTCTCTCAGGTGGGCGTAAAAGATCCCACGGCACTATTTCGAAGAAGAACAGGTGAGTTATCCCTGGTGCCCTGGCCAATATTTATCCCTTAATCAGCTTAACAAAAACAGATTATCTGGTCATTATCACATTGCTGTTTGTGGGAGCTTGCTGTGTGCAAATTGGCTGCTGCGTTTCCTACTTTATAACAGTGACTACACTTCAAAATTACTTCGTTGGCTGTAAAATGCTCCGAGATGTCCGGTGGTCGTGAAAGGCGCTATAGAAATGCAAGTCTTTTTTAATTAGTGCCAAACCGCTCTATCGATTAGCTTTTTATTTGATAATAAATGGGTCTGCTTTGCTACTGCTTCCCAAATGTCTCTTCGTATAATATTTGAAATTATAGTCGAAAATAAATCTAAATTGCTTATTTTCATGACCTCACCTATGGTGTCCATTTTATTTTTCCAGGTTAAACTCTAAATGGGATTTAAGAAGACTATGCAAAACAGTAGGAGCCACAGCCCTTCCTCGATTGGTGGGTAGCATAATAAATTCAATCTCTTAATAATTGCATTTAACTTTTAATGTAATTTTTAAATTTAATGGTGTGAATTTTACAGACACCACCCACTCCAGAAGAAATGGGGTACTGTGACAGTGTTTACTTGTCAGAAGTTGGTGACACACAGGTGATGGTATTTAAGCATGGTGAGTTTTTTTTTAATTCAGTACAGATTATAAATGATTGATAGATATGCTTAAGGTACATTTTTTTCCTTGTATCTACTGCAGAGAACTTTTCACATGGAAACCCATGCTTCCTGTGAACAGAAATATGGGAGGTCGTGTACCTGGGGTGAACAAGAAGCTTGTTCTCCTGATAAGCTCACTGAGTAAAATACTCTCCAGACCTCTTCAATTGATAGACAAATAATGCTCTGTATATCTCCAGCTGTAAACTACATATTGGGTTTAAGAAGAATTAAAACTAACAAGTAAAAGCAAGCACAACAGATTTCATTAGGTTGCAAAAATATTTAAGTGTACAGTACATGTAAGTTTAATAAAAAATCTCAAGTTCAGGAGGCTCTCAGTAATAGCATACAACTTGGACCAGTGTCCCTAATGCAAAGTTTGTGTGAAGTTTGGTAACGAGTGCCTGAGTGTTTCTGCTAGCCTCCCAATTGTCATCAGCCTGACAAAGCAAAATCCACTAAAAGGCTTCAATTTGGGCTACAATTAAAAACATAAATCACACCACTGGAAAAGATACACTAGTCCATCTAGCCAGCTCCCAAAGCTAATGCATCTCAACCACCTACTTCCTCACTTGTCTATGTAATAATCCCTTTATATGTTTCCACACTAAGTCCATTTCAACATTACCGTGCTCTGCAAAGCAGTTCAGTCTAAACTGTCAGTGCTCCTTCCGTCTTCTAAGCTTGCGCTCTTGTCCCCTGTTTCTAAATTTAATCAGTCTTGGACATAATATGGAGGTTCAATATATCTATTCTCTTATGAATCTTGAATATCTCCCCTGAGCTGTTTGTTCTCCATAGTAAGTAATCCTGGGCTTTTCAACCTTTCACAGCTCAGATGGCTTAAATGAGGTTGTCACTTTTGTTGCCCTTTCCCTTCACTGCCTCCAATACATAGGGTATCCTTGCTGTAGCACAGCGACCAGAATTCTACACCGTACGCCAGGTATGGCCATTTCAGTGCTTTGTACGGACACATCGCATCTGTAATCTGTGTACTGTCCCTCTGGCTGATTTTTAGTTAGGTTTCCCCACTGCTGCTATACACTGTTACTGGTTGCAGTGAACTACCTGCCAATACCCTCAAATGCTTCCCATGTTTTGCCCCATAGCCTACAGCTGTTTAGTTTATATTCCAACTGTTTATTAATATCATTACCTTGCATTTGACCACATTAAATGCTATTTGTCCCTCCTCAGCTCGCGTCCCAACCTATCCAAATCCCTTTTATATAAACAGAAAATGCTGGAAGTACTCAGCAGGCCAGACCGCATCTGTGAGAGAGAAAGAGTTGACGTTTCTGGTCAATGACCTTTTGTCAGAACTGGAAAAGGTTAAAGATATAATAGATTTTAAGCAACTGTCTTAAATAGAATGCATGCATTTGCACATCACGTAAGCTCCTGGTTAGTTAACATTGTCTATTTCTATTACCTGGATTGGGCAGAGATGAAAGCATTATCTACCACAGCACAAGCCTTAATTTCTGGGTTCTGTCTTGTTGCAGAGAAAGAAGATGGTGCAATTTCCACAGTTGTAATCCGTGGTTCTACAGATAACATAATGGACGATATTGAGAGGGCAGTCGATGATGCTGTCAACACCTTTAAAGTTCTTACAAGGGTACTGTATTCTGGGCACTTCAAATCTATTGAAAGGTTTCACTCCTAATGCTTTTCTTTTGGGTCTGTTTTTGGATTTTCAGTGTGTTGTGTGATCATCCAAGGTTCACACTATATGAAGACTTGTTGAAACTTACTGTTGAAACTGGTGGGTTGATGCTTGACATAAGCATGCATGTAATTTCCTTTATTTTGAACCTATATATCTAGTATGAGTGTTTCGTGCAAGACTTGAGTGAGTGGGGTATCTCAATTTATGTGTCAGTTGGCCAAATGTTCGAGAATTTAATATTTACAAATTAATTCTTCAACATCTTGGGACCAATTTTGAGTCTGCTGTGGGGGCCACTGAGCATAGACTCGCTGGCTGCCTTCCTGGTTTCGACTAAGAGTGGTTCACCTATAACTGATACAGGACTGCATAGTTCCTTCTATTTTGCATAATTAGGTTATAGACAGTTTAACTTGTTCAGATGCACTTTCCTAACAAAATGTATAATTGGCAGGATAAACGCTGTGTACCAGGTGCAGGAGCAACTGAAATTGAGCTGGCTAAGCGGATCACTACTTACGGAGAGGTACGGAAGGAAACAATCAGTTTGCTGTTTTTAACAAATTTGCAGTGAAGAACGAATAATTGATTTCTTGGTTTCTTTTCAGTCATGTCCTGGTCTTGAACAATATGGCATCAAGAAATTTGCAGAAGCTTTTGAAAGTATTCCGCGAGCATTGGCTGAGAACTCTGGCGTTCGGGCTAATGAAATAATTTCAAAATTGTATGCAGTGCATCAGGAAGGAAACAAAAACATTGGATTTGATATCGAGGTAATTAAGCAGCCTTTAATGTGTCTAATCATTGTAACAGTTACTGATGCTTTGGATTAAATGCCCTGGGATTCAGTTTCACATTGTCCTAACCAGAGTGTCTCTGTCTCTGGAAACTTGGCTAAATCTAGCACATACTGATGGATTGAAAGTCTTATCACTTCTTTTGGTGTACAGATCCTACATGAATTTAGTTTTTGCAGATTCAGCTCATGTTCTGGTAGAGGGGAATTGGCAACACAAAACTAACCATGATTTGGTATGGATTACCAGTATCATTTGAAGAGACAAAGATGGGCTGATAATGGGAAAATTCATGCTGATGCGTTAGTACATGCTCTTAAAGCAATTTCGCTCTGCATCTGACTGCTGCTTTATGTAGTGCCAGAAGTGGTAGTTAAATTTCTTACTTGCATTTGTCACTTTAATGAGCACTAACTCCTCCCCTCCCCTCAAAGTAACCACTAAAAAATTACATTCATCCACTTTAACTTGGAGCAGTTCACCATATTTTAATGCACTGGAACTGCTGCTTCTGATTGCGATCTTAAGATTTTCAGTAGAAGTTTTGTGTGGTGATTCATGTATTGAATGCTAATTATATTGTGTTGAGTTAACTCCATTATAAGAATGATTCGAGTGTCTGGCACCAGACACTTATGTGATGAGTCATTCCATGAGGTCAAAATGGCCATGGCATTGTTACTGACCAAACTACAAGTGGCCATTTTGGTTTGGTACTCTCTGGTGAAAACTTAATATGCAATAGGACATGGTTCCAGAAGGCACATCTTGTTAGAAACCATAGGGCTTGTAATTTCAGTAACACCTCGAGAAAAATCAGATAACCAGAACCCCAGTTTTTGCATTAAACCTGGTCATCGTGATTTCTCGGTTCTTTTTCTTCCAAAAAGAAACCCCAGTAATTGTTTTGTTCTAAATACCTTAAGTGGCTGATTTGATTACTTTTTTTATCCCATCATATTCTTGTTTTCAGGGTGAAGGTTCAAGACTGAAGGATATGCTTGAGGCTGGAATACTGGACCCATACTTGGTTAAATACTGGGGAATTAAGCTTGCTACAAATGCTGCTGTAACTGTTCTAAGAGTAGACCAGGTGAGTAGTTGCCAGAGTGACGCTGATATACTTGAAGATTTTAAATATCCTGGTTACTTCGATTATGAAAATAGTCTGCTTCAAGTTTCATTGTGCAACATAGGGTTTGGCACCCTTTGAAAATATCTAGCCTACAAGTCTAGATACCAGGAGCTGGTTTTGAAAGACTGGTGCTCAATCTTTTGCAACACTTCATGTATGAGATTTGAAAGCATTAATCTATCTCTCAATGCTTCTGAATTACATAGAACAGCATCAGGGCAAATTAGTCCTTGATTGGAGCCCAGTGGAGAAGGTAGTTAAAAGTTTGAATATTTCACAAAGGAGAGATTTCAATTTGGTTCCTGTTTTACAAATATTAATTTCATGCATTTTAAAAATATTTCCACATCAGTTTTCCACTCTTGGGGGGAGAAAGTTGAAGATGGACATTGTGCGTTACATTGGGAATTTTTTATGCTGGGGTGTGGCCCACGAGTGCCTCTGGTAGTCCAAGTGGCCGTTCTTCTTGGATGAGCTTAAGAGTTGTCACCAAGTTATTGGATGTTCTTGTCTACTATCCACGTACATGCACTTCTGGCAGGAGCCAGTGGGTAGTGATTGGGAGTGAAAACCTCAGTTGATTTTTGCTTCCCTATCTTGGGGCCCAAATGCCAACTGTAGCTGCCCTATTACTGGTTGAGATGAGCTAATTCTGCACAGACTAATGTAGGATTTTCTGGTCTGTGTGACTCACTTTATATTTCGGTTTTACCAAACTGAGCTCTCGGAAGCAACACATTCTTGAAATGTAGGGCAAAAGTACTGAATTGCACTAATCGCGGCACTGATTTTTTTTTTCAACTACTATATTTAGGATGGTCAATACCAACCATGAGTTTGTTTTCCAGCCAAAATGTCTGATTTCAAATTTCAGTTTCTCAACTTCCTAATACTAATTTATCTGGTATTTCTGTCATTTGACAACTCTTTGCTGCAACGGGAGCACCTGTGTAAATGGCAATGTGTATATTGCTGGATGGTAACTATTGTGGTTGTTGGCCTTCGCTAAATGCAGCTCCATGGAACCACGATGATCAGTCAGGAAGAAGTCTACATTTTGTTGTTTTCACTGAAGAATACTCACTTTGTGGGGACCATGGTAGTGAGCTATAAGAATAGGGAAGAATGCAAGAACACAGGTGGAATAATTGTTTCAATATAGCCCCACCCCCCCGCACAAGGAGCACAGTTAGCTAGGCAAGAGGGTGACAGATGCGTGCCGGTGCTGTTTGAGATGAGGAACTTGCCTTGGAGGGAATCATGGTATAAACCTATGCCCCCCACCCCCCTTTCAGTGCAACACGTGTGCTAGAACTGTATCTGACTGCTGTTTGTTCCAGGTCCTCCTGTCTTAACCTTAATTTCTCAAGTGCAGCATTCTTCTCCCTATTGTGGTGTATTTGTATATGGCTGCTCTACAAAATTTTTGGAATCTTGATTTGTAAGATGCATTCATTTCAACATAAATGTTACATCCTGTGTTAAACAGGAATGAATACCGTCAGATATTTGTTAAATACTTCACTTCTATGCTATAGTTCTTGGCTTCATATACATTTTTTTGTAAAGGTTATTTACTTGCATAAAACCACAAAATATCTGCTTTTGTTTTTAATGACAATCTTCCTGCATAACTTCAGATTATTATGGCAAAATCAGCAGGTGGTCCCAAAGCCCCTGCACAGCAAGGACACTGGGATAAAGATGATTGCCATGAAGGACCTGATAAATTTGATAGCCACTGAGTCAGGTGCAAAGTGTGAAGGGAGATGTAATGTGCATGGTGCAACTTTTGAATTAACTTTACAGAACTAATAATTCATAAACACATTGTGCTAGACTTGCCCTCTAATTCTAGTTTCCACAAGACTAGATGTAATTATAACCAAATTGCAAAATTGAGTCTGCAAAAGGATATAAATGGCAGAAATAAAGGACACCCCCCCGCTCCCAACTTAGTGTGGTGCCATTGAGTTTTTAATATATTGTGTGCCCACTCACTTGAGTTGTTCGAAGCTCATGATGTAAACTGCATATTGCATGGGAAATTCTACTTCTGTATTTCATTGAATATATTTGAAACTTAGTTGCTTCATAAACCAGTTGAAGCCATTACAGCAAAGAGTATAGTATGAGACACACAAAATTGCACTCCCGCAGTTGACACCTGAAAAATCTTACTGGGTAACTGCTATGTTTGTGTGCAGTTACACAAAGCATGCTTTTGTTCACTGTTGGATATGTGCATGAATCTGAAACTTTGCTTGTCTTCTACATAATTTACGATCAATACCCTCATGGTGCTTTTTTCTTTGCAGATAATCATGGCAAAACAGGCAGGTGGACCCAAACCTCCAGCACAGAAGAAAGACTGGGATGATGACCAAGATGACTGAATAGTTCTAACCACCGAGGAATGAATTTGTACCAACTAATGTATACACTGAGCAGAAGCCCTACTTTGTAGTGCAAATTTGATCTGTTAAGTTTGTTTTATTTATGCAGCTTGTTTAGTTGTGAGATGCAAAATTGTGGCACTATGTTCAAGGGTCAGAAAATTCAGGTGGTATTCTGTCTAATAAAGACTTTGGGCTACCAAACCATGCTTGTCTTTGTTTATTCCATTCATAATTGGCTGGTTCTGTGCTTAATTTGTAAGTGGTGTAAGGATAACCAATCCTAAATGCCAGTACTTTTTCAGGGGTATAACCTTGCACAATAACTTTTGAAGATGACATTTCATTTAAGTAAATTGAAAACATAGGCTTAAATTGATCTAGTTTGCTTTGAAGAGTGTGGTTTAGGATCAGCTGGATTTTCAAAAGTATTAAAAGTACTTGAGCAATAAAATTAGAATTGAGAATTTCTTGGGTTCAGGTGTGTTACTGCATTCATGTATTTCCTGCTGCTACTGTTCCAAGACTAAACTCACTTTCAAGGTAGCTGTCCCTAACTTAACTGGTCATGCTTTCTTCCATTACAGGCTCTGTTTGTACCTGAGCCTGGAGTCAGTGTCTGACCGAGAGAGAGAACTAAAGATTGTTCTGTCTCCTGACTTCAACTGTGTGTGCTGAGGAACAGCCCACTGATCTGATCATTTACCGCCTCGAATAAAATCACAGCACCTTAATGTCATGTTCAGCCAAGCCTCTTGCTAGGCACATGGAATTAAAACCATATATAGAACCAAACCTAATTGTTTGAGCTACTATGACATGCAAATGTAGTTTAATGACTACCATCTGGGGTTTACCATGTTACTATTCTAGATCTTGAAGAAAATGGATCTCAAGTTATCCTTTTGTATGGTGAATCTAACCTTTTATAGCAATATAACATAAACTAAAAATACCTTCCAGTTCATAGTAAAAATTTTGCATTCTAAATTTAAACACGAAAGTTGCTGTTGCAGTCTTCAGATGGAATCATTAGAAATCACTGATGTCAAACTTCAACTATGCTATTTTTGCTGTACAAAGCAATTAAATGTTAAACCTGTTCAATCAGGAGTAACTGAGTTTTTAATGGCATACTAAGTCATAATTACTGTTGAATAACCTCTGACCCTGAAAAACTAATTTTACATGGGTGGAGTCTCATTCCTTCAGAACATTTAAAAATTGCAGATTCTTAATATTTACATTTCCCCCTTAACTCCATGTGTATGTCCCTATAATTATTTAAATGTGATTTATATTCCCTGCTTTTTACTTCCTGCTTTGCGGTCTGAGAATTCTTCAATCTGATTGTCTGCCTGCTGCCGGACATTACAAATTCCCTGTAGACAGCGGCAAATTGAAAATGTCAAGAGGAAATCTGCACTCTCGAACCCGCCAAATCTTTGTAGGCAGCGGCGATGCTGACTGCAAAATCCAGGCCAGTATTTCCCCCAGAATGACTGAAGGCATTCTGCAGAATGAGTTGAAGTAAATAGCTTTCTCCCTAATTTTTTTAGAAACTTGGAAATTGATTTAACCCAGATTTCATAAATCTGTGTACCTAAAGCCCTTGTTTGGTCTTTTCAGTCTGGATACTTTTGGTAAGGGTTATTACAGTTTCTGGCCACAGGGTGGTGCTGCCTGTTAATTAAATGTTGTACAGAGGAAAGAGTGGATAAATTCCAAAACCCATCTTCAGCCAAAGTTTAAATTGTTTTCTTAAACAGAAAAGCTTCCCCACCTATTTCACTTGATTATACGCAGCTTTTTGAATTCCAAACATTGTTTTATCACGGTGGAAAAGTAGTTTGCACAACTGTATTTCAGCTTGTATTCTTTGAAAATGTCCTTGGCTCAACCACCTTCAGCTTCTTTATCAATGATTAATCAAGTTCGCTCTGTGGATGGCCAAACTAGTTATGTCAAATACTCAAGTCTGTGCCCCTTTGACACGGAGCGACAATGGGGGCCATACCCCGGGGCAGGAGAAATGAACCAGGATGGAAGACGATGGTTTTGCTGGGACATGGTCATCAAAGGTAGACATGAGGGTATGCTTATGTGAATTGCTGGTTGAATTAGTACTGTGGGAATGAAGAGCAGTTGGGATTAGAAAGTGTTTTAAGTGATTTGCAGGGAGAGTTTTAGTAAAAACGAGGATTTAAGGTGCGGGATGGAGCATGGTGAGGTGCTTGGAGCAGAAACCATGGTGTGATATGGGCCACACCACCATCATGGCAGTTTGGGCAGCTCCAGTAATGATCACCACCTGTGAGGCAAGTTTGTCAACCACAGGAAGGCTGGATTTTTAAAAAAGTTACCAAATTAATATAAAGACTTGTTTTTATTGCAGTTGTGATTGCCTGTGACTTTTACCAATAAACTTTACAACATTGCATTATTATACATAGATTTGAAACATTTGTTTCAAAATTCCAGTTTTAACTTAAAACAAGCAGCCACCAATGGTTAACCCTCAACTAGTTTTGAGTGAAAAAGCTAATTGGTCTGATCAACAGATGTATCTGTCCTCCTCACTTTCAAACTTGGAAGCATCATCACAACATAAACATTGTTTTAAAAAAGCATTTTCTATTAGACACCCTTTTTTGGTTTCAAATTATTGTAATGCTGATGCATTATTACCTCCTTTCACATCAGCTTTCCATGTGATTTATTACATGCTAATTAGTGTTTTAGGATAAGAAAAATGAGGGCGGTGAACAATTTTTTTTAAATGCTGTATGTTCAACATTCAGAAGTATATTTTTGCTATCAAAAGTACTTAAGTCAATACATTTTATTCCCCAAAGTTTTAGTATGGCTTACTTTCAAAATTACTATTTTTGTTTAATAAAACATCCAGGCAAAATACAAGGCATTTGTTTTTACCTACAGTAGTAGACAAGGGTCCATATTATATACATCATAAAAGCCATTACTTTGGGTGATTTCTCCCTCAGCTCATCATACAGTAGGCAATTTTTTAAATATAATTTAATGAATGTTGCATAGATTTAGAACCTAGACACTTTCCATTTTTCTTCCAGAAATTAAGTGGTCTGTTCTAAAGCGAACCAAATTGGTAAATGTTATGTCCTTTCATAGGTGACAATTAGAGAATTCGCTCATAGAACAGCAGGTAGGCCTGGGCACTTAATACTTTCGTCTCTGGCACTGCTTGCACACGGGTATCACTTATATGGAACCAGTTACCCATGGGTGGCTCTGCTTTGATCACTGTTACAAAAGAAACAGAATTGTCAGTTACCATTTATTTAAAAAATAGGCAAAAGATCTCAGTTAATTACATAAAAGGTTTATATATACCCACAAAGTTTTCTTTCCAGGTTACCAAAAATAGGACTTTATTTAAATTCTGACATTTCACAATTGTTGGGAAGATTGCACATTTCTACAATTCTATTAAGTAAGCTGCAAGTGGACTTGTATAATTTTGCTGTTTTTATTTTGAAATAAACTGCATAAACAGGTAGATTATTAAAGGCATAATATAGGGAAGCTCTACTCAAACAGGTAGAAAATATTTCTATGACTGCCAAAAGCTCCTTACTATATACCAAAAAAGGGAGTGGTGGGCTAAGTGCCCATTTTCTATTTGTAAAATTTCCTAATGAATTAACTTGTCAAATTGCCAATTGTTTTTGGTGAAATCACTGAAGGATTAAAAAAAAAATTCCAAACTGGTTAGTGATTAAAAATGTCATTTTTCAAAATGAATACATTTTACAGAATACCTACATTGTGTATTAAAATCTAAACGTATTAAAACTAAATTAACTTAGAAGCAGGTTTTGTTTTGAGTTACTTTGGTAAGCAATAGGTATTAAAAAGCAGAGTTATGCATCTCTAAATCTAATCTAATTATTTATCTCTAATTTTAAACGTACAATGATGCCACTGTTAGAATTATGAAATGGAATTTGTCAGCAGCAATTTTCATAACAGGCCTGAATTTGCGGTCGGAGGCTTCCCGCAGGCGGATGCCTCCAAACCGCAATAAAACTACGAATCTACCTGATGATCCTGGATCCACGGAGACTCGCGCTCCTGGGCCTCTACGCGTACGCCAGTGTAAAGGCCCACGTATCTCGGGTGCACGCGGTTCGCAAGCGTCCCTGGGATTACGTGGGCTGGCCCAACCAATTGGAAAGGGGATTCCCATTATGCTTATGGGAATTCCCCATAAGCTTAATAGGAATCACCCAAAAACTACACGTACACAACACAAATTAAAATACAATTTAATTAAACATTTAAAACAAAAATTTAATTTTTTTGAAAAATAAATTTAAACATTTTTCAACGGGCCAAAAATAACCTAAACTACTTTTACAGATTTTTGAATGTTAAAATGATAACTTTTTAAAAAATATTTATTTAAACCCTTACGCTGGTTAAAAAAAAGGTCTTGCGCCTGCTTTTACCAGGTGTAAGAGTTTCATGGGCATTCGCTGGGCAGTAGTTGGGCTAATAGACCAACTCTGCGCCAGTGAATGTCCATTTCCCGGGGATGTGGATGATCGGTCAAGAAGATTCTTGACCGATCACAAGTTCTGGGTTTTCACGCATGTGCAGTGCATGCGGAATCCCGGAACTTGCGGGGCACATACGGCCGCGTACGCGGTCATAGGCCCCCGGAAAATCTGGGCCAATGTGTTGCACATAACAGCACTTACCCGGCAGTGTAGATCTAGTCATCGCATATTCAGCAAGGTGGCTGCTGGGAGTTCGCACCTTGACATAAGCTGTATAGTGTCCAGATCTCATAGTGCCACTGTGCTCCACAACTCCATATAGACTATAGAATACACTTGCACAGTTCTCTGCCACATTCTGTGTGATGGAACACAAAAGGAAATGGCCACTTAACTCAAATACAGTTGCTCTAATGTGCAAGGAAAATATTCAATTATAATTAAAACTTGGATTTAAGACTGTCATCTTTATTGCACTGAATACGTTTATGCGGTTCTAGCCATATCTTCAAAAGGATAGGGATAGAATGTGCACGCAACAGGACAAACAACCGGCTGTCAAATCAAGTGCAGACTGGCGGTGCTGCAGCATACTGGATCACCAGCACGAAGGAGCAACTGAAGGTAGGGAAAGTTGGCACTGGGCAGCTCGGTCACATCATCTTGCAGCCAGCTTCACAATGGCCTTGATTTAGCAGATTTTATGTCCTGAAAAGTACATGAAGTGGATTTCCCTATTCTCTGAAGATATGGCTGGAACCACAAATGTGTTTTAACAACTTCCTCACAAGTTGGTGCAGGAGGTGTACGTCACAGTGAGACCAGAAAAGTGGGGGGTGGGGGCACACAATTAGTGGATAACACACCCTCGAATAAAAACACACATTTCATCTAAATCACTTGAGTCAGTTTTGGTTATCCATTTACATTTAGATAAACTGGAATTTTAGCACAGAATTCAAACTCCTCCACTCTGTAAAGCAGTAAATGTTATCCTTTGAAGTACTTATTCTGAACAAAATACCCCAGTTTCCTTTTTCTACAATATTAATTAAAACTATTGGATAATGCAGTCAAAACTAATCTACAGTCAACACTGACATCATGATTCAAAGTACCACTTGGTATCGCAGCATTTGTAAAACTGAGCCCGAGCATAAGTTACCATCAGGAAAAGGGGCGGGGAGGAAAATTAGGGTAGAAGATTAAAAAAAAGTTTTGATTTATGAGGTAATAAAACTTACGACACCAGTGGTGTAGACTGCCTGATCTGTAAAGATATAACAACTGATGTAACCATCTTTGTGGGTTTTTAAAAAAAGACTTACCTTGCAGTTTAGTGCACAGAATGGAGCAAGGTCGAGCACTTGTGGGAAATGGATATGCTTGTTTATTTTGCGAAGATTGAACCCCAACTAAGGAAAAAAAACATTTGCAGTTTGACAATGTTTCTGTGTACACCTCAGTCACTCGTAACAAAAAATAAAACTGGCCTTTCACTGATATGCCAAACAGCTGATAATAACCTACAGCAATAGTTCTTCAAAATGTCAGTGAACAATAGCTGTTGTCCGGTTATTAAACCAGTGATAGTCCTAGTAACTCAGGTTTTCATTTAATCTAGTTACAGAGTAAACATTCAATTGTTAATGATGGTCAGGCACACAGGTGGAATGGTCCCGTACAAGTCCACATTATATTGCAAACTAACAATTTTGCCAGTATAAACAGAATATATTTAAGAAACTGCAATGAAACTTAATAGACTTGCTTTCAAAATTTCTCATGCCAATTTTTGCAAAAGTAATCAATCATCTGCCCCTCAAAACTACCTAATCGTACTTGCCAGCCAAAAATTTAAGAGTGGAGTTACCTATCATTTATATCAGGAATCATGAAATAATCTATTTCAGTCACAGAATGTGTGTGCGCGCGCTAGGTTTTATTCTCCAAACTGAACAATTGTTTCCGATAAAGTCCTCTGTAACTGGTTAAAAAGGAAAGACTTGCATTTATATAGCACCTTTCACAACCTCAGGACGTCTCAAAGCGCTTTACAGCCAATGAAGTACTTGAAGTGTAGTCACTGTTGTAATGCAGGAAATGACTACATTTATGTACACAGAACAGACCTTGATGTCTAATGTGTAATGTATGCATGGCACACATCAGGATACATGCTATATAAATGCAAGTTGTTGTTGTTGTAGTAACAGTCCACACAATAGACAAGTTTCTTGTTTATTTTCTACAAATCACACTGGCAAATGCAACAAAATGTAGAAACACAGAAACCCACCAGCTGCATAAATAGAATATGGAAAAAGAATTATCTGAATAATAATTACCTGCTGGAATCTTTTCAAATGAAGTGTAAGAATTGGAGGAGGAGATGAAATGAGCATTTGTTTTTTGGCATTCGTGTACACATTCTTTTCATCTGTAAATATATATATATATTTTTTTTTAAATAAATAAGCTTAAATGCATCTCGTTACATTGGTAATAGAAGATCTTTTTTTGCTCTCAAACACACACCTCTGAAAAAACAGTTTCTGTAGATTTGTAATGAACACAATAAGGCGGGGGATCAATATACAGCACCCTGACCTTGATGAATGATTTGCAGAAACCCTGCGACTGGTTGGTTTATTAACATAACAACCATGGGGTTAATTTTACCAATCTTCACCGCATTGCCCATTGGCGATGTAAATTGCAAATTTGGGCACATGCTGCCCACAATTTTATGACCATTCTGGTCAGAAAATCCTGACAAGTGCACGCCCAAATTTCCAATTTACGTTGCTGGCGGGCAAGGCTCACCACAGTCGGTAGGGAGTCAATTCTCCCCCATAAGTTTGGCAGACAGACAATCTAAACTTTCACTTTAAACGGTCACTAAATTTGTGCTGTGTCCAGCCAGTCAAAAATCAACAAAAAAAGGCAATCAAATTAATTAAATGAGCTAGCTAATTATTTGTCATATACATTGAATACACACAGCAACCTATTTCAATTTCTCCAAAAACACAACCAAACCAGAAGTTTCCAGTTTAAAGATTCCCACTGAAACATTTGTAAATAAGGAAACAATAATACAACTCCACCAGAAATAGAGACTGATTCCCCAACAGGCTTTATCTTTTAAAAAGGAAAGAAAGGCAACAGGGTTTTACTCTATTTTCTGGATAGCTTACACTATATTAAAGGTGTATTGTCAGCAGGGACATTTATTAGTAACATTTGATAGTGCTTAATTTTTAAAAAAAGGTTTAATGGACTATTTTGGCTCTAAAATATTTACAGCCAAGACAGACAGAAAATGTTTTTGATACCTAGTTTGTAACAAGCTCATTTTTATCATTTCAAATATACAAGGAGCTGGTCTTTTGGGGGTTTAAATCCAGCCCAGAATGATGGGATGAAAGCATGCTCTATTTGTTGGCTAAGTTTGGGCAGGTCTCTATCCAGCTGCAAGCAGGCATGCTTCCAAAGCACAAACTGTCCGACATTTGGCAGGTAATTGTCAAACTCACTTAAAGGCTGCGTGACGGATGTGTGGAAAATGGTGCATTAAAGGGTGCTCCTCTGGGGGTGAGGCACAAAAATGGGGCATCAAACAGCAATATACCTGACCTGAGCATGTCTGAAGCTGATATTGAGTGCAAAATGCAAAGGGTTCCATTCCCTAGTCTGCTGGCTATAAATCAGATGAAAATCTAGAGCTATCAGTGCTTTGTGTTTCAATTACACTTTTCTCCTTTCACCCAAGGTGCAGAATCACCATGAACCCATAGAAAACCTATTTAAAGGAAACACTATAGTATGCTCCAGAATTCAGACTCCTGTGGTCATCTCTGGTTATTCTTCAAATGATTGTCAATTTCCAATACAAATAAATTCCTGCACTGTACTTTCTGTGTCTCCTGCAATGCCTCGCAGTTGTCCAGCTGAGTGGGACTGCCCTGGGGGGGGTCCCACTCTTACCTATCTAGTCATAGCCAGAGAATCTCCTGCAATGGCTTCTCTTCGTGCCCCCGCAGTGTTACCTTTGGAGTCCACAAGGATTTATCCTTGGCCTCCTATTTCTCCTCTACATGCTGCCCGCCCCTTGGAGACATTATCCAAAAACACAATGTCAGGCTCGCTGACGACACCCAGCTCTAACCTCACCATCACGTCTCAACCCCACCACTGCCTCGGTGTCGTCAGACTGCTCATCTGACATCCAGTCTTGGATGAGCCGAATTTTCCTCCAATTAAACATTGGGAAGACCGAAGCCATTGTCTTTGGTCCCCGCCACAAACTCTATTGCCTAGCTACCGATTCCAGTCCCTCCCTGGCCACTGTTTCAGGCTGAACCAGACTGTTTGCAATCTTGGCATCTTATTTGACCCGGTGCTGAGCTTCCCATCCCATATCCTCTCAATCACAAAAAAACATCGCCTACTTCCAGTTCTGTAATATCGCCCTTCTCTGCTCCTGCCTCAGCCCATCTGCTGCTGAAACCCTCATCCATGCTTCTGTTACCTCCAGACTCGACTATTCCAATGCTCTCCTGGCTGACCTCTCATCTTCCACCTCCCATAAACTTGAGCTTATCCAAAACTCTGCTGCCCATATCCTGACTCGCAACAAGTCCCATTAGCCATCACCCCTGTGCTCACTGGCCTCCATTGACTCCTGGTCCACCAATGCCTTGATTTTAAAATTCTCATCCTTGTGTTCAAATCCCTCCATGGTCCAGCCCTTCCCTATCTCTGTAACCTCTTCCAGCCCTACAACCCTCCAAGCACTCTGCCCTGCCCCCCCCCCCCCCCACCCCCCCAACTCTAGCCTCTTGTGCATCCCACACTTCCTTCACCCTACCATTGGCGGTCGTGCCTTCAGCCATCTGGGCTCTGAGCTCTGGAATTCTCTCTCCAAACCTCTTCCCCTCTGCATCTCTCCTCCTTTAAGGCACTGCTTAAAACCTACCTCTTTCACCAAGCGTTTGGCCACCTGTCTTAATGTCTCCTTCTTTGGCTGGGTATCAAATTTCTGACTGATTATGCTCCTGTGAAGCACCTTGGGACATTTTATTACGTTAATGACACTATATAAATGCAAGCTGTTGTTGTTTCAGTGCTCAGAGGTGTGGGCAAGGTGGGGATTATCACTGCATTCAAATCCTATTGGTAGCAAGTCTTTAAACTTAGGTTCAAGTTCTGGGGATCAGCATTCAAGAGCTGAAAAGATACCACTCCTAATCGTTCCAAGATCAAGATTATACTATTTCAACAAGTTAACACTAAATCCATGATATTTAACCATAATACAAGGCATATTATATTTGAAAGTGTAAATACAATTCTCAAGTTATTTTACTACCATTTGCATTGGCCTTTGATCCACTTTTGTGCTGCCTTTGGGTACATTCTTCACAAAGCAGTTTATTTGCTCCAATGAGTTTTTCTATCTGAGTGAACTGACGTAAACAAGCCCCAATAGAACAGTCCTGTATACTCAGCTGCTCTCTGTCCGTAAGGGTGTAAAATGCTTTGTCTGGGTCCAGAAAAACCACCTGTTTGTCTTTTGTGGAAGAGAGTAGATCATTTGCAGTTCCAGAAGAGTTCTCATACTCCTCCAGGGTTAAAGTTATTTCATCATGATTCACTGTGCACTCGTTCAGATTTAATTTATTCATATTATTGATAATATTTTCTTCATCTTCACTGGAACAAAGTGCATTAAATTGGTTCTCATTCACCATGTTTGACTCAAAAATATCTGAAGAATTAATGTTCTTGGAGTTGTGGGAATGATCAGAGTGTCTTTTCTTTTGCACAATTTCACCAGACTCCTCTTCCTCATAATTTACATCAGTGTTGTCTTGGCTCAGTTCTTGACTGCTTTCTTCCATGGATTCCTTTCTTGTGGTCCCAAGACACTGGTCAGTAGATAAGCTGTCACAAGGACCCTGATCTGGCGAGACCTCTTCTACAATGTCATTTGACTCTAGATCTGCCTCGTTTTCTGCAGAGGCAGCCTCTTTTCCACACTGTACTTCATCCAAAGAACATCCGGCAGGGGAGTCCTCCAAATCGAGCGCTTTTGCCTGGGGCTTTTGCTGTCGACGTTGGTTCTACAAACAAAGCAAAACATAAAAGATGCAGTTTCATGAGAATCCAAATAACAAAAGATCAGAAAATTTCAAATATCTAAGATGTATTGCTCAGAATATCATGGCAATGCTCTACATTATGACCAAGAATGTCAAGTTGGTGAGAGTTTTTTTCTGTACACCGTGCAGCAAAGCGAGTCACTGGTGTCAGCAATTTGTGGTGACAGATTAAGGTGTTTTAGTACAAAATTCAAATGCATTAGATTAAGTAAGATTTTTTCCCACAATATAATGGTACCAATATGTCAAGTATACCAAGTGAGAACAGAAGTACAGATCCGAAACTCAAATAAAGAGGTGTTGTAGTATCAATATGCAAGATGAATTAGGAATAAATAAAGCAAGTCATTTGGCACACTTTTCCGAGGGGAAGTTAATTGCAGCTAGCTGAAATACTGATGGACTGGCCTCCAATGGTGGAACGAGGGGGCAGGGTCAGAGGATTGGGGGGGGATGGATGGCTGGAGAAGATTACTCAGATGGGGTGGGGCGGAGCAAGGATGTGCAAGGGCTTGAAAACAAGGAATTTTAAGTTGATTCATTTGTCAGTAAAGTTGGGCGTGCAAGAGAGTAATGACATGACCTTGTGCAGGAAGGGAGGCTGGCAAGAAGACTGGAGAAGCCAATCCTCTGGGTGCAAAAGGTATGCATGAGGGTTTTGGCAGCAAAGGTGATGAGGTAGAGCATATGTGGGCAACGTTCCAGAGTTGGAATATGGTCTGTGGAGTAGAAAACTCAATACAACATTGAGATTGTGCACAACCGGGCTCTGCCTGAAGGAGCAGCTACAGCTACAGTGTATGATGGACTCAGTGCCAGAGGCAAATGAGAAACGGACAAGGTGCATGCAAGCTTGCCAACAATGAGCTGTAGGAAGTTATAGGATCTAGCAGTTGATGTTGGATAGTATAGCAACAGCCCATGAGGCAATGGTGGGGCAGGGAGGTAGAGTGGGCTGCTGACAATATACATGCATAAATTGCTTGCAATGTTGCTGCAAAGGGGTGGCATGTAGATAATGAATAGGATGATTCTGGGACTTGGGGGTTCTTAGCTTGAAGAGAGACCCACAAACTGAATTTGCTTCAATTGGATAACAGAGTTGATCTGGGACTTCTGTTTTGCAGATTAAGAGGCCATGCATACAAAATTATTAGTGTCATGTGAATTTGTAAATTATAATTTTTTTCACTCTGGTGGGTAAAGATACATCCCAATATGGGTCATACAGACCCAGAAGGACCAAAGTTAATTTTCTGTTAATTGTAACTGATGATTGTATCCTGGAATTTTGGTTGATTTTCTTTGCCAAGGGAGTTGGTCAAATGCAAACTCTCCAGATTGAATTTTCTGAAAGCAGGACTCCTTTACTTTACATTAGCACTAAATTTCATTTTAATGAAAATTAAGTAACATGTTCAATAAAGCAGTATCAGCATACAAATTAAGTTAGGCACTTGGCGATGCAGGGAACCCTGGTGGTGTGTGTGTGGAGTGCAATATGTGGGCCATCACAGATCCTCAGTGTATCGAGGGGAAGCACATTTAGACCAAATGTTGGAAAATTGAGCCTCTGGAGCAGAGGATATCTGTGATCAAAGAGCAATTGGACACACTCTGCAGCAGCAGACAGGATGAAGGGTTTCTGGACAGTCCTCTCCAAAATGTGGTCACCCAAGAGGCAGTGCTAGGCAGTTCAGGACACAGGAACTTAATTTAGAAGGAAACAAATGGGTGATCATCTACAGGGGCCGCAGAGGGAGACAGGCCTCACAATTGCAGGAAACTCCTGAATGACTATCCAATAGATACATAGCGTTGGAAAGTAGGAGGTGGACAGAGATGGCAAATCAGAAGATGATGATCTGATGAATCACATGTAAAGATAGGTTTTTTTTGCAGGTATGACCGGGCGTCCTGCATGGTATGTTGCATCTCTGGCACCAGGGTGAAGGATATGTCCTTAAGGGAAGGAAACCGGTCATCCTTACCCGGTCTGGCCTATCTGTGACTCCAATCCTACACCAACATGGTTGACTCTTAACTGCCCTCTGAAGTGGCCTAGCAAGTCACTCAGTTGTATTAAACCACTACTAGCAGTTTAAGGCGGCCCATCATCATCTCAGGGCATCTAGGGATGGACAATAAATGCTGGCTTTGCCAGCGACACGTTCATCTTCAGAATGAATTTTTTTTTAAAGAACAGGAGGGAGAGCAGCCAAGAGTCACGGTCTACACTGGGACTAATGACATAGATGTTTGAAGTCTTGCAGAGGGGATTTAAGAAGTATGGTGCTAGATATTATGGGGAACAGTTAGGGTAGATAGAGAGAAACTATTTCTGCTGGTTGGGGAGTCCAAAATATAGTCTAAAAATTAGAGCCAGACCGTTCAGGAGTGAAATTAGGAAACACTTCTACACACAAAGGGTGGTAGAAGTTTGGAACTCTCTTCCGCAAACTGCAATTGATGCTAGATCAATTGTTAATTTTAAATGAGATTGATAGATTTTAGTTAACCAAAGGTATTAAGGGATATGGGGCAAAGGCGGGTATATGGAGTTAGGTCGCAGATCAGCCATGATCTCATTGAATGGCGGAACAGGCTCGAGGGGCTAAGTGGCCTACTCCTGTTCCTATGTTCCTAGATTGAAAAACAAGACCTCAATCTTCAGATTGCTTCCTATGCTGCTCGGCAGGTTAAAGAAAGGAAGGTTAGGAAGTCCATGTTTGGCTACAGGGCTGGTGCAGAAGGGGAGTATTCACATTCTTGGAGCATTGGAGTGATTTCTGGAAAAAGGGATGGCACCAATGTCCTTGCAGAGAGGTAGAGTAGTGGGGGTGTTGGGGGGGGTCTTTAAACTAACATGGTAGGGACAGGAAGATTTGAAACTAAAGAGGGAGAGGAGCATTAATAAAACTACTGGAATAGAAGCAGAAGACTTAGCTGAAATAAACAGTTAGAAAATATTATCAGAGGAGAAAGAGGTTATGGGATAGAGATAAAAACACATGTAGAAGGAGCAAGGGGAGGGATTCAAATTCCTGGGACATTGGAACCGGTTCTGGGGGAGGTGGGACCATTACAAACCGGACGGTCTGCACCTGGGCAGGGCCGGGACCGCTGTCCTAGGGGGAGTGTTTGCTAGTGCTGTTTGGGAGGATTTAAACTAATGTGGCAGGGGGTTGGGAACCGGAGCAGGGAGACAGAGGAAAGCATGTCAGGAAGGGACAGATGGTATGGAGTAAAAGGTAAAGTGTTAAATAAGGAAAAAGCAGGAAGTAAGTGTCGCAAAACACATTTGAAAGTTCTTTATCTGAATGCACGTAGCATTCGTAACAAAATTGACGAGTTAACAGCACAAATAACTATGTATGAGTATGATCTTGTGGCCATTACAGAAACATGGCTGCAGGGTGACAACGTCTGGGAATTAAATATGCCAGGGTATTTAACAATCAGGAAGGACAGGCAGGAAGGAAGGGGAGGGGGGGTGGCTATGTTAATAAAGGAAGGAATCACTAATACAGAGAAATGATATTGGGTCAAAAGATCAGGATAATGAAACAGTTTGGGTAGAGATAAGGAATAATAAGGGGAAAAAAACACTGGTGGGCTTAGTATATAGGCCTCCTAATAGTTGCAACTCTGTTGGAAGAAGTATTAATCAGGAAATAGTTGTGGCATGTAATAAGGGAACAGCTATAATTATGGGGGATTTTAACTATCATATTAACTGGACAAATCAAATTGGGCAGGGCAGCCTTGAGGAAGAGTTTATTGAGTGTCTTAGGGATGGATTTCTTGAGCAGTATGTAACTGATCCTACAAGGGGGCAAGCAACCTTGGACCTGGTACTGTGTAATGAGTCTGGATTAATTAATAATGTCTTAGTTAAGGATCCCCTTGGAATGAGTGACCATAACATGGTTGAATTCCATATCCAATTAGAGGGTGAGAAGGTTGGTTCTCAAACAAGCATACTGAGCTTGAATAAAGGAGACTATGATGGCATGAGAGCAGAATTGATTAAAGTGGACTGGGAAAATAGATTAAAGGGTAAGACGTACATGAGCAGTGGTGTTCATTCAAGGAGTTATTTTATAACTTTCAAAATAAATATATTCCACTGAGGAAAAAAGGGTGTAAAAGAAATGACAGCCATCCATGGCTAAGTAAAGAAATTAAAGAAAGTATCCAACTAAAAACAAGGACATATAAGGTAGCCAAAGTTAGTGGGAGGATAGAAGATTGGGAAGTCTTCAAAAGACAACAAAAAGTAACTAAAGGATTGATTAAGAAAGGGAAAATAGACTATGAAAATAAATTAGCAAAAAATATAAAAACAGATAGCAAGAGTTTCTATAGTTATATAAAAAGAAAAAGGGTGGTTAAGGCAAACGTAGGTCCCTTAGAGGATGAGACCGGGAAATTAATGGTGGGAAACATGGAGATGGCAAAAATGCTGAACAAATATTTTGTTTCAGTCTTTACGGTAGAGGACACTAAGAATATCCCAACACTGGACAAACAGGGGGCTCTAGTGGGGGAGGAGCTAAATACGATTAAAATCACTAAGGAATTGGTACTCAGTAAAATAATGGGACTCAAGGCGGATAAATCCCCTGGACCTGATGGCTTACATCCTAGGGTCTTGAGGGAAGTGGCAGTAGGAATTGTGGATGCTTTGGTAATAATTTTCCAAAACTTCCTGAACTCAGCAAAGGTCCCGGCAGATTGGAAAACTGCTAATGTAACACCCTTATTTAAAAAGGGTTGTAGGCAGAAGGCTGGAAATTATAGACCAGTTAGCCTAACATCTGTGGTGGGTAAAATTTTGGAGTCTATTATTAAGGAGACAGTAACAGAACATTTAGATAAACATAATTTAATAGGACAAAGTCAGCATGGCTTTATGAAGGGGAAGTCATGTCTGACAAATTTGCTCGAGTTCTTTGAGGACATAACGTACAGGGTGGATAAAGGGGAACCAGTGGATGTAGTGTATTTAGACTTCCAGAAGGCATTCGACAAGGTGCCACATAAAAGATTATTACTCAAGATAAAAAATCACTGGATTGGGGGTAATATTCTGGCATGGGTGGAGGATTGGTTATCTAACAGGAAGCAGAGAGTTGGGATAAATGGTTCATTCTCGGACTGGCAACCAGTAGCCAGTGGTGTTCCGCAGGGGTCGGTGCTGGGTCCCCAACTCTTTACAATCTATATTAACGATTTGGAGGAGGGGACCGAGTGTAACATGTCAAAGTTTGCAGATGATACAAAGATGGGAGGGAAAGTAGAGAGTGAGGAGGACATAAAAAACCTACAAGGGAATATAGACAGGCTGGGTGAGTGGGCAGAGATTCGGCAGATGCAATACAATATTGGAAAATGTGAGGTTATGCACTTTGGCAGGAAAAATCAGAGAGCAAGTTATTATCTTAATGGCGAGAAACTGGAAAGTACTGCAGTACAAAGGGATCTGGGGGTCTTGGTGCAAGAAAATCAAAAAGTTAGTATGCAGGTGCAGCAGGTGATCAAGAAAGCCAATGGAATGTTGGCTTTTATTGCTAGGGGGATAGAATATAAAAACAGGGAGGTATTGCTGCAGTTGTATAGGGTATTGGTGAGACCGCACCTGGAGTACTGCATACAGTTTTGGTGTCCATACTTAAGAAAAGACATACTTGCTCTCAAGGCAGTACAAAGAAGGTTCACTCGGTTAATTCCGGGGATGAGGGGGTGGACATACGAGGAGAGGTTGAGTAGATTGGGACTCTACTCATTGGAGTTCAGAAGAATGAGAGGCGATCTTATTGAAACATATAAGATTGTGAAGGGGCTTGATCGGGTGGACGCGGTGAGGATGTTCCCAATGATGGGTGAAACTAGAACTAGGGGACATAATCTTAGAATAAGGGGCTGCTCTTTCAAAACTGAGATGAGGAGAAACTTTTTCACTCAGAGGGTAGTGGGTCTGTGGAATTTGCTACCCCAGGAAGCTGTGGAAGCTACTTCATTAAATAAATTTAAAACAGAAATAGACCATTTCCTAGAAGTAAAGGGAATCAGGGGTTACGGGGAGCGGGCTGGAAATTGGACATGAGTTTGAGTTCGGATCGGTCAAGGCCCTGTGGGTGGCGGAGCGGGCCCAAGGGCCGAGTGGCCTGGTCCTGCTCCTACTTCTTGTGTTCTTTAGAGTTGAGGTTGAATCAGATCAGCCATGATCTCATTGAATGGCGGAGCAGGCTCGAGGGGCCGATTGGTCTACTCCTGCTCCTATTTCTTATGTTCTTATGTTCTTATCAAAAAAGTAAACAAGGCAACCAGGAAAGAGAGTAAGAGTCAACATTCAGGATTAAGTGCTATGCATGAGAATACAGAAAGCATTAAAAACAAAACTGGAGCATTAGTATCCACGGAGGGATATGAAACAGTAGCTTTAATGGAGACATGACTTAAGCTTGGACAGGATTAGAAACTTAAGGTCCCGTGTATTAACATTTCAGGAGAGACAAGCAGGAAGAAAAAAGGGTGGGTGGGGGTGGCAGTGTTAGCAAAAAAAATTGTATCGCAAAGTTAGAACGCAAGGATGTCCTGTGCAATAAAATAACAGCGACTTCACATTCTCTGCTCCAGGATTTTTCCCCCTCTCTCTCTCCCCAAAGTCCTTGTTCGTTACATTTTTCACTCTCCCTCTCTCTTACAACACACACCGCTTTTTTTCCCCACCCCTCTTCGCCCAGAAATCAAAAGAGAATGGCGAATTTTTCCAAGGTTTCCGAAGAGTTGATTAAGACAGAATCAATATGGATACGAGTTTTTAAAAAAAGGGAAATGACAGTGGAGATGACATCATGGGGGAGATCTGCCGCCAGTTCATAGGGATATGCAAGAGCAAACCGCAAGAGCATCAATACCGGGCGATTTTAACTAAACCAAGAGGGACTGGAAAAAGGTCATGCTTATGGCCAAAGTGGGAATGCTTTCTAAAATGCATCCAGGACCGCCTCCAAGTTCATTATGTTTCGAGTCCAACAAGAAAAGAAGCAATGCTGGATTTAGTTCTGAGAAACAAAGTGAGGTAAATAATTGATGCAAGAGTAGAAGAACAATTTAAAAATAATGACCCTAACATAGTTCGGTTCAATGTAAGAATACAGAAGGAGAAATGAAGAGTCAAAAATAAGGTTGCTCAACTGGAAAAAGGCAAAGTTCATCAAGATAAGAGGGGACCTGGTCCAAATTAACATTGGAAAAAAAGTTAGTAAACACGTCCACAGATCAGTAGTGGGGATACCAGAGGCTCTGGCCATCATTTTTCAATCCTCCCAGAATATGCAAATTGTGCCATGGGTCTGCAGGGTAGCCAATATAACCCCCATGTTCAAAAAGGGAAAGAAGGTTAAACCGGATAGCTATCGACCAGTTAGTCTAATGCCAATAGTGGCAGCAAGCTCTTAGAATCGTTGTAGTATATATGGATTTTCAGCAGGCATTTGGTAAGGTGTCTCACAAGAGGCTTGTTAGATAAATTCAGGCTTACGGTGGAAAAGTAACTGCAGCAGTATGGATTGAAAGTCAGCTGAAGGACAGGAAACAAAGAGGGTAAATGGATGGAGAAGACCAGAGAAGGGTTAGAAGTGGTCTACTTTTGTTCCTTGTATATAATCATTTGAATGTGGGTATAGGGGTCAGGATCGTAAAATTTGCTGACAACACAAAAGGAAGAGGTTTGGCAAACAGTGAGGAGGACTAAAAAAAAACCCAGGAATTCTTAGATTATCAGAATGGGCAGAAAGATGGCGGATGCAATTTAAATCGAGGCGTTGCCAATGTAGGTCGAGCACAGGGATGATGGGTTAACGGAACTTGGTGAGTTAGGATACGGGCAGCCAAGTTTTGGATGAGTTCAAGTTTATGGAGGGTGGAAGATGGGAGGCCGGCCAGGAGAGCAATGGAATAGTCAAGTCTAGAGGTAACAAAAGCATGATGAGGGTTTCAGCAGCAGATGAGCTGAGGCAGGGACGGAGGCGGCTATGGTTACGGTGGTACAAGTAGGCGGTCTTGGTGATGGAGCGGATATATGGTCGGAAGCTCATCTCAGGGTCAAATATGATGCCAATGTTGTAAACTGTCTGGTTTAGCCTCAGACAGTGACCAGGGAGAGGGATGGAGTCGCTGGCTAGGGAACAGAGTTCGTGGTGGGGACCGAAGACAATGGCTTCAGTCTTCCCAATATTTATTGGAGGAAATCCAGTATGGGGCGGAGAGGTGTGGTGGCGAGGTAGAGCTGAGTGTCATCAGCTTAGATGTAGAACCTGACTGAGTTCCTCGAGGCAGTGTCCTAGGCCCAACCATCTTCAGCTGCTTCATCAATGACCATCCCTCCAACATAAGGTCAGAAATGGGGATGTTCGCTGATGACTGCACAGTGTTCAGCGCCATTCACAACTCCTCAGATAATGAAGCAGTCCATGGCCGCATGCAACAAGACCTGGACGACGTTCAGGCTTGGGCTGCTAAGTGGCAGGTAACATTCGTGCCACAGAAGTGCCAGGCAATGACTATCTCCAACAAGCGAGAGTCTAACCACCACCCCTCGACATTCAACGACATTACCATCGCCGAATGCCCCATCATCAACATCCTGGGGGTCACCATTGACCAGAAACTTAACTGACCAGCCACATAAATACTGTGGCAACAAGAGCAGGTCAGAGGCTAGGTATTCTGCGGCGAGTGTCTCACCTCCTGACTCCCCAAAGCCTTTCCACCATCTACAAGCCACAAGTAAGGAGTGTGATGGAATACTCTCCACTTGCCTGGATGAGTGCAGCTCCAGCAACACTCAAGAAGCTTGACACCATCCAGGACAAAGCAGCCCACTTGATTGGCTCCCCATCCACCACCTTAAACATTCACTCCCTCCACCACCGGCGTACTGTGGCTGCAGTGTGTACCATCTACAAGATGCACTGCAGCAACTCGCCAAAGCTTCTTCGGCAGAACCTCCCAAACCCGCGACCTCTTCCACCTAGAAGGACAAGGGCAGCAGGCGCATGGGAACACCACCACCTCCAAGTTCCCCTCCAAGTCACACACCATCCTGACTTGGAAATATCTCGCCGTTCCTTCATCGTCGCTGGGTCAAAATCCTGGAACTCCCTACCTAACAGCTCTGTGGGAGTACCTTCACCACACGGACTGCAGCGGTTCAAGGCAGCGGCTCACCACCACCTTCTCAAGGGCAATTAGGGATGGGCAATAAATGCTGGCCTTGCCAGCGACGCCCACATCCCATAAAATGAAATTTTAAAAAGAAGATGTCGCCGCGGGGCAGCATGTAGATGAGAAATAGGACAGAGTGAGGGGGGGCGCACTGGAATTAGTTTTGGATTGCTCTGGCAAGCAGCCAGTACAGACACAATGGACTGAATGGGCTACTTCCAAGCTATAAACTTCTAGGGCTCTAAATGACAATGAGTTGATCACTTTTGTTTGGATTACAGCAGGATGTGCTTTACCTTGGCTTGCTTTTTAGCTTGTTTCTTTGCCTTCTTTTGTTGGTATTTGGTACTGCCAGTTGAGACATCACCTCTGTCCTTGGAAACAAAGTTTCCATTGCAGTGCCCATGGTTATCATTCTGATCATCTTCTGCAGTGTTTCTTCCACTTTTTCCCAGGGCTTTTTTCTTATCACCCTGCATTAAAACACCACATTTAATGTACTGACAAACTTAACCCCCGAGTGCTGAATAGGTTTTGCCTATAGTTCCTCTGTAGGATGGAGATCAAACAAAAAAGGTCCCATCCACTTTGCCACATCACAGGGAGACATATGAACAACATGGACGAATACCAGTCTATTGCAAGGTTTGGATGATGTTGTTGTGATCAGAGATTTAATGACACATGCCGAGCAGATTTTTGCTCATATACAGTCACCCTTGGATAAAGCACTGACATTTTTCAAGGACATATAAAATGATAATAATAAATACACACACCAAATACTTCATAATATATGCAGTCAAAGTGCCGACTCCTGCCCAGGGGGCAATTCCAAGGTCTCCAGACGCCTTCTTAAACTGACTCTGTGGCCAAGAATCATGTCTGAATCTTGGCAGCAAAGACTGGCAAGGTCTTCTGACTGGCAATGATCTAATTGAGGTGCTAAAGATGATTGGATAGAGAGAAACTATTTCCTCTAGTGGGGGAGTCCAGTCTTTTAAAATTGGAGCTCGGCCGCCCAGGGGTGATGTCAGGAAGCTCCTCTTCACACAAAGGATAGTAGAAATCGGGAACTCTCTCTCCCAAAATGCAGATGAGACTAGGTCAATCGAAAATTTCAAAACTGAGATCGATAGTTTTCTGTTAGGTAAGGGTATGGAGAGATATGGAACCAAGGCAGGTAAATGGAGTTAAGATACAGATCAGCCAAGATCTAAATGAATGGCGGAACAGGCTCGAGGGGAAAAATGGCCTTTTCCTGTTCTTATGTTCCTATGACTGCAGGAAGCATCAGAGCTGAGCACAATCATTCCCTTACCCAACTGAATAGGCCTTCATTCAACTGAACAGGACCGTATCCAACAACATTCACACAGGCACACTTCCAGCAGGGGTTGTTGGATAGCGATCAAGATTGGGAACCTTGGCCGACTTTCCCTCTCTAAACGAAGAGGCTGAGGCCAGATATAGTGGCCCTACGGCTACCCTGGCTGAGATCAACTGGCTGAGCACAGACCAGGGACAAAACGTGGGACCCTCCTGTTCATGGCTCATTCTGGGAGCTTGATGTGATAAAAATCAGACATTAAACAGTTATCTTAACATTCAGAACATGTACATCAAGCAATATTATGCAGGAAAAAGTTATTTCGACACACTACCGGTTGTGCTGTTATGCATCTCAAGCTTTGCAGCGTTGATGAGCCTCCAAGCATTGCCCTTAGAATCAAAGCAAAGGAAAAAGCAAGGAAAAAAAATCATATCGAACTTAGATAACGAAAGGATCCACAGCTCCATTTTACCTGCTCGTCCAAAACAGGGAGTGACAAGTCTAAGAAGGATTCTTTTACTAATGTAACCTGAGAACAAAGCAGACAAAATACTTCTATTATAATTTGGTAATTTATTGCTGAACTTAAGCACAGGTAACACATTCCTTCCCTCCCAACTCTTGCCAAGGTAGTTTCTTGGGCAGTAACAGCTCTCTGATATATTACCCAAGTGGCTATTCTTAATGTGCTGCTAGGCTATTTAACCGCAGAGGACATCACAGCTGAACCCGAGCCTGTTCTTAACCTAGGTGTACACGCATTCTCCACCTAGGTGTACACGCATTCTCCCAGCAGGGAGCGCTGCATAGCGATCAGCAGCAGAAACCTTAAAACATTTTTTTCCTGCTCCCGGGGCTGCGGGGCAAATGGTAACCTCCTAACAACCACTGCCCTGGCTGAGATCAGTGAGCTCAACACAGTTAAAACTGCATTAAATAAATCTCAAAGATTGCTACTGATCACCTTGATTGTATTTAACCTACATAACCACAGCCCTGCTTAAAATGTTTTAAACTTGCGTATATCCTGCAAAACCAGGTCAGGCCATGTCTAAAAAAAAAGTGCTCTTAATTGTCTAAAAAAACAAATCAAGTCAGCGCTTATTCAATTTGTAACATTAGAATATAATGTGGAGAAATGTGAAGTTATCCACTTTGGTAAGAAAAATAGAAAAGCAGAGTATTTTTTTTTTTTTAAATGGAGAGAGATTGGGAAATGTCGGTGTTTAGAGGGACCTGGGTGTCCTTGTACACGAATCACTGAAAGTTAACATGCAGGTACAGCAAACAATTAGGAAAGCAAATGGTATGTTGGCCTTTATTACAAGAGGATTTGATTATAGAGTAAAGATGTCTTACTGCAATTATATAGGGCCCTGGTGAGACCACACCTGGAGTACTGTGTACAGTTTTGGTCTCCTTACCTAAGGAAGGATATACTTGTCATAGAGGGAGTGCAACGAAGGTTCACCAGACTGACTCCTGGGATGGGGTAATTGTCCTATGAGGACAGATTGAGTAGACTCTGCCCTGGCTGGGGAGTCTAGAACCAGGGGTCACAGTTTCAGAATAAGGGGTCAGCCATTTAGGACTGAGATGAGGAGAAATTTCTTCACTCAGAGGGTGGTGAATCTTTGGAATTCTCTACCCCAGAAGGCTGTGGAGGCTCAGTCGTTGAGTATATTCAAGACTGAGATCGATAGATTTTTGAATATTAAGGGAATCAAGGGATATGGGGATAGTGCAGGAAAGTGGAGTTGAGGTAGAAGATCAGCCATGATCTTACTGAATGGTGGAGCAGGCTCAAGGGGCCGAATGGCCGACTCCTGCTTCTATTTCTTATGTTCTTATGAAACGGAAAACAACAAAAGTAGTACCTTGGATTTTGATTTTGTGAATACAACAATTTAAAAAATATATATATTTCAGTGCCTAGCCTTTAGAAGCTGTGGATTTAGAAATCAACTTTTTTTTTTAAAAAAGCTCTGTAGGAAAAGTTACAAAATACAGATATGATGGTATTTGGAGCACGCACAGACATGTTGGTAGCTATTTACCTGAACAAAACATGCAATGACAGGCACACCCGAGTCAGTATGATGCAAAGTATCCACTGGATAAACTTCCTAAACCATCAGGCAAGCCTATAGTTTCCTTTTTAAAATAAAAAGAATTTAACAAAAGGACACAAACTGCCTGTCACTGTACATTTACAATTGTACACTGATATGTTGGACACAGATTGTAAACACTGCCAGTTTTACTGTGTTATTCAGCTCTGGGTTGGCAGTGACAATACGAGAGTTTCCAAGTGCTGTATGGTAGCTGTACCATATCGACTAGGGAAGTCCCAGGTTTGATCTCCAGCCTCTTTTTTAATTAGCTGATCTCAGCCAGTGCAGGAGTAATAACGTTGCAATTTTGCCTAAAGGCCATCGAGTTAAGAGAAGCAAAAAGCGTCCAGGGTTCCATACTGGCAGTCCACCTGTATGGAGAGCAGGATCGCACAGAGTTGTGATGCTCCCACATTCAAATAAGCTGCTGATGCTCACGGTCAAGGCTCACACACGAACAGTGGGAGCACTCGGGCAAGGCATTAGAGGATAACAGGCACTGTGGAATTGTATCTCAACAAGAAGTCAACACCTTCAGCAGAGACGGGGAGGGGAGAAGAAAAAAAACTGGCTGAGCAAATTGAGAGAAAACAAAATTAGTTTACAAATTATCTCCATCAAAAATACACACTGTACATCAAAATTAAACTAGTTTTACATTCCTAATAGTTAACGTACTATCAGTACAAAGTTATCTTCTCTATTAATATTCTGTATCCATTCTTTTCAGTAGATCACTAGGAAACAATCTCACCATTTTACACTCCTCGCACATGATTGTACTTGTCAATATGCCACCAAAAACCCGGTCAACGAAGTTCAGCGTGGACCCCTCCTTTTCATACACTAGTACGAGGGAGAAAATTTCATTTTAAATCGGATATATTTAATTATTCTACATGAACGAGCATGGAATTATTAATTACCTTGCAACTTTGAAATCAGCCAAACTACAGGCCCAAGACCATGCAGCACGGTAGTGATGCAGTGTCTGTCCTCAGCCACAAGAGGCTGCTAGTGAGCTGAGCAAAAATTGTCACCAGCAATTGACAACAGCAACTTGAAAATACTTGTTTCCCCATTAACTGCTTAAACTGAAATATTTCCTCAATCCAGACCTTGAGCCAAAAGAATTCTCAACCACTGATGCTGAGAATTTCTTTACAACACAAAGATTGAGTATCCTTATAAGCACAGTACAGCCCCAAGAAAGATGGCTGAAAGCAAATAAATCTGTTAAATATACAAATACTGCAATTGTAGTGAATGCACCAACATACTCGTGATATTGTAGTAATAGCTACATCAATACCACATTTATATGCAAGTACTGTTTAGTATCTGGACTGAAGGAGTACCTGTGCAGTGCGCTCTATCTATATAATACCTACAGTATCCACCTTTTAGTTTCACAGGCTACAGCATAGTTATAAAGCTCAATTAAGTGTCTACAAAATGTGTTGACCTATTGATAGCTCAAACAGAAACACAAACCCCTTTTCAGAAATGCTGTAGCATGGTTAACAAAAAAGCATGGAAATATATATAAAGAATGGCTCACTTTTGCTCAAAGAGGTGCACTCTTTCAAAAGGGCCGAACCACTTGTCGTACAGAATACTCTTCTCTTATCTATTATTGCAGCACAAAATTTACAGGTTTCCTAAAAGAAAGATGGTCTAAATTCTATACATAATATGCAGAGTTGGTATACTGCAGTGTCTGTAGTGATGGTGCAACACCAGTGATATAACATCACGACCAGCACCGGTTGTAATGATCAAATCAGCAGGAATAACGCTCTTCTGTACAGCAAGTTCCTGCTAGTTTTTACGTATTCACTTAAATTTGAACAGTAGCTTAAAATGTTACACAGTGTATCTGCCAATGGCTCTGGGCACAACTGTAAATCACTGGTAGGGTTCACATATTTTCTTTTAAAAAGGTTACCCACAAACCCCCATAATTCTCACCTCCTCGGAATGGATCCAGAGGCACCAACAGCCCTTTAGCACCTCACCAAGTGGCCATTCTTCCTGGGTGAGCCAAGACAGTGAGCCTTCGCCTATATGACCATCTGGAGCTTCACAATTGGACGCATGTTTACTTTTAATGGAGGATCATCTGGTAGCAATTGAAACTCTGGCTGATTTGATCTCTCCTCCACCACCCCTCGCTAGACCTCAAGACCAACTGCAGCGGCTCTACCACCAACTCAGCTACAGATCAGGGATCAAACTGGGGTTCCTATTGATCCTCATGGCTCAACAGCACACCAGGCAGTGCATCGCCCACTGAAAGAATTGCCATACTCTCTCTAACAGAAGGAGCATGTGATATTATGACATTACCTTTCATGGTTTTCCTGGATTCTTCATTTTCCATCGTCTCTGAAGAGTAATTTAAGGCTTTTAAAATGCCAGCACCTACACGCTGAGATTGAAATAAATTTTAAAAAATGCTTTTAAAAATATTTTCTAGTGTATAGGAATTTAAATGTAGCAGAGTTTCAATTACCCAAGGTAAAAAATGAGAAACATACAGGAGATTTTTCACTATGTAATGCAATGTGCCTTAAATGTACAGTCCCCACTGCTTAGAGTGAGCGCGTTGGTGTCAATGCTATTCGCAGTAAATGAGAAATTTTTACAAAGCACGGAATGATTCTTCATCCTTTTTCCCCTCTCTTCTGTCTAAATACCCCGTGCCGTTACTCAATCCGCATATCTAAGCAGCCTCAATAAATATTTAAAATCAGGATTTTAAACATTGTAAAGCAGGGAGCTATAAATTGCCCTTTTGCTCCAACTGGTTATCTATATTCAATAAATAGGAGATAAGGAAAGGGAATCCTAAGAGTGCATTGTAGGAGCTGATATTTTTGTGCCAAGGATGTGGCAGGACTCCCCTTTTGACGTGGATAAAAGTTTAATTGAAAATTTCTACAACCCGCCAGGCACTGGGTGCGAAACTGACGAAGCTTGAATAACTACCCACACAAACATCTTATAGCTTTTCCCGTGAAATCTGACAGCAAGAGTGAGAGAAAAAGTGTTACAAGAGGTTGATTTCACCAAGATCTATCAGCCATTAAAGGTTCGATCGTCTGGGCTTGTCTGCTAGAATCATTATCAAACCTATCTACAAAGAATGAAGTGGAGATTGCCCTTTTAAACTCTTGCAATGCTTTAGATGTGGGCAATAGATTAAATGAAGCCCGCTGTGACAGCAGGAAAATGTAACCACACAACCTCCCATTTACAGGACTTAATAACAGGTAATCGCACTTTAACAAGGTGCACACAGCTACTGAACTGCCCGAAATAGCCGGCCCGCTTAATACAGTTTAAGCGGCACCTTTGTAATTGATGCCAATGGGGACGGCAAATGGTCAGTGCCATTTGCCAGATATAGGTGGCTGTCCAGGAGAAATGGGGATGGTGTAAGTGGTAGGGACTGTACTTGCAACATCACACACAAATTAAAATTACAGCAATACATTAAGCTGTTCAGATAACTAAACAGTTCAGCCAATTTATTTTCTACTGCATGCTCGAATGGGTAAACCATCATAGATAATTATAAACTACTTAAATGTACTCAATTGCTATTCATTGTACTCACAAAGGTGTATACTGAAATATTAAAAAAGGACCATAAATTTCTCACTTAAAATAAATTCTCCCGCCCATCAAACCCATCCCTCTAATGCACCAACTCTCCTATCGTAGCATCCAAGTGCATTTGAACAAAGCTAATGTGTTTGCCTCTACTACGCTATTTGGTGGATTATTACAAATATTTAGCATTCTTTGAGTAAAGAAGCTCTTCCTGATATTCGTTTTCAATTTACTTTTTACTAATTAATTGTTTATGTCCTTGCTCCCACTTTCTTAGTTTACTTTGGCGTAACAAATAGGTAAACCCAGATTTCATATAACGAGGTCTCCCCTTAACTCTTTTCTTTTTTAGACTATCAAATTTACGTTTTCCCAGTCCTTTATCTTAGTCATTACACTTGGGATCAGTCTCACTACTCTTAGCACTCATTTCCCTTACAGCTCATTGTTATTTTCTGTACCCTTTCCAATGCCTGTATATTTTTCATGGTGTGGTGATCAAAACTGGCCAGCATAAGTTAAGGGTGGTCTTCCCAATGCACTAACAAGCCTGTGGACAACTACGGTTCTGGTTGTACATCCTAGCATTCCATTAGGTTTTATAAATTGCTCTGCCACATTGGCTGGGCATTGAAAGTTAAGTGACCTGTCTAGTTTATTCTCTGTACTAATTCAGTTTCATTCATTGTTTACCTTTCGACCTATGTAGAATACTTTACACTTATCCATGTTAAATATGTTTGCTCATTTGGATAACTGATACAAATCCTCTGACTTTACTGTTCTATCTAGTTTAGAAAAATATATATCCCTCAGCTCAATGTCACTCACCCTGGCTGTACATTATGCCCGCCTTAAATGCCTATTGAGATATGCATACGCTTACCTGAATGCTTACATTAGAATCTCTATAAATTAATCTCAATCACGTATAAAGATGCGATCTGAGCCATCCTCACTTACAAATGATGTAGGAAAATCAGTATTAAGATTATTCATTCAAATAGATTATGAATGAGAATAGTTGCCATGACAAAAAGCTTCAAAGTTTTTCTCAACACTCCTTGTCTGACCTTTAAATTCATATCCATCCGCAATTAAATGAGTCTAATCAAGCTTGGAGTAATTTCAGATCCTTCTCTCGGCATCTGCACCTATCCTTTTATTCCTCGGTAGTCCATTTGTTAGTAAATATGCAAATTTTAAAAAGTGACAGCGCCATTATTCTAGGGGCAGGATATCCAAGCTCTCGCCTTCACAGAGCGGTGTAGGCATGTACTGTACTATAGTTTGTAAGGGCCACCTAGAAAATGTGAAACTATGTGGTCATAAATTTGCATATATCCAAAGTTGCTAATGCTAACCGATCTTGATTTAGGATTTACAAATCAATAAGGCAACAGCGCAAATAACAGCCCTTTCCAAACCTGCAGCCCACAAAATGCAAACAAAATAAGCCACCGAATAAGAAATACAAGTGCAAATAGGAATGAGTTGCCTGGTCTTCAAGGGCCGGTTGCTCGGGCTCAGAGATTGTACTTGGCACTAAGGCCACAGTCTGGGCAGCCTTGTTCTAAAGGGAGTCACATATTAAACCCATCTGCATATACAACCCTCTCCCGTATAACCTGAAAGTTATTGTGAAATTACAGCAAATCATTTTTCATTTTGTGAGCAGACTATGTACATTTCAGTGCAACAGTTTATGGACAGTCAACTATAACCACTGCAGTCCACTTACTTTGATCTCTTCGGTCCTCATTCCATCTAATAAGTAACGAAGCAATTCCTGGCTATCCTGCTGTTGAAATCCTTTAAATCGTATAGCCCTGAGGAAAAAAAAATGTTAGAAGAAAAACATGTAAAGGTACAGATCTACAATGCAGACATTCTTTAGGCACTACATCTCTTTGTAGTCAGCCTTGGCTCAGTTGGTAGCAGTCTTGCCTCGGAGTCAGAAGGTTGTGGGTTCAAGCCCCACTCCAGAGACTTGAGGCTGACACTTCTGTGCAGTACAGAGGGAGGGCTGCACTATTTCGGATGAGATGTTAAACCGCAGCCCCGCCTGCCTTCTCAGGTGTACATAAACGATCCCACGGCACTTTTCAAAGAAAAACAGGCGAGTTCTCCTGGTGTCCTGGCCAACATTTATCCCTCAACACCAAAACAGGTCATTTATTTCATTGCTGTTTGTTCACTGCTGCATTTCCTACATTACAACAGTGACTACACTTAAAATAAAAGTACTTAATTGGCTGTAAAGTGCTTTGGAATGTCCTGGGGTTGTGAAAAGTGCTATATGAATGCAAGTTGTTCTGCTCTCTTCAGTGCTAGTCATAATAGAAGAGATTAAATAAAATGGCAATGGAACGCTATCATTATGGAGAATCGTTATCTGTATGGTCAAGGTGGGCAATTTTCGAACCAACAAAATTTATTGCAAGTTTTGGTGGGCGTTTAAAAGAATGAGAATCAACTAGTCAATGTAAATTTTACAAAAACTAACATTCACAAGTACACCACCACAATTCTCAAATGGTTATAATTGTTCTGCGAGTTCTATGCAATGCAACATGTTTTGGTCAGACTATAACTGGCTTCATACCTGCACAACAGTGACGAATGTGGATACTCACTTTTTACAGACCTGAGTGAACAGTTCCTTCGGGGTGACAACATTCTTTTTGGTGTCTTGGATATCAAGAAGAAATTGGCACATTGCTGATGACAGTGGTCCTGGTTGATCAATGTGAATCTCTAGGGGTCCCTGGTAATTTAAAAGTAAAATCCATAAAGCTTTAAAGTCAAAAACTAAATTATATACTCAAAAAAAAAGGCAAGTGAAACAATCTCAGAAAAGATGCCTGGTGCCTAGAAATCTCCACCCTTACTTTGGTTTTCATAGAATCATACAGCACAAGAGGCCATTCAACCCATTGTGCCTGTGCCAGCTCTTTGAAAGAGCTCTCCAATTAGTCCCACTCCCCCTGCTCTTTCGCTGTAACCCTGCAAATTTCTCCTGGTTTGAAAATGTAAATGTCCAGGTTTGAAAATGAAAAGGAAAAACTGAAGAGCTTGCATTTATATAGCATCTGTCACAAGCATCTCAGTGCTTCGCACAGCATTGTGCAGTTGCTGCTGCTATGTGGGTAAATGTAGTAGTCACTTTGCACAGCAAGGTCCACAAGCAGCAGCACTACGACTACTGTTTGGTGTGGCATTGGTGCAGGAAGGAATGTTAGCCAGGACACCGGGAGAACATCCTACTCTGCTACCCAGAATAAATTGCAACTCTTTTCCTGAAACATGAAAATGTTTTTGAGACTAGGAGTAGACGGAGACAATTACTTTTCCCACATGTGCATCCCCTTTGAGCTGCAATTACATAAGTTACATCAGGCCATATCCAGCTGTGGGGAGTTGGAGAAGTTTTCTAATTCACAGATGAGAAGTTTAAAGTGTAATATTAGAGTATTAGAGTTTATGGCTAAGAAAAACTAACTGAAACATTTGTATTTAATAAAGATGTACCATTAGATGATGTGAGAACTTCAATTTTAAAGGATTTAAAAGCAAGTCAGCCAGTCTCGAGAAGTTGTGATTTCTCAACATTGTAATACCAGTATCTGATACAGCAGTGGGTATTACAGCAGGGTCTGACTGGGATCAGCTAATCTTTTCTAATTAAAAGTGACTTGATTTTCATGACCTCTGTAAATATATGGCAAATTAGTAGTTGAAAAGCTACTGATGAGATAACCTGGAAATCAATCTGAATTGCCCAAAACATTTAAGTATTGCACAATTTTCAGAATTGCAATCAACTAAACATCACAACTTTGTAACATGCTATGACTGAAGATCATGTGTATTACACTTTCAAGCATGAACTTCGAACACATTTTAAAGGAGAAATTAAATTCTGTGGTGAAATGTCCTAGATTGTAAACTCCAAGAAACAGCCATTCTTTGTAGAACCAGGAGTCGTAATTAATGTTGTGTAGGAAGTTAAAGGATATTTTAACTTCTACAGATAATCTGCCATTTCACAAGGAAGTCTTACCAAATACAATTTTTGCTAGCCTTTCTAAAGTGTCCCTTTACTGATAATAGAGTGCAATATGTTCACGTCAGGTATTGTGCCATGAGGGACTATTAGGTATCATTAGAATCAGAGTAAATCATTTAAAGGTTCACAGATACAAGGACAGAGAACATTTAAAAATGCAAAAGATGGACAATGTTTAATACAATGGTTAAATTCTATAATATGGTACTTTACAAATTATAAAATGGAAGCTTTCCAAGCAGTTGGTCACAAGTATTCACCTACCAGATTTGAAGAGTCGGGCGTTACAATGGTCATTGTGGTTCCATTCATTTTTATCCCCTGAATCAACTCATTCAGTACATAGGTCTGTGATAAGATCTGGATTAAAGAATAAAGTTAAGGATACTGTCTGTCCCTTTCAACTGTCAGAAGTTATGACAAAGTAAAAAGAAAAGAAATTCAATGAACAAAATTCACTCAGATAATGTTCAAATAATTTCCTACATAAAGTGCCAGAATAGTCTTAAAATACAGAGTGCAGCAGCGACAGGGATAAAGAATACAAAAATATACACTGGCTTCGGAGTAAATGACTGTTGATAATGCTAGCCTTTTATGACTAGTCTTCCCGTCACTTAATCAAAACAGGGTAAATAACTTACTGTACATTTTAGTAGTAATAATGTCCTCCTGTAAAATGATTTCAATCAACAGCTGACTGAGCTAGTTACATGGAGTTACCTTCTGAGTTTTCTCATCAGTGCAACTTTTAGTATGCAATTTAATATGTCAACTAAATAAAATGTGAGCTGGATAGCGGATATATTTTAGCCACAGATACAACAGTCAGTGCTTCAGGTTAACGCTTTATAATCACCTGCATGACAGCATTGAAAAAACAAGTATTGCCAAGATTGCTGAGTCCTTTCACTGATATCTGTTGGTTGTTTTGTGCCAAAGTCTTCTCTTTCTCACGTTTTTCAGTTTCTGCTATGTTGTCTTCCTTTCCCTTATCGTCTTCATTTGCTTGAGGCAGTACAGCTGCAACTAGAAATACAGCACAATTTAAACGAGAAACATTCGTGTTACTCACATTAACCACTCATCAGCAATTATCATCACACCCTCTACAGCGCTCAGAATTCAATCATATTCCACAGGTGTAGACTGTACCTACACACGCATTTAAAATTCCTTTTGTCAGATAAGCAGTCTATTTTTGTTCTGCAGACTCAGTAAAAAACTGCACAAATCAGTTTTAAATCTTTACATCTGTGTGTGTTTAGTCCATGCAGAACAACAACTTTCAGCAGTCTGCAATAGCCAAGATTCAGCAATTTGGGATGGCCGAGAACTGAATAGGAATAAAGCACGTAGCATTTATATATATTTATCTAATAATTATGTTGCTCAAAAAACCTTCCAGAGAACTCACCTCCTTTGGTGCATTTACCAGTAATCTTTTTTTGGATATACGCTACAAATTGTCCCAACTGATCTTTGACTCCATAATGCACTACATCATCACACAAGTAGCACCTGCATCAAAATAACCAAAAGTTGATCAAACCAAACATGAATCGATGTGAACATTTTATTATACTTCACAACCATTCTTTCCAATCGCCCCAACCGTTTTAACTTTTACAATTTCTTGCAGCTGTAGTCTTATACAGCTGCTTCCACCCCCACTCGCTCGCCCACCCCAGCCATTCACTACCATCTCCACACACACTCCTCTAATCAGGAGAGCAAATTGCCAGGGTTGCAATTGTTTTTCCAAATCCATTATCAACATCACTTCATAACTGATTACCAGGGGATCATACCATGGACTTTCTTACATCCTTGTGGCATGGAATGCCTTGTGCCTTTATGGTACAATGGCTGGTGGGAAACAATTTAGTGACCGGTAATCTTGAAGCTGAAACATGCGACTTCAGTGATGCTGGTTGACTCCCTATAGCATCCTGCCAGTCGGAATTCAGAGACCATAGAAAACGTAAACAATTCTCACAAATGTTGGATATTTGGTTTCTGACTGTTCTACGATAGGTTTCTCCGCTCCTGTATTGCTTAATCAGGATCCCACAAATGTTATGTTATCCACCATCAAAATATGAGAAGTCGCACAACACCAGGTTATAGTCCAACAGTTTTATTTGAAATCACAAGCTTTCGGAGCGCTGCTCCTTCGTCAGGTGAAGGTGACTTCACCTGACGAAGGAGCAGTGCTCCGAAAGCTTGTGATTTCAAATAAAACTGCTGGACTATAACCTGGTGTTGTGCGACTTCTCACATTTGTCCACCCCAGTCCAACACCGGCATCTCCGCATCATCACCATCAAAATAGTAAGAGCAGGTCATAAACTGATTCAAAAACTGATTTAATACAATGCTATTTACAGGTCATAATCCATGAATATGCTACCCTACATGAGATACTGAACCTACCATACACACCAGTGGTCCAAATTAAGAACCACACAGTGCGATTCTGAATGCAGCTTCTTGTAATGTTTAAGGGCATGTTGTTCTTCTGAATCCCTCCCACAACCCTGAAAAATACAAATCAAGCCATGACATAATTGTGCAATGCTGAAGAAAACATTTTAAACTGCACAAAGTGGACAACAGAAACATGCAGCAGGCCAAAGTTTTATCTGCATTATGGCTTGTTTGCACATAATTCCGATTTCTAACAATATTTCAGTTAGAGTTATGTGGAGAATACAAGGCAGCTTTCAGGGATGACAAAAGCAGCAGTGTAATTGAAAGACTCAGGCACTCTAAACCACTCGAGAAATTTGGAACGCAGATTTGATCCTCAAAATTAGATTACTACGTTGAAATTACTACTAGTAAATCTCTGTTTTTCAACACAACCCATTAATTTTACAGGATTATTCAATTTTAGGTCCCTCACATTCCAACAAGGTCGTTAGCATACTTCAACTGTTGAAGGTAATGACTTCCACACTGAAAAATTCATGGTTGTAGTGTAATGATTGCAAATTTTCAAAGAAATAATTTGTAGTTGATTACTAAATCTTTCAGATGAGACATTAAACCGAGGCCCCGTCTGCTCTCTCAGGTGGACATAAAAGATCCCATGGCACGATTTCGAAGAGAGCAGGGGAGTTATCCCCGGTGGCCTGGCCAATATTTATCCCTCAACCAACATAACAAAAACAGATTATCTGGTCATTATCACACTGCTGTTTGTGGGAGCTTCCTGTGTGCAAATTGGCTGCCGCATTTCCCACATTACAACAGTGACTACCCTTCAAAATAAAAAAGTACTTCATTGGCTGTAAAGCGCTTTGTGACATCCGGTGGTCATGAAAGGTGCTATATAAATGCAAGTCTTTCTTTCTTTAAAGAAATTCTGGCCAGTGTACATTCTAGATATAATTTACACTTGCTCAATTTCACAGCACAACATTGTGAATTGTAGTGACTGTTTCACAATAGTTAATCTTTCAATGTGGATGACAGTGGATGTACAGTGAATCTGTGGCAAATTTCAATAATTTTCTTACATGATTTTTGTATTTAAAAACTGAATTAAGAACCCTGTATTAGGTGGTACTGATCAGAGAAAGGAGAACTTTTCTCTTTAGAATTGAACGGTGACCAACTAAAGGGGATTTGCTCTGACCTAATCTTATGGCTGATCGGATGACATATTAAGTTTCCACCCCACCCCAAAAAAAGTGTATACACAGTGCCATTTGACTAATATTCTCACACACACAGTGCAGAACTAGAAATGTATCAAGCAGTCTGGAGGAACAGGCTAATGGCTGTGACCGTACGCCACTACTGGTCCCCAGCTGTAGAAAGAGCGGCTCAACCTCAAAAAACACCCCTAGAAAAGGTGAGATTGCCCCAGTGCACCCTTGTCGTTTCACCATCCCCGCCTCAGTCCCGAAATGCGTTAAATTACTGTGCATATATGTACAACCACATTGACAATGTACCCTATTGTAAACGTCATGTTGCAAATGTAGACCACTATAACTAATTTAAAAACCAACGCACAATTTTACTCTCTTGGTAAAAAAAATTAATTACATTTTTTAATGCTTTGCCTGTTAATGGTTAAATATTTGCCAGTTTTTCTGTTTCAAGACATGTTTGGATAGCTAAGCTGAACTTTAAAAAATGATTTATGCAAATAAATTTGTTTGCGATGACTGATCAGATTGCCTGAATGCGACGTCACTCAGCTATTCAGACAATTTAGCGAGAGGATAGATAAAGAGTGGTAGATAAACAGAAAGAAGATTTGCAACCGTTATATAAATTGTCTTACTCCTGCAGTCATTGCTCCATTGCGATTACGGAGTACTTCAGCGTGAGCTTTCCGAGCCTGTGATTGTTGCTGCGGCTGGAAGGCTCACCAATAACAGGAGGTTTTTTTGGCGCAATGGCTTTAGGTAAGTTCTCTTTTAAATGACAATGTAGCTTTGGTGATGAAATGGTTTGATTTTTAAATCGCTACATTTTGACACAGAGCCAAATTAAACGGAGTGCACTTAAACAGAGTGTTTCATTTGGGAATTTGGAAAGAGTGGGAATTTCTGGTAAGTATTGGGTAAGTAGAAGCTATAAATAGTGAAATTTAGTTTAACATTTTGATTTAAACCTAGAACTTTAAAAACTGTAGTTAACAGAAGCTGCCTGCCAGTGGCAGTTAACGGTCAGTCAGTTGTAAATGTTTGTCTTGAATAGGTGCTAATCACAGGGAGCAGTGGAGCTGAGTCAACACTTGTAAATTGGGTGAGGCTCCTAGAGTATAAAAGTAAACAGTTCTGCAGAAGAGGGGGAAGGAGTTGCTGCTTTTTGCCTACACTACTTATAGTGCTTTGTGTTACAGATAGATATTTAATTTCATTACCCATAACTTAATCTAGATCAATTAAGTAGTCAAGAAACTAAACTCTAAACTAAGTTACTTAAATACATATTTAATTAAACAGCACGTGGGAGTTTGTGGAGAGCATTGTGATCCTGGACAACCACGTTTGCAGTAAGTGCCTGCATCTTGAGGAACTTCAGCTCAGAGTTGTTGAGCTGGAGTCTGAGGTGCAGACATTGCGGGGCATCAGGGAGGGATGGGGGGGGGGGGGGGGAGGAGTTACCTGGACACTTTGATCCAGGAGGCAGTCACACCCCTTAGGTTAGGTTAGGTAGTGGTACAGGTCTGGTTAGTGATCAGGGACAAAAGGGTGTGACTGCAACTCAGGCAGGTAAGGGGACCCCAGGTGAAGTGCTGGAGGAGCCTCGGCATTTGTCCTTATCCAACAGGTATGAGGTTCTTGCTGCCTGTGTGGATGAGGGAAAAGCCTGCAGGATGGATGAGCAAGCTGACCATGGCACCATGGTGCAGGAGGCCATTCAAGTCTGGGGGAGTGAAAGGGAATGTAGTTGTGATAGGGGACTGTATAGTCAGTGGGACAGATACTGTTCTCTGCAGCCGCGACCAGGAGTTCCGAAGGTTGTGTTGCCTGCCCGGTGCCAGGGTTAAAGACATCTCCTCGCGGCTGGAGAAGAACTTGGAGTGGGAAGGGGAGGATCCAGTTGTCGTGGTCCACGTAGGAACCAACGACATCGGTAGAACTAGGAATGAGGTTCTGCTGAGAGGGTTTGAGGAGTTGGGGTCCAAATTAAATAGCAGAACCTCAAAGGTAATAATCTCTGGATTGTTATCTGAGCCACGCACTAATTGGCATAGGGATAAGCAGATTAGAAGGTTAAATGCGTGGATGAAAGAGTGGTGTCGGAGGCTGGGGTTTTGCTTCATGGGGCACTGGCACCAGTACTAGGGAAAGAGGGAGCTGTTCTGTTGGGACGGGCTCCACTTAAACCGGGCTGGAACCAGTGTACTGGCGAATCGAATATCTAGGGCTGTAGACAGGGCTTTAAATTAATGAAGGGGAGGTGGGAGGATTCAGGAAAGTAGTAAATTTAAAAGCAGCAAGAGAAATGTCAAGGCTCTAGAGCAGAGCAGAGTTTTAGGTAAAAATAAGCAGAGTGGGTCAGGAAGGGAGAGAGTAACAAAGGAAATAGGACACCACTGACTAAGGTGACATCAGGGGAAAAATAGAAAAGTCAAAGCTAAAGGCACTATATCTGAATGCGCGAAGCATTCGCAACAAAATAGCTGAATTAATAGCGGAGATAGAAATGAATAGGTTTGATCTAATAGCCATTACAGAGACGTGGTTGCAAGTGACCAAGTTTGGGAACTAAATATTCCAGGATACTTAACTTTTAGAAGGGATAGGCAAAATGGAAAAGACAGTAGAGAGAAAGGATCTTGGCTCGGAAAAACAAAAAGTTCAATCAGTTTGGGTGGAGCTAAGAAACAGCAAGGGGCAGAAGACATTGGTGGGAGTTGTTTATAGGCCCCCAAACAGTAGTTGTAATGTAGGGCAGAGTATCAATCAGGAAATTAGAGGCGCATATAACGGGTAATACAGTAATCATATTGGACTGGGCAAACCAAATTTGCAGTAATAGTGTGGAGGACGAATTCATGGAATGTATACAAGATAGTTTTCTAGATCAATATATTGAGGAACCAACTAGAGAACAGGCTATTTTAGATCTAGTATTGTGCAATGAGAAAGGGTTAATTGATAACCTTGTAGTAAAGGGGCCTTTAGGGAAGAGTGACCATAATATGATAGATTTTTATATTGAGTTTGAAAGTGATTTATTTAAGTCCAGAACTAGGGTCTTAAATCTAAACAAAGCAAACTACGTAGGTATGAGGGGCGAGTTGGCTAAGGTAGATTGGGAAACATTAAAAGGTATGACGGTAGACAAGCAATGGCTAGCATTTAAAGAATTGATACATAATTTACATTCCTTTAAGACACAAAAATCCCACAGGAAAAGTGGTCTAACCTTGGCTAACAAGAAGTTAAAGATAGTATTAGATCAAAGGAAGAGGCTTATAATGTTGCCAAAAAGAGCAGTAAGCCTGAGGATTGGTAGGATTTTAGAATTAAGCAAAGGAGGACCAAGAAATTGATAAAGAAAGGGAAAATAGTAAACTGGCGAGAGACATAAAAAGAGACTGTAAAAGCTTCTATAGGTATGTAAAAAGGAAAAGATTAGTGAAAGTAAATATGGGTCCCTTACAGGCTGGGACAGGAGAAATTATAATGGGGAATAAGGAAATGGCAGAGAAATTAAATAAATACTTTGCGTCTGTCTTCACGGATGATGATGCAAAAAACCTCCCGGAAATAGAGGAGAACCAAGGGTCCAGTGAGAATGAGGAACTGAAAGAAATTAGTAAAATAATAGTACTGGAGAAATTAATGGGACTGAAAGCTGATTAAATCCCCTGGACCTGATGGCCTACATCCTAGGGTTTTGAAAGAGGTGGCTGTAGAGATAGTGGATGCATTGGTTGTCATCTTCCAATATTCCATTGATTCTTGAATGGTTCCTGTGGATTGGAAGGCAGCAAATGTAACCCCACTATTTAAGAAAGGAGGGAGAGAGAAAACGGGGAACTACAGACCAGTTAGCCTGACATCAGTAGTAGGGAACATGCTAGAATCTATTATTAAGGACGTGGTAACAGGGCACTTAGAAAATAATAATAGGATTAGGCAGAGTCAACACTGATTTATGAAAGGGAAATCATGTTTGACGAATCTGTTAGAGTTTTTTCAGGTTGTAACTAGCAGGATGGGGGGAACCAGTGGATGTGGTGTATTTGGATTTTTAGAAGGCATTCGATAAGGTGCCACACAAGAGGTTATGAAACAAAATTAGGGCTCATGGGATTGGGGGTAATATATCAGCATGGATTGAGGATTGGTTAACGGACAGAAAACAGAGTAGAAATAAATGGGTCATTTTCGGGTTGGCAGGCTGTAACTAGTGGGGTACCGCAAGGATCAGTGCTTGGGCCTCAGCTATTCACAATCTATATCAATGATTTGGATGAGGGGACCAAATGTAATATATCCAAGTTTGCTGATGATACAAAGCTAGGTGGGAATGTAAGTTGTGAGGAGGATGCAAGGAGGCTTCAAGGGGATATAGAGAGGCTAAGTGAGTGGGCAAGAACATGGCAAATGGAATATAATGTGGAGAATTGTGAAGTTATCCACTTTGGTAGGAAAAATAGAAAAGCAGAGTATTTTTTAAAATGATGAGAGATTGGGAAATGTTGGTGTCCTGAGGGACCTGGGTGTCCTTGTACACGAATCACTGAAACTTAACATGCAGGTACAGCAAGCAATTAAGAAAGCAAATGGTATGTTGGCCTTTATTACAAGAGGATTTGATTAAAAGAGTAAAGATGTCTTACTGCAATTATATAGGGCCCTGGTGAGACCACACCTGGAGTATTATGTACCGTTTTGGTCTCTTTACCCAAGGAAGAATATACTTGCCATAGAGGGAGTGCAATGAAGGTTCACCAGACTAATTCCTGGGATGGGGGGATTCATAGAATCATAGAAATTTACAGCACAGAAAGAGGCCATTCAGGCCCATCTTGTCCGTGCCTGCCGACAAAGAGTTATCCATCCTAATCCCACTTTCCAGCTCTTGGTCCATAGCCTTGTAGGTTACGGCACTTCAAGTGCATATCCAAGTACTTTTTAAATGTGATGAGGGTCTCTGCCTCTACCACCCTTTCAGGCAGTGAGTTCCAGACCCCCACCACCCTCTGGATGGAAAAATTTCTCAAGTCCCCTCTAAACCTCCGACCAATTACTTTCAATCTATGCCCCCTGGTTCTTCTTCTGCTAAGGGAATCAAGGGATATGGGGATAGTGCAGGAAAGTGGAGTTGAGATAGAAGATCAGCCATGATCTTATTGAATGGCTCGAGGGGCTCCTATTTCTTATGTTCTTATAGTTAAGTTTATTTATTTTTTTAAATAGCTTTTTAAATAGCTTTTGCTGCAATTTTTCTTAAAATACAAGTATGTTTGGACCACTCCACTTGGTAATGTGCCACAGAAAATGGATAGACCTGCCACAGAATCTATTTCCCTTGCTGCAGAATTTAGTTGGGATTGAGATCCTGGAGAATTCTACCCATCCGGTTCCTCTCTCCGGACTATAAAATAATGGTATGCTCAAGATAGTAGCTAGAAGCAAAGATAGGAGGAAGAAAGTTGAAGATTTTTTTTAATGGCTATCAACAATGACTTGCCACAGATGTATCCCAGCACTGCAGAGAAAGAACTTTCCAATACTGGTTCACTAAATAATTAACTCATTTGACGCAATCTGTATGCCTTTATCCTGTTACACAAGGGACAGGATCAACAATGGAAGCCCATCAGTACCGCCTTGTAATATAGACTGTGAATTGAATCTGGACAATTCTATACTGTGAGCTTCAACACTGAATGTAATTCAGTTACACTATTGTACTCCTTAACCAAGCTATTGTTCTATTGTGATACTTAAAATTACGCTTGTTGCTACTGTCATGATTTAGACTCTTACTGCCCTGCAAAGTTAGTCACCATTGTGAGCTACATTACTGCAGTTATGGATACTGAACCATATGATATTAACTGTACTGTAGACGCAGCTAAATAAAGCAGTTAATCCTTTCACACAAAAAAAACAAATAATCATCTCTGTGGCAGACAAGAACATAAAATTCAGTATTACTCGTGATAGCATTCTAAAAAAGTTGTACTGTTAGCTACAAAAGTAAACTAAACATGAAATGAATTTACCAGATTTGAAGTTCTTCAGAAAACATGATCCAGAAAAGGAAACTAAATAGTCTGAAACAGCAGAGTACCCAGCTTGCCCAGAACACAAGTATACACAGATCTCTTCACAAAGAGCAATATTTTAGTAAAACAGCAATTTACCTGATGCCCACATTTTAAGCATAACCAGACAGTCGGATTTTCATCAGTTTCTTTGTGTTTTTTCTCCGTTTTGGCATCAGTTTTGCAGTCCTCACAAGCATTCCACCAATGCTGGAGTAATAGTCTCTTAATTTGGTTTTGGTTCAGTCCCTTACGAATGTGCACACACTGCGGCACTGCAATAAATCAGAAATGTAGCGACATGTAATTTAGGACATGTGAATTTAGTACTGAATTCCAGAATTAATGTTATTGATTGCAACACACATTTTTACTCTAATGACTAGTGTAAAGGAAGTTTTAATTTGAATTGGTGCAATATGCCTAATAGCATTCAATGCAAGTACACAATATAAAATGTACAAAATGAACATTTTCTTAATATTTTGGAGTAATGCTATGCATTGTTAGAAAGTTAAAGCTGCAGTACCTTACTGCTGGTGGTATAATTTATTGGTGTACCATTGTGTTGTACCGTGGAGTAAGAGGACACAGACTGATACTTGCAAATTCCCAGTGAGTTCTTAATCTTTGCTGGGCTGGGCGCTCGGAGCAGAAAGGAGATACTTTCCCACAAAGAAGACAGAAAACTGCTGGGCAAGTCAATGTAGCGAATATCATGTGTACCTCCTGGTGGCCAGTTAGAGCAACATTTAAAATGGTCTGGAAGCAGATCATCTGCTTAGCTTACTACCTGAAGTTGGAGATATAGAATCCTAATTGGGGCAGTTGGGCAGAATTTTTAAGTTAAAAACTGCATAGCCTCACATCTTCACTACAATTAAATTTTACCGTAATTTGGCAGGAGCTAAAATACCCTTTCAAAAGCACAGATTGATGTTGGTGTCAGTCTTAGTTCAGTGGTAGCACTCTCACCTCCGAGTCAGAAGGTTGTGGTTTTAAGCCCCTCTGCAAAGAATTGAACACAAAATTTAGGCTGACACTTCACTGAAGTACTGAGGGAGTGCTGCACTGTCAGAAGTGCTGCACTGTCAGAAGTGCCATCTTGCAGATGAGACATTAAACCAATGCCCCGTTTGCCTGTTCAGGTGAACACTTCTGACTATTTAGAGAACACTGAGCACTTACAGTAAAATAAAGATCCCAGTCAACTGTAGCCCAAGGCCTTCAGACCTTGGCAGTTGTTTTTCTTCAATAACTTTTGACATTATTTCGTGACTTTTGTTGATTTATTTGACCCTAATTTGTTTGAGGCACAGCTCCCTTCACAAGAAAGGATGTTTTTCTTAATTTATTTTTTTTTAAACTTAAAAAATCTGGAACAATGTGAAAGAATACACTTTTGTAGGGAGGAACGGTTCCGCCTCTCTCTACAATTTGTAACCAAAGAAGCATTTTATTACCACAACTATCAGAGGTCTCATCATCCCGAGGAGAATTTTGTCTTTCCTTCTTCTTTCCCATTTCAACGTTGTCTCAGTATTCTTCAACTATAGTGCCTACAAAAATAGAAAGACAACTTAAAGACCACGCATCTGCAAGACTGTGCATCTGTAGATATTAATTAAAACCAATGGCTGTCATCTTAAAAATAATTTCACATACATGTATGACAAACAAAATAACTATAGGATCTGCAGGAATATATAAATGCTGAATATAACTGAACATTCAACAGGCAACAAAGCTGACTTCCAAACACTGGCCATCTCTGATCACTTTCCCATCTCCCTTACCATTCATATCCCCCGTACCTTCCCAACCAGACTACATTAACCATCCACCAGAGGAAAGATCTCTCCCCAGCTCCCTCACAAATTCACCCTTCAACTCCCAACTCCCTCTCCTCTGTTAGCTAGCTGTGGCTCAGTGAGAACACTCTCGCGTTTGAGTCAGAAGGTTGTTGGTTCAAGTCCCACTCCACAGTCTTGTGCAGTACTGAATTGTACAGAGGGAGTGCTGCACTGTTGGAGGTCTTTTGGATGAGACATTAAACTGAGGCCCTCTCAAGTGGACGTAAAAGATCCCATGGCACGATTTTGAAGAATAGCAGGGGAGTTCTCCCTGGTGTCCTGACCAATTATCATCTCTCAACCAACACAACTAAAAACAGATTATTTGGTCATTATCACATTGCTGTTTGTGGGACCTTGCTGTGCGCAAATTTGCTGCCGTGTTTCCTACAATACAACAATGACTACACTTTAAAAGCACCACATCAGGTGTAAAGCAGTTTGAGGTCGTGAAAGGCACATATAAATGCAAGTCTTTCTTTTCTTTCTCTGGCCCTCCACCACCTCTGCTGCCGATGTCCTGCAAAATTGCTCGCTTCTCTGCCTCTGATGTTCATTCCTACCAAATCACTCATCTCCTCTCACTTCTGCCATTCCTATAGCAAAGACTCCATCTTTGCTACAATAGCAAAATACTGCGGATGCTGGAAAACTGAAATAACAGAAAACACTGGAAAAACTCCATCTTTGCTCCCTGAAGTCAGAGGACTGCAAACTCAAGCACACTTGGCACATAACTGCTCTAGTCATTTGTCACCAGATCTGATTTAAGAATATAAGAACATAAGAAATAGGAGCAGGAGTCGGCCATTCGGCCCTTCGAGCCTGCTCCGCCATTCAATGAGATCATGGCTGATCTTCTGCCTCAACTCCATTCACCGGCCCCATCGCCATATCCCTTGATGCCTTTACTAGTCAGAAATCTATCGACTTCTGTTTTGAATATACCCAATGACTGAACCTCCACAGCCCTCTGGGGTAGAGAATTCCAAAGATTCACCACCCTTTGTGTGAAGAAATTTCTTCTCATCTCAGTCCTGAATGGCCTACCCTTTATCCTGAGGCTGTGGCCCCTGGTTCTAGACTCCCCAGCCAAGGGAAATATTCTCCCAGCATCCACCCTATCAAGCCCTGTAATAATTTTGTATGCTTCAATGAGATCCCCACTCATTCTTCTGAATTCAAGAGAATACAGGCCTAGCTTACTCAATCTCTTCTCATACGACAGTCCCGCCATTCCAGGAATGAATCTCGTGAACCTTCGTTGCACTCCCTCTATGGCAAGTATATCCTTCCTTAGGTAAGGAGACCAAAATTGTACACAGTACTCCAGGTGTGGTCTCACCAAGGCCCTATATAATTGGAGTAAGACTTCTTTACTCCTGTACTCAAATCCTCTTGTAATGAAGGCCAGCATACCACTTGCCTTCCTAATGGCTTGCTGCACCTGCACATTCACTTTCAGTGACTCATGTACAAGGACACCCAGGTCCCTTTGAGCATCTGCATTCCCCAGTCTTTCACCATTTAGGAAATACTCTTCATTTCTGTGTTTTCTACCAAAGTGGATAACTTCACATTTATCCACATTATATTCCATCTGCCATGTTCTCGCCCACTCAGAGCCTGTCGAGATCCCCGTGAAGCCTCTTCACATCCTCTTGGCAACTGACACTGCCACCTAGCTTTGTATCAGCAAATTTGGAAATGTTACATTTAGTCCCCTCATCCAAATCATCGATATAGATTGTGAATAGCTGGGGCCCAAGCACCGATCCTTGCGGTACCCCACTAGTCACAGCTTGCCATCCTGAAAAAGACCCGTTTATCTCTACTCTTTGTTGCCTGTCTGTTAACCAATTCTCAATCCATGCTAGTATTTAACCAGTACCATGCTTCAATCTACACAGCCACTACTCTAGGATCATCCTGGAGGACAAGGATAACCCAAGACTCCTTTTCTCCATGTACTATGGCCTCTTCCAAACAACTTTTCCCCCATTGTCTCCTATCTCATGTCAAATACCAACTGACAAGAGCTCACTGTCTTCTTCATCTGTAAGATTGAGAGCAGCCATGAAGTGGACTCTGTTGCTTCTTCTCCTAGCTTCACACCCATTCTTGCCCCGATCCTCTGCCATTCTGCATTTTCTCTCCCAACAGCACCCCGCCCACCCCCAAATGCCCTTTCCAAACTTTTTTTCTCCCACCTCCTGCTACCATGATTCCCCTCCCCACTCAATTATCCCTCCTGGCCTATGCTAACTGACTGTTAATGGCTTCCTTTTCTCAGGGCCATCCAATCTCCCCTTCCAAACCACCATCATCCCATTCCTAAAAAAAAAACACCTTGACTCGCCCATCCTCTCCATCTACCATCCTAGATGTAACATTTCTTTCCTCCCCAAGGTTTTTGAACACCATCCCCATCTAATTCCGTACCCATCTGTGCCTAAACTCCCTGTTCAAATCCCTTCAGTTGATCTTCTGCTGTTTACAACACGGAGTGGGTCACAAGGTTGACAGCTCATAATCTATGCTGAAAATCTAGAGCAGTAATGGGGGAGTGCAGTATTATTGGAGGTAACAACCTACAGATGAGAACATAATCTGAGGTTCCATCTGCCTGTTCCTATCTCATGAATGCTATTTGAAGAGGAGCAGGGAATTCTTCCTGCGTTCTGTCCAAAATTCCTTCAAAACAATTACTTGCTCATTCATTTCATTTCTGTTTGTGGAACTTTGCTGGTGCTGAATTGCCACCCTGTTTACCTACATAACATTTACTACACTCAAAAAGTAACTCACTGTGTGAGAAGGCACTATATATATGCAAATACTATTCATTTAATAACTTTTTAGAAGTGGTCTTATTTCTGTGAAACAAAACTGAACTTCTAACAGGACAGCCACAAATTAGTATCATGGAATCTTCAGAGCACCCACTGGAACTGCAGAACAACTTGCTTTTATATAGCGCCTAATAAAGTAGTAAAACATCCCAAGGCGCTCCACAGGAGTGTAATCAGACTAAAATTGACAACGAGCCAAAGAAGGAGACATTAGGACAGATGACCAAACAAGTTGTCAAATAGGTCAGTTTTAAGAAGCGTCTTAAAGGAGGAGGGAGAGGTGGACGGTTTAGGGAGGGAATTCCAGAGCTGGATGGCTGAAGGCACGCCCACCAATGGTGGAGTGAGACGTGTGGGATGCACAAGAGGCCAGAGTTGGAGTAACGCAGAGTTCTGGGAGGGTTGTTGGGCTGGAGGAGGTTACAGAGATTGGGAGGGGCAAAACCATGGAGGATTTGCAAACAAGGATGAGAATTCTTATTATTTTTTTTTAAATCGAGGCATTGCCGAACCGGAGCGAGCACAGCGGTGATGGCTGAACGGGACTTGGTGCGAGTTAGGATACAGGCAGCAGAGTTTTTTGGATGAGTTCAACTTTATGGAAGGTGGAAGATGGGAGGTCAGCCAGGAGAGCATTGGAAGAGTCAAGTCTGGAGGTAACAAAAAAACATGGATGAGGGTTTCAGCAGCAGATAAGCTAATCTTTTACTCATGTGCAACCCATATGGATGTTAAAATTTGCCATTTCATGTCAAGATAATTAATATACGTCGAACTGCAACATGTTTTGAGCATATGGATCTTTGCATTTGTCAACTACTGGCCCTGCTCTGTCGCAAGTCAAACGTTGTCATGCATCAAAAACGTTTGAAGTATAGCTATCTTAAACAAAGGAAAACTATGAGAAAGATCCATTGGCTGAAAATAACACACACTGTACTTACTTCACACAGATGATGATTTATTAACTTAACATAGAATAGGACATCGATTGGACTATTCAATAACTTTCTCTCAGCCATTCATTTTTAATGAATAATCTTCTTTCACCTCTGTTGTGAAGCCACAAAAAACTCCAACAATCCACAGTGTGTCAATTAGCAACATGCTAGCACACAACACAAAAACCAACCCCATCGTTAGAAAACAGGAAAAAGACTCACAGCTCATTGACAAAAACAAAAGGCTGGAGTAATCTGGAGAAGTGTCACCGTAATTAACACTCCACTCTAAAGGAACAGAAATGTATATCCTGCCCTACCGCTTTGGGCAAATGTAAATCAAAAGAAATCATAAGTGTTTATGTTTTTTTCCAATTTTGTTGTTCATATCAATTTACACTTAAATAACAGCTTTAATGCATAAAAACACCCAATGGCACTCTACAAAAGGAGAAAAAACAGATATAAGCAGGAATTGGAAGAAGAGTTTGGGAAGTGACTACCGGTAGGAAAAAGTTAAAGAATGAACATACATGTTATCGCAGCTCATTACATCCTTGGGATATCCCAAAGCACTTCATATCCAATGAATTATGTTTGAACAGCAAGTATGCAAACAACAGTGACTGCACTTCAAAAGAGGTAGGTTTTCAGTAAGATTTTTGAAGTTGGGGAGAGGTGAAGCAAGGTAAAAGGTTTCAGGAGTGCAGATCTGTGACGGCTGAAGGCTATGCAACAATGATGGAGTGGATGGGGCCAAGGGACACAGCTGTCTAGACATAAGAATGGAGGGTGCAAGCTGGGGTCGGAGAAAGGCCACGGAAGGATTTATCGATGAGGGCGAGAATTTTTAAATCAATGGATGGGGAACCAGTGGAGGTCAGCAAAGACTGGGGTGGCAGGTGAGCGAGAGTTAATGAGATAGGCTGCTGATGGAGAAATAACTAAACATCCTTTTCCAAACCCCTCCAAGGGTTCAGTCTCCATCCAAGGCAACAACTGTTTGTGGGTAGTGCTGCTCAAACTATAGAATAATATGTATATACCTGAAATAAAAACAGAAAATGCTGGAAACACTCAGCAGGTCAGGCAACATGTGTGGAGAGAGAAACAAGAGTTAACATTTCAGGTCGATGACCTTTCATCAGAACTGGAAATCTTCACTGTTTCTCCCTCCACCTGCTGAGTGTTTTCCAACATCTTCTGTTTTTAAAAGTGAGAAGTTGCACAACACCAGGTTATAGTCCAACAGTTTTATTTGAAATCACAAGCTTTCGGAGCTGCTGCTCCTTCATCAGGTGAAGTGAAGGAATACAAATTGGCAAAGCATATATAGACAGGGAACAATGCCTGTGCAGCATACAATGTCAGACGACTACAGTTAATCTTTCTGTCCACCCCAGTCCAACACCGGCATCTCCGCATTCTGTTTTTAATTTCACATTTCTGGCATCCGCAGTATTTTGCTTGCTTGTTTGTATGTGGGATCTTAAAAAGCACACTAATCCCTCCCCTCCCCAAGAAAGGTTATACATGGCAACTCTACAGATGGAAAAAATACATCTACATTATGGAGGAAAGTTATAAAATGATGAAACTAAGAGTCCTGTGAATCTCATGCATTGGAAGTGAGTCACTCATGTTGGTTTCAACATGTGACTGGCTGTGGATGCCAAACCTGTGGGGAGAAGGGCTGCAAACCGCCTCGCTCCTTGATGATAAACCTGACTCCCACTACTGGCCCGAATCCTTTCTCGCTGCTCGGTCCCTGCCGCCAGCGCGGCCCAATCACCCGCGGGTCAAAGCCCCGGCTAGCCGGCACCGAGGGGCACGGCGCCCTCCCGTAGCCCGAGGCCCGCTTCACCGGAGCCCTGCCGAGGCCCGTCCACCTCAACCGGTTCACCGGAGCCCTACCGAGGCCCGCCCACCTCAACCGGTTCACCGGAGCCCTACCGAGGCCCGCCCACCTCAACCGGTTCACCGGAGCCCTGCCGAGGCCCGCCCACCTCAACCGGTTCACCGGAGCCCTGCCGAGGCCCGCCCACCTCAACCGGTTCACCGGAGCCCTGCCGAGGCCCGCCCACCTCAACCGGTTCACCGGAGCCCTGCCGAGGCCCGCCCACCTCAACCGGTTCACCGGAGCCCTGCCGAGGCCCGCCCACCTCAACCGGTTCACCGGAGCCCTGCCGAGGCCCGCCTCGCCATTTCACCGGGGCCCCGCCTCACCGTTTCACCGCTGTCGCCCCGCCTCACCTGCTGCCGTCTGGCTCGGGCGCCGCTCACATGCTCCCGCCCGGTGGCTACAGGCCGCGAGAGCGGACAAACATCAGCCGCGCCGCTGCTGCTGTTGCGTTTACCGCTACGCATGCGCGGCCAGGCCGAGGAGACGGTGGCCGAAAGAAGGCAAGAAGAAAAAAAAATTCAGGTGAAGAGTCGGATTTGGCGGCGCCGGAAGTGGAGGACAAAGTGCAAAGGATGGTGATAGTGTGCAGGTAGGGTACAACTGTGTTTTGTGTTCTCGGCGTAATGCTGCGCGATATTTGTCCCATAAAAGTCGCTAATAACCGACCTGTAAGGCCACAGTCAAACCTTTATTTAACATTTCCAGCCCCTCCCACTGACTTAAAAAGAAAGACTTGCATTTAAAGCCATTTTTGACTTATGCTGAAAAATTAACACAACTTTCGTCTATTTAAATTACTACAAGCTTTTCTCAGTCTTCTAATTGCACGATTGTATTTATTTCTGCGTTACCTTCAGATGCTTCCGCGGCTATGTTCGCGCCCGGGTGGCCCTGGAGATGGAGCACGCGGTGTCCGCTGGCACGCTTGAGGCCTTCCGAGTCTGGTGGGCGCCACGGGGACTGGAGTGCATCGTCACCCCGGGCAACCAAATTTTAATTTGATTTATTAAGTTTCATTTAAAGTTTTAATTGATTTACAGTTAATTTGGGTTCTGTCCAACCAAAAAGAGTTACCCTCAGATGCTTCCGCGGCTATGTTCGCGCCCGGGTGGCCCTGGAGATGGAGCACGCGATGTCTGCTGGCACGCTTGAGGCCTTCTGAGTCCGGTGGGCGCCACGGGGACTGGAGTGCATCGTCATCCCGGCCAATATAATTTTAATTTAATCTGATAAGTTCTATTGATTTACAGTCGTTTTATGTTTGCTCAAAAAAAGAGCACCCTCAGATGAGCTTTTGAAAGGTGGAACGGCTGAAGCCCTTAAAGGAGGCATTTCAGGAATACCTCTTAAAATAGCATTGCTAAGGCTTACCTTTAATTATCTACCTTCCTCAGTGTTGAACAAAAGTTTGATACAAAATCAATCACTTTTCATTTCACAAGCATTTCGCCAGGCTGGAACAGGTCAATTTGTGAGAAATTCTTTTAGGTTTGTTAGTGAGTATGCCAAAAGTTTCCCTTTGCCCAGAAAAAATAGTTTAGCAGCTGAACCCCTGAGTAACCCTTCTGATCTCATTAGCAACCGACATGAAATACACTCAGCGAAGCTATTCTGATACAATTGCTAGGATTAGACCAGAATAATAAGATGCTCAGACCACTTACGCTACTGAACCCAAGAAGGTATCCATGGCAGACCCAAATTTGTAACAATGGACTGAGACTTCATTTGGGAGTTTATGTTTTACCTTTTTGGCAGCTAGCTGTAAAGTTTGAGCTGGAACATTAGAACTACTGTTGGGTCTTTGAACTTGTCTTCCAGAGGAAATAATTTTTCTGTATCTACCCTATCGAATCCCTTCTTCATTTTAAACACCTCGATTAAATCACCCCTCAACCTTCTAAATGCAAGGGAATACAAGCCAGGTTTATGCAACCTGTCCTAATTTAACCCTTTAAGCACTGGTATAATTCTAGTGAATCTGCACTGTTCCCTCTCCAAGGCCTGAGGTTCAATGCCCAAAACTGAACACAGTACTCCAGATGGGCTTTGACTAAGGCTCTATACAATTGAAGCATCATTTCCTCACTTTTGAATTCCAACCCCTTTTGAGATAAAGACAAACATGCTTTGTGATTACTATTTATATCTGTGCGCTAGATTTTGGTGATTTTTGAATATGGACACCTAAATCTCTTGGGCTTTGAAACTATGGATGTCTATAGGTCTGGAGCCAAAGGAGCAGGAACTCAGCTGGAGAAACATTAGGACCATGGAAGCTTGAAATGAGATCAGTAATTTCATTTTATTTGAACCTGATACAAGCACTCGTCATTTTAATGAATGAAGCTTTGGAGCCTCCAAGTTTTGTTAAATTGCCAGTTCAACATAGGTAATGGGCTAGAATATACTTTAAAAAAATGCAATAACAGGCTATTCACTCTGTAATGATAGTACTTTATTTTCTGTAATTCCCCCACCATTTACTATGTGTATTCACATTAGGCATGAGGACGTTTTGCTCATGGGCATCTCCATGCTTATTCTACAGGAGGATTCCTTTCAGCGTTGCTGGAGAATTTTCTCCCAAGGAATGTAAAAAATGCTATTTTTACAGTGCTAGTTTTTCCACAATCAACATTTGATATGCAGTATGTTGACTTCTTTTTAGGTATTCGAGTTGGGTTATCACACCGTTCGAAGCCATTATTTGAAAGATGTCCAGTCCTGCTAATGCTGAGGCCCAGATATCTGAACTGGAGCTTCTGTTCAGCATGTTTCCTAATGAGCTTCTAGTGGATGATCAATTGGCTTTAGCGGATCTGAGAGACTACGTGCAAGGAAAGATGCTGAGCCCACCAACTTCAAGACTACAATTCACTGTACACCTCCAGCTGGATGCTCCTAATGTCAGTATCGCATTAGAAATGTTTATGCAATGTACATAGTTTATGACTGTTTTGAATAATTGTCCATGAAAAGTATTTTTTTTTTCCTCCAATGGAATTACTTCTTTTGTTTTCAGGTAGTGTGTGCATTATCTTGTGCCTTTCCCCCAAATTATCCAGCAGTGCTACCAGAAATTTCAACAAGGTACAGTACAGGCACTTATGGTGCCTTTGCACAATAGATTATTTTAAGAAAAAGTGAAGCCATCACTCTGTAATTAGCAGGTTGAAAAGAAACAATTTAAGCAAAGCACATTCAAATTATGTTGATATAACTAGAAACTGTTTGAAGATTCAGTTTCAAGTGTCAAATGTTTGTGTTTGCCATAATTCACATGGCAAGAAACTGCATTTTTGTGAGGAAGAGTGGAGGTTCGTTCATTTCATTTGTTTCTTCCTTTTCTCTTTTTTTCTTTGGCTTTCCCTTGTAACTCCCCATATCATGGTCAAGCGGATGACCTGCTCCTAGGTTGTTGCTAATATTGCTCTGTAAGAGGTGGCTAGAAGCTGTGTGTGAATAAGTCAGAGTGGCCTGCTCTCCAAATCTTCCCGCCCCCCGCTCCCGGGGAAGTGCATGTCCTCTGGTGCCTCCACCCGAGGGCACAGCTGACATCAAAAGCTCCAGGCATAAGGAACAAAGAATGCAGATCCTTGGCTCAGTGCGTTGGGAAGACTATGTATCGTACCATAGAGGCCTGAACTAGATTGCAATTTCCAGGATCATTTTGGCTGTTCCACTGTCCTGCGATATGGCTTAATCACTCCCCTTCCTCTCTCCCTTTAATAGTTAAAAATGTAAGTTAAGCATATGTAAAAACATCATTTTATCAAATATTCAGGCCGATAGCATTGTTAGAAAAATCCTGTGTGTGTAGGTGTGTGTGTGCGTAGGTAGGTGTGTAGCTATGGTACTGTTTGCGATGGGGAGGGAGATGTTGACACTAGAGGTGAGTGAGGGATGATAAATTTAGAATTTTGTGCTTAGTTCATGTAATGGGACATGATGTTGTCAATGTCCCAGTAGCTAAACGTTGATGTTTAACTCCCTGTTTTCCTTAAAGGGTTGACCTTGGTAGTAGGGTAGTCTTGGAGACAAGTCTGTAGCATAAACAACCTACGTAGGTCAGCACTGAACCCCTCCTTGGGGTAGCTTCACTGGGTAATGCTGATGGCTGCCATTGCAAGAATTTCTGTCGGGTCTGCCCTTTTGCTTGCTATATAGAATTTGCAGTTTTCCATTGTGCAGTGTAAATGGGGTGGTTTTGTTATCAAGGGAACCAGTACAATAGTGGAAGGTATAAAAAGAAAAAAAAGCTGCATGCACTGAAATAAAAACAGAAATTTCTGAAAAAATATAGGAGGTCCATCAGCATCTGGAAACAGAAAAGACAGGTAAATGTTTTGGGTGCAGTTCCATCATAAATTCTGTTAAAGTGTCTCTGTCCAAAATGTTTATCCATTATTTGTCTTTCCAAATGTTGATAGATCTGCTTTGCATTTCAGTATTTTCTACAATTTATGGAAGGAGCTCTGTAATAAAAAATGGGCATAAAAGAGGCTGTTGTCTTCCCTTTTCCCTAGCGCTGAGTTGAAAGAATACATTCAGTTGATTTTTCTGTGTCTTGAAGTCCTGTAAACTAGATACCTTCAGTTCAAAGTAACTGACACATTCTATTTTCCAGGTCAGATGCTTTATATAGAACACAACAGGTGCAATTAAATACGGACCTTCATGAATTTCTAAGAGAGAACTGTTGTGGTGAGATATGCGTGTTGAATGCAGTTGAGTGGATCAAAGACCATGCAGCCACCTACATGAGCAAAGAAACTATTCCAGTTGAAAAGAGACAACCTGCTAACAGAACCAAAGATGCAGTTTGTACCAGACTCTGGATCTACAGCCACCACATCTACAACAAAGTGAAGAGAAAGAATATTCTGGAGTGGGCAAAAGAGCTTTCACTTACTGGGTTCAGTATGCCCGGCAAGCCTGGAGTGGTTTGTGTGGAAGGGCTACAGAGCGCATGTGAAGAATACTGGGCAAGGTTTGACTTTGGTACATTTATTGTTTCTTCAGAATAAGTACAACAACAACAACGTGTATTTATGTAGCGCCTTTATCATAGTAACACATCCCAAGGCCATTCACTGGAGCATTACAAAACAAAATTTGACACCGAGCCACATGAGATATTAGGGCAGATGACCAAAAGCTTGGTCAAAGAGGTAGGTTTTAGGGAGTGTCTGAAAGGAGGAAAGAGAGGCGGAGAGGTTTATGGAGGGAATTCTAGAGCTTAGGGCGTTGGCAGCAAAAGACACGGTCACCAATGGTGGAGTGATTAAAATCAGGGATGCTCAAGAGTCCAGAATTAGAGGAGCACAGATATCTCGGAGGGTTGTGGGGCTGGAGGAGATTACAGAGATAGGGAGGGGCGAGGCACGGGAGGGATTTGAAAACAATGATGAGAATTTTTAAATCGAGGCGCTGCTTAACCGGGAGCCAATGTAGGTCAGCGAGCACAGGGGTGATGGGTGAACGGGACTTGGTGCGAGTTAGGACACGGGCAGCTGAGTTTTGGATGAGCTCAAGTTTACGGAGGGTAGAACGTGGAAGGCCGGCCAGGAGGTCAAGTCTAGAGGTAACAAAGGCATGGATGAGGATTTCAGCAGCAGATGAGTTGAGGCAGGGACGGAGTCAGGCAATGTTCTGGAGGTGGAAACAGGCGGTCTTAGTGATGGCGCAGATGTGTGATCAGAAGCTCATCTCGGGGTCAATTATGATACCAAGGTTGCGAACAGTCTGGTTCAGCCTCAGACAGTTGCCAGGGAGAGGGATGGAGTCAGTGGCCAGGGAACAGAGTTTGTGGCGGGGACCGAAAACAATGGCTTCAGTCTTCCCAATATTTAGTTGGAGGAAATTTCTGCTCATTCAATACTGGATGTCTGACAATTTAGAGACAGCGGAGGTGTCGAGAGAGGTGGTGGTGTGGTAGAGCTGGATGTCATCAGCATACCATCAAGAAGTCCATCAGAGCACAGGATACAATATGAACTTAGATTCCTCACTATAGTTTTGGGGAATAGAGATGTAATTATTAAATTTGCCACTCCTGGGCCCCAAGAGATTTGCTTCTCCCTCCCTCCCTGCCCTGGTTACCATTTGCCGAGAAACACTGCTATTTAGGTTAATATAATTTTCCAGTTCGGACTCTACTATGGTGCTTTTGTGTTTTATTGGCCCAGAAATTGGACTTCGATGGTTGCCGCGGGGGTAAGGATCCCCCGTGATATCGCACTCCGCGCCTGCCTTTATGGTTTTGGCACACACGAACTTCAGTTCCTGGGCCTCTCCCTGGTGCCGGCGCGCAGTGTGTGCGTGTCCCAGAGGCGCAGTTAGTTCGATGCGACCTCTGGGATCACGTGAGCCAGTTAGAGCCAATGGCAGCACACCATCTTTCATTCATAGTTTTGACAGGAAGAGCTGTCAAAGCTATGAATACAAATTGCCCCCAAAAGAACAGCTAAACCTCAATTACATTTTTAAAAAAAAATCACATTAATAAAATAACTATAGTTAAATAAATTAACCACTTTAAACAAAAATTTAAATTTTTGAAAAAATTTAGTTTTTTTTTTAAAGTTATAAAAATAAACTTACCTTTCTTTAAAGTCTCTAAAAAAGATAAACCTGTTGAAAAAAATTTAAAATAATACTTAATTAACTACTTACCTTGTTAAAAGGGGGTCTTACGCCTGCTTTTTTCATGTGTAAAATCTTCAACACTTACCTTCGCGTTCAAACCTGAAAAAAAAACTAAGTGTGCTGCGTGCGCACAGCCTGTAGTGTGCACGCGGTTCACTTAGGAACCGCCCCCTTCGCAATATCGGAAGTGCCGGTTTCCCACGCATGCGCAGTGCATGCAGGAAACCGGCACTTCGGGACCGAATATGGGTGAGTACACAGTGCGTACTCTCCCGTATTCGGACGAATTTCTGGGCCATTGTATTTACACAACACATATTTCGTTGATGTCCTGCGATGTTGCTTCCAGTTAAAAGGTAAAACTATTCAGGGCTTGAGACACCTATTTTTGTCTCCTGAACTCCTCCTCCACAACTCCCAGGTTACATTTTCTCCAGACCTCATTGTCCAGCCTTGAGCCTGACTTTGGACTGGAAGTCTCCAACTAGACCCACAACTCCTACACTCTGCTCCACTGCTCACACGCCTGAGCTCAGTCCTGTAATTAGCCATACATAGTGGCACCACAATCCTCCCGTTAACCAACAGGCGGGGGAAAAGGATATAAGAAAAAATAAACCCCCCCCCCCCCCCCCCCCCCCCCCCCCCCCCCTCAACTGAGTTTCTCTCTTTCCACTGCTCCCAGCCGGATCTCCCTTGTCTCTCTTCCGCTCCCCCCATGAAACAGGAACTCTCTCATCCCAGAACAGCATTCTCTGCGCCCCCCACCTCAAAAGGGTAACGGGGTCTCTTTCTCGCTCTACCACACACACAGGTTCTTTCCCTCTCTCTTTGCCACCACTGAATAGGGTGTATCTTTTTTTCTGTCTGGCACTCCTTTTAAACAGGACATTTCCTTTTCCACCCGCCCCCCCCCCCCCAAAAAAAAGGTCAGTTTCTTCCCCCTCTTTCAGCAACAGGATCTCTCTTTCTCCACAACCCTTTCAACATGGTCCCTCTTATCATAACCCCCATCCAACATATTTTCTCTACCCCTTTTGTTCTGCTACTCATAAGAGGATATCTCTCTCCCTCTCGCGTCTCCCCCTTCTCCTAAACAGGGTGTCTCTCAACAACCCCACCCACCCCACGAGATAATAGATCCCGTGCTCAAGACTGCTCCATAGACTAAATAGATTTTTTAAAAGCTGCCTATAAAATAAACACTCCCAAGCTGACAAGTAAAAAGCTTATAAAAATATCATATATTTCTAGCTGACTGTTCCCTCCCATCCTATTACCCTACTTCTCCCTGCTGCTTTCTCTCTCTTACTTTATTACAGAATTTTTCTTCTCCACTCCACACTTACCTCATGATTTGATTTCCTATAGACTTTTACTTCTGGTCTCGTTGCTACCTTTTAATTTATTTTCCTCAACCATTATTAAAGCCAGTCTTCATTCCCGTACAACACAGTGACTGTAGGGAATCAGAGTTCAGCACTGGGTAGCAACAGAGACTTAGGGTAATGTTTCCTTTTGCCTACAGTATCCTCAAACCATGTATTGATAACTATTTACTGGTTTGTGGGATAGTTTTACAAAGGTATACTATAATAAATACACTCAAATCATCAACATTAAAAAAAAGTCTAAATATTTGATTCCACACTCTGCAGCATCCCTGATTGCCATTAGGTGGTGCTGCACATTGCAGCTCCAAATCTGATGCATAATTCTTATCGGTAGTAATCTCTGGATTACTCCCAGTGCCACGTGCTAGTGAGTATAGGAATAGTAAGATAAAACAGGTTAACGTGTGGTTGGAGAAATGGAGCATGAGGAAGGGCTTCTGATTCCTGGGGCATTGGGACCTGTTCAAGATTGATGGGTTGCACCTCAGCAGAGCTGGAACCAAATGGTAGGAAAGAGATAGAAGAGCAAATTTGAAGTCAAATTATAGAAAGATGCAAGAACTATAGAGTAATGATAATGGGGAACTTCAATTATCCTAATATAGACTGGGATAGTAACAGTGTCAAGGACAAAGAATTCTTGAAATGTGTACAAGAGAACTTACTTGATCAGTGTGTTTCCAGCCCAACGAGGAAGGAAGCAGTGCTGGATCTAATTCTGTGGAATGAAATGGAGCATATTTCAGTGGGCGAGCATTTGGGGAACAGTGATCATAATATCAGGTTTAGAATAGTTATGGAAGGAACAATCAAGTGTAAAAATAATTAACTGGAGGAAGGCTAATTTCAATTAGTTAAAAAGGGATCTGGCCCAGGTGGATTGGAATCAAAAATTGGTAGGCAAAACAATAATTGAACAATGGGAGGCCTTCAAAGAGGAGATAGTTTGTGTACAGAGTAGACACATTCCCATGAGGGGGAAAGAAAGGGCATCCAAATCTAGAGCTCCCTGGATAACTAAAGATACAGAGATTAAAATGAAACAGAAAAAGGAGGCTTATGACAAATAAGGTTCATAATATAGTAGCGAAATAAGCTGAATACAGAAAATATAGAGGAGATCTAAAAAAGGGGCAAAGAGAGAGTATAAGACTAGATTAGCGGCTAACATAAAAGGGAACCCAAAGGTCTTTTTATAAACATATAAATAGTAAAAGGATAGTCAAAGAAAGGGTGGAGCCAATAAGGGACCAAAAAGGAGCTCTTGTGAAGGCTGAGGTACTAAATGAGTGCTTTGCATCTGTCTTCACTAGAGAAGAGGAAGCTGCTAGTGTAGCAGTAAAGGAGGAGGTAGTAGCGATATAGGATAGGATAAAAGAGGTACTTAAAAGGTTGGCATTCCTCAAAGTAGAAAAATTACCTGGTCCGGATGGGATGCATCCTAGGTTACTGAGGGAAGTAAGGGTGGAAATTGTGGAGGCTCTGGCCACAATTTTCCAATCCTCCTTCGATATGGGGGTGGTGCCAGAGGACTGGAGGATTGCAAATGTTACACCGCTATTCAAAAAAAAAAGGAGAGGCATAACCTTGGCAATAACAGGCCAGTCAGTGGTAGGGAAAACTTCACTCCAAGGCAAAATTTATTGGCACTTGGAAAATTATGGGCTAATAAATGAAAGTCAGCACGGTTTTGTTAAAGGCAAATCGTGTTTGACTAACTTGATTTGAGTTCTTTGCTGAAGTAATTGAGAGGGTTGATGGGGGTAGTGCGGTTGATGTTGTGTATATGGACTTTCAAATGGCTTTTGGCTTTGGTACTTTGAGCAGGGGGAGCGGGGAGAGCATAGTGCCTGGCCTGAGCTATGATGCTTTCCCAGATTGATATGGCTAAGACTGGGAACTAAGTGGTGTGAACATCATAGGCATAAATGCTCAAACCAACACTGTAATATGCTGTAACAACACCACACCACCTGTTCTGTATCCTTCTAACATATTTCCATTTCCTTGCAGAGTAAAACGGCTGACCTGGAAGAGGATTCTAATCCGCCACAGAGAGGACGCTACTTTGGACATCAGAAATGTTGATGTGGATGCTGCAATCCAAATGTTTCGGAAGTTCACAGAATTTGAAGAAAAAATGTTTGACGTGCATGGTAACAGGGGAAATCATATGGATCTGGGGCAGCTGTACCAATTCTTAAACGAAAGGGAATGTGGAGACATTTTTCAATTGTACTTTGGTGTTGAAGGAAAAACTTCTTAAATCATTTATGCGTTCACATCATTGTTCATTTGTAACAGGAAAAAAACCCAGCTTTGTTTAAATGTGCCATGTTATGCTGCGAATGTCATACATTACCGTATTACAATCCAGTATCCTAACCAGCTACAGAAATTAGAAATCTAATTGAATTTTTTTAAATCCTAGTTAAATTAATAGCTTTTAAAAAATCTGATTTGTTCAGCCAGGAATCTGAAAATACTCCTGACTGTTTTTATGTTCCTTTTATTTGTCTTGTATCAATTTAACAATCTTCTGGTTGTAATCCTTTAGACTCCTATGATCAGAGATATCCAGTAATGGTAATATTAGGTATGTTGGTCAGTAAATCAATACTAGTGAACAAGTTGCACATATTAAAAAAAAAACACTGAATGTAGTTGCTGCCAAAGAAAACCCCTCACTGAAGATCAAACTTAATGAGGGAATCGTGACAATTCTTAGTTCCTTTTACCAGTACTATCTTCAATTAATTGCCATTAAGGACAGTAACGTTTATGAATGGTAATGATTAGAAGAAAAGCTGTAATGATTGTAACAAAGCCCCTTAGTCTCATCGCCCAGAACACCTGTGTAGGATATGTAGAAACTTGCCATAATTAATCTATTTCAGAATAGCATTACATTTTTATTATTTATCAACAAATCAATTTATTGACCATTTTTCAAAAGCACTTGTAGAATTTATAGATTGATAAATAGATACCTCTTGTAATAAAACTGATGCTGAATTTGCTTTAGTAGCATTCTCAATAAGTGACTTGTTTTGGTAAACTTTGTTTCTTCTGGAAATTCTTGTGCAGTGGACTAAGTACATGGAGGGGGGGGAAGCTACTGTGTGGGGTTTATATTAACCCCCGCCCCAACGATGGGCGGGAGAGGGGGTTAAAAATTAAAACTCGCAAAACACCACACCAGCCTGCTACCATTTTTATGGTGGCGGGTTGCTCCCACAGTGCAGTTGGGAGACTGATTTAAATTTAATGGGTTTTCCAGGGCTCAGGAAACCCAGCTGTTAGATGGAGATGAGAGCAGACAGCTGCAGAAGGTAAGTGGTTTTTAGAGCACTGCTTGTGAGCCAGGAGGAGCAGGAGTGTCCCCCCCCCCACCCCCCACCCCGGACCCTCAAGCAAACCTTCCTGACCGCACCTACCCCTCTTTATAGTGCTCTGGTCAGATCACACTTTGAGTACTGCAACTATTTCTGGTCACCAAGACATGAGGGACACATTCTAGTGCTAGAGGTAGTGCAGAGAAGAACCACATGGTTCATCCCTTGTGTCAAATGTCTGAGTTATGAGAAAAGACTGGAGGAATTTGGGCTTTTCAGCTGGGAAAGGAGGTGTATCAGGAGTGATTTTTTACAGGTTATAAGATAGTTCGAGGAACAAAAAAGATAAACCTAGAACATTACTTTGAGTTAAATAGAGGGTGTCAGACAGGGGGCCCTAGATTCAAATTCTTAAATGGTAAATTTCGGACTGATGTCAGGAAATTGTTATTTGCATAGAGTGTTCAACATATGCAATAGATTACCTGGAAGAGTCGCAGAGGCAAAACCCCATGAATCTTTTGAGGAAGAATTGGATGCTGAAATGAGGGGAACTTTAGGATCTTTCTGGGTGGATGAAATAAAATGGACTGAATGGACTTCCTCATCATAATTATCTTGTGATTAAAGATATTGGACCAGTTTGAAGTTTTCTTTTCTCATTTTTAATTATTTTTAATTTAACTTTTTTTGAATTTTTAAAGATATACTTGTAAAGAGCAAACTAAATAAAAATTAAATCCACACAGGTATACCTTTATATTGACTATATTTATACTTCACTTGGGTGAGAACAGAATTGGAACTGTATTCCAGCAAGGCAGTCAATGCCTCCGGAGAGGGGGGAGAATTTTTTTTGAAAGAAAGACTAACATTGGAATGTTTGGTGGTTAGTCCTGTAAGGAAAAGCCTAATCAGACTGACTTGAGGGTTGCTAATGTAATACTGCTACTGATTTTTCATTATATTGCTTTGTTGGCTTTCAGCCTTTGTTTATAATCAGAATAACGATTCGGAAAATTTGATAATCCTCAATTCTAAGATAGTGACCACTGATTTTTAGAATTGTTAAGACGCTTGCAACATTGGCAAATTCTAATGCGAAGTAACTACTTGTTTAATGAGAAAAGTGAATAGGAGACATGGGTAAGAAAGGATTGTTAACTTCAGCAACACAGACACGGGACAGGCAGCAAAGCTCCCTTTGTATCAAAGGAGAACGAGATTTTTATTCATTCGGCTTTGAAGCCTTGTTAAGATAAGCACCTGCCTGAGAAAGACCACAGCCTGGAACTGAGCCAGTGCGCTTTCTGTAATCGAGTTACGAGAGCAACAGATGTTTTTGAAGGTTGAGTTATTTTCACCCATGCCAATCATTCTAGCACAAATCTGTAGCTGCAATGACAGAACATAATCAAATCAGTATTGATTGATACATAATCAAAGACACCTTTTGATGTAAATATGTAATGTAGAAATGTGCAAATTGTCACATCGTCGGGGTGAGAGAAATGTATAAAAAGTGGCAGTTTGTAATGAGAATTTAGTCGCGGCCTGAAATACTGAGCTCAAAATTGTAACATGTTTCTGTTCCCAAACCATCAGGTGTGGTTGGAAGTACTATCTTTTATGTATCGGCAGCTTGGGAACCACAGGGTGAATATGTCAAAATATGTAAGTGGGTGGAACAATTGCAGCTGAATTGTAATACGGACAAGCGTACAATACTGCACGTAAGAAGAAAAAATGAGTGACACACATACTCCATGAATGGTGTTGAAATACTTTAAGGATGGAGTTGAAAGAGATTTAGAATTCTTAGTAGATTCGAGATTCAACATCTCCCACCACTGCAGAGCAGCAATAAACAAAGCAAATTGAAAGCTGAACTATATAGCGATCACAGTACAGAGCAGAAGCAAAATACTGCGGATGCTGGAAATCTGAAATAAAAACAGAAAATGCTGGAAATACCTGCTGAGTATTTCCAGCATTTTTTTCCTGTTTTTATTACAGTACAGAGCGGCATTTTTGGAGCGCTGTCTTGCATCAGCGTTTGCCGTTAAAAGTCTGTATTTTTCTTATCTCCAGAAACCCGGGTTGGGGCTTGCCTGAGAATTCCCCCCCAAAAAAAATTGTTTTTGCACTTGTGGGGTTAGAGCTTTTTTTTACTAAACTGGGTGCACAGAGATTTAAAAAAAAGTTTTATTCTAGGCAGGAGAACATATAGAACGGAAGAAAATAACATCTAGTAGGGGCAGTGTGTGGGCTCTGAAGAAAATCTGAAACAATTAAAGTGGCCCTCTGATTCAAATACCAGACAGAACAAATTGAAAATGAGGAAGAGTAAGAAAGAAAGTCAGATAGAACATTTTAATTCAAAGGGGAATGGATCTGTGGGATAAGCCACCAAAGAACATCACTGAAGTGGATAATATACATAATTGTCAACCATAGAATCACAATGATACAGCACAAAGAGCCTGTGCTGGCTCTTTGAAAGAGCTATCCAATTAGTCCCACCTGCTCTTTTTATTCCTTTTCAAGTATTTACCCATTTCCATTTTGAAAACCACTTTTTTAAAGTTATTTTGAAAAACCAGCTGCTTTTTGTGTCAATACTCAGCTTTTTCAGTTCCCAGTTCCTGCTAGTGGCTGGAAATCATCTGGTGTCAGGAAGTTGGGAGAACGACAAAAAGCAGCTTTAGAACCTTGTTGAAGTCAAATGGGACTGATATTGTGCAAGGAGGTCTCGTGATATGTTGTGACGGTTAAAGTGGACAGAAGGAAGCCAGGGGCGAGCAGCCCATTTCCCAATCAAGGTCAAGTGGAGTCCTCGGGTAAAACAAAATGTGGGGGAACAACTGGACCAAAATGTATAGATGTACTTCAGTTGCCATTTTGAAGACATACATTCTGTCCTTATGACAGACAGCAGTGTCATTGCAGCACCTGCATCAACAGGAAGGTGTAATTACAGCATGATGAGTATACAGAGACAGTTTTCATTATAAATGTAGATGTACGGATTTATAATGGAAAAAGTTGACAGGAAGTGCATGCAGACGTAAGATTTCAATCTCCAGCCATGTGCCGACTGATACGCTGCTCCCGGACTCGCCCTCCAGAACTGTCTCCGAACATGGACGTTGGTTCCTCGATGCTCCAAGCTGACTCCACCCTGTCTACAAGTCAACTTCATCCTGCCACAGGACCTGCAACTTTCGCATAGCGTCTCTTCCCTGTCCTCTGTTTACATAAGAAATAGGAGCAGTAGGCCATTTGGCCCCTCGAGCCTGCTCCGCCATTCAATAAGATCATGGCTGATCTGATCTTGGCCTCAACTGCACTTCCCTGCCCACTCCCCGTAACCCTTGACTCCCCTGTAGCTCAAATATCTGTCTATCTCAGTCTTGAATATATTCAATGACTCTGCCTCCACAGCTCTCTGGGGTAGAGAATTCCAAAGATTCACGACCCTCTGAGAGAAGAAATTCCTCCTCATCTCCGTTTTAAATGGACGACCCCTTATTCTGAAACTATGTCCCCTAGTTCTAGATTCCCCCATGAGGGGAAACATCCTCCCTGCATCAACCCTGTCAAGCCCCCTCAGAATCTTATATGTTTCAATAAGATCATCTCTCATTCTTCTAAACTCCAATGAGTATAGGCTCAACCTTTCCTCATAAGACAACCCCTTCAACTCAGGAATCAACCTAGTGAACCTTCTCTGACCTGCCTCCAATGCAAGTATATCCTTCCTTAAATAAGGAGACCAAAACTGTATGCAGTACTCTAGGTGTGGTCTCACCAACGCCCTGTACAGTTGTAGCAAGACTTCCCTACTTTTATACTCCATCCCCCTTGCAATAAAGGCTAATATTCCATTTGCCTTCCTAATGACTTGCTGTATCTGCATGCTAACTTTTTGTGTTTCATGTACGAGGACACCCAGATCCCTCTGTACCGCAGCATTCTGTAGTCTCTCTCCATTTAAATACTATTTTGCTTTTTTATTCTTCCTACCGAAGTGGATAACCTCACATTTTCCCACATTATACTCCATCTGCCAAATTTTTGCCCACTCACTTAACCTATCTATATCTCTTTGCAGACTCTTTGTGTCCTCCTCACAACTTGCTTTCCCACCTATCTTTGTATCATCAGCAAATTTGGCAACAGTACACACGGTCCCTTCATCCAAGTCATTAATATAGATTGTAAATAGTTGAGGCCCCAGCACTGATCCCTGTGGCACCCAACTAGTTACAGTTTGCCAACCTGAAAATGACCCATTTATTCCGACTCTCTGTTTTCTGTTAGTTGGCCAATCCTCTATTCAATCTAATATATTACCCCCAACACCGTGAGCTCTTATCTTGTGCAGTAACTTTTTATGTGGCACCTTATCGAATGCCTTCTGGAAATCCAAATACACTGCATCCACCCTGCTCGTTACATCCTCAAAGAACTCTAGTAAATTTGTCAAACAAGATTTCCCTTTCATAAAACCATGTTGACTCTGCTTGATTGTATTATGATTTTCTAAATGTCCTGCTATTACTTCCTTAATAATGGATTCCAGCATTTTCCCAATGACAGATGTTAGGCTAACTAGCATATAGTTTCCTGCTTTCTGTCTCCCTCCTTTCTTAAATAGGGGTGTTACGTTTGCGGTTTTCCAATCCGCTGGGACCTCTCCAGAATCCAGGGAATTTTGGTAGATTACAACCAACGCATCCACCTTGGAAAAGCCTACAGCTACCCTCTGTGCCTCTCTTGGCATTATCCGAAGGACAAATCTAGGCACCCATCCCTTAACCACTCCCTCCATATAAACTCTCCTTCCCATAAATACTACCTATACCTTGCCATCTCATAACCCTCTCTACATCCATCGTCTCGATCATAGACAACACCATCTCAGACCACTTCCTTGTAAACCTCACCACCCATATCGCCCCCCCGCTTCCACTTCTTTCAGCGTCCATCCCTGGAATAAATGCTCCCCCAAGTCACTTACAACTGCAAATTTGAACTCCTAACTGTCTAGCCTTTTGCCCTATATTTGCCACAACAGTTCTGCAGCTGTTGATCTCCTCAACCACCCCTCCAGCTTTGATGCCCTTGTCCCTAATAAAACAATTAGTCTCCCACCCCGGTCGTTCCCCCCAGTGTGACCCCCATCTTCACTCCCTCAAGTCTAAGGGACTTCAGCATACCTGGCACACAACTGTTTTTCATCCATCGCCAGATCTGGCTGGACCGAATTAAGCACTATTGGACCTTGCTCTCCTCTGCCAAAACCAGTTACTACTCCAAGATCATCCTGGAAAGAAAAGATAACCCCCAGCTCCTTTTCTCCACTACCAATCCATCTCCTGAGATCCTTTACCCTGCCCCGCCACACTCACCTCCAACAACCAGCGCAAGGAGCTTATAGACTTCTTTGTTACTAAGACTGAGAACATCCGTTCAGCTCCCTCTGCTGCATCCCCCCCTTTCCCCTCATGCCAAACCTCCCCCAAGGTTACCCCCTGCCCTAACTCTGCATGCCCTCTATTTCCACCTCCATAACATCGCCTGCCTCCACCCCTGCCTCAGCCCATCTGCTGCTGAAACCGTCATCCTTGTCATCTCCAGACTCAACTATTATAATGCTCTCCTGGCCGGTCTCACAACCTCCACTCTCCATAAACTCCAACTCATCTAAAACTCTGCTGCCTGTATCCTATTCCGCAACAAGTTTGGCTCACTCATCACCTCCGTGCTCGCTGACCTACATGGGTCTCCCAGTGTCTCAAATTGAAAATTCTCATCCTCGTGTTCAAATCCCTTCGTGGCCCCTTCCCATCTTTGTAACCTTCTCCAGCCGTACAACCCTCCAAGAACTCTGCGTTCCTCCAACTCTGTCCTCTTGCGCATCCTGAAATCTGATCGCCCTACCATTGGCGGCTATGCCGTCAGCAATCTTCAGCCCTGAACTCTGGAATTCCCTCCCTAAAACTCTCCACCTTCCTCTCCTCCTTTAAAACCTGCCTCTTTGACCAAGCTTGGAGGCACCCCTCCAAATATCGCCTTCTTTGGCTTGATGTCGAATTTTAACATAAGAACATAAGAACATAAGAACATAAGAAATAGGAGCAGGAGTAGGCCAATCGGCCCCTCGAGCCTGCTCCGCCATTCAATAAGATCATGGCTGATCTGATCCTAACCGCCAATCTACTATCTATCACAGAACCATCTCCTGCATCTAACAGAATTGCACACACGAAATAGGAGCAGAATCAGGCTACACAGTCCCTGGGCCCGCTCCACTACCCACAGGGCCATGACCGATCCGAACCTAGACTCATGTCCAAATTCCTGCCCGCTCCCCGTAACCCTTAATGCCCTTTACTTCTAGGAAACTGTCTATTTCTGTTTTAAATTTAATTAATGTTGTAGCTTCTACAGCTTTTTGTGGCAGCATATTCCATGGACCTACCACCCTCTGAGTGAAGTAGTTCCTCCTCATCTCAGTTTTGAAAGAGCAGCCCCTTATTCTAAGACTATGTCCCCTAGTTCTCGTCTCACCCGTCATCGGGAACATCCTCCCCGCATCCACCCGATCCAACCCCTTCACAATCTTATATGTTTCAATAAGATCGCCTCTCATTCTTCTGAACTCCAATGAGTAGAGTCCCAATCTACCCAACCTCTCCTCATATGACGACCCCCTCATCCCCGGGATTAACCGAGTGAACCTTTTTTGCACTGCCTCGAGAGCAAGGATGTCTTTCCTTAAGTAAGGACACCAAAACTGTATGCAGTATTCCAGGTGCGGTCTCACCAATACCTTGTACAACTGAAGCAATACCTCCCTATTTTTATATTCTATCCCCCTAGCAATGAAAGCCAACATTCCATTTGCCTTCTTAATCACTTGCTGCACCTGCATACTAACCTTTTGAGTTTCGTGCACCAGGACCCCCAGATCCCTTTGCACTTCAGTACTCTCCAGTTTCTTGCCATTAAGATAATAAATTGCTCTAGGATTTTTCCTGCCAAAGTGCATCACCTCACACTTTCCAGTGTTGTATTCCATCTGCCAAATCTCTGCCCACTTACTTAGCCTGTCTATGTCCCCTTGCAGGTTTTTTATGTCCTCCTCACTCACTACTTTCCCTCCCATCTTTGTATCATCTGCAAATTTTGATATGTTACACTTGGTCCCTTCCTCCAAATCGTTAATATAGATTGTGAAGAGTTGGGGACCCAGCACTGACCCCTGTGGAACACCACTAGTTACTGATTGCCAGTCTGAGAATGAACCATTTATCCCAACTCTTTGCTTTCTGTTAGATAGCCAATCCTCTAACCATGCCAGAATATTACCCCCAATCCCGTGATTTTTTACCTTAAGCAATAATCTTTTGTGTGGCACCTTGTCAAATGCCTTTTGGAAGTCTAAATACACTACGTCCACTGGTTCCCCTTTATCCACTCTATATGTTACTTCCTCAAAGAACTCCAGCAAATTTGTCAAACATGACTTCCCCTTCGTAAAACCATGCTGACTTTGTCCTATTAAATTATGATTATCCAAATGTCCTGTTACTGTTTCCTTAATAATGGACTCCAAAATTTTACCTACCACAGATGTTAGGCTAACCGGTCTATAGTTACCAGCCTTCTGTCTACTGCCCTTTTTAAATAAGGGTGTTACATTAGCAGTTTTCCAGTCTGCCGGGACCTTAGCGGAATCCAGGGAGTTTTGAAAAATTATTACCAATGCATCTACAATCCCTACCGCCACTTCCTTCAAGACTCTAGGATGTAAGCCATCAGGTCCAGGTGATTTATCCGCCTTGAGTCCCATTATTTTACCGAGTACCACTTCCTTAGTGATTTTGATCGTGTTTAGCTCCTCTCCCCCTATAGCCCCCTGTTTGTCCAGTGTTGGGATATTCTTAGTGTCCTCTACTGTAAAGACTGATACAAAATATTCATTCAGTGTTTTTGCCATCTCCATATTTCCCACCATTAATTTCCCGGTCTCATCCTCTAAGGGACCAACATTTACTTTAGCCACCCTTTTTCTTTTTATATAACTATAAAAACTCTTACTATCTGTTTTTATATTTTTTGCTAATTTACTTTCATAATCTATCTTCCCTTTCTTAATCAATCTTTTTGTTATTTTTTGCTGCCTTTTAAAGTTTTCCCAATCCTCTGTCCTCCCACTAGATTTCGCTACCTTATATGCCCTTGTTTTTAGTCGAATACTATCCTTAATTTCTTTACTTAGCCACGGATGACTGTCCTTTCTTTTACACCCTTTTCTTTTCAGTGGAATATATATTTTTGGAAGTTGTAAAATAACTCCTTGAATGTACACCACTGATCATGTGTCGTCTTACCCTTTAATCTATTTTCCCAATCCACTCTACTCAATTCCGCTCGCATACCTTCATAGTCTCCTTTATTCAAGCTTAGCACGCTTGTTTGAGATCCAACCTTCTCACCCTCTAATTGAATATGGAATTCAACCATGTTATGGTCACTCATTCCAAGGGGATCCTTTACTAGGACATTTTTAATTAATCCTGTCTCGTTACACAGGACCAGATCTAAGGTTGCTTGCCCCCTGGTCGGTTCAGTTACATACTGCTCAAGAAACCCATCCCTAATACACTCAATGAACTCATCCTCAAGGCAGCCCTGCCCCATTTGATTTGTCCAATTAATATGATAGTTAAAATCCCCCATAATTATAGATGTTCCCTTATTACATGCCTCAACTATTTCCTGATTGATACTCCGTCCAATAGAGTTGCAACTGTTCGGAGGCCTATAGACTACGCCCACTAATGTTTTTTTCCCCTTATTATTCCTTATCTCCACCCAAACTGTTTCATTATCATGATTTTTTGACCCAATATCATTACTCTGTATTACAGTGATTCCTTCCTTTATTAACATAGCCACCCCACCTCCCCTTCCTTCCTGCCTGTCCTTCCTGATCGTTAAATAACCTGGTATGTTTAATTCCCAGGCATTGTCACCCTGCAGCCATGTTTCTGTAATGGCCACAATATCATAACCATATGTAGTTATTTGTGCCATTAACTCGTCTATTTTGTTACGAATGCTACGTGCATTCAGATAGAGAACTTTCAAATATGCTTTGTGGCACTTAGTTCCTGCTTTTTCACTTTTTACCAGTTTACCTTTTACTCCACACACTCTGTCCCTTCCTGCCACGCTCTGATTTGTGATTCCCCTACTGCTACCTATGTCTATGACCCTCTCTGTTGTCATTTTTATTTTTTGCTCTCTTGAAACCTCCCCCCCACTAATTAGTTTAAAGCCCTCTCCACAGCCCTAGTTATTCGATTCGCCAGGACACTAGTCCCAGCACTGGCCAAGTGAAGTCCGTCCCAACGGAACAGCTCTCTCCTGCCCCAGTACTGGTGCCAGTGTCCCAAGAAGCAAAACCCATTTTTCCCACACCAGTCTTTGAGCCACGCATTCAACTCCCTGATTTTATTTACCCTAGCCAAATTTGCTCGTGGCTCAGGTAGTAATCCAGAGATTATTACCCTCGAGGTTCTGCTTTTTAATTTGGCCCCTATGCTACTGTGAAGTGCATTGGGATTTTTTTTACATTAAAGATGCTTATATAAATGGAAGTTGTGGTTGTATTTATAATATAGGCATACAATTTCATTGCCAAATCAATTACTTTTGACCAAATGCTGAATCACAGTGGATTTTAATATGCTGGAAAATGCACCGAAACAAGTGACAACAATCTAAATCTCCTGGAGTGACGTGCCACCTAGATTCCCCCTACAAATACATTTTGTACCATTAGAGCTCCCCCCCCTCCACCTTCAAAAAAAAATGTCTAAAGCCAAAACCAGTGCTGCCGAACAATGCCAGTAGGACTGGCGTAAAACTGGTTTTTTCTTGGTTTATTGGAATAAGTGTTATCTGTAGCATTTAATTGGATTATGATGGTGCTATGTGTTTGTTCACTGTGGTGTTGAAATGGTTTTTGTTTTATGTGGAATTAACTTTGAGATTTATTATTTTAAATCGAAAAAGTTGTGTGGTATTGTTTAAGGGTATTTGTACTGTAAACATTATTGATTATTTGTAAAATTAATCATTGCATTTATATTAACTATAAGGCTGTTTTTAAGGCTTTATTTTTTTACTGTGATGGATGAATGTAATGGATTTACTATGTAATGGATTTACTATGTAATTGATGAGTTGTATAAGTATTATTGTATTTGAATAAAAAAGATTTCTCCAAAAAAAAAACAGTGCTGCTCCACACTTCACTACTTGCTCTGTTGGGTCTACTCTTTTGCTGGGGTGATTAACCACTTAGTCTGTAAATGAACATAACTTTAAAAGAACCTGAACAAATTAAATTAAGATTGTGTTGGCCGGGCTGATGATGCCCACCGGTCGCGGAAGGCCTGAAGCGTCTACTGTTGGGTGTAACCCACCACACTGTCCCGCAGCGGCGCGGATCTCCCGAGGGTTGTTTTTTGTTTCTGGCCGGCCGGTTCAAGAGGAGCGCACACAGGGACCTTTGGCGCAGGCGCACTTGGAGCGTGGAGCGTCGTGGCCGTTTTGAAAATAACGAAAGTTTCGCGCGAGGCGGAGAGCGAGCGGACGATGGGTGGGAAAAACAAACAGCGAACCAAAGGCAACGTGCGGGTAAGGGACTGGCACCGGTCGGCTGGTTATCGGCGGCCCGATTGATGCCCCGCACCAGGCTCCGTGTAAACTGGTCCTTCCCGACAATCTCACACTGAGACAGCGCAGCAGGAGGCCAATCGGCCCGTCGTGACGGCTCCGGCTCTTTGAAAGACTCTTTCCCTGCACCCTTGACAGTTTTTCCCCCCTTCAAGTATTTTATCCTGACCTCTTTCCCCCTCCCCTCGGTCACCCACACTTGGTCCTCCTGTGTTTTAAAGGGATAAAAAACTTGCATCTATCTATCTATCTCTATCTCTATCTCTCTCTCTCTCTCTATATATATATATAGATCTCAGGACGTCCCAAAGCGCTTTGCAGCCAATGAAGTGGTTTTTTGTTGTTGAAGTGTAGTCACTGTTGTAAAATGTAGGAAAGGCAGCAGCCAATTTGTGCACAGCAAGATCCCACAAACAGCACCGTGATGATGACCAGATCATCTGTTTTAGTGATGTTTGGTCGAGGGCTAGAACGCCAGGGAGAACAACCCTGGTCTCCTCCGAAAGTGCCACGGGATCTTTTACGTCCATCTGAGAGAGCAGACGGGGGGCCTCGGTTTAACATCTCCTCCGAAAGACGGCACCTCCCACAGTGCAGCACTCCCTCAGTACTGCACTGGGGTGTCAGCTCAGATTTTGTGCTCAAGTACCTGAAGTGGAGCTGCTCCACAATGCCTCCACCATCCACTTTCAAACATGGAAACACAGCTTTCAGGGGCACTGGGGAAGTTAGCAGCTGGGGCCTTTGCTGGGATGTAGACTGGATTGTTTTGTGGCAAGTGGTTATTAAGAAGACACTGCTCTTTTTGGACCATGTGCAGTCCTGTTACTCTGGAGCCACCATAGTCAGTGTCACCATAGCTCCATGGTAAATGTACTATTGGTGGTTTGTTGAGGCTGACAGGAAGATTTGAGTTTGATCCCTGGTTTGTGCTGAGTTGGCTGATTGCTAAATGATAGCTGAACCAGTGCTACAATTGGCTTTGCTGCCTCTCTGCCTGAGCTGGGGTTCATGATCATTCTCCAGTGACCTATGCTATGAGTATATGTACATGTTGGTTTAGGATATGATTGGACAGTAATGCCCTGCATGATCAAATAGCCTGCTGACAATGATTGAGCTAAGATGTGAAGAATGGCCACCTTGGGTGAGCTCCTGAAGTTGCCCAACATGAGTGTCGGCATCCAAAAAGAAACCTCTGGGCTTCAGAATCAGGAAGTGCTAAGGAAGAGGGCGGCTGCTGCTTGTGGAAGTGTACCCCAGCAATGTCTTTAGGAAGGGTGCAAAAGAGGGAGGAAGTTGAAGAAATCAGGTTGGCTCCACTGCTAAGGTCCAACCATACCAGTATCCCTGATGTTTCCCAAGCCTGTGTTATCTACATAAATGTATGGTGTAACAAAAGTTGCTTTCTTTTATTGACAGTGCTTGGATTCTGCTGAAGGGTTGCATAGTAATATAATTGATTAGATACCTCTAGCATACTAGATACCTCTAGCATACTAATGAATAACAGTAGCTATGTACAGATCTTATGGATGTAGCACACACATACCAAGGAGTAGTAGTGGAAGAGTGCAGTGTCCCTTGTTTTTCAGTATACCTGCTTTCTGCCTTGAAACCTTCCACATTGTCCATATTTCATCATGGACGTAGTTGTTTCCTGCAGATTTCCTTCCCACTTTCTGCTTCTGAATCCCAGACGTTTTCTGGATGCTAACACTCATGCTGGACAACTCCAACTTTCCTCAGGACAGCAGTCCATTCATTTGTAGATGCTTTTTGTTACAATGGCTCACCTTACTACAAAGGAGCAAGCCTTCAGCTTCGTGGTAGCCCTCCCACCCTCTAGTCAGAAGGTGCAGGGTTGGACCCTCGCTCGAGACAGTCCCGGTGAGTGGAGACCGGAGCTCCCGCTCTAAATTCTGTCTTCACTCGCGTCTGATGGGTGTAGGTGACCCACCTCATCGTATGGATTGTGGGAGTCCATAAAACCCTCTAGGTGTATACGACCATCCACCCTATCGGCCTGTATAAAGGTGGTTATGGCCGTAGAGGAGCGTTCACCTTGTGGCCTGTCAGACTGTTAATCAGCCTGTAAATCCTTCCACTGCTTCACACTGTACTCTAAGGGAATAGTGTGAAAATATAAAAACAACAAACGTCGTAAAGATCACAATTAAAGGCACTAGCCAATGCTAGGAATGTGATCTTCAAATAAGGTGTCAGAATCAAGACCACCAGTTACTGTATCATGACTGTGGTCCTGGGTGAAAGTATTACATTCAAACACACTAACAAGCTGTGTTCAACACGGACAGGTGAACTTTAGTAGTCATTATGTAAATATACTAAATTGAGCCGCACGCTGTCTGTAATAAAGTAGTTTACAATACTGGGAAGAAAGGATAGTAGCCAAAGTGGTTGGAGAAACATATGTTACATAGGTCTGTGGGTTTACATTTTGTGATTCAGTTTCCACTGTAATTTAAAAAGTTAAATTATGATTTTTGTACCATTAGTTCACTTTTTTTTGCATAAATAATATAATCTTTCTTTGTAAATTATCCCCCATCCTCAGTCCACCTAACTACTGTGAAATGCCCAGTCTCACAGCCAGCTACCAGACCACTGCCAGTGTCACCTGTGGCCAGCTGCAAGGAGGTGCTGAATGTCGAGGCATGACTATGCCCTATGTGGTTTTTTTCCCCCTTTTCTCCTTCCCCCCTGAGATGCTGTAGCCTCCATTTAGCACAGCACAGATTGGGAACTGAACAGAGCAGAGATTGAAGCTGTGTTTGTCTTACTCTAGCACTAAGTGCTCCTAAGGCTTAGTGCCACCACCCTAACTATTTACACTTCTTGGTAAATCTGTGCTATATAAATGCCAGTTGTTATAAAATGACTCTTTTTAATGTCCTCCAGCAGTTTGCAGGAGTTGGAGTCAAACATCGTGCAGGCTTAGTTTGGCTCCTAAGGAAGTTTGCATAAGATTAATTTGATTTGCTTTGTTTTTACAGCCGTCCAGCAGTGGAAAAGCAGCTGAGCTGCTGGCTAAAGACAAGGGAACGGTTCCTGGCTTTATGGGATTTGGAGCCACCCAGAATGAACTGAGTTATGTTCCTGCAGTCCAAGGCGTAGAAGAAATAGATAGTTTGGTGGATGCTGACTTCCGAATGGTTCTGCGCAAAATGTCGAAGCGAGATGCAACCACAAAATTAAAAGTATGTTTCACTGTCATCTTCTGCAGAAGCTCATTTTTCTGCAGGTTCCTATATAAGTCATTCCCAGAGGCCATCACGTTGTAAGCCCACTCTGTAAAGTTGTCTTTACAGCTGCGTGTCAAGGACATCTTATGGGGGAAGAGATGCAGCTACCATTTCTGGCATTTTTTCCACAACTCCTTTTTTTTATTAAGAGAGTAGGACAATCCAGCCTAGACAGTTACATGACTGCTTTTGACGTCAGTGGTTGAGAGATATGAACAAGAATCACAAGTCAGCTAGTTTTTATCTCACTCCCTTTTACAACTGTGGTGGAATTATTAGCCAAAGCAGGTGTTCTGGAATTCGAACTTTACTCTCTTGGTTCATGGCTGTAATGATGTAGTTATGCCGAGAAATTAAGTGTTATCATTTACCTTTAGCTCTTTTTGTGTATCTCAATAACTTTTATTTTTAATAGATGATAATAGTGTTTTGTAATACCACTTAACATTTTGATTGGCCAATACTTATAAACAAAATGAAATAGAAAATAATTTTTGAGGTACAATTTAAATACCTGTATTGACAAATATATCTGAGTTACAAATAAAATGTTCTCATTTTCTACCTAAAAAATCAAGGCTAATGGAATTTTGGCCTTTATCTCAAGGGGGTGGGAATTCAAAATTGAGGAAGTGATGCCTCAGTTGTACAGAGCCTTGATCAGATGCCATCTGGAGTACTGCATTCAGTTTTGGGCACCGAACCTCAGGAAAGATGTATAGGCCTTGGAAAGTGTATAATGCAGATTCACCAGAATGATACCCGGGCTTAAAAAGGTTTAATTATGAGGACAGATTGCATAAATGTGGCTTGTATTCGCTTGAATTTAGAAGGTTGAAGGGTGATCTAATCAAGGTGCTTAAAATGATGAAGGGATTCAGTAGGGTAGATACAGAAAAATGATTTCCTCTGGTGGGAGAATCCAGAACAAGAAGGCAAAATCTTAAAATTAGAAATATGCCATTTAGGAGTGAAATACGGAAGCACTTTTTCACACAAAGTGTAATGGAAATCTGGAACTCGCTCCCCCAAAAAGATGTGGATGCTGGGTCGATTGACATTTTCAAGACTGAGATTGATAGATTTTTGTAACGGGTATCAAAGGATATGGAGCAAAAGTGGCTAAATGGAGCTGAGGTACAAATCAGCCATGAGTTAATTGAAGGGCAGAACAGGCTCGAGGGGTTGCATGGCCTACACATGCTCCTATGGCTTTGGTTTAACATCTCATCCAAAAGATGTCATTTTTGACAATGCAACACTCCCTTATTTACTACAGCCTAGATTATGCACTCAAAATGTGTGGGGATAGGGCGGGAAAGCGGTGTTGAGGTCGACGATCTACGATAACCTTATTGAATGGCGGAGCAGGCTCGAGGGGCCGTATGGCCTACTCCTGCTCCTATTTCTCATATTCTTGTATTCCGTGATATCTTTTTAGTCTTGTATTCAGTTGAGTTTTGAGTGGTACATGAGATAGTACAACAATGCTATATTTACTTTTCTGTTTTAAGTTGTCTTGGAGTGCATCAAAGCAGATGGATTATTTAGGTAATTGTGAATTAGGCTTTCTATTTCAAGCTATTCTGGAATTACTGATTACCTGTCATTTAAAAATACGGTATAAAGAGTACATTTAAAAGTTAAGTGTGAAATCATATTTGATACACCACTTATTGCATAGAATGCTGTTCTTTGGAATTATGAAATCCGCTAGTGTTTTTTTCAGTGTGGTGGGGCTTGATTTTTCTAATACTTGAGTTACTCAATAAACACTTACTATTTCTTCTAAGGCTGTACAAGAGTTTGGGACAATGTGCAAAGAGAAAGACCCTGAGAATATAAAAGGAGTTCTTCCTTATTGGTCAAGGATCTACTGCAAAATTTCTTTGGTAAGTTTCTGTGCAGTTCTTTTTTCCCTAATAAGTGAAATCTGCAGTGCCTAGAACTGGGACATGGGCCATGATATTTACAGCGAGGCAGGGAGGGTGCTGTAGTGCGAGGAAGAACCGGGGACGTGGAGGTCCTGCTGATTTTAATGGCAGAACCTCATTATAATTTTTTTTCTTCCGTTTCGAGCCTGGCAGCTGGCCAAATTGACAGGCTGGCCGGCTGTTGGGTGGGAAAACCAGCCGCAGGAGGTCGTAGCTGGGGACCCTTGAGGGTGGTCCCTGGCAATTGGGAGGGAGCGAGAGATCGGTGCTTGGAGGGGGTGGGAGGTCGGCGGAGAGAGCGGCTGCAATTGGCAGAAGTGAGGCCTAGGCTTCGTTGAGGGGCCGGGGGAGCACTCGCCTTTTGAGCCGCCAGCTCTTCGCTTTTACTGCCGGTTTCCCGAGCCCCGGGAATCTGCATCGCCACTGTTAAATTGGCTCCCAATTGCACTGTGGGAGCCTGATTTAAATACGTTAATGAAGTGGAGATTCAGGAGAAACTTCTTTACCCAGAGAGTGATAAGAATGTGGAACTTGCTACCACAAGGAGTAGTTGAAGCGAATAGCATAGATGCATTTAAGGGGAAGCTAGATAAACACATGAGGAAGAAAGGCATTGAAGGTTATACTGATGGGGTTAGATGAAGAGGGGTGGGAGGAGGCTTGTATGCAGCATAAACACTGGCATAGACCAGTTGGGCTAAATGACCTGTTTCATAGAAAAATAGGAGCAGGAGTAGGCCATTCGGCCCTTCGAGTCTGCTCTGCCATTCAATATGATATTGGCTGATCCGCTATCTCAATACCATATTCCCGCTCCCTCCCCATACCCCTTGATGCCTTTTGTGTCTAGAAATCTATCTGTCTCCTTCTTAAATATATTCAGTGACTTGGCCTCCACAGCCTTCTGTGGTAGAGAATTCCACAGGTTCACCACCCTCCTGAGTGAAGAAATTTCTCCTCATCTCAGTCCTAAATGTCCTACCCCTTATCCTGAGACTGTGACCCCCCCAGCCAGGGGAAACATCCTCCCTGCATCCAGTCTGTCTAGCCCTGTCAGAATTTTATACGTTTCAATGAGATCCCCTCTCATTCTTCTAAACTCTAATGAATACAGGCCTAGCTGACCCGATCTCTCCTCATAAGACAGTCCTGCCATCCCAGGAATCAGTCTGGTGAAACTTCGCTGCACTCCCTCTATGGCAAGTATATCCTTTCTTAGGTAAGGAGACCAAAACTGCACACAGTACTCCAGGTGTGGTCTCACCAAGGCCCTGTATAACTGTAGTAAGGCATCCTGGCTCCTGTATCAAATCCTCTTGCAATGAAGGCCAACATACCATTTGCCTTCCTAACTGCTTGCTGCACCTGCTTGTTTGCTTTCAGTGACTGGTGTACAAGGACACCCAGGTCCCTCTGTACATCAACATTTCCCAATCTATCACCATTTAAATAATACTCTGCCTTTCTGTTTTTCCTACCAAAATGGATAACTTCACATTTATCCACGTTATACTGCATCTGCCATGTATTTGCCCACTCACTCAACTTGTCTAAATCGCCTTGAAGCCTCTTTGCATCCTCCTCACAACTCACAGTCCCACCTAGTTTCGTGCCGTCAGCAAACTTAGAAATATTACATTTGGTTCCCTCATCCAAATCATTGATATATATTGTGAATAGCTGGGGCCCAAGCACTGATCCCCGTGGTACCCCACTAGTCACCGCCTGACACCCCGAAAAAGACCCATTTATTCCTACTCTCTGTTTCCTGTCTGTTAACCAATTTTCAATCCATGCCAGTATATTACCCCCGATCCCATGTGCTTTAATTTTGCACACTAACCTCTTATGTGGGACTTTATCAAAGGCCTTCTGAAAATCCAAATACACCACATCCACTGGCTCTCCCTTATCTATTCTACCAGTTACATCCTCAAAAAACTCCAGTAGGTTTGTCAAACACGATTTCCCTTTCATAAATCCATGTTGACTTTGTTTAATCCCGTTGATATTTTCTAAGTGTCTTGTTATCACGTCCTTTATAATAGACTCTAGCATTTTCCCTGTTACTGATGTTACGCTAACCGGTCTGTAGTTCCCTATTTTCTCTCCCTCCTTTTTTAAATAGTGGGGTTACATTTGCCACCCTCCAATCTGCAGGAACTGTTCCATAATCTATAGAATTTTGGAAGATGACAACCAATGCATCCACTATTTCCATGGCTACCTCTTTTAGTACTCTGGGATGCAGATTATCAGGCTCTGGCGATTTATTGGCCTGTACATTCTATTCTATAAGTGTCCCGCTTCTCCACGGCGGGATGCTTGCACGACATGAAACCTGCCGCTGTAAAAACAGCAAAGGGCGCACAAGCGACGGTTTGGGGACACATTCCCTGTTTTAAATTTTTTAAACCCTCCTCCGCACCCTCTGCAGCCCGTCTTTTAGGGGTGGGGGTGGGTGGTGGTGCGGATAATATCGAGGCCATTGAGTCTGCAAATCAGTAACATAATTTTTTTTGTAAAAGCAACACGGATAATGTCTAATATTATTGTAGTTCACATCCACCACACAAGGGAGCATAGTGTTGTATTCCAAATTTAAGAACATTTCTTATGTAACTACATTGTTCTGAAGTCCAAATTTGTTACTCACATACTACTGTACATTCCTCTATACTTGTTATATTTAATGGAGTGACTGCTGCCAACGACCAGAAGCTGCGCAGAAGACTTCCCCTGTTTTTGTCCCTTTATTTAGCAGTTTCACACCACATGCCATTCTTTTTTCAGGAAGGTAGACAAGCAACCTGCTGCCAGGCCTCTGCCAATCCTGCTATTGAGCCAGTCATTAGGAGGAGCATGACAGAGCCTGGGATAATTCAGTCAGTGTGTTGTGTTTCTGTACTTGATTTTTTTTGATTCAAACATTTTCACTTCAAACATTTTCTCTCCAAATTGGCAATTCTCTTTCTTAACACGTGCTTCTAGTGAGAACATAGCATGTAGAAAATCTTGGATGCAAATCTGTGTCCTGCCACTTACTACCTCCATTTATCATATGATTTTATAAACCTATACAGTCATAAATTACAGCGCAGAAGGCGGCCATTCGGTCTGTCATGCCTGTGCAGGTGCTGGCTCATTAACTGGAAATATTTACTTTAATCTCACTTCTCTGCCCTTTCCTGCAGCCTTTTATATATTGTTTTCAAGTACTGAATTCAGTAACATTTTAAATTATGTATAGCCTGTACTTCAATAGCCACTTGTGGTAATTCATTTTGTGTTCTAATAACCCTCTGTGTGGAAAAAAATCTTTTCACTTCCCCTTTTATTCTTCTAATGATAATCCTGTTTATGCCCTTTTGTAACCTTTTGAGACATTTACAAATTCATCTAGAAGGGATTTGGGTTTAATTTTTATTACTGATATAAAGTCAGGTTCATTTTATAAAGGATTAAATTCCACAGAGTTATACATGCCATTTAGAATGTTGTTTAGGTTGGGAGCCAGGTAGAATACCAGATGAAACAGCAATCATATTGTGTACTCTCACATGCCCTATTAGTTTTGAGACAATGGGAAGTTGTTGAGGACATCCCAGAACCGTTGACACGCTAATGCTAAAACTGGCTTGCTTTCATTCATTATGCCTGGCAGAGGGGCTTAGCGGAACAGACAGTGTAGTTGCTGTGAGCTCCCTGTGATCTTTCTGTTCTTCTACTGTAAGAATCATACCTGTCACAGTTAAGGCCGTTTTGAAATTGTTTGGTAAAGGTAATATCCCTTCAAATGCTGAAAATTTCAACATTTACTGTGTATTCGAAAACAAAGATATGCTTTGAGTAAATTCAAACTGAAAGATTTCTTGGATTACAATATCTGCCGATTTGTGTTGCTGCAAAAGATTGGTCTGTAATTTGCAGTCAGCAGCAAACCGCCCACCGCTGACCTCGAAGAAAGCTGCCCACAGAGATCTCGCGATCTGTGTCAAAAACATGAGGTTTCTCAACGTGTAATTGGTTGTAGCGCTGTGAATAGGGGACTCCTAGAGTGATGCAGCAGTGATGTCATCAAGCTGTCTAAGCAGTCAATCACTGAAGAATTCTCACAGACAGCAAATCAGGAAATAAAAAGCCGCTTTTATTCTCACTTTTTAAAAATGTTAGAGAGCGAAATAAAGATTGAGACTTTCACATGGAGATAAGATGGAACAAACTTTAAAAAAAATATAATGGAGAAATTTGACATTCCACAAATATAAAAATTAGTTTTGCAGGGCCAGAACAGTTGTTTAGCAGTCAATATGCTATTAAAACCCCAGTTACACCTAATGGGGTATTTAACAGTGATATTAGCTTGGAAAAGCTCAAATTTTCATCAGTTCCACTGATTTCACTGATTGCCGGCCATGGGGGATGGTAGGCACGTCCACAGTGCAGCCTGTGTTGGAGCAGTGAGTGAGTGACTGACCGCAACTTCAGGACTTCCACGTTTAGGTGCATGTGCGCTAAATCCTGAAATTGGTTCAGTTACTTACTGGATAAACTTGCTGACCTATTGGGGGGAATTTTAACCTAAAAGAACGAATGGGTTTGGGTCGGTGGGAAGTTAAAGTGTTAAAAATCTGAATCCCGACCAGAACCCGCATCTAACCCGCCCACTTCTGATTTTGAACGGAGGTGGGATGGGGGGTGGGCAGCCAACCCGATCCCTGGAGGCTGGTCATCAATTTAAGTATTATTATGAGGCTGGAAGCCTCTGATTTAACCTCCATTTTGAATTTAACTTTCATTGGTCAGGTTTTACAGGCCTCGTGAAACCCGCCAGCTAAAGTAAGGCAAGGACTGCTGGATCCAGGAGCTGAGTGCCTTTACACTTACCTCCTGGATCCAGCGTCCCTACTTAACCCACTCCCTGCGATTGGAGACCCCCCCCCCCGCCACAGCGAGGCCTCCAATTTCCCCCCCCCCCCACCCCCAAACCATACTCCTCCGGCCCTCCGATGTCTGGCCCCCCGTGCTCCTCCTGGCCCTCTGATAATGCTCCAAACTCCCACCTCCCCACAACCTTCTCCTCCGGCCCCCAATCGTTGCCGATCGCGCGCCTACCAACACGCTCCTCCGACTCCCCCATGCTGCCCCGGGCCCCCCCAATCATACCTGACCCTCCCAACCCCCCTGCTCCTCTGGCCCTCCCCATGCTCTCCCAGCCCCCACACGATCCCTCCCTCCCTCTCTGCGGTCTAGTGCCACATGCCTACCCGCCTGCAGCCAGCCAGCCTTTCAATTTGGCTGGCTGTGGGTGGGAAACAGAGGTTTCCCATGCAAATTAGGCCCTGCCGTTAAATTCTCTTTTCTCCCGGGTTTCCTGACTGCTTCAGAGCTCCCCCACCCCCGCTCCCCAGTAAAATTCAGGCCATTGAGGGGTGCAGGTGAGGAAATGATTTTATGATATTTAAATAACATAAAACCACATATAAACATTTTTACATCTGTTACATTTTCAGGTTGGTTGGTGAAGTGAGGTTGAAACTTTTTATAATGTCCTTCTGTAGTAAATGCACGTTACTAGTTAGATAGTGCTTAAGGCACAGAAGAAAAGACATTCACCCTCTATCGCTTGCTGCCAACCTTTATTCATTGTTGGTCAAACATGTCAGAGAAATACTTAATCTTGGGAATGACAATTTCTGTTTGTTGTTAATTTCCCTCCCACCCAGGACCATGACCGTCGAGTTCGAGAAGCAGTTCAGCAGGCGTTTGAGCCACTCATCCTTCAAGTGAAGCGTAACTTAGCACCTTATTTGAAGAGTATTATGGGGCACTGGCTTATTGCTCAGTGCGATACCTACACTCCGGCAGCCTCAGCAGCAAAAGTAGCATTTCAAGTTGCGTTTCCACTAAATAAGCAGCCAGAAGCTGTGGCTTTTTGTAAAGAAGAAATTATGAGTGTAAGTAAAAAAAACAAAACAACTTCCTTACTGGCATTGCTTGTTAGGTTTTAAATGGCTACCTTTTAGGAATTATACAGAACGTTGTGTTATTGATATGGCTTCTATATTTTAGCTGGAATTGCGAGCAGTACCTGTTCTATTGTTGTGTAATGCTTTTTCTGTGCAGTTAAAAGAGAGGTCGATGATTTTCTTAATTTATGACACATTTGATACAACAAAATATCGGATATTGCCCATCACCAACTGCTTAAATTTGTTTATACTCGTTGCTCATTTTCACTTGCCTTCTCATGTATATTGTATGAACAAAGCCATTAATGTAGCATAACAGACCCAACAATTAGATGAGTGTATAGCATTTGTTCCTTTAACCCCAATCCAAAATGTCAGTTAACCACAAAATTTGATCCAGAATATTTCTAGTGATGGGGGGGGGGTGGGGTGGAGGTTGGGGAAGGGGAGAGAGAGGGGGAGTCAGCACTGGATTATCCAGTGATTTAGCGTACTGCTTTTAACCTTTGGGACATGTGTTTCAATCTAGCATATGCTGATGGGATGAAAGTCTCCTTGCTCTGGCTGGATAGACTTTGTGTGAAATAAGTTTGCGTATTGACAACTCAGGTCCTTGTGGGTGTGAGCCCACAAATTGACCCTAAATTATGAATCTTTGAGAGACCATAAGGGGAAAATTAAAAATATCACTTTAATGTAGTAGAGGGTATTCTTATGAGGTTAGGCTTATGGCAGAGGGAGCTTTACCCTGCATCTAACTGTGCTGTACCTGATCTGAAAGCAATTGATGCTGACACATTGAACAAATGAGAAAATGTTCCATTCCCCAGCACTGACCTGATGCCCTTCATAGAAATCCCCAATATTTTCAAATCTACCGATTAATTCCCATGCTCCCAGTGTACACCCAAATTGAGTTTTAAATTTATGTTTTATACCAAACTGTTTCCCATTTACAGTTTCACTTTTAGTTAACTTTTAAATGGTTAACAAAAAGATGTAAAAAGATTTGATTATAGTGCCATCTATTGGCAAAATTAGATGTTACAGCAAAACAACGATTGACAATAAGCCAGCAACAACATGCATTTATTTAGCACCTTTAACATAGAAAAACATCCCAAGGCACTTCGGAGATGTAATTAGACAAAAATGGATGCTGAGACAAAGAAGGAGATATTAGGTCGGGTGATCAAATGCTTGGTCAAAGTGGTGGTTTTAAGGAGTGCTTTAATTGAGGAGAGGGAGGCAGAGGCAGAGGCAGAGAGCTTTAGGGAGGGAAATCCAGAGTGTAGGACCTAGACGGCTGAAGGCACGGCTGCCAATGGTGGGGCGAAGGGAGGGAGGATGCACAAAAAGCCAAAGTTAGAAGAGCAATACGTCAAAGGGTGATAAATGTACTACATAAGACTATAAGTTCTGAATTTTGGAACTGCAGAAAATTAGAATTCTAAATTTCGATTGTAGTAACTATGTTTACTGCTGAGTTTAAATTTTTAAACTCCTATTCATGCTGGCTCAAGTCAGTGCCTTACAATATAAGTGGACAGTAGTTTCTTAAATTACCAGCTGACGTCATACACTGAGAATTATTCTCCTTTATGGTTTTAGAATATGATGGCTCTTTAGCAATCCCACAGAGTGTTTTAGTCTGAAGACACATAAGATTCTAGTCTCAGTGGAAGCTATCCAGGGAAGTTTCAGTCAGAAACCAAGAGTTGAAAGTTGATTTGCATCAGTCACAAGAACCCATTAATGGCTGGTGTTAGAGTGGTGTTAGGTGGTTTGATCCTGAAAACAGGTGTTCATCATTTTGATTGGGAATGAATAAGGGTATTTTACAGGGAAGGAATGGTGGAAATAAAATTGGGATAAGAAGTTAACAGTCTTTAAAAAACGCTTCCAGGAAAGATGATATGAATTATTCATTTGTGTTTTTGAAATTGTTTGATTAATCACTTTGTTTTGCCAATCACTTTAAGATGTAATGAGGCTCTATAATTACGAAAATGAATACAAAAGGCTGACAGAGAGAAAACTGTATGGGAAGAATGCAAAATGCATAAAGGAATTGCTAGAAAAAATGTGGAGTTAGACACAAGGAAAGAATGACCCACTAAAGATGTCAACCAGCTATTGTATAATGAGAATTGGAAACCAGCATGAAGAAAAAACTTTCAACATTATAATATAAGAAATAGGAGTAGGCCATTCGGCCCTTCGAGCCTGCTCTACCATTCAATAAGATCATGGCTGATCTTCAAGAAAGGAAACAGTGAGAAGATAGTCCAAAACAATGCAGTTTATACACATCTTTTAGACAGTTAACTAAGGATGAAGGGGTAGAGGACACCCCTTCTGATGGCATTTAAAAAGGAAAAGGAAACATAGATGGATGTTAATTGTTGCATTAATTGATAAACTGAATTTCCTGCACAATGTAGAGCAAAAAAAATAGATTTAATTGTATGTTTTATATTATAGCAATAAACTAGATATTATTGTGCTTTGAATGTGAATTTGGCTTTGAATGCCAGGAATTAAGAACAGTAGACCTAAAATGTTATTTTTGAGAGCCTTGTAATCCACAGGTGTTGGCCTTAGCTCAGTGGTAGCACTCTCACCTCTGAGTCAGAAGGGCATGAGTTCAAGACCCACTCCAGAGACTTGAGCACATAATGTAGGCTGAGGAAATGCTGTACTGACTGAGCTGCCTTCTTTTGGATGGGCTGTAAAACTGAGACACCATCTGCCCTCTCAGGTGCATGCAAAAGATCCCATGGGTGATTTTCCCTGCTTAACCCATGGCACTATTCGAAGAAGAGCAGAGGAGTTCACCCGGTGTCCGTAATAAATATTGGTCAGCACACCAATATTTATCCCTCAACCAACTCCCACCATAAAAACCCCAGATTATCTGGGATGTGGCCATGCACAAATTGTCTGCCATGTTTGCCTCTACATAACAGTGATTACAATTCAAAAGTTTTACAGGAAACTTTTGTTTATCCGGCACCCAAATATCCGGAATTCTCACTTAACCGGCAAAAATCATCCTCCGAAAACTCCTCTCAAATAACCGGCAATGTTGCCGAGTCGCAGTTGAGTCTCCGCGAACGCCGAGTACTCCGAAAACTCCTCTCAAATAACCGGCAATGTTGCCGATCCCGAGTCCAAGTCCGAGTCCGCGAACGCCGATTTAGTCAGTAGGGGTAGTTTTCAAAAGTGCCACTACTCGGCCTCCTGGCGCTGTCGGAAGTATACTGCACATTTCTTGATTTATTTATTTTTCTTTGTTAAAAATAGCCTCGGTAGATATAACTCTCCGTTATCTGGTACTTTCGATAAACCGGCACCACGCCGGTCCCGTCGGTGCCGGTTAATAAAGAGTTTCCTGTACTATACTTCATTGTCTGTGAAATGCTTTGAGACATCCTGAACGCATGAAAGGTGCTATATAAATGCAAGTTCTTTCTTTCTTTGAATGAGAAAAGTGATTATTCCTAGTCCCAATCCTGTAAGAAGGAGTTCACAAAATGTCTGTTTTTAGAAGTATAAAACAGTTACTAGAGGCAACTAAAAGATCCTAGCAAGTGCACAGATATCTCCCTTTATAACAATGTTATGAAGACCTTAGTAAATAATACTTCTCCAAGTTATCTCCCTTCTCTTGTTAGATGCATTTGCCTGTTAAGTTTTTTTGAAATCTCCTCTTCACTCACTGCAACACAAGAACGGTAGCATAGTGGTTGTTACTGGGCTAGTAATCCAGAGGCTTGGACTAATGATCTGGCGATGTGATTTCAACTCCCACCACGGCAGCTGGGGAATTTAAATTCAGTTAATTGAATCAAATCTGGAATAAAAAGCTAGTATCAGTAATGGTGACCATGAAACTACTGGATTGCCGTAAAAACCCATCTGGTTCTCTAATGTCCTTTTTAGGAAGGAAATTTACCATCCTTACCTGGTCTGGCCTATATATGACTCCAGACCCACAGCAATGTGGTTGACTCTTAACTGCCCTCTGAAATGGCCTAGCGAGCCACTCAGTTGTATCAAAGAGCAATTAGGGATAGGCAATAAATGCTGGCATTGCCAGCGATGCCCACATCCCGTGAATGAATTAAAAAAAACACATGCTCAGTTTATTAGCCAAGAATTATGATCTGTTCAGTTACAAGGTCTACCTAGGTGGCTTATGACTGCTCGTTACTTGATTAATAATTTAAACCAATTATTTTTCCCCTCCTCTTGAGAAAATGTCTCCTCTCCATTTGGTGCATGGCAGAGATCAGAGCTTGCTATGTGAGGAACCACGAGAGTGAACTTGTATCTTATTATCTATACAGCAGTATCCTATGCCACTGAACAATTTAATGATGCCACTTTCAAATGGGAAATGTAAATCAATTTTTCTTACAACTATACATTCTTACGCAATTACTAGATGCAAATTATTTGGTCCAGCAGTATGAAAGAGATTAATTAACATGAATAGAGATCATCACTAAATTGGATGCTTTCACTTCAACTGCCTATCTATGTAATTCCTCCAAGCCAGTTCCACCAAAGGTATCATCAGGACATGATATTTCAGAATAAAAATGCAAAGGAGAGTGAGAAGTTCCAATCATCTAGTTTTTTTTAAACACAGTTTTTAAGTGTATGTGCATTCTAGTAGTCGTAAAAACACTGTCTTTTGGTCACCTATTGAAATTGATTTGCAGGAAAGTAAAATAGAAATGCAGTTCTTCAGCTTAGTTTCGAAAACTCCTTGTATTCCTGCAACAAATCCAGTGTTGACATCTCTGTCAAACTGTAGTCTGGTTTCTTTTGATGCAAGATGTAGTTTGTAATTACAGCTGTAATTTTTCTGTTTCACAGATTCTGTATGATAACATCATGAAGGAGACTCCAGAGACCCTCAGTGACCCACAGTAGGTTATTTGGCTTGGAGATAATTTTTAAAAAAATATTATGGAATTTGGCAGTAATGGGATTAAAGGTGTATTCCTATAGAAACAGACTCCCAGATGCATCAAATTCTATTATTCTGATATAGAAACACATCTTGAGCATAATTCCAGTGTTATTCTTGCTAAAGCAACTGCTGCATTTATAATAAAATATAGACTGGGCAAACCAAATTGTCAAAAGTAGCTTGGAGGACGAGTTCATGCAATGCATTCGAGACAGTTATCTAGAACAATATGTTGAGGAACCAACTGGGGAACAAGCTATTTTAGATCTAGTAATGTGTAATGAGACAGGGTTAATTAGTAATCTTATAATAAAGGATCCTCAGGGAAGAGTGATCATAATACGATAGAATTTCATATTAAGTTTGAGAGTGATGTGGTTAAGTCCGAAACTAGGGTCTTAAATTTAAACAAAGCTAATTGTGGAGGTATAAGAAGCGAGTTGACTGAGGTAGATTGGGAAATTAGATTAAACGATATGACAGTAGATAAGCAATGGCACACATTTAAAGAAATAACTCATAATTCTCAACAAATATACATTCCCTTGAGGAATAAAAACTTCACTGGAAAAGTGGTACAACCGTGGCTAGCTAGAGAAGTTAAGGATAGTGTTCGATTAAAAGAAGAGGCTTACAATTTTGCCAAAAGAGTTGTAAGCCTGAGGATTGGGAGGGTTTTAAAAATCAGCAAAGGATGCCCAAGAAAGTGATAAAGAGGGAGAAAATAGAATATGAGAGTAAACTAGCAAGAAATATAAAACAGATTGTAAGAGCTTCTACAAGTATGTAAAAAGAAAGAGAGAAAATAAACGTGGGTCCCTTAGAGGCAGAGACAGGAGAAATTATAATGGGGAATAAGGAAATGGCAGAGACGTTAATCAAATATTTTGTCTTTCTTCACAGTAGAAGACACAAAGAACATATCGGAAAGTGTGGGGAGCCAAGGGTCTAATGAGAGTGAGGAACTTAAAGTAATTAATATTAGTAAAGCAAAAGTACTAGAGAAATTAATGGGACTAAAAGCCGACAAATCCCCTGGACCTGATGACCTACATCCTAGGGTTTTAAAAGAGGTGGCTGCAGATATAGTGGATGCAATGGTTTTGATCTTCCAGAATTCCCTAGATTCCAGAACGGTCCCCGTGGATTAGAAGGTAGCAAATGTACTCTGCTGTTCAAGAATGGAGGGAGAGAGAAAACTGGGGACTCTAGGCCAGTTAACCTGACCTCAGTAGTAGGGAAAATGCTAGAATCTATTATTAAGGACATGGTAACGGGACACTTGGAAAATCACAACATGATTAGACGGAGTCAACACTGTTTTATAAAAGGGAAATCGTGTTTGACAAATCTGTTGAAATTTTTTGAGGGTGTAAATAGCAGGGTAAATAAGGGGGAGCCAGTGGATGTAGTATATTTTGCTTTACAGAAGGCATTTGATAAGGTACCACACAATAGGTTGTTACACAAGATTAGGGCTCATGGGATTGGGGGTTATATATTAGCATGGATTGAGAATTGGTTAACAAACAGAAAGCGGAAAGTAGGAATAAACGGGTCATTTTTCAGGATGGCAGGGTGTAACTAGTGGAGTGCCGCAAGGATCAGTGCTTGGGCCTGAGTTATTTACAATATGTATCAATGACTTAGATGAGGGGACCAAGCGTAATATAGCCAAGTTTGCTGATGATACAAAGCTAGGTGGGACAGTAAGCTGTGAGGAGGACGTAAAGAGATTGCAAAGGGATATAGACCGTTAAGTGATTGGGCAAGAAGGTGGCAGATGGAGTGTAATGTGGGGAAGTATCTACTTTGGTAGGAAGAATGGAAAATCGGGATATTTTTAAAAGGTGAGAGACTAGCAAATGTTGGGATGCAAAGGGATTTGGGGGTCCCTGTACACGAGTCACAGAAAGGTAATATGCAGGTACAGCAAACAATTAGGAAGGCAAATAGTATGTTAGCATTTATTGCAAGGGGGTTGGCGTTTAAGAGTAAGGAAGTCTTGCTGCAATTATATAGGGCTTTGGTGAGACCACACCTGGAGTACTGTGTACAGTTTTGGACTCCTTACCTAAGGAAGGGTATACTTGCCTTAGAGGGGGTGCAGCAAAGGTTCACTAGATTAATTCCTGGGATGAGAGGGTCATCCTTTGAAGAGAGATTGAGTAGAATGGGCCTATATTCTCTAGAGTTTAGAAGAAAGAGAGGTGATTGCATTGAAACGTATAAAATTCAGCTGTAACTATTTGCAACACCAAAGTTCTGATTGGTCCCTTTGGATGATGAGACCAGATTTCTGATTGGTCCCCTTGGAGGACAAGACACACCCAGCTGTTCATCTGGAATGTGTAATTAGATCTTGCCTGCTTGAGTAATCAAGATCTTCGCAATATTTAATTTGATCCATTCATTGTGACAGCCGAGCTCCAGAGCTCACAGTGCTAACACTGCTTTCAGCGAGCAGACAGGGCTCACCCTCCTGGGTTAGGACCTTCGCCGCCGCCCTGTTTCTCCCCCCCCCTCCCAAGTTCCTGACCTTCCCCCGCCCCCCCAAACAACAAGTTACTGACCACCTCCCTGCCCCCAACAAGTTCCTGACCTCCACCCCACCCCTGAAGTTTCTGACCTTCTTTCCCCCCCCCCAACAAATTTCTGATGTTCTGATCCCCCCATCGCTTTCCTGACCTCCCCGCAAGTTCCTGACCTTCTCTCCGCCCCCCCCCCCCCCCCCCCCAACAAGTTTCTGACTTTTTCATCCCCCCTTCGAGTTCCTGACCTCCCCGCAGGTTCCTGACCTTCTCTCCCCCCGAGTGCCTGACCTTTCTCTATCTCTATCTCTCTCTCTCTCTCTCTCTCTCTCTCTCTCTCTCTCTCTCTCTCTCTCTCTCTCTCTCTCTCTCTCTCTCTCTTCTCTCTCTCTCCCCCCCCCCCCCCCCCTGTGAGTTTGTGGCATTCTCCTCTCTCTCCTTCCCCCAAACAAGTGTGTGTGTGTGTGTGTGTCCAACACCAGACAAGGCCGATATGTTAACAATTCACACAAGGCAACATTTCCATATCCACTGAAGGAAGCTGCTTGTGAAATAATAATGAAAACATTAATCAAATATCTCATTACAGGACATTGGTTCAGCCTGTTGCTTAGCAGAATCATCGCACACGATATTCTGGGCTTAGGCTCCCGCAGGCTCAGGCTTCAACAGGGTCCAGCAGCAGGCAAGGCAAGGCAGGCAGCAAGAGCCAGCAGCTCAGCCTTGGCAGTCTCCAGGCTCGGCAGGCCCCACTTCCACAGCAGGCTCCAGGCAGCAAGGGCAGCAGCTCCAGGTTCAGGCTCCAGCAGCAGGCAAGGCAGGTAGCAAGGGCAGCAGCTTCAGCAGGCAAGGCAAGGGCAGCAACTCCAGGCTCCAGCAGCAGGCAAGGCGGGCAGCGGCTTCAGCAGGCAAGGCAAGGGCAGCAGCTCCAGGCTCAGGCTTCAGCAGGCAAGGCAAGGCAAGGCAGGTAGCAAGGGCAGCAACTCCAGGCTCCAGCAGCAGGCAAGGCGGGCAGCGGCTTCAGCAGGCAAGGCAAGGGCAGCAGCTCCAGGCTCAGGCTTCAGCAGGCAAGGCAAGGCAGGTAGCAAGGGCAGCAGCTCCAGGCTCAGGCTTCAGCAGGCAGCAAGTGCAGCAGCTCCGGGCTCAGGCTCCAGCAGCAGGCAAGGCGGGCAGCAAGAGCAGCAGCTCTCGGCTTATGCTCAGGCTCCAGGCTTGGCAACATGGTTCGGCCGGCTCCACTTCCGGCTTTTTCATATATCGTACTGCACATGCGCGATCGGATCAAGGATCAAGTGCGCATGCGCAGCTCGGTGGGTGGCAGGACGGTCTTCAGGCTCCGCCCCCATACAGTGCACATGCACAATGACTCAAATTTGTTCGTGCAAATAATTACTCCAAATTCTTACAGGGCTCAACAGGGTAGATGCTGAGAGGCTGTTTCCCCTGGCTGGAGAGTCTAGAACTAGGGGTCGTAGTCTCAGGATAAGGGGTCGGCCATTTAGGACAGAGAAGAGAAGGAATTTCTTCACTCAGAGGGTTGTGCATGTTTGGAATTCTCTACCCCAGAGGGTTGTGGATGCTCAGTCGTTGAGTATATTCAAGACTGAGATCGATAGATTTTTGGGCACTAAGGGAATCAAGGGATATGGGGATAGTGCGGGAAAGTGGCGTTGATGTAAAAGTTTAGCCATGATCTTATTGAATGGCGGAGCAGGCTTGAGTGGCCGTAAGGCCTACTCCTGCTCCTATTTCTTATGTTCTTAACTAGGTATACACAGAATTTTAACAAAACATAAACACAATTTTCTGAACACAGTCGATGGTGTCACAGCGCACCCCCTTGGTCACCAAATCCGCAAAGGTTCATAATCCATTAACTTGATTTTTGTAAGGGGAAAAAAAATACATATCTCACTCTTCCTGTATGCTGGTAAGCTGATCGCGCAACATATTTTTCACTTCCCATCTTGTACAGGAAACTTTCGTTTATCCGGCACCCAAATATCCGGAATTCTCGCTTAACCGGCAAAAATCATCCTCCGAAAACTCCTCTCAAATAACCGGCAATGTTGCCGAGTCGCAGTCGAGTCACCGCGAACGCCGAGTGCTCCAAAAACTCCTCTCAAATAACCGGCAATGTTGCCGATCCCGAGTCCGAGTCCGCGAACGCCGATTTAGTCAGTAGGGGTACTTTTCAAAAGTGCCACTACTCGGCCTCCTGGCGCTGTCGGAAGTCCGAAACACTGCAGTAGCAGGAGTTGATTCTCCCGTGCTGCCTGGAGTCTCTTTGTTAAAAATAGCCTCGGTAGATATAACTCTCCGTTATCCGGTACTTTCGATAAACCGGCACCACGCCGGTCCCGTTGATGCCGGATAAACGAAAGTTTCCTGTAGTTCCTTTCCTTCCACTTCCCTCTCCCTAATGCCTCTCCTGATTATGCATACCATTTTCTAGAAAAGAGGATAGGGAGTAAGCTACTCCCAGGTCTCTGTCATTGTTTCTGTAGAACTGTTGTTGGGATACACGAGAATAAGTTGTATACCCACCATCTCGTGTCTTCCCCCGATAGTTCGTCTGCGATTGTAATACATGGGTGTGAACCCACATGTGCATTTTCTGTGGCACAGCCTATTGGAGTATCAATGTGTAGTTCCACATCCATGCAACAATCTATTCAATTGTGACTTTACTGTTTTACTATTCTAGTACTGATGAGGTAAGGTAAGGATGGGTTTATATATTTCAGTGTTACTAAGTGAAATTAAAGAAAACCATAAAATTTGCTATGTCTTGCCCTCTGGTGGAAATATATTCTTAGCTTTTTTTTTGGTTTTCAATTTTCAGTCTATTTTTAGAATTGCTGCAAAGTGGATGAAGTTGATTTTTTTTTAAAAACTGTTTATTGTCTTACTGGGGAGGTTCATATACTATTAAAAAAAATCTACTATGGAATTTTCCATAGTAACCTATACACTGCTAATCAAAATAAACTGGTTTCTTAAATTGGAAAATAAATTACATTTTTTTCCTTACTTGCATTTTATATTTAAAAAAAAACTGTTAAATTGAGACCATAACATTTTATCCTGTGTGCTGACAAACAGCTTATTTTCCCTCCTCCCTTGTGTAATGGACTTTGAGATGCAATGGCACTTTAGACAGGTTTGCTGCAGTAACCACATTTTTAATTCCACTGAGTTTTTACTTGCTGCCGGTGGAAAGTTAAACCATCAAATCAGACGTTTGTTTAAATTATTGAAACGTATCATCATGCTTACTAGGAAAATAAGCCACTTGATATTTGCAAATGATGTGGCTTATTACACTGGTGTCCGTAAAGGGTGGAAGATGAGGCCAAAAGTAAACATAGAAGACCACTCTTCTGAATTCAGTATTATAAGTATGCTACTATAATAGTATTTGTTTTGAAAAATATAGTTGTGGATAATGTGTGGTGATTATTGTGTAGTTTTACATAGTTAATGACTTTTAATACCCCCAGTGATTAACGTAAATTTACAACTCTAAATTGCTGTTCAATCTTAGAAGTGTTCCAGAGGAAGAAAGGGAAGGCAAATACTTGAGGGTTGTTACCAGTTCACTATTGGCTCTGAAGAAGCTACTTGACCTTCTACCTGAAAATGAGAGCATAGTCCTGAAGGGCAGACTGATGGAACTTCTATCGCAGACCAAGTTCTGGAAATACAGCAAACATAAAAATCCACAGGTTTGTGTTGACCATTCTCTGAAATACAGCAAAATATCATTGGTTACTGCAGTAAGTTAATAGTACTCATCTATTACATGAGAAACTGTGAGCTTCTCAAGAGTGTGAAAGTTCTCAAATTGATTTCCAATGTTTTCCAAATTTTTATTGGCCGAAAGATTGCAGTCGGCGGCGTAGCTACGAAACTTTAAAAAACTTTTTTAAAAATTCTAAAAACTTTTAAAAAACATGTATTTTATTGTGAAGTGATACCAGAACGGTTAACAATCCTTTCAGATGCACTCAAATTGGTTCCAATGTTTTCCTGCAATGACAACTAGCACATTTGACCATTTAATAAATAGGTTTTAAGAGGACACTAATACAAAAAGAAAATACTGCAGATGCTGGAAATCTGAAATAAAAACAGAAAATGCTGGAGATACTCAGCAGGTCAGGCAGCATCTGTGAAGAGAGAAACAGAGTTAACGTTTCAGGTCGATGACCTTTCGTCAGAACTGGAAAAAAGCAGGAAATGGAACAGATTTTTAAGCAAGTGTAGGGGCTGGGAAAGGGGGGAGGGGATGAAAGAACAAAAGGAAAGGTCTGTGATAGGATAGAAGGCAGGAGAGATTAAAAGACATTAAGAGATATTCAAGGCAAAAGAAGATGGTAATGGGACAGGTTAAGAAACAAAGGATGGCTCTAGATGAAGTGTAAATTGCGCTGGCAGAATGAAAGACAGCTGCCATGTGGGAGAGAAGAACAGAAGGCACAAACAAAAAGTGTGGATAAAAAATATATATATATATGATAGGGGCCAGGTTATGATCTGAAAGAGGATACTGATCTTAAAGAGATTTACGTGTCACACCAAAGTTCAATGTGAATTAAGGTTTTTGACTACATCAAAAGTGCAGTGATTTGTCACAGGTCATTTTCGCAATCATCCTCACTGTACAACTTCTATTAGATTTTGGAAATAACCCGCATACATAATTTTGCTTTTTTTTTTCATCCAACCTCTCATTTTATTTGTCCCTATCTATACAACTTCCTGTTTTGATACTCAGTAAAGGTCTAACAATGTTTTATATCTCCAACAAGTAATGTTGTTGAACTTCAGAAAGAGATTCCCAGCCATATATTCAATGTTTATTTTCAGGATTAAAATATATTATTCAGACCTCATTTAGACTGGTAATCGATAAATCTATTTTCCTTTTTATAGATGCATTATATTAATTTTTGAGTTGAAAGGACAGAACTGGTCACTGAATTCTGATCGATGTTCACTTTATTTAACTTTCTTACTCAACTTCCCAAGTAATTAAAATGAACCTTGACCGACAAAAAAGGTTTCCTCCACCAAAACGTACACAATATACATACATAGATTTTCTTTTAAGATGTTAAACAGGCTCCTGCGCCTGCTTTCACTAACTGTAAGGAAAACGTCAGTAATTGCTGGGCAGTTGGTGGGCAAATAGCCCAACTCTGCCAGCAATTGGAATTTCCAAGGTAGTGCAGATCATCTGTCAAGGCATACCTTGACAGATCGCAAGTTCTGGATTTTGCGCGTGCGGATATCCCGAACTTGCGGTCTATTTCAAAGGCGGTATGACGGCCAATCTGTGCCAATATATACTACTACCAATATTCATAGAAACACTTGTTTCAAGGATTCCATTAAAGGTAGAAGGACACTGGGCTTCTAATCAGTATGCCTAGCTTTGAATTTACCTCCATTTAGATGAGTTATGCCATTTTTATGGTCCAGTTGTTGGATGCGTTGTACTCGACCACTTCAGGGTATGTGGTCAGAGGAGAAATGGCAGGACCAGTTCTGCACACAGGACTGCAACTAACCGTGCCCAAATTCCAAATCACTGACTGTTTTGGCCTCTTGGCTGAAGGAGGAAGCATGATGTCAACTGGCAGTAGTAGAGATTTGGGAAGAGTGTGTACTTCTTCTTTCCATCAACAACTGTTTTTATCTTTAAAAAAAAATCACTTTGTTTTGCCTAGACTTCATTTTGCCAAAAGTTTTCCTTCATCTTTTTCTAACTTAAAGAAAACTGTACTTTTAGAACATTCAGTCCAGAACAAGACCGGATCTTCACAGGATGTAGGACAATTGAGGGAAATTAGGCTCCCTGATACAGGAAAATTAATTGTGCATGAGAGTTTGTTCCTTTTTTTATCTTTCATTCACAATAATATAACCTGATGACTACACAGTAAATTTTGTTGACCACTTGACCTTTGTAGATCAGACTCAACCATTTAGTGCCCTGTGAGTGGAAAGTATAGATGTTGATGTCATTGATAGAAACCGTGAGAATCTAAAATACTTATAGCTCTTTTTGTTCTTTGTTTTGTTAGATCCGTTCAGCTTTCTTTGAACTGATTATTGCTTTTTGCCAATATTTGCCTGAGCTGATGAAGTTTGAAGCTGCGAAAGTGTGCCCAGCTGTGCTGCTGAGCATAGATGATCTGGATCCAGTAGTATGCCCCTCTGTCTGGGCAGCGGCACTTTACGTGCTCACCTGCATTGAGGTAAAGTGAAGCCTAAAGTAGACAATTTGGGTACAGAGAAGTATTGTCTTATTATAAAAAAAATTATCATTGAAGAAAACTACTTGCATGTATTGTTTTGTTGAAGTTATGATTGGTGTTTTATTTTAAAGAAAGATGCATTGTTCAATCTGAGACTGTGGGATTCCCCAGAGACTCAGCGGGTTAAGGTAATGGGTAGTTAAGCCATGCAGGATGGGAAGGCCCCCCTTTTTATCTGTACTGAGTGTTAATATCATCTGGGACACCAGTAGGGATGCTACAGTTAGTCTCAGTACCCCTGGGTAAGGGAGGGGAAGTTTGCCAGGGCTTCTGATCATTGTCTTGTGACCCCTGCTGGAATTATGTATGTGTGGATATCAGATGATGGCAGTATTATGCTCAACTGTGACGCTCCTGTTGGTCTCATAGGCTTTTGACACTTTCTCCAGCTCACATATGAACAATGGCCATTTGATGAGGTACCAAAGGGTGACTGCTGTCTATTGAACAGTACCTTAGCAAGGAGTCAATGCCTTCAGGAGATGAGAAGGGGAGTGGAAAAAAATTGGCCTGTCAGACAAAGACTACTTATTTTTGTTTTCCTTCTGTCCCAACTGCCCCTGCCCCAAGTGAAAATGTTCCTCAGACAGTCTTGAGTAACAGTAACAAATTGTGTAAAATAAATTTCTGAGTCCCTTATAAGGGATAGATGGGCACTCAGCTGGGAAAAGAGTGGTTTGTGGGAGAGGACACTGAAGCCACAGTTGGAGAGATGGGTTTTCATTAGACTTTTTGAAGGCAGAGAAAGATAAGAACTATCTTTGGGGCTCACAACATTAAAATGTCTTCCAGATGTGAATCTGTTCAGCTTTCGCTAAAAAGTCCACACCCTAGCCTCAATTCTATCCTCATTCCTGGCTACTGATTTAGGCTGAATGGAGTGATGTACAACCTCAAAGTCTTGTAATCTGCACTCTTGCATCACAGTTTGTAATTTTGCACATTATATTGATTTCTCACCACTGAGTTACTCATTGTTACCAACAATTTTCGTAGCCACCATCACAAAACAGGCGATTGTTAATTGTTTATATTAGAGCAATATAGATTTTTAAAAATACAAGTAAATGGCGATGGGACATCTTCATTCCCCCATGAAGATGGGACATTTTCATTAGCTTCTATGAAAAATTCAGGAAATGGCATATGTAGAGAATCTAGTCGTATCCTTCTCTGTTCTATTTAAGATCAGTGCCATAAGGTACTATTGTAGATAATTTGGTATCTATTTGGCGTGCAGAGGTTTATTTCACTGACTTCATGGGCGGGGGATTTTAACCTAAAAAAACAGGTGGGTTTGGAGTATGGGGGTAGTTAAATTGTAAAAAAATCGGAATCCCGACCTGACCCCGCCTCCAACCCGCCCATTTCCGGTTTTAACGGGGGTGGGCAGCCAATCCGCCACCAGGAGGTGGAACGACAATTTAAATATTATAATGAGGCTGGATGCCTCTTTAACCTCCATTTTGTAGCTGGTCGGGTTTTACCCACTTTGTAAAACCCGGCAGTTACAGGAAGGTGAGGACTGCTGCATCCCTGCCTAACCCACCCCCCGTGATCGGAGACACCCCCCCCCCCCCCCCCCCCTCCCCACGAGGCCTCCGATCACCCCCCACCCCCATCCCCAGGACTCCCCACTGCCTCACGAGGTCTCCAATCATCTGCCCCCAGGCCTCCGATGTCTCCATGAACCCCCCCCCCACCTGCTCCTCCAGCCTTCCCTGTGCTCCTCCCAGCCCCGATCTTCTGCAACCCCACTTTGCTCTTCCGGCCGCTCTGCGACCCCCCCCGCTCCTCCGGCCACCACCCGGCCCCCGATGTTCCTCGTGCCGGCCCCCGATGTTCCTCATGCCAGCCCAAGATGTTGCTGCCACCCGCCCCCGGTCCTTAGCAACCCCCACCCCCTGTGCTCCTCCAGCCGGCCCCACCCACCCACCCCCCCGATCCTTCCCTCCTCTGTGCGGCTGAGTGCCGCAGGCCTACCCGCCCAGAGCCAGCCAACCTCTCAATCTGGCTGGCTGTGGGTGGGAAACAGGCCTCGCGTGCAAATCAGGCCCTGCCGTTAAAGTCGGCAGGGCCTGCGGGAAACCCGGACTCCCTCGGAGGCCCCCCCCTGCCCCCAACCCGCCTTCGCCATGAAAATCTAGCCCCATGTTTTCCATCCAGTCGTGTGATATTTTAGTAACACTGCCCTATTTTGTTACTGTTTTTGTTAGGACTGCTGGACCCATGTAAATGCGAAGAAAGGAGTTTTGCCAAAACTATGGACATTACTTAAAGAAGGTGGCCATGGCCTGGCTACTGTTGTCTATCCAAGCCTTTTACCATTTATCAGCAGGTTACCCGAAGAAATAATTGGATCAAAGATGGAGTTTTTCACCATTTTCTTCAGTACCTTTAGCAAAGGGTATGATTTGTTTATTAATTCCCATCACCAAAGCACTTCACCATGATGCAGACTATTTTGCTATTAACTAAAACAGCTTGCTCTGGGGTGATTTCCATAACATAAATGATGTTTTACTTAAAAAAAAAAATACAAGTCCTGGAATACGGATTTCTGGAAAAGACAAGATAGATATTAACAAGGGGTAATAGGGTGGCACAATAGGTTAGCACACTGCCCATTTCTAGGACCTGGATTCAAGTCCAGCCCAGCCTGATTTCTCTGTGAATTGTAAGGGTCCTAAGTGAAATGAGTTTGGGCAGCCCCGACACAAAAAGTGACAAATTTGTAATGCCATGTGTGGCTTGTTATGCTACAGGACTGCCTCTGACAGTCAAGGCTTAGGACTCTTCAAATGTGTGCAGAGGGGACTGCTGGAGTTGAACCAGCAGTATCCCTGCACACACTTAAAACTACACACCTTACTGGCACACACCACTGATAACTTTCCCACTGTTTATCCAGGTACAACCACGTTAGTTAGGGCATTAGCTTGCAGCTTATCTGGAGCCAAATGAGAAAAATACCAGTTCACATGAAAAGCCTAACACTCCCAAGTTATGAGCTCTAGTTTCAGATTACCAAGTCTACTGCAGAAAGTTGACATAGTTGCAATCTTCCGTAGCTGGGCGTGCGTTTTGGAGCCATCTCCATTTAACTTGCCTTGTCCCGTCCCCCTAAGAAAAATGGTCAGTTGTTGGTAATTAGGGAAGGAGCTATACGTAGGAAATTAGTAGCTTCATAATTTGACTCTGAATATCTTACCTACGTATGATGTGGCTCTGAATATAACAGTTTCTCCACTGGTTTCTGAACACTGTATATTCGCCTTTGTTAAGGTTTATATTTTTGGTAGGATTATATTTACTTAAAATAACAATGTTTCAACTCTTTGTTTCCAAAACAATAAACTTGGCTTTGGCCCAAGATTGTATCATTGTTACTTGCAGCAAGGTTTTGATCAAAGTAGATTGTGATCAAAGGGTAATTGAATATAACTTCAAAAATAAGTTCATCAAAGGGCACCTTGTGAATTTTTAATGCTTTCCCCTTTCTAATGCTGACACTGATTTTGAAAAAAAGGCTTGCGTTTATATAATGCCTTATCATGTCTCTCAATAAGCTCATTTTGTTACCTTTTTAATCACGTGACCCAAAAGTGGTTTACAGAATCAATTGGAAAATATATAGAAGATTAAATACATAAGAAGGAACTCCTTTTGAGGACAAATTGTTTACAATTTTTTGTAGCAACAACTTTGAAAACTAATTTCTCAGGTGATTTAAAAAGATCTTTTGTTATTTTTGATTAGGTTACTGAGCGAGCGTGCCTTGATGAGCTGCTCTGAGAGTTCAGCAATTGTATCTGCATTTATGGAATGCTTGCGTTTCACTCTACACCAGAATCTGGGAAAGGATGAGGATCAGCAGAAGCTCCAACAGATGCTCATAAGCGATCAGGTATATGAGAAAAGCTAAAGCACAACATTTGTTTAAAAAGTGCTGAGAATTGACTTGCAGAGATTGAAAGCTCAAATGAGCATGGAAATTGAAATCTGTAGCCCATCAATCAACACCATTGTGCATTTTAATGTATTGTGCCACCATGACACCTATGATGATTTTTCTTTTTTCTGTTAAAGATTTTTTTTCTCATTCCATTCCCTTTTTCAAGTTTCCTTGAACCATGCAATATCCTTGCCTGAGAGTAGGTATGCACTCTGCTTAGCCACAAGGAGCAGGCTATGATGTCTTTCCCTTTTGCCCAAAGAATCTGGTCACTGGTACTACCCCACAAAAGATGAGATTGGTAACTTGCTGTGAGGAGAATTGTGGACACAAATCTGCATCCTATGACTCTTTGGTATAGCATGCTTGGGAACCAACACACTCCATCATGCCTTTTGAATTTGACTTTAATGTACTCTTTAAAAGTCGTCCTTTATTTTAAGTATCTTTAATCTTTGTATTTGTTAAAAGCCAACATTTCAGTTGTATAAGATGACTGATGTGCTAATATCTTGCACATCAGTGTGCCAGGATGTAGGGTTGTGTTCATGTTTGCCCACGCAATGAGCATGCTTGAATTATCAGTCAAATATTTTAAACAGTTGAAGTTGTATATGTGAGATATGAGATGAAGAACATTTACAAGTACAGGATGTGAGTATTTTAGAATAAAGCAAAAGAAAAAGCTTTTCATTGCTAATATAATTTCAGAAAGAATAAAGTTGAACTTCTTATTTTCTTTAGCTGCTACCTCTTTTACATTCTGCTTTGAAGAATCCCAAACTGCAAAACAGCACATTCACCCAACTAGCAGACACTCTTGCCTCATGGGAAAGGCGAACTGATAAACCACATATCGAAGAGTGGGCTGATGCATACAGAAGACTGTTGTCCGATTTTTGGGATGGTCTTTCTCAACTTTGCATGTCTCAGGTGGGCAGTGCAGAAGCTGACAAAAATTTATTAGAAGGAGTCTCTTCTTTGCTCAAATTGTTGCGAAAGCCTGAGAGCTCTATGGAACAGTCTGTGAAAAAGAAAGGAAAAATCAGATTTTTTGACGAAGAAGAAACTGAGAATCATGAAAGCAACACTGCCGATCATCTGGAAGAATTAACTTTTGGAACTAAGAATGCGTTGGGGTCTGAAAATTTGGGGGATTCTTCCAGACATTTTCAGTACAGCAATCCTGCCAGAACTGTTCCTTTGGAAGGCCTAGTCTGTGAACTTGCCAAACTAAGCATGGCCTTTATCAAAGAACAGAACTCTGAAAAGCATCTTACATTCTTGACCATACTGGTCAGCTCATTTCCATCAAGGGAGCTGTTTACTATTTTGCTGGAAAATGACAACCCAGGGAGCGCTGAATTTTTCCATGAAACAAATAATGAAGTGAAAGCAATGGCAAGTAACCCTGCTGTACAGTTTCTGACTCAAACACTACTAATCTGGGTGAAAGAAGCTCGAGCTGATTTAAGTTGCTTGGTTGATATGCTCTACAGTGTTCTGCATTGCTGCCATAACAATGAAAGGAAGATAATACTGAACCAAATCTCTGAGGTAGGTGAATAAACATCAGAAATAAATGACAATTCTGTTTAGCATTTTATTAAGGGTTAGATCAAAATAGTTCTGAAACATGTTCAAGACATTCTTACAGCTGCTCGTGCCTTGCCAGTTATGGACACTGGTACCAGTAAGTCTGCAACACTTACATGGCCATGAGTCTCCTTTTTTTTCCTCTTGTCTCTCTCTCTCTCTCTCTCTCTCTCTCCTTTTTCATTTATGTTCTTTTCTCACTCCCCTATCACTTTTGTTTTCTTTTACTTTTCTCTTTCGTTTGTTTCTGCAACAATTCTTCCTCTATTTTCTGCAAGTTTCAAGGTGCCGATTGTGGAAAAACAAGTGAATACAGAGTATGAGTAGAATCAGCCATAGCTAATGGGCAACAGAGGTGGGGAGGGAGCAGGATGCTGAAGGAGCTCAGAATGTGAGCGTTTGGAATAGGTGGAAAATGAAGAGGGAGATCTAAAATAAGAACCATATGCAATTGATATGGACTGCAGCCTAACGGGAAAAACCACTGCAGTACCAACATTGTTTAGGTTAATAAATTGTCAATTCTGATCCTTCCAGGCCCTTACTGTGGCCCACCTGGTCAGGTCTCGCATGCCACTGGTGGGGCATGTCCGTAATTTGAGAACCACTGGGTTAAATCAACAGAATTCAATTTACTGTAACATGTAAAGTTGTGGATGGAAATATGGTTCTGTACCTTGTTTTGTGCAGTCTAATGGTTGACAATACAGTTTCTATAAACTTAAACATTTTTTGCTTGGTGCTCAGTGTGTACTTACACACCATCTTTAGTTTTGTAGCAAAATTCTTTCCACTTTGGCATAATGCGGAAGATACTGTGTAAGCAATCGCAATATCCGATCCTATCAAACTCCAGACCCAAAAGTGGAACTCCCAGCACCTGATAATTTGAGACTGAACTGCAGATCACAGTGTAAATGCTATCTTCTGCAGTTCAAGTTCAGAGGTGCAGATGGATTGCATGGCAGTTCCTATGAATGATCTGCATCAGGATAGCCCAGACCAGAGCTTTGAGAGCTATGGTGCTTTAGTTGCAGGAGTGTCCTCATATTTTATGCAATGGAAATCTGGCCAGTTCAAGAACAGTTGGCATGAGGTTCTAGCTGGACTACAATAAGGTTCTTTTATCAAGGCTTCTCACACTTAATATAAAGCTTTAATATTGGCTTTTTTATTTCTCTATCCCCATTCTGCCATTTGTTTCCTCTACCCTATTTGAATTTGCTTAATTTCCCTCTCTTCACAGTGCTCACCATACCCCAAGTGACAAGCCAAGACTATGACCTGTTCTGGGCCTCCTTATGTTTCATGTTTTCTTTTTCTGTACCCTTGACTCTGATTTTCTTTTTTTTCCAGCAATTTTCTGCCCTTCTCTCCTCTCTTGAAGGTATTTACTAAAATTACATAGACACTCAACTCTACCTCTCCACCACCTATCTCAACCCCTCCACTGCCTCTGTGTTGTCAAATGTGAGAAGTCGCACAACACCAGATTATAGTCCAACAGTTTTATTTGAAATCACAAGCGTTCGGAGCGCTGCTCCTTCGTCAGGTGAAGTGAAGAGATGTATATCGGCACAGCATATATAGTCAGAGAACACTGCCAGACGACTACAGTTAATCTTTCTAACTGCCCTTTATCACAGGGCAGTTAGAAAGATTAACTGTAGTCGTCTGGCAGTGTTCTCTGACTATATATGCTGTGCCGATATACATCTCTTCACTTCACCTGACGAAGGAGCAGCGCTCCGAAAGCTTGTGATTTCAAATAAAACTGTTGGACTATAACCTGGTGTTGTGCGACTTCTCACATTTGTCCACCCCAGTCCAACACCGGCATCTCCACATCTGTGTTGTCAGACTGCTTGTCCAACATCCAGTCTTGGATGAGCCCCAATTTCCTCCAGTTAAACATTAGGAAGACAAAAGCCATCGTCTTCAGCCGCCACCACAATTTCTGTACCCTTGACATTGATTTCTTAACCTTCTCAGCCACTATCTTGGGTTGAACCAGACTGTTCAGAACCTCAGTGTCCTTTTTTGACTCCAAACTGAGCTTCTAACCCTATATCCTCTCCATCACAGATTGCCTATTACCACTTTTGTAGCATTGCTTACCTCCACTCTGCCTCAGCCCATTTGCTGCTGAAACCCCCGTCCATGCTTTTGTCACCTCCAGACTCCACTATTCTAACGCTCTCCTGACCGGCCTCCCATCTTCCACCCTCCATAAACTTCTGCTCATCCAAAACTCTGCTGCGCTAAGTCTCGCTTAACCTTCACTCCTGTCCTTGCTGGCCTATATTAGCTCTGGGTCTTCTAATGCCCCAAATTTAAAATTCTCATCCTTGTGTTTAAATCCCTTCATGGCTTTGCCTCTCCCTATTTCTATAGCCTGCTCCAGCCCTACACGACCCTCCCTCAAGAACTCTCTCTTACTCTGATTCTGGCGACTTGTGCATCCCTCTCTTCCTGTTGCTCCATCATTGACAGCCGTGCCTTCAGCTGCCTAGGTATCGGTCTCTGGATTCCCTCCCTAAACTTCTCCACCTCTCCATCTCCCTCACCTCCTTTAAGACTCTCCTTAAAATCCATCACTTTGGACATGATTTTGGTCATCCCTCTTAATAACGCCTTTGGCTCAGCATCCATTTTTGGTTGATGATACCTCTGTGAAGCACTATGGTATGTTTCCTATGTTAAAGATGCCATATAAATGCAAGTTGTTGTAATACCTTTTTATTGAAGAATATTAACTTTTTCTTTGTAGATGGAACAAGGGTGGCTCATCTTGTTTCACATTATACAAAAGGTAATTTTTCATGCTATTGGTGTTTATTTACTGTGTTTAGAGTTTCAAATAACCTCATACTTTGGGACTTTACATGTACCTTGCTTCATTGCTTCATTAGAAATAAAAGTGCAGACCTTCAGATTTCATTACTTGGTCCTAAATTTGACTTCATGTGTAACAGTAAATCAAAAGGGGACTACATTAATTTGATATTGAATCTGCAGGTGTTCATTCTGCTTTCAAAATGTAAAGTTCAATATATCCTCTAAGCCATTTTTGTGAATGTCATCAGCATACTATTTAAAATAGTCAAACTAAAGGGAATTTACATTAAATCAAAATTCTTTGTAGCTGATTTTTATAAGCTAAATTAGTAGTGGTAGTTACGCTTTGAAGGCAGGGAAAGTTTTTCTGTTATCAGCTTTTGCTTTTCTGGTTGTTATTGTGTGACACAGCTAAGTTGGAAATTGGCCATTTACAGCAATCCCTACAGGCATAACTGGTGATACTGCAGGTTGACAGTTTACAATGGTTTTTCCTATTGACATAGGGATTTTCAGTACATTTTGAAATGAAATCTTGCAACCACTCAGCAATTTTAATGTAAAATAGATGGTATTCTCTCTCCATCAACTTTGAGCATTTGGAGGTAGAAGGAGTTTAATACCACAGGTACTGCTTTTTCACTCAACAAAGCCGTTAAACTAAACCCAAATAACTATTTTATTCAATTTACAACATTATATTCAGAAGTTTTTAAAGATTACATTAAAAAAAATTACGATGGTTATATTCCATGTTAATATTTGTCCTTTCCGTTTCTAACCTGTTTCATTCAGGCATGTGTAGATCCAGTTAAGTATGCTGCTATCTCGGATTGGTTGAAAGGAGAAGTACTGGGAGAGAAGCTGGTCCTATTAACGGATGAGCTCTGTACAGTGGGAATAACAACAAGTTCTTGGCCAAGAGATACTCACTCACATAGCTGGGTGCTACTTAGCCTAGCTTTGTCGAAACACGTCAATAATGGTGAGTACAGAAGCTTTCATACAGGAACCCTTCAAAACTTGGCTTGTATTTCCTTGGGTTAAGAGAGGTGTTTTAAAATGACAAAATGATTCGATATGGTAAATACAGAGAAACTATTTCCTCTGGTGGAGGAATCCGGAACAAGAAGACACAATCTTAAAATTAGAGCTAGGCCTTTCAGGAGTGAAATCAGGAGGCACTTTTTCCACAAAAAGGGTAGTGGAAATATCGAACTCTCTTTGTGGACGCTGGGTTAATTGACATTTTTAAGACTGAGATTGATAGATTTTTGTAAAAGTAAGTATTAAGGGTATGGATCAAAGACAGGCAAATGGAGTTGAGGTACAGATCAGCCATGATCTAATTGAATGGTGGAACAGACTCGAGGGACTGAATAGGCCGCTACTCTTGTTCCTGTGTTCCTAATTGTCTCATATAGTTATAGTCTATTTAAAGGATTCTTTCTTCCTGACTTTGCTAAAAATAATGAAAGGAAAAATACTCTGGTGATATTCTTTATTTGCTAGTTTTTGTTGAAAAGCTACTTCCTCTTAACATGGAGAAGCTTCGGTGTACAGGAATCCTGCCCCAACCGCGGTTTTGCCATACGCGGAATTCACGTATACACGGTTTCATCTCTGCAGCAATTTTTGCCAACCACGGCAGTGAATTTTGCGTATACGCGGTTTGCCAAACACGAGACTGCATTCATCCGCGCCGCTCTTTTTAGCATAATAACAACCACGTGTGTGAACGTTTAGCCATTAATCATGGCACCTAAGCGTAATCTCAGTGGTAAAGGTGAATCAGTAGCGAAAAGGGCAAGGAATGTACTAACCTTAGATAGGAAATTAGATGTCGTTAATAGACTTGCCCGTGGTGAAAGTACAGTGTCGGTTGGATGACTAATGGGGGTTAACGAGTCCACCATTAGAACCATAAAAAAAAGTGAGGTGTCGATAAGGGCTAATATTGCGGGTGGCTCTTCGAAAAGTGCTAAAGTGTCGTTTATGCCACGGGACCATAAGCTTGAAAAATGGAGAAGGCACTTAATATCTGGTTGGAAGACCAGAACCAGAAACAAGTGAATGTTAATTCCGCATGGGTACGTAAGAAGGCCCTTAGTATCTGCAAGCATCTTACTGTGGCTGCCGGGGAAAGTGTAGATGACAAAGTTTCAAGCGAGTAAGGGCTGGTTGGAAAATTTTAAGAAGAGGTTCGCCTTGACTAACCTCAAGGTTGTGGGGGAATCGGCCTCAGCCGCTGCCAAGTTCCCAGAAGAGCTGAAGAAGTTGATCGCCGAGAAGGGTTACCTGCCGGAGCAGGTATTTAATGCGGATGAGACTGGTCTCTTCGGGAAGCGGATGCCTTCCCGAACTTTCATCGCGAAGGCTGAGAAGCATTGTCGTAAGAATGAGCCTTACGCGTGGTGAACTTAAAGTAAGCTTTAATCAACTAAAAAGGTGCTACATACAAAAGAGGTCTTACTCTATGCCTCTCCAGGATTCAACTGATCAGCCCAGTATTTATCCTGGACTAATCACAGGAAGTGATGTAATAAAGTTCGAGTCACAGGAAGCTGTATTGTGTTACCACATTCTCCCCCCCCAAAAGATTAGGAGGCCGGGATGAAGTTCGAGTCACAGGAAGCTGTATTGTGTTACCACATTCTCCCTCCATTTCGTAGCCGCTGGACGAGGGAGAGCCGCACCCGTTTGGGTTCTCGTAGCGGTAGAGGGCCCCTAGCCCGTTTACCCGCCGCGGGCCGTGGACCAGAGTCCGAGTGATCCAGCCCGCTCTGTGAGGGGTCAGGACGGTCCTGACTGTGTACTGGTGCCCGAACGGGTGTCGGGCAGGGCTGTGGAAGATCCGTTTCCGAGCGTATGGTACGGGGTGGATCGTGGCTGCGCGTGCGAGCCCCGACGGGCTCATAGTCAGTCTGCCCCAGGTCGGCACGCTGGAGTGAGGTACCAGCCGGCGTCAGATCCAGATCGTGATGAGAGGCACCTGGCGAGCCCAGAGATGTGCCTGGTACAATATCATCCCCTGGTGTCCCTCTATGTTTCGGCGGGCAGGGAGCCAGATCCCGCAATGACACGGTAGATTCCCGACCGTCAGGATACCGAATATAGGCGTAGGTAGGGTTGACGTCAGTGAGCTCAACCTCATCTACCAGGGGGTCATTCTTAGACGCCCGAACATATCTTCGGAGTAGCACTGGTCCCGGTGCAGTCAGCCACGACGGGAGAGATATCCCATAGGATGAGCGACGCTGAAATCGGAAGAACCGTTCATGAGGCGTCGTATTTGTGGCGGTCGAAAGGAGGGACCGTGTGGAGTGTAATGCGTCTGGAAGTACTGCTTCCCATTGCTGGTTGGGTAGGCCCCGAGATCTCAAAGCCAGACGTACCGCATTCCAGATGATAGCGTTAAAACGCTCGACTTGCCCATTCCCGACCGGATGATAAGGCGTCGTTCTGCTGGCAGCAATACCCCGTTCCGAGAGATAGGCCTTGAGTTCTCCTGACATAAAAGAAGTGCCCCGATCCGAATGAACATAGGATGCCATGCCACAGAAAGCAAATACCTGCTCAAGGCAGCTGATAACCGTGGTCGTCAGCATATTGGGGCAGGGAAAGGCAAACGGAAAACGGGAATACTCATCGACCATGGTCAATAGATAAGTGTTGCGAGTTGAAGAGGGCAACGGCCCCTTAAAATCGATGCTAAGCCGTTGCATTGGCTGGGTCGCATGTATGAGTATACCACCCGAGGGGCGGAAAAACTGAGGTTTCAATTCCGCACAGACTCTGCAGTCCGAGCACATCTTCTTTACATCCCCGGTAGAGAATGGGAGATTTCGGGACCGCACGAAGTGTAGCATGCGAGTAACGCCCGGATGACACAACCCATCATGGATGTCTACGAGCGTAGAGGGTGCCATGGCGGAGCAGAATGCTCGTGTGAGGGTATCCGGAGCCACATTCTCCTTGCCAGGTCGATAGTGGATGGTGTAACCAAAAGAGGCCAATTCCAGCCGCCAAAGCTGGATTTTATTATTTTTAATTTTGGTCCGTTTTCGATTATCGAGCATGAAGGCGACCGATCGCTGGTCCGTGATTAAGGTAAAGTGCTGGCGAGCTAGGAGATGAGTCCACTTCCGTACTGCCTCTATGATGGCTGTAGCTTCTTTCTCGACTGGAGGATAATGTAGCTCAGCCCCTTGAAAAGTCCTGGACAAAAATGCCACCGGACGACCTTCCTGATTCAGAGTGGCCGAGATCGCCACCTCCGAGGCATCACACTCAACAACAAAAGGAAGACTCTCATCGATGGAGTGAAGAGCCGCTTTCTCCAACTGTTTTTTCAGGAGGTTAAAGGCTGCAACAGCCGCTGTGTCTAGTGGGAATGTGCTGGCCTTCAGTAGAGGTTGGATTCGGTCCGAGAAGTTAGGAATCCATTTAGCATAGTATGCAAACAGGCCGAGGGCCCGGCGCAAGGAGGCCGGATTCTTAGGTGGCGGGAGTTCTTGGAGTGGGCGAAGCCTTTCAGGGTCAGGTTTAATGATGCCATTGCCCACACAATAGCCAAGGATGTTGATGGTTGGTTGTGACTCAATGGATTTAGCTGCATTTAATGTCAAATTACGGTGCTGGAGTGCATCCCAAAATCGTTGGAGATTGGCGTCATGTTCCCGCTGATTGCGACCTGCGACAGTAATATTGTCCAGATAAGGAAACGTATCCTTTAAGTCTTCCTGTTTGACCAGGTCATCCATTGCTCGCTGGAAGACAGCCACTCCATTAGTGACCCCAAAGGGGAGGCGACGAAATTGATACAGCCGTCCATTGGCTTCAAAGGCCGTATACTGCTTGTCTGAGACCTTCAAGGGTACCTGATGATAGGCACTTTTCAGATCATATGTTGAGAACACCGTGTACTCAGCCAGTTTATTAACCATATCATCGATGCGCGGCAATGGGTATGCGTCCAAGTCCGTATATTGATTGATGGTCTGTGAATAGTCAATGCACAGTCGTTTCTTGTGAGGTTGTAGAGGGTTCTTAACAATAACGACCTGGGCGCGCCATGATATCCTCTGCTAAAAGCCGAGAAATCTCAGCCGCAATAAAAGACTGGTCTTCCTGACTGAAACGTCGTGACTTTGTTATAATCGGTTTGCATCGAGGAGGGATACTGGTAAACAGTGAGGGTTCATCCAGTGAAGCTGCTGACAATGCACAGAACGGTAATCGAGGTCGTATATTAGAAATAGTGAGTTCCTTATGCTGCTTTTGAAAATCTAGCCCTAAGATAAGATCACTACATAAGTCCTTGAGCACCGAAAGCCGGGTGGAGGGATACCTGTGACCATTAAGTGTTATTTCAACCATACAAAAGCCAGAAATTCTGGTATTAAGTGATGACTGAGCCATCGCAATTGCCTGGTCCGATGGGAAAACATGTAGCTTTAACTCTGCAACAATCTGTTCCCTAATGAAACTATCAGTGCTACCTGAGTCAATTAAGGCATCTAAAGTATGTCCATTAATTGATGCTTTTGTAGCTGCATGGAATAGGTTCTGAGGACAAGCAGCTGTAATTGGTGTCGTTGCACAAAGAGTGGCTGAAACTCTAGGTGTGTTTCTTCGAGAGAAAACCCGAGAGGAAGCACGATAGATTTTAGCTGGAACATCTTGATAGGCCCTTACCGGGGCAGTTCGGTAGGACTTAGCTTGATAAGCCCTCGTAGAGGCTCTTGATAGGCAAACCTTTGCAAAATGACCCTTTTTGTTGCAATGACTGCAAAACGCATTGCGAGCAGGGCAGAATTTCCGAGGGTGAAACTCATCACCACAAAAGAAGCATTTCTTAGATTGCCAAGAGGCTGCCACAGTGGGGTCATCATCCTCTTCATCAGTGAAGTCATCAGATTGATCGTCAGGGATAAAGTCCTCCCTAATAGAGTTCACCTGTGGCCTCTTAAATTGCCTGACTGTAGTTAAGGCAGCAGACCGAGGTCTGGGCACTGTATAAAGGTCTGCATTTCTTTTTGCCAGATCTAGAGAGCAAGCCATGTCATAAGCTCTCTGAAGCTCAAGTGTCTTACTTTCCAGTAGACGCTGGCGTATAAATGGGGAGGCAAGCCCGCAGATGAAAGCATCACGGATCATTTCTTCACGGTACAGCTCAGCTGAGGCTGCCTGAAAGTTACAGTCCATACTAAGTCTGCGAAGCTCTTGGAGGAATTTATCAATGGATTCCTCCGGCCCTTGTTGGGCTGTAGCTAGTAGATGTCTGGCATAGACCTCATTCGGTGTCTTAGTATATAGTCTTTTAAGCGTCCGAATTGCCTCCTCGTAACTGCCCCATTCCTCGACATACTGAAATACATTCGGGGTGACACAGTTGATGAGTATCCGCAATTTTGAGTCATCATCAGCCTTGCAATATTCGAGAAAATTGTCAAACGTGCGATACCAGTGTTTCCACACCTTACCGGCTGCTGGGGTGTTTGGGTCCAAGTCAAGACGCGATGGTTTAAGGATGTTTTCCATGATGGGTGATTCCCTGGATCCTTAGTTCCGAGTTCGTCCAAAAAGTTTGAGTGCGAAGTTTTTCAAAGTTGATTAAATTGTCGTAAGAATGAGCCTTACGCGTGGTGAACTTAAAGTAAGCTTTAATCAACTAAAAAGGTGCTACATACAAAAGAGGTCTTACTCTATGCCTCTCCAGGATTCAACTGATCAGCCCAGTATTTATCCTGGACTAATCACAGGAAGTGATGTAATAAAGTTCGAGTCACAGGAAGCTGTATTGTGTTACCACAAGCATGCTTCGGGATTCAAGGTGGCTAAGGATAGGGTGACCCTTCTCCTTCGTGCTAACGCCGAGGGAGACTGTTTAGTGAAGCCGATGCTGCTCTACCGCTCTCTTAATCCCCGCGTTCTGAAGGGCAAAACCAAAAATTATCTACCTGTCTTTTGGCGTTCTAACCGCAAGGCGTGGGTTACTGCTGCAGTCTTCCTGGACTGGTTTCATAACTATTTTGTGCATGACGTGGAGCGGTACCTTGCGAGAGAAAATCTGGCCTTCAAGGTCCTACTCATCCTCGACAATGCCACCCGCCGGCACTCCAATTCACCCACCCTAATATCGAAGTCGTCTTCCTGCCTCCCAACATGACATCACTCCTTCAACCCATGGACCAAGGTGTGATAGCCACCTTCAAGGCATACTACATACGACGCAGCTTTGACCGCATGATGGAGGCTATGGAGGATGACGCAACACTGACGGTGAAAACTTGTTGGAAGGATTACACCATCGCTGACTGCATCACCAACATAAAAGAATCGATGGATGAACTGAAGAGGATTACAATCAACGCCTGCTGGGGTAAACTTTGGAAGGAGGCAGTGAATGACTTCCGAGGCATCCCTACAGTTGATGATGAAGTTAATCGCATTGTGAAGGTTGCGCGACGTTTGGGAGGCGAGGGGCTGGCCGACATAGTCTGATGACATCGAGGAGCTCCTTGAGTTGCACGGCGAGGAGTTGACGGAGGAGGACCTTGATGAGCTGACACAGCATTCTAGTGTGGCAGAGGACGAGGATATGGTGGAGAAGCCTAAGATGACAAGTGCCAACCTTAGCAAGGCAATGCTCCTTGCTACTAATCTCTCGGACCTCTTTATGGAGATTGACCCATTCTTGGAGCGTAGTTTAAAATTCAAGCGAGGTTTGGAGGATTTAATGAGACCGTATAAGCAGGTCCAGAAAGATATTCAGAAAAAAATTAGTCAACCATCCATCGCAGAATTCTTTAAGAAACAGCCCAGTTGATCTTTTTTATTGTGTTACAGTATTTGAACATTTATTGTTTCTGTTACGTTATTGTGTATTTTATTGGTGTTTAATAAAAGAACAAGCAACTTACACAGGCTCTGAAGAGTTTAAATGCGGCTGCGTTCCCCCTAACCCTATTTTTCCCATAGGGTCTTTTATTTGCCAACCGCGGTTTTACCAACCACGGGGGTTTTCAGGGACGTATCCCCTGCGGTTGGGGAGCGATCCCTGTATTTTCACAATAAAACTAACTGCCAGTTTATCTGTAATTGAGACCCGAAACAGACACCTGTTTACAATAATTTATTTAGGTTTGATATTGTACGAGTACAAAAAAATTGTTTTCCATTGTGAGTTTTTGCAGTTTGACTATGAAAAAGAAAAATATTTTATTGATTTTATGATAGTAATCCTTCAGTTGGTAGAGTTAATGCACGTGCATAAACGGAACACTCGGATTGTTTAAACTCCCCAACAATGGTCTTTGAGATCATGGAAGGGTTAAATGAGCCTGCTTATCACTAGATGAGAATCCAAGTTGTTCATTTAATACAACAATGATTTGTGACTGAATTTGTTTCCAAGAATGGGTAACAGAAGACAGTGAGATACTTATTTTATCCCACTGGATGTGAATAAGGTACTTATTAGCCCTTTTATTTTTATCACTCATGGATCATTTACACAGTTATCTTTCTCATGTATGCATTATTAGCTTGTAAAAACCTGAACCCTTCCAAACATGCTGTAGAATTCCTTTCCCTTTCATATCTTGAGACAGCAAGACTTTTACTTTTTCATCTTACAAATGCATGACAAAAACTTGTCTGAGTACATTGCTTTACATTTTGTTGCAATACCAGGTGATAATTTTTCTGTAGCATGATATAAAATTTCTTAGTCCTGCCTCTAAAATAAAATGATCTGATATCACTACTTTGTGCTGACATATAATTTTGGAAGAATAAAACTTCAGTCACCTCCTTTAAAACACAATTGAAAACAATTTTTATCTTTCCTCATGGTATATTCTAAAGTTTTGGTAAAAATGGGTATTGCTGTGCATTAGAGCACCAATAAAAGTTTGTACTCATGATCTGTGATGGAGATGGCAAGCAGGGGCAAGGTATTTTCTCCACTTAGGGATGAGGGAGGGGATAAGTCTTGAAGGTGAGTCACCATGCGCCTTGTAGCAGCCAGTTCAAAACATCATTGACAGCGGCCTGGAAATGGGTAGCCTGCCTACTCAGCTAGGTTATGACGTGGTTCAAGAGACTAAAAATCAGGATGTATATCATAAGTACCTTTTTATAGTTGTGTTTGTATTATTGACATCATGTTTTTTACTAATTGGTGTATATTAGCCAAAATTGGATTATGCTAACACGAGGGTTCAGGGATCTACATTGTCTGAGTAATATAGTGTAATATTTTCATTTTACTCTTTTGTTTATAGAGTTCCTGATTGCTGAAGTATATATTGAAAGAATAATTGACAGACTGCACAATGCACTCTCTAAGGATCTCTCTAAGGACCAGCCCAAAACTGGAGCTCTGGAGCCATCGCTTTCCTTCATTTGTGATTTGGCATCTAATTTTTTCTGCTCCATCAAGGGATGTTTGCAGATGTCGTCAGCTGAGGATCTTCTTTTCACAATCTTCCAGCTCTGTGCCCAAAGCCAGGAGAAAACTCGTCTCTCAGGTGAAGCGCATTGTTATAAAAATAAGCTTTTTTTCAAGCACATGTATTTTTATGGCGTGTATGTGTGTTTGTATTTTAATTAATCTAACATAATGCACTCCGCCCTCCTTAGAAATGTTAGCATGGCTGTTATTCTATTGCAGGACATGTCTGATGGTGGGTTATCTATCAAGAAACAGTTTTTAAAAAAAGAATTAACTTCCAGAACTTTTTGCTGGAAAGTATTTTTACTTTTAGTTTGAAATAAGGTTATGATCAGATACAATTACAGTCGCAGAAGCAAAGTACAATAGAATCGAAGTGTAACAAACTGCAATAATGCATGGTTTAAGACATGAGAAGAACTCAGTCCCACTTCGAAATAACCATTCACCCTTTTCCACACTTTCCAAGCGAAGTCCTTTGACTTAACGCTTCTAAACACCCAACCACATTCTCCTGCATAGAAGGATTAAACTGACTGCACAAAAGGGTTAAGGGGAGCCCCTACTTCCCATAAACTGCATTGGGTTTACCACCACACCCATACACACAGATAGACAAAATCTGCTCACATCTGTCCAAATCTATTAGTCACCTCTCAGCAGTCAAATGAAATATATTTCAATCACAGCAGTAAGCCATTTTGACATGTTTTATCTGAAAGTCATTAACCGTTTACCGGGAGTCAGATGCTTAGCAACCAGGAGCCTGATTTCTATAAAAAGATTAACACCTTTATCATCTCACCTCTGAGAAAGATCTCACTGTCACAGGCATTTTGGGTGTGGGACTTGAGATTTTTTTTTAACTAACTCATTACTTTTTCTACAATGTGGAGAGAAGTTGGTTTGAGACTTTTAAAAAGAAGTGACAAACCTATTTTCTTAATAAATTATGCACCATCTTTCATTCACTTGATGTATGGATCTTTGCTGCCAAGAGATTTACACTGAAAGTAGCTCTTGTGCATCCCCCACTCCCTTATTCCCCCATCATTGGCAGCCATGTCTTCACCCGTTTAGGCCCAACACTCTGGAATTCCCCCCCTCAACCCCCTCCGCCTCTCCACTTCCCTCCTTTAAGACCCTCCTTTAAATCCCACCTTTTTGACCAAGCATTTGGTCACCCCTCCTGATATCTCCTTATTTGGCTTGCCGACCATTTATGTCTGATTACGCCTCTGTGAAGTGCCTTGGAATGTTTTTCTACATTAAAGGGGCTATATAAATGCAAGTTGCAGCTGTAACTGTAACTAGTTGTAACTGTAACTAGTTGTAGCTGTAACTGGAGTTGTAGTTGTAGCTATAACTAACTGGAGTTGTAGTAGTTGTAGTTGTAACTGTAACTGGAGTTGTAGTAGCTGTAACTGGAGTTGAGCTGTAGCTGTAGTTGTCACAGTAGAAGATGGCTAGCAGGAGTTGCTAGAGATCACCATGTAGAATTCTCCCCCAAATAATTATTTATGTTCCTGGGAGATGCAACTGCCTTCTCGTGAACACACAATGCAAAGTGGAGCTCAAACCTACTTTTCCCCTCCCTCCCCCCAACTCTGGCTCTGAGCAATACTGCTGTAGCACTGAGCACCACTACATTTGACTTCCCAAGGAAATATCCTGTCTAATTTATTATTTAGCTTCCATTTCTAGATTTTTCCCTAAATTTTGCTTTTTTTTTAAGCGCTCAGTTCAGCTGCATTCTGACATTAATAGCTCAGTTATATCTTCACTTTCTGTGTTTAGCCAAAAGATAATGTAGCTTCTGTTGTATTTCTTATTTTTGTTTTGGGCAATATTGCATCGCTAAATGTGTCTGTGTCTGATACTGGCTTCCATTCTTCGACATATGCAGTCTGTTCTTGACTTGAACTGTATAGAATGCAGAACCATGTTCATCAGATGCAACATCCTCGAGCACATTTTTATTTTGGAAATGTTTCCAAAATGGGCTAGATTCCCCTCTCTCTTTCTCCCCCCCCCCCCCCCCAAGCTTTTGTACTAGATTCAGTTGAGTTTGCATTTCCTGATGCTAGTGAGTTAGGTCAAGATGCTATAGTTAGCGTTCAATTTTTTTTGTGGAATTGTTGTTGTTTCGTATGACAGGAAAAGCTTATAATGGGATGTCTAGTTTGGCTATCCATTCGATGGCCTCCTGAGATGCCTAGTGGAGAAATGAGGTGCCTCCCGCAACAGATCTCAGTGGGCGGGTTGATGTGATGTGTTCCGTGGTCTGGGACTCATGGCCACAGTTGCACTTCGGGTCGTCCCTCATCTTCCACTGGTGGAGCAGGAGGCCGCATCGTCCGTGCCCCGCGCGGATTGGGTTGTGGAATGACTAATTGTGGCAAACATGTTTTTGATAAGGACTGGAGAATGGTTAGTACAAATCGAGATTAGTGCCTGAGTAGGAGTTTATTGCTTGGTATGTTCTAAGAATGTGAAATGTATGAGTTGCTCACGAATACTTTCTCATGATTTTCAGTACTGTTCTCAAACTGGTGCCTTACTGTATTAGTTCAGTGAGCCTGAGTGATTTAAAGCAGAAACAAAAATACAATGAAGGTTTTTTTGGTATTATCTCACCAGCTCACCAGAAGATGCCAACTGGTGGCGGGTATGATTCCAAAGATGCCCTATGTTACCTCACCCAAATGGCCATTCTTCAGTAATGAGTCTAATGAGTGAATGTCTGTACATTATTTGACCATGGAGGGCATTTTAGGCCCTGACCCTGTTACCTGAAACTCCCCCACACAATTTCCACACGGGGTCAAATGATAATGAGCAGGAGTTGGAATTCTGACTGATTTTTCCCACCTCCCCTCAGCCCAGGGACTGAACCAATTGTGGTGCTCCAACTGCTGTCCTGGCAGAGATCAGGTAACTCGGCAAAAACCAGGAATGGAACTGGGAAGCTCTGGTCTATATAACTCGGCACCAAACTGGGCACTGTCTTTACCCCCATCTCTTTTATATAACTGAGGTTCCAATGAAAGTGACTTGGTAATATGTGCATGTTTTTGTTCAGCTGAATTGACCCCATTAATGCTGCTTGATAGATTTGGCAACAGCAGGGAATGTGACTGCACATATATAGAGAGACTGGAGACTTGAAAGTGCTGTTGCTATTTCTGACTTGTATCATTGTTACTGGTCATTATTAAATACATTCTTCTCTTTACATAACCGTGTCTGGAAGAAGTTGAAGACTCTGTTATCTGGTGCTTACGTGAGTCTTGACACGTTGTGCAAATCCTGTGCAGGCTCAGTTATTGTAGAGTTGGGGAATGGCTGCACAGGGTGGTAATGTCCGCAGCCAGACTCCAAAATCTTCGACCTGATTTACTTGCTGCCAGGGTACGCTGTTTGTATTTTCCATCATTAGCAGTTTGGTTTGTTGGCAACAGCTGAAAACCCAGTTCCAGGAAGTTGTTGCTGGTTCTGACGACAAGAACATTGGATTATTTATGCATAAGAGTCGATGCTGATGAAGTTCTTGCTTTCAGAGGCAACTCTGAAGTATGAATGAGAATGAGATTAATGTAACCTGAGGATCTGAGCCTATTATTTTCTGTTATGAAACACAAGGTAGATAGTTTCACAAGTATTGTTAAGCCAGGTATTGGGAAGCAACTTCATTAAGTCTATGTGACTTTTTTTGATATATATTTTCTTCCCTTTCTCGCCCTCCCCCACTCGGACCAAACTTCAGTCAGCATCTCAACCATAACGTGCTGATACAGGGAACTCCGCACAGTAGGAGACCTAACCCTTGTTTCTGCTCCAAGATGCTGCACATCAGTGCGTCAACATGCTGTGCTACCGTGGCTTCACCCTGAAGAATATTTTTAGCATAAATCCCTCTATGCAATAAATAGCATGATAATGCCACAGAGAGCGTTTGGATGCTTCAAAATAGCAGGGTGGTGACGTGCAGCAAGCTAATGACGTGCTGCAAGCCAGGGGTGTCTAAACTTTTTCTGTTCATGGGCCGGCCACTGCTTATCATAGAGCCCATGGGTCATGTATAAAAAGACTGCCATGCCTACAAACCTGCTTAGGATGGCCCAGGATTTCTTGCCCTTTTCACATCCTTTTGATGGTTTGGCACTTTTCTCGTCCTTCCCTCAGATCAAAGTGGCACCCTTCTCCCCTCTACCCCCACCCGCCCCAGTTCAAGGTGGCCCACTATTTCAAGCTGCACTCCTCCCCTCCTACAAATTCATACTGGTACTGTTATCTTGCTAACCTCTCCAGTTTCACAGTAGTAGTCTCCTGCACTCAGCCCGGCTCTAGCTCCTTCCCCTCAGTGCCAATGCTAGTTCTTGACTTGTGATGCTGTTGCTTCTCCAAGCGATTGAATCTAGCTGCACACTGTGGGGAGGAAGTCTTAATGTTGTGTGAAATCCCATCATAGTAGACAGTGGTATTCAATTACTTGGAGGAGAATGGAGTAGCCTGGAGTGATGCTAAGGAAGTAAAGAAGAAGTGGCAGTGGTTTTCCATGTATCTGGGTCAGAGAGCCCAAGCTCACAGACTGTAGGCCATAGTTTGTACGCTACTGCTGTTGGTCTTCTGCTTTCATTCAAAATGTTTAATGTTTAAAGATAATGGCCCAGAAATTGATCTCGCTCTGTTCCCGCGGGGGTAAGCCTTCCCCGCGATGTCTCACCTCGCTTATGCTTTTTCTGATCCAGCTCGCACGAACTTGATGTTCCAGACATCAGCTGTGCTGGGCTTGCGTATCCCAGCGGCGTAGTGAATTCGTGCGAGCTGTGGGATCACGTGACTCAGTTAGAGCCAATGGCAGCACACCATCTTCCATTCATAAGTCTCACAGCATGGCTGTGAGACTTATGAATCTTACACCCCCCCAAAATAACAGCTAAACCTCAATTAAATTTAAAAAAAACCCATCACATTAATAAAATAAGTATAGTTAATTAAATTAACCATTTTAAATAAAAAATTAAATTTTTGAAAAAATTTAAAATCTTTTAAAAAGTTATAAAAATAAACTTACCTGTCTTTAAAGTCTATAAAAAAGATATACCTGTAAAAAAAAATTCAAAAAAATACTTAATTCACTACTTACCTTCTTAAAAGCGGGTCTTACTCCTCCTTTTTACATTTCCAAAATCTTCCCTACTTACCTGCGCGTCCAAAGCATGAAGTGCACAGCGTGCGCGCAGCCTGTAGCGCGCACGCGATGCACCCAGGCCCCGCCCCCTTTTCAGAAGAGCAATTGCCGGTTTTCAGCGCATGCGCAGGGCATGCAGAAAACCGGCAATTGGAGTGGGAATACGCGAGAGTACGCAGTGCGTACTCTCGCGTCCCGGGATCAATTTTCGGCCCAATACTTTGCATGGTATAATTTTCTCATTTTATTTCGACTATTTGTACTTGTGCTGCATAATGCATTATTAATTACAGTGCTAATATGAGATACTTGTCTTTGGCGGGGTTCCAAAATGTGCATTATAGTGAATCTGAAGTACTTTATAATGGTCATCCTTACAAAATGTCATCACGTTGTTGACATGTGCAATCCATTTGAGAAAGGTTTCAATTGTTAAGAAAGTAAATTGTTTCTTAAAAATAGTCTGTAGGTAGTCAATCTAGTTGCATATTATTTTAAAGAACACTGCAATGACTATACTAACCTTCCATTCCAGTGTTTTTGTAAAAGGATATTCTATCTTATAGTAGTATTTTGTTGTCCATTTACCCACTTAGTCCCCATCAGTTGAGACATTTATTATTGTATGTGAAATATAAACATTTTTAATGCAATTCGCAAGACTGAAACATTGACCTTTTATTCAAGTGTGACACAGATTAAAACATAGTTACATAAAACATTTCAATAAACTTTCAAAATAATGGTTTAAAATATATTTAGTTTTAGTGATACAGCATGATATGAATGATGTACAAGAAAGCACTTTTCATACATAACTTCACCCACATACATATACAAAAGCTAAAACTGCAAATCTGAAACAGAAACAGGAAATGCTGGAAACACTCAGCATGTCAGTCAACATGTGGAGAGAACAGAGGGGTTAACATTTTAGATATAACCCTTCATCAGAACAGAGTGGCTGAAGTATTATAAACATGAGACTGTAGGAAGAAGGGTAATGAAAGAAATTTAAGAGACATGGGACGTGCTGAGGCAGTTCTGAAATGGAAACAGGAAAATCTGGCAAAACAGAACAGAAACTAGCAGCCTGAGAAGAAAAAAACAGGTAGATACCAAAGGTGCAGACTGTCCTGCCCACACAAAAAGCTACCTGTCTTCTCTTTCTCCCCACCTCAAAGCACCCACATACTCGTCCCCAGCATCTCCTGCCATAAGGAAAGTGGGAGCTAAAGTTGTCTGAAATCATTAAAGTCAGTATTCAGGCCAGAGAGCTGAAAAGTGTCTAATTGAAAGATACAGTGCTATTTCTCAAGCTTGTATTGAGCTTCACTGTACAAGTGTAAAAGCCCAAAGATGGAGTGGTCAAAGTGGGAATGGTGAGCGATGGGGTTCCATTTACAGATAGAATTGAGGTGTTCGGCAAAGCAGTCACGTAATCTGGATTTGGGTTCCTCAATGTAGAGGAGACTACATCGTGAATAGCGGATACAGTATACTAGGTTGGAGGAAGTACACGTAAATTGCTATCTTTCATGGAAGGAGTATTTGGGGCCCTGGATAGTGGTGTGGGAGGTGGCGAATGTTTAGCTGTTGTATCTCCTGTGCTTGCATGGGAAGCAAAAAGGAAAAATTTGCAGAGCTATGGGGAAAGACCAAGGGAGTGGGGCTAATTGGATAGCTCTTTCAAAGAGCCAACACAAACACAATGTGCCGAATGGCCTCCTGAGCGGAATGTTTCTAAGTCATTGGAAGAGTAAACCAAGGTGTTACGAAGGGAATGGTCACTTTGGAAAGCAGGAAAGGGAAATAAAGATGCATTTGATGGTGGGATCATGTTGGCGGTTTCAGAAGTTGATCTGTCGAATGAGGAGACTGATGGAATGGAAGGTCTTATTATGGCGGTGCGGGGGGCCTTATTATGGCCTAATTTTGTCGGGGGCGGGTGGGGTGAGAGCAGAAGCATGGAAGATGGGACAGACCTAGTCAAGGGTCCTGTTTACTACAGCGGAAGTAAATCCCCAGCTGAGGAAGAAGGAGGAAATTTTAGAAGCTCTAGTGTGGAAGATAGCATTAGAACAGGTATAGAAATTGAGAAACTGGGAGAAAGGAATGAAGTCCTTACTGGAAACAAGTGGGCAGAAGAAGATTCCAAGTAGTTGTAGGAGTCAGTAGGCCTTTAGTCAATGACTTTGGAAATGGAGAAGTCCAGGAAGGAAAGATGCTGAGATTAACCATGTAAAGGTAAGGAATGGGTGGAAATTTGAAGCATAGTTAATAAAATTTCTTGGATCAGGGCAAAACCAGCAAGCAGTACTGACACAGTCATTGGTGTAATGGAAATGTCCCATGGTGCTTCACAGAAGTGTAGTGAAAGACTGAGTCAAAGAAGAAGATATTAGGAAGGGTGACTAAAAGCTTGGTGAAAGAGGTGGGTTTTAAGGAGGGAGGTGGAGAGATGGAGGAGTTTAGGGTGAGAATTCCAGAGCTTAGGACCTAGAGGGCTCAAGACACAGCCGTCAGTGGTGGGGCGATGGAGGTGAGGCATTGGAGGGGGATGCTGTGGTCAATCGTGTCAAAGGCTGCAGAGAGATTGAGATGGATGAGTAGGGATAGTACAAAATGGTCACAGTCACAGAGGATGTCATTTGTGACTTATTATGGCTGTTTCAAAAAGACAGACGTTGATAGGATCCATATTGTATCCCACAGCAATACCTTTTATCTGGAGGAAGTGAATGGAGTTAAAGAAATTGTTTACGGTGAGAACAAGTTCAGCCAGTTGGAGTAGGGTGGTGGTGGATGGTAACTGGTTGGGCCACTGTTAAATGAAAAGGCCCTAGGCCATCCTGATGAGGGATGGCGATGTAAAGATACTGTACATCCATAGTAAAAATGAGATGGTTGGGGCCAGAAAACCAGCACTGTTAGTGGCAGAAACTATCAGAAGGTTCACAGATGTAGGTGGATAGGGACTGAACAAGGGGGGATACACTAATGTCAAGATGAGAGGAAATTGGTTTGGTGGGACAGTAGCAAGCTGAAATGATCAGTGTACCAGAACAGGCCAGTTTGCGTGTCTTGGGGAGTAGATAGAAGAGGGCTGTACAGGATTGGGGAACTGAGGTTGGAGGCAGTGGAGAGGAAGATCTCCAGAGGAGATGAGGTCAGTAACAATCTGGGAAATTATGAATGTGTTCAGTAATGGGGGTCATAGACCAGAAGGAGTTGTTATAGAGTTGTCATTCAGCCGTAACAAGATAAAGGTCTTTATGTTATACAACAACAGCACCCTCCCTCTTGTCAGCAGGTTTGATGAGGATTAGACCTAAAAGAATGGAGCATTGCAAATTCAAAGGGAGATAAATTAGTGAGTGAGGGGAGTGGAAAAACTGATCAGGCCAGTATCATGTCAGCTGTTCTCGATGAAAAGATTGAGAGTGTAAGAGGCCAGAGGTGGGGGGTCATGGTGTATCAAAGTAGATGAAGACAGCAGAAGAGGTCAGATGTAGAGGGGTAGGGAATTCTCTTGACCATAAAGTAGGCACAAAGGTGAGAAGAAGAGCTAAGCAGCATATGAAGAAGCTTGGAATTTGTTGAACTGAGGGTCGACGTGGAGGAAGGATTGTTCAGGGTCAGAGAGGGGAAGGTCAAAGAGGATAGTGTAAATCCGGCAAGGGGTGATAGTAGAAGGAGAAATGGGATGGGAAGAAAGTGAAGAGGGATCAGGCGATAGGCTGGCACCCAAAAGTTGTTGATGCTTATAGCCTTGTTACTTATTACTTTATTCTTGTGCTTTTCCCCCCTCTCCATTCCTTTTTAAATGCTGATCATCTATACATTTTTCCAGTTCTGATGGAGGGTTATACCTGAAATGTTAACTTGCCTGTTCTCTTCACAGATGTTGGACTGACCTGCTGAGTGTTTCCAGCATTTTCTGTCCACATGTATGTAGCTGGTACTTTAAAACCTCTTTCACCTTCTCCCAATTAAAACATCTAGAAACCACCAGCTCACAATTCTATAGATATATTTTGTTTCAATTATTTTTGATGCAGAACCTCTTGAGCAAGATCAAATTATAGTTTTATTTTAGTATTAAAGGGAGTTTTGTTCAGTTCTTGATGATATTGATAGAGCTTCACGAGTGTATAATCACGAGTACCAAGGAAATCATTCGATTGAAGAGAGTGATGTGATGGGTAAACTAGCGAGAGGATTTTGTTATAAATCTGTAACAGCTCTTGAAGAATGCAGCAAGAAAGAACAAAACTCTTGAGATGGCAACCTCTGTACTAGCAGTAAATAAATATCATATCCCAGTAGATATCTGTCGATGTTTGTCTTACTTAGCTAGTGACAGTCGATGTGTGGCCAGAGTGCCCAATTTAGCACTGAAAAACCTCATATAGATTTGACCTGATTGCTTTAATGATATTATCAGGTCAAACTACAATGGCCTGAAAAAAAATGCCTCTGGTGCTGGTTTTCAGAGGCCCGTATTTGATGAAATGTCCCCCTGCTCCAGAATGGGCATTGAGATCAGAGAAGATTTAATTTAGTGAAATAATATTACAGCAATAAAGATACTTGTGATATTGAATAATATTCTTCTGGCAATAGAAATTTTTTGAGCTATGTATTATGGGAGCTGAAATCTTAAGAACTAATCAACCCAGGGAGCACCGTATTCTCTAGAGCTACAGACAATCTAAGATCTAAAACAAAGCAGCAGAAAGTATGAATTGCTCAATATATTTAAAAAACGGAGTAATTTGAATTAGCACAATAACTTTAAAATAGTAAGAAAAATTGTAAATTTGATTTTATTTGTCGAATTTTGCACTAATTTTCAAGCCAATTTAGTGATTTGAAAGTAAATTATTTTCTGAAATAAAATGACTTTTTATTCTCATTTATATATTCTCCCTTCAGTTGTAAACTAATTTTCAATTCATCCATAAATGTTGATGTGTGATAAATTTCAAATAGTTGGTAAATGATGCTTTCTATGATGCATGAAGCAACAACCTCAGTGTATATGTAGCAAGATTTTACTTTTCCTCTTGAAAATCCCATAATAGAAAATAGCAAAGTGCAACCTTGTAATGCTAATTTGTAACTGGAGATCTTTAACTAAATCTTGAATAATATTTTAGCTCTGATTTGCCAGCATTTATCTAACTCTTTTAATGGTCCATTAATAATCCAAGTAGACCCCCTGTAATTGGCAGTATTTCACTTATGAAATCATCTTTAATGACAAATTTTCTTGGACTCCAATATTGGCATTTTTAAATGTCAGGTGATTACTATTTTTAAAACTAACTCATCACTTCAATTATTTGAAGTCTACTGTGTATGTTGAGCAGAAACAGCTGATACAGGATTTCTTGCTTACAGATAGAATTGGTCTCCTCTGGAGTATGTGGATAAAATGGTGGTTGTTTGTCACGAACAGTATGTCTCAAAGCACGTTACATTTTCTGTTGACCTTTTGATTATATTCACTCAAGTGGCACATTCACATCTGGATAAAGTGGAATCCTTCTCTGGCAGCAGTAATGAGCAGCTGAAACTGATATCTTATGCATCCCAACAGAAATATAGATTGTATTCCTCAAAGAGATAGTAAAAGGATGTTTGTCCTTGGTAGTTCTATTCATAGATGGCACAGGACATGATCTTTGCAGAAAATAAGTGTTCGGTGCAGGAGAGTGTCTAGGGAAGTAAAAAAACAGAAGAGAAATTATATTGAATTTATAGAAGTGGCTTTGTTTTTATGTTACTGTGGCAAACTGGATAACAAGCCCAGTGATACAATACTGGCCCTGTATTTCAAATCCGAATTCCTTTTTAAGTAAGGAATGACTGCAAGAGGTTGCTATGGTTCTGATGGAAAAAGGCAAATAATTGTTTTCCTATGGAGTCTGAGTGTTTGCCCGTGCACTGCCTAACTGTTTTCCTGGCACAGAGATTTTATAATTTACCTTACTGATTGAAAATGAACGGCTGTTCTGATTCTATTGCTAATTTTTTTTTTACTTATTTGATTAATTTCAGTAATTTTACCATATAAAGTACATTTGTGAAAAAAAAATTAAATAGGCAATACTGGACTTTTTAATCTTGTCCCCATCACTGTAAACTGAACAGCATACCAATTCGGTCAAGAGGGCATGCAGGTGATCTTGTTGATGCTACTCTGTATCCAGACTGGTAGGAGGTGCGTGACAGACTCGTTGAATCACTGTCCAATATTTCCCCCCCTCCTCCTGTTGGGAAATGCTTTTCCTCTGTTCAATACCAACTCCAGATGGTCCAACTAAAACTAGAACAAACTATTTCTCTTCTGTACAAGGTATCACCATACATTGGATCTATTATGGATTTAAAAAAATTATTAGATAGGTATAATATAAATTGCTACATTTTTGCTAGAATAGTGGATGGCTTATTAATAGCAATTAATTTAAACTCACATTTTCTCAAACTCCATTTATTTCTCTCTTTTTTGCTCTGTTTTCTTTGTAGCGAAGATATGGTAAAGGGCACATTTTGGTTGTTGGACAGGTATTCCAGTTAAAAAGCCTTTGAATGTTTTGTCAATCACACTTTTTACAGCTTTTATTTTTATTGGCTCTGCAAACTTGTGGTTGTTAAGGTGTTTACAGTTCTGGCAAAATGGATTGTTTTTGATCTCGTCACTCAGTGCTCATAATGCAAGTTAAATGGCATGTAGTGCCCCTTCCAGCCTGACCTCACCAAACGTGCCTCCATCTTAATCTGAGAGAAACACCCACCCTTACATCAGCATGGTATTTTTGTTTTCCATGCCATCTACTCTATATCAGCTTTGAGTGAGACTGTCAGTAAAGACCACTTCATTCTGAAATACGAAGGTTCTGAATCTGAAGAACACCTGTTTTGTACGCTAGGCATATCAATTTTTTTTACAACCACATTTTATTTGAACACTCCATCTCTGTTGTCTATTCTCATATAGCAATTTTTGTAATAAGGTATGCTAAAGAACAACCAGAGAAGACAATCTAAATAAAGTCTTGTGTTTTTATTACCTGATTTTAGAAAGGCAGTGGACCTTTGCGAGAGAGTTTAGGTCGTATGCGTTTATTTTCTCTCGTAGCAGACTGTTTGCATCCTGAGCATCGAATGATACGGTTTACTGACTGACTAACGTCTTCCGTTGGCTCTGTTTCTGCCCAATGTGCAAACTGCTGGAGTCCTAACAAAGGAATAAATGAATCAGTCAGGATTTGATGGCTTATTGTGATTCTTAATAATGTATCCTCAATACAGCAACAGCAATATGAACGCAGCTAGTTTCAACCACTTAGCAAATTTTAACAAGAACTAAAGATTACTGCAGAATAAAATAAGAATCTTGCATATGTTGCTTTCAACTTCTAAAGCCTAACTGAACATATTTAAATCTTAAAAGGAGTATGACATAATGATAGAATGATACAGGCATTCATTTAACTTCGTATCGATATCAACTGCTGCCTGTGTAAGCTAGCCACAAGAAGCATTGCTATTGAAAACTGATGTTACTTTGTGACGCAGTAAAATGATTTCAGCACATAGTTTAAAATGTTGTTTATCTTGGTCTGAATTACTATTTGCACTCGACGTACTGCAATACGATTCTTTTTATCTTAGTAAAAATGCACACTTACCTTCACATGCTGAAGACATTGTTATCAATATGGTTAGAAGAACAAGGATGTATTTAGCATTCATTATTTTGATGAATATATGAATATTTTCAGTTACCAATACTGTAAGAAAACATTCTCCACCATATTTAAATACATCTGTGTGACTTCCTTTGGTTGCATACTAGGTGAAAATTTCACTTGAGTCTTGATTGAAACGGTCTGCAAGCAGTTGCACTATTATGTGGATAGCAGTGCAGTCAATCATGCAGACCACGTAGATCACAGCCTATTGAATTAGTGTAATGCACATTAAGCCATGCCTCTTAGTTCTTCTTTGGAACTGCAGCCCATTAAAACTCCTGTGCTTTTGCTTTGCCAGGTTTTGCTGCAGAGGAAATGCATCTTAATGCTGACAGGTTATTTAAGTAAAATCTCAGTGAACTGTGCAGCAAAGCTTATTCAACAAGCAGTGAACTCTGTTACCCTAAATTAAAATAAACTTTTAAAACACATCCTCTGGCGTTACTGTTGTTGAATTGATTTATTTAAATGTTACAGATCAAACTACTGGGACAACCTGAAACGGATTGCTGTTGCTTAATCTTATTGAAATCTCTCTTCAGTTATATTTTGTGTAAATTTGTCACGTTGTAAAAGTAGAAGTCAGTAGTAATTCATTTTACTGTAATTGGAAAAGTTTTCCCGTTCAGTTGTATGGAAAGTGGATCGATATGTTGATATGAATCATTCACTAGGAATTTTCACTCTGTGTACTGCAGGTAGGTTGCATACCACAATGACAATTTATTTCACTACTTTTTTTTCTTTTTACTTAACTACAATTATAATCTGCAGTACTATTTTTCATTTTTTTAAAATAATTTTTATGCAGTTTAAATGTCTAGAAATGATAAGGGAACAATTATAACACAAATTGGGCGGAGGATGTTCAACAACACTTCAGTAGAAGTCGGACGGAACCCCTTTAAAGGTATAATGCTGAGCATATGAACAATAATGGACAGGAAAAGACCCTCTGGTCCATCCAGCCTACAATTGTGATACCTTTCTCTATCCCTAAAACCATGTGATCTCCTGGGAGAGGCGAGAAACCAGATTTAAAAACCCAGGCCAATTTGCTAAAAGACAATCTGAGAAATTCCTATCCGACCCCCCCCCCCCCCCCCCCCCCATGGCGATCGAAACTGGTCCAGGAGATCACTTTGGCCCTGATAATTCCTTGCAGTACCTACCTTTTGTAAGAGGTGATCTCTGCCCCAGTCAGAAACCGGTCCAGCTCTCGCTTATAGGAATACGAGCCAGCAGCCTGTTCCAGAGATCCACTATTTTCTGGGAGAAGAACCACCTCCTGACATCTAACCTAGATCTGGCCTTGAAAACTTAAAATTGTGACCCCTGGTCCTCCCTAACCTATTAATTGGAACAATCTGTCAACTCAAACACAAGGACATAATCCATTTGGTTAGAGTTGAGGAGCAAAAAGGGTATGATCACGCTATTGGGGGTATTCTATAGGCCTCCAAATAGTGAGAGGGAGGCAGAGGAGCAAATCTGCAGGGAAATCGCAGAGCTATGCAAGAGCTATAGAGTGGTAATATTGGGAGACTTTAATTACCCAAATATCGATTGGGATAAGGCTAGGATAAAGGGAAAAGAGGGGGAGGAATTTCTGAAATGTGTTCAGGAGAACTTTCTTGGCCAGTATGTTCTTGGCCCAGGTCGACCAAGTGTCTATGGGAGAACACTTGAGTGATCATCGTATCATAAGATTTAGATTAGCTATGGAGAGGAGCAAGGAACAATCTAGAGTGGAACTTCTAAACTGGAATAGGGCTAACTTCAATGGGATGCGAAAGGATCTAGTCAGGGTAAAATGGAACCAAAGACTGATGGGGAAAAACTGTAACGGAACAATGGGTGATCTTTAAGGAGGAGATGTTCCAAGTACAGGCTAGGTACATTCCAACAAGAGGGAAGGGTAAGGGAACCAAAGCAAGGGCTCCTTGGATGACGAGGGAGATAGAGAAGATGATGAAACAAAAATTGGGTGTATGATGCATGTCAGGTGAATTCTTCAAGGGAGAACCAGACCAAATACAAAAAGTTGAGAGGGGAAGTGAAGATGAAAATAAGATTGGCAAAGAGAGAATATGAGAGTAGAATGGCGGTTAACATAAAAGGGAACCCAAAAATCATCATCTAGCATGTAAACAGTAAGAGGCGGAGTGGGGCCTATTAGAGACAAAGAAGGCTTAGAGGCGCAGGGCAAGGCTAGAATACTCAATGAGTACTTTGTATTGGTGTTTACTAAGGAGGTGGATGCTGACAAAATATCAGTAAAAGTGGAAAAGGTAGAAGCAATGGAAGGGGTGAAAACTGATAGACAGGATGTACTAGAAAGGCAGGGTATGCTTAAAGTGGACAAGTCGCCTGGTCCAGATGGCTTGCATCCCAGGTTGCTAAGGGAATTGGTGGAGGAGATAGCGGAAGGGCTTGCCATAATTTTCCAATCTTCCCTAGATGCGGGGGAGGTGCGGATTGGAAAGTGGCAAATGTGACACCATTGTTCAAAAAATGGCGTAAGGACAATCCTAGTAACTACAGTTTAGTAATCCTAGTTTAACATCAGTGGTGGGTAAAGTTTTGGAAACAATAATCAAGGAAAAAATTAACGGGCACTTGGAGAGGTTTAAGCTAATTAAGGAGAGCCAACACGGATTTGTAAAAGGCCAATCGTGTTTGACTAATCTAATTGAATTTTTTGATGAAGTAACAGAGAGGATTGATGAAGGGAATGCAATGGATGTTGTCTACATGGATTTTCGGAAGGTGTTTGATAAGGTACCACATAGAAGTTTGTTAACAAAATTGAGGCTCATGGGATAGGTGGGTCAGTGACAGCTTGGATATGGAATTGGCTTAAGGACAGAAAACAGCGAGTTGTGGTAAATGGCTGTTTTTCAGACTGGAGGATGATAGACAGTGGTGTTCCCCAAGGGTCAGTGCTGGGGCCACTGCTTTTTTTGATATATATAAATGACCTGGATATTGGAATACAGAGTAGAATTTCTAAATTTGCCGAAGACACCAAACTTGGGGGTGTGGCAAACAGTGATGATGATATCAATCAACTGCAACAGGACACAGAAAGGCTAGCAGAATGGGTAGACAAGTGGCAGATGGAATTTAATGCAGAGAAGTGTGAGGTGATGCATTTTGGCAGGAGGAACAGGGAGAGGCAATATACACTTAATGGCACAGTTTTAAAGAGTGTGCAGGGACCGAGGGACCTGGGAGTTAATGTGCATAGGTCCCTGAAGGTGGCGGGACATATTGAGAGAGTGGTTAGCATAGCATATGGGATCTTGGGCTTCATAAATAGAGGTATTGAGTACAAAAGTAGAGAAGTTATGCTGAACCTTTATAAAGCGCTGGTTAGGCCACAACTGGAGTATTGTGTCCAGTTCTGGGTCACCACACTTTAGGAAGGATGTGAAGGCCCTTGAGAGGGTGCAGAGGAGATTTGCCAGAATGGTTCCAGGGATGGGGGATCTTGGCTACAAGGACAGGTTGGAGAAGCTGGATTTGTTTTCATTAGAGCAAAGGAGGTTGAGGGGTGATTTGATAGAGGTGTACAAGATTATGACGGGTTTGGAGAGGCTAGACGGGGAAAGGCTGTTCCCACTAGTTGATGGTACAAGAACTAGGGGACTCAGATTTAAGGTTTTGGACAAGAGATACAGGGGGGACGTGAGGAAAAAAAATTTTACGCAGCGTGTGGTGATGACCTGGAATTCGCTGCCGACGGAATTGGTGGAAGCGGAGACACTCAATGTTTTCAAGGGGAGATTGGATAGGCACTTGAGGGAAATAAACTTGCAGGACTACGGGGATAGAGCGGGGGGAATGGGACGGACTGGATTGCTCTACAGAGAGCTGGCAAGGACTCGATGGGCTGAATGGCCTCCTTCTGTGCCGTATGACTCTATGACAATCTGTTCCCTTCATCATCTTATAAACCTTGATCAGATTATCCCCATAGTCTACGCTTCTCTAAAGTGTAAAGTCCCAGCTCTTTTAGCCTATCTTGATAACTAAGCTGCTTTAAACTGGGAATTAGTTTAGTGACCCTCCACTGCACCCTTTCCAAAGCCTCAAATATCACCCATCATGTGAGGAGACCAAAAGTGGACACAGTATTCCAACTGAGACCTGACCAAGGTCTTGTACAAGGACAAAATAGTATGCTTTATCTTACAGTCAATTGTCCTATAAATGCACCCCAACATCCTATTCACTCTAGCTATTGCTTCACAGCATTGCTCATGAACTTGGAGATATATGTACTAGACTGCCCAGATCTCTTTCTTTTTCCACCTCCTTTAATGCTTTTCCATGAAGGGTGTATGTATGTTGAGTATTCGCCCTGCCCACATGCATAACACTGCACTTTTCTGAATTAAACATAATTTGCCAGTCACAAGCCCAATCCCCCAACACATCAAGATCCACGTGAAGCAGTCGAGCATCATTTACAGTCCCAACACTCGCACAGATCATCTGCAAATTAGCAGATTGTGCCCCCAACACCTATAACTAGATCATTAATAAATATAGCAAAGAGCAATAATCCCTGCACCAATCCTGCATACAGGATAATAATCCGCTTGTTTACGAATCCACTTGGAGTATACTAAACAAATGTGACTCTAAGTGGATTCGTAAACAAATTTAAAAGGTGAGATCAAGAGGAAAAATGGCCTGTAGAAATTCTGAAAGGAGTAAGAGTTTCCTGGGATAAATATAAGAAATGCAGAAACATGTTAAAAGAGTACCATTAAAAAAAAAAGCTCTTTTTTAAAGTAAACATTTTTTAGGTACCACAATGGAAGAGGGTAGTCAGAGAAAAGGTGAAAACTATAATATACAAATGGGCTCAAAACTAAGGGTGAGCACATATTAGTAAATATTCTGAATGACTACCTCTAGGCATTCACAAGGGAAGACATGAGCAACATGCCCTACACAAACTAAGATATCCCAAGTAAAATCTTTGACTTTGTTATAAATGAAATGGAAGTTCTAGGCAGGATAAATAAACTCAAAACAAATAAATCCTAATGGATTTATGTTATTTACCCCAGAGTTCTGAAAGAGACTAGGGAGGCAATTTGTGACGCACAGGTGATCATTGTGAGGGAGTTCGTGAACACCCGGAGAGGTACCAGTAGATTGGAAATAGGCTAATGTGGTTCCCATATTCAAAAAGATTGACAGAAGAGACATGGGCCACTACAGACCCATTAGTCTTACTTCCACTTTGTATAAAATAATGGAATCAATTATCAGAGTAAACTTGATGATCAACTGTACACTAATAAACAACTAGCCAGCAGTCCGCATGAATTCAGAAGCGGAAGACCCTGCTTGACCAATATCGTCGACTTCCTTGGGGAAGTGAAACCCCAAGTGGATTTTGGTAAGCCCCATGATGTGGTGTACCTTGACATTCAAAGTAGAAGGCTCTTAATTAAACTCAAAGTTTGGAGGATTTGGGGTAAATCCTGAGAATGTATAAGTTAGCTGAAGGCTAGTAAGCAATGAGTACTCATGAGAGGAGTTATAGAGTCATAGAATGGTACAGCACAGAAGGAGGCCATTTGGTTCATCGTGTCTGTGCCAGCTCTTTTGTAGAACTATCCAATTAATCCCACTCCCCTGCTCTTTCCCCATAGCCCTGTATTTTTTTCCCCCTTCAAGAATGCATCCAGGGTTATGTCAATGTGGGGGAGAAGTACTGAGTGAAGTGCCTTAGGGCTCAGTGCTGCGACCACTTCTGTTTCTAATTTACATAAATAATCTAGATTCAGAAACTCAATGTACAATGGTAAATATGCACATGATGTCAAACTAGGAGAGACAGTGGATTCAGAAGAGGCAGTTCAGAAATTACAAGATGAGTTGTGCAAGATATGTAAGTGGGTAGAACAATAGCAGATTAAGTTTAATGCAAACCAATGTAAAGTGCGACACGTAGGAAGGAAAAATAGATGATATGTGTATACACAAATGCTGTTGAAATGACCAAGGATGAAGCTGAAAGAGACCTAAGAGTCTTACTAGACTGGACATTAAGCATGCCCAACCAATGCAGAGCCACAATAGCCAAAGTTAAACCACATAGTCAAAACAGTAGAATATGTTGAGGTAGTGATTTAAAATTTATAGTGCTCTGGTTAGACTTCATATTGAATACTGAATCCAGTTCTAGTCGCCAAGAAACAAGAGATACATTCAAACACTGTAAGCAGTGCAGTGTAAGGGGTCCAAGTTATGAGGAAAGACTGAGAAACTTGGGCTTTTTAGCCTAGAAAGGTGATGCCTGAAAGGTGATCTTATAGAAGTATTCAAGATTATTAAGGGTATAGAAAAGGTTAACCAGAATATAAAACGATAACTGGAATATTACTTTAAATTAAACTACAGAAGTAGAACTAGGACACAGGTTCAAACTAGTAAAATGTAAATTTTAGGATTGGTATCAGGAAATTCTTCTACAAGAATAAACAAGATGCGGAGATGCCGGTGTTGGACTGGGGTGGACAAAAGTGAGAAGTCTCACAACACCAGGTTATAGTCCAACAGTTTTATTTGAAATCACAAGCTTTCGGAGCTGCTGCTCCTTCATCAGGTGAAGTGAAGAAATACAAATCGGCACAGCATATATAGACAGAGAACAATGCCTGTGCAGCGTACAATGTCAGACGACTACAGTTAATCTTTCTGACTGCCTTTTATCACACCTCGGCAGAGAGACAATCAGGTCAATCAGGAAGACATTATATCAAAGACATAGCAAGATACAACTAAGACAATGATGTGGGGTCACAGGGGGTCTAATGTGTCAGATGCTGCAGTCTGTATGGAAAACCATAAACTTTAAACTTTTTACTTTTTTTTACTGGAAATCACATCTGTGAACAAGCCAACGACGACTCCAGTCTGGATGACTCTACGTCAGGTAGGGTTACATGTAGCGTGACATGAACCCAACATCCCGGTTGAGGCCGTCCTCATGGGTGCGGAACTTGGCTATCAGTTTCTGCTCGATGATTTTGCGTTGTCGTGTGTCTCGAAGGCCGCCTTGGAGAACGCTTACCCGAAGATCCGAGGCTGAATGTCCTTGACTGCTGAAGTGTTCCCCGACTGGGGAAGCGTTCTCCAAGGCGGCCTTCGAGACACACGACAGCGCAAAATCATCGAGCAGAAACTGATAGCTAAGTTCTGCACCCATGAGGACGGCCTCAACCGGGATCTTGGGTTCATGTCACACTACATGTAACCCCACCTGACGTAGAGTCATCCAGACTGGAGTCGTCGTTGGCTTGTTCACAGATGTGATTTCCAATTAAAAAAAAAGTAAAAAGTTTATGGTTTTCCATACAGACTGCAGCATCTGACACATTAGACCCCCTGTGACCCCACCTCATTGTCTTAGCTGTATTTTGCTATGTCTTTGATATAATGTCTTCCTGACTGACCTGATTGTCTCTCTGCCGAGGTGTGATAAAAGGCAGTCAGAAAGATTAACTGTAGTCGTCTGACATTGTACTCTGCACAGGCATTGTTCTCTGTCTATATATGCTTTGCCGATTTGTATTCCTTCACTTCACCTAACGAAGGAGCAGCAGCTCCGAAAGCTTGTGATTTCAAATAAAACTGTTGGACTATAACCTGGTGTTGTGCGACTTCTCAAGAATAAACAAGATAGAGTAGTGAAAGTAAAAACCTAGGAATCATTTTGGAAACAATTGGATGCTACAGTGGGGTAATGGGTAATTGCAGTCTGGTCCGGAGCCATACAGAAGGAGGCCATTTGGTTCATCGTGCCTGTGCAGGATATCAACCAGAATTTTTGATGCTGACCATTATTCAGTGACCGTGCTAAAAAGTGCACATGTATGGATGTCGCATGATAAAAGGATCAGGCTCAGCTGTGATGCTCTCCATGGTAAAATAGATGGCCACACTCAATGTCCAGACTCGGGTGAAGAATTGTCATTTGGCTGAGGTGCAAGAGATCTGCTGACAGCTGTGGAATTGTTCCTCCCCATTAGATGAGATGGGGAGAAAAGGGGAAGAAAATTAGCAATTTTTTATTTAAGTGTACTCTCTACTGAATTAATATATTTAGCTCCCTCATTCTAATGTTCTGTTGTATAGCTTTGCTTGATTCCATCACTGCTGATCAGTGGAACCATACTTTTTTTTTCTTCTGAGGAGTGCCAAAAATTTGAGGCAGTACTATATCGCCCAACAGTCAAATTTTGTAACTCCTTGTCGGATAGGAGTAGATTATGGCAGCTCTAATGAGTAGTGATAGAATGACTTGGAGAGAGAGTGCTTTGAAATATCAGTGCACAGTGCCACAAACTGGTGGAGGTGGACTTGATTTCCTTCATTCTATTATCAGAAGATCTCCGCTTTGGGTTAGTTTTTGTTGATTCCGTTTACCTTTAACTCCCCTCTTTTCCTGAAACTGGTGATTTATATTTGGGCAAAAGTTCCACAGGTATCATAGTAGTGATCTTTCTTGATGTGTGAGCTTAGACAGTGACTATTAGCAGACTATTGAGCCATGCAGGGTATCATGGCTAAGACCAATCCTGTTCATGCTCAACATCCACAAATATGCAAATTCTAACAGGAGTAACTGGATATTGATCAAGGGTGAAAACCTTTTGGCTGAGTTTTCACGTCCCTGGTCTGAGGACACAGGTTAATTTTGGTGCCCCTAATGCTGCCAAACTGAGATCAGCGAACTCTGCACAGACCAGAGACTGAACTTGGGATCATCAGTTCAATACTATAATAACTGCTGCATTTAGCCACTAAGCATCAAAAGAATGAACTTCATTTGCCTTTAACATTATGGCACAACAGAAGTAGCAGCATCAAAAATTCATGTTAACTCACTAAAATTGTAATTAGGTATTAATTCCATTCATTGACATGGATTTACATTGTTTTTTAAAGCAACTTATTAATTGTACAGTTGTCAAAATACTCAAATGTTTGTGGAACATTTCTATGTAAACTACTATGTAAGCTTATTACTAATAATTTTCTTAATTCTGCAGTTTTCCACTGATATACCGAGTCTCATCTTTTTGCTGTAGTGTTGTAGCTACATTTTTGAAGTTCACTCACTTCTATATTCCTAACAATGTTACTACATTTTATAATGAGATGGAGCAATTTGGCTACATTTTTCCCCTCACTTAAACTAATCACTAGTTTACATTGTCATGGTGAGCAAGCCAAACCGGCCGTTGTTGGGTTCCTAGAGAGCTCATTTTTCATTGTTAGCACTGTTTAAGAAGACGTAGACTTCTTAATGCATCTTGGATGTTCACACAGAGCATTTACTGTAATGTTTTTTATTCTAATGGTAGCTACTAAATTAAACCCTGCCACTGCTAGGGATTATCTTTTGAATTCTATATTTTGTTTTTGTAGATTAGAAAGCATTATCTGTTTTTACAACCACTAGAAAATATTATTTTGCCATTATTACATAATTTTACTTATTAAATTGGATCTTGCCTGTCTAAGGCAAGTATACAGATGATAATTCATCTATATAACTTACATTAGTAAGAATGTTACCAGGAAAAATGTGTAATAGAATTATATTTTCACTTAAAAGTTTAAAAAAAAATAATTCAAGTTATCTTCTGCCTTCCTGATGATCAGTCAAATTTTCAGAATACAAAGCCCTGATCCAGCTGTCACCTCATTGCAAATCCCATTAACACCAATTTTAAATATATATTGAATATCTAGTTAAGCAAAATGATGGGAAATTGTAGTTTAACTATTTAATTCTTCTCTTCTGTATAAAGTACATTCTGTGATATAACTTTCACATTGATCATTTTATTAACATTTATGCACATAATATGCAACTTGTATAAGTCTTTAACCTTGTGGCATTTTTTTTTTACCTTGTCCGCATACTTTTAAGTCAGAAAAAGAAGCTTTGATGGATGCACTCTTGGGTAACTCTTTGTTGTACAGTTTATACAAGCAATAATTTCAGCGGAAATGTTCCCAAATCTCAGAACTAACATATAAATGACTGCAGGATACTGAAGCATGTTAATATACATTTTATTTTTTGTTCGAAAGATTGAGTTTTATCATCCTGTTTTAGATGCTGATCTACATAAATTGCAACAGACCTGGTTGCTGGGATTAACTTCACTAATCAATCAACAAGAAGGACAATTTAGAAAGTGTGGTTTCTTCCATAGCTCTGCAACATGGTTGAAAAGTCAAGTCCAAACATCAGCACTGGACGTGAAGAGGTATTATTTAACAAATAAGCATGCCCCTTCTCTCGTATTTTCTTCACCGGTAAATGTATTTTCTGTAAGAAGTTAATCCTTATCCAGCTTAATAAGTTTAGTTTACCTGTTGTGTAAAGCAACTGCTTAGCTATACTGCATACTTGCTGATCTAATATACATGTCACAAGATATTACATTACATTGTACAGTAAATCTGAGACGAAGCATTTTTGCATTCTAGATTTGTGGTAATTCCAATTACTGTTCTTGAAATCACAGTCATGAGAATTATGTAGGAAAAGTCCAGCTGTAGTGTGATGATAAGAATGTTGCCCACAGTTATGTGATTTCTTATTGAATGCAAATATTTTGTTGTAAAAAGAATTATCAGCAAGCAAACATATTGTTACATATTCAAAGGATTTTGAACAAATTAGTTAAAACTGTAAATTGAATTTTAAAATTCTCTTGCGCAAGACATTTTAAATTATATTTATTTATGTAATTAAAATAGTAAGTAATCCAATTATATAGTTCGTCAATGCATTATCCCACAGATTGGGAGAGTTAGATTCAAAACCCAGTCCCTGGTGACATTTTAAAATATACTTCAGATGGTACGTCAGGTGAATGGAGCAGTGGTCATTAGTGAAGGCAAAATGCTGACCTCAAAGAAGGGAAGGGACTGATTTGCAGAAGTAAGCACTTCAAAGGGTGAATCAGAGGCAGCATCAACTATGCCTCTGGAAGTAGATCAGAGTGCCCAGCTCTCCTGTGAAGAAGGTGTAGCCAATTGAGGCAGCTAAATCAAAGCTAAACTAGGTGAAAGGAAAAAATGCTTTTTAAATTTTTTTTTTTAATTTGAAAGCATCGTGGCACTGAAAGAAAGCAACTATCAACTACCAGTTTATTACAATATAATTTGTTAAGAACATTTTCTTCTGATACAAATTCTTTGATAATATTCTTCAAAATATCTGAATGATGTGGTGCAATGATTTTGAAATCACAATGCCCCAGTAGGTGATTCTGTCATCAGGATGTAAATTGGCATTTGCTCTAACAGCCTTTAGTGTAATTAAACAGCTGGTTTAACTCGCAAGTTCTAGAGGGATGATAATGTTAACATAGGCATTTTTTGTTTTTTAAATTATGCAACTATATATTTTATCAAAGAACTAATGCCAGCGAGAATCAGACAGCTGTATTAACCATCTGACACTTAAATCTGCTGACATTCATGCATCTATGCGTTCTGCTGACACTCTGTTCTTGTGGTTTGGCAACCTTGTAATTACCTTCCAAGTCTTCATTATTTTTAATTTTTCTTTTGTATCTCTGTTTGTACAATCATCTATGAAGTAATGGTGTGAAATTGTGCAAGTTATTTGGCTAATCAACAGTGTGGTTATTGTTTTAATTTTCTGGATAGTGATCACTACAGCCTCACAGTTAATGTGCATCTGGCCTGTGTAGTGAAAAGTAAGAAAACATTCTATTTTTCTTTACAGAAAGCGCAGTTTTTTTGAAATGCAGTAACAATCCAATTTTGATTATTTTTATTTGTAATAGTTCGTAAGGTGAAAATTAGATTCAACTAGAAGCTGTTGTGGCCATTTGTATAACAGCATTTTCTAAATTTGTGAGGTGTGTGTAAAATCTCTAGCATAGGAAAGCATGGAAGGAGAAATGATCATTCAGTCCATCAAATTCATTCTTTACATAAACTTTCTACAATCTGTCCCATCATGGAGGTTACTACCACCTGTTTAATTTTTTGAGGGAATGCTCTGCATTAAACTCTCAGATTCCCAAAGATAATCAAGTAAAACTGAAGCATATTTATTGATTCCCTATGTCTGCACTAATCAGCTGTGACTTACTGAGTTCCACAGACAACCAATTAAATTCTCGTGTTATTTCTTAGTCGACCTGTTTAAGATCTCTTTGAATGCTATTTATCTCCCTGATAAAGCACACCATTGAACATCCATCTCCTCCAACTTCCACTAAATCTCTATCCTCTGCTTCTTGCCTAAGGTCCTTAGCATGTCATCACCTCCCAGCTTCTTATTTGAATCCCTCCAGTCCATTTTCTGCCCTGTCTATAGCACTGAGGCCACCCTTGTCAAAGTCACCAACAATATCCTCTGTGACTGCGATCATGGCACTTTTCCCCTCCTTGACCTCTCTGTTGTGTTTGACACAGTTGATCAAGCTATCTTCATTCACTAGCTCTACCCCATTTGCCCTTGTGGTTGCACTCCTACCTATCCCACCATAGGTAGTATCTCCATAACAATGGCTTCTCCTTTAGCTCCACATTGTCACCTCTGGAGTTCCCCAAGATCCATCAATTTTTAAATGATGATGTATCCTCATCTACACACTGCCCGTCAGTGTCACTGGGTCACCTTCCACATGTATGCTGATGACATTCCGCTCCACCTCTTCAACCCCTGCCCACCTCATGCTATCGGGCCATCTGCCTGATGTTAGGCTGTGAATGAGCCTGTTGCTGAAACCTTTATCCAAACTTTCTTTACCTCCAGACTCAATTTCTCTAATGCGCTCCTTGCTAGCCTTCAGACCTAATTTCTCAAGTGCGCTCCTTGCTAGCCTTCAGACCTCCAATTTCTACAAACTCCTCCAAATCATCTAAAACACTACCACTTGCATCTTGTCCCATACCTAGCCATGCTTGACAATCACCTGTGTCCTCACTGGCCTATGTTGATGTCCTGTCCTCCAGTGGATCAAATTTAAAATCCTTGTCGACAGATCCCTCCACAGTCCCACCCCACCCTGTCTCTGCAACCTTTTCCAGCCTTGAATCCCTCCTGTGCCCTCTGGTACTCTGACTCATGCCTCCTCTGTATCCCTCATTGCATCTGCTCCACCATCTGTGTTAGATCCTTCAGCTTCCCTGTCCCTTATCTTTGGAATTCTGTTCCCTCTGCCTCTCTACTTGACTTTCCAAATTTTAAAGCTTCTTTAAAGCACATCTCTTCAACCAATGTTTTAGTCACCTCTCCTAAAGCTTATGCAAAGGCTCAACACTCTGCTCTCTTTCTCCTCTGTGAAGTGCTTTGGGATGTTTTTCTGCATGAAGGCCTATATAAATGCAAGTTGATATTGATCACCTGGCCACACAGCTTGGTATAATGAGCAAATTTTATAACCTCTATACTAGTATTTTCCTCCAAATTGTCTATGGATAATGTGAATATTGTAGACCACTGCTCCGTATTCAGACTTTTTTTCCTGTTCCTATTGGCAGTCCAATTTTCAACTAGCTAACCAATTTGCCATCAGTTCCATGAGCCTTTCACTAAATAATTTCAAATATCTTGTGAAAACCCAAACAAATTCTATCCATTAGATGGCCCCATTAACTAATTTAGTTACTTCCTCAAAAGTCTTACTAGGAAGCTGGAAAATCACCTGAATTAAAAGATTAGCAAACAGTGGCGTTCTTTCTGGAATTATTCCAGTCATATTTTCGCAAAAGCTCGCTTTATTGATGTTCACATAATTCTTTAAGAATTGTTTGCAGTTGATGTACATTAACTTCATATTTTTCTCCTGTAAAGCCTCCAGGTGCTTCTTTCCTGCATTTATACTTTGCTTGATAATCTTCTGAAAGCAGCTCAACCTCAGCCTCTTGGTCATCTCCTAACATTAGTTCAATGCATGGTTCCAAACAACTCTGAATGGGAAAATCTGAGGCAGAAACTTACTTCACAGGTAAAATATAATGTCCAGTGCAAAATGTAAACTTGCACTAATTTGATAAACATATGCTCTCTCTTTTTTCTGGATAATACGTTAATGTAATGATTAGATTTAGTTTGCAATTTTATTAATTGAAAATGTAGCTTCAGCCACTGTCTTCAAGAATGAAAAATTACCTGGTGCCCCTACTGTGACCTAACATGACTCTGGAAGTTCTAATGTATAATAAAAAATAAAGTGTATTTCTTGATAACATTTAAAAGTTTAATGATAAATAGCTTTCAAGCTTTAACGTGTGGTTTATTTACAGTGGCTGAGTAAAGTGTTGCTGAAGGAACAGATAAGTCTGAACAGGGATACCACGTGTGCTGGCACTGATATTTACTCTTCTGACAAGATACCAAATCATTTGTGTACAACAGCGTTGTTAAGCCAAATGCTGTTGCAGATACTAGAAGCCAATGTCTTGAGTGAACAGGAAGAAATTCATCCGGTCATGTCTGCATCACAAAGTAAGTTTGTATGGGAGTGAAAATAAATAAATGGTGTTATGCCATTAGATAATTAATGACAGTTTTAAATATGTATTAATTAAAATGCTCTTAAATATGTGTGGAATAGATTGTAGCCCAGAAGGTTAAGACAGAACACAGCTTGGCCTCACCTGACATTCATAGAATTGCACTTCCAGGGGCAAGGACTTTGGAAAATCTTTGTACCTCCGTAACCCAGAGATATTGAGACTAAGTGCAGTACACCTAACACAATCTAGATCCATTAACTCAGCACAGACTGAGAGCCAATCTGCAACCTCCCGGTCTTCATGGCTTCAGCTGTTTGCTGAATAAATTTACATTGATGGGTTCCTACATTTCTTTGGATTATTGGCAATCAAGTGAACTTTGTCTCTTTTTTCCCCATTGCTTCGCACCAGATGTGTCAGGTGGCTGAAGTTACCACCGCAACTTTGGTTCTCACAGTGACGGCTAATGTTCATAAAATAACTGCTTTACAGGATCTAGGATCTTTGTTTGCAATAGTTGACATAGTAACATAACCACTTCACAGGATATAAAATCTACTTGCCATGTTGGAAGAAATGAGTCATCCACCTCTTAGCAGTTCTAGCTAATGATATGGCAGTTAGCAGAAAAAAGGCTGATCAGTCACCCAGGACGTTAATTGCCTTTTACAAAAGCAGATTATTTCAGTTCATTTACATTTTTGAAAAGATTTTCTAATGTTTTAAGATTATCTTTAGCATACTGATTTTAAAATGAATGGTCTTTTGCTTAATTGTACATTATTTTACAGTCAGGCATCTGCTTGCTTTCAGTTATGTTTATTCATTTCTTTGCTTCAACACACAAGGAGCAATGATATGAAGTTAGCAGATTCCATGGTAACCTTCTCGGACATGCCCCTTTAAAACTGCATTACATGATTCCATTGTGTAATTTCCTTGTCCATTATTGTGCTCCATGTGTCATGTTTCATGCACTCCTGGCTAGCCAGCCACATTCTAGCCTACGTAAACTTGAGGTCATCCAAAACTCGGCTGCCCGTGTCCTAACTCGCACCAAGTCCCGTTCACCCATCACCCCTGTGCTCGCTGACCTACATTGGCTCCCGGTTAAGCAATGCCTCGATTTCAAAATTCTTATCCTTGTTTTCAAATCCCTCCATGGCCTCGCCCCTCCCTATCTCTGTAATCTCCTTCAGCCCCACAACCCCCCTCCGAGATATCTGCGCTCCTCTAATTCAGCCCTCCTGAGCATCCCTGATTATAATCGCTCAACCATTGGTGGCTGTGCCTCTGTTGCCTAGGCCCTAAGCACTGTAATTCCCTGCCTAAACCTCTCCGCCTCTCTTTCCTCCTTTAAGACTCTCCTTAAAACCTACCTCTTTGACCAAACTTGTGGTCACCTGCCCTAATTTCTCCTTATGTCGCTCGGTGTCAAATGTTTTGTCTTTTAATACTCCTGTGAAGCGACTTGGGAAGTTTTACTACGTTAAAGGCACTATATAAATACAAGTGGTTGTTGTTGTTGATTTATGATTTTTTAATTTTGTCTGTTTCCATAAGTCTCCTGCTGTATATGAGTAAGAGAATCACGTAAATAGTGCCACATCCATTTTAATCATATGAGCACACATTGAGTTCTGTAGCGGTGTTTTTTGCAGATGAGGCTTGAAAAATAAACAAGTTCCAGGTTTGGTAAAGCAGAGTCCTAATATCTCTGGCGTACCATGCCTCAGGTGTTGAGCCTGTTCTGTTGATTTCCCAATGGTCATCACAATAGATTTTAAGAATTAATACTGCTTTCTGTGCCACCGGCCAACAACCTTCCCATCACGAATGTGTCCAACATCTGCTACACACTTTCTAAATGACCTTATTTTACTGGCTGCATTTATTTTCAAGGTACTGATACAAGACTCTTCGAGACCTTTGTTGCTCAATTTCCTCATCCAATTTAGTCATCAATCCCTCCCATCATCATATCTGATATCAGTGACTGATACATCCCTGTCAGGTGGGGTGGGAAGAATGTGAATGTTAATTTCCATTCACTGTATTGGAAATTATTTGGTGTAAAAGTATATTTGGAGAGTTAGTAGATGTACTATTGATAGATAAGTACTGTATGTGGCATGAATTTCATTTTGAAGTTTTTGTATATATTTCATGTTGGAGATCACAGATAAAATAGATTGTTTAGCTTGCACTTTTAGATTAGTGAAGCCAATCTGACTTGGTTTACTGTTCTAAAAATGTGGCAGCATTATTACAATGTCGTAAAATGTTGCATTTAAATTAATGTCTGAGTGTTTTATTTCATATACTGAGGCATTATGGAAACTCTCGCATTTTGTTTTTGATTTTGCTAGTTGCTGCAGAGATGTTGTACTCCTTGCAGTGGTGTGAAGAAATGAAAGATTTTTGTCCGACTGTTTCTAAATACCATGAGCTGCTACTTCAATTTGATATTACACATGAGAGACTGAGGAAAGCCTGTAGCGCATTGTGTGAAACTCTCTTTAGCAGGTAATCAAACTGATTCTGTGACTGAACATGTATATAGTAACTTTTATTTTTAAAATTTATTGCATTGTACTATGAAATTCAATAATTAAGTCACAATTTCATGCATGTAAACTTGGAAGGGGGAAATTTATTCACTGCTAAAATAACTCCATTACCAGACAAGGTAAAACGTATATGCAACTACTACACGCATACACTGGACCTTTACAGAAATGCCATTTCTTTCTGTTCAGGCTCACAGGCTGGTTGTTGTCATTTGTAGATTTTGTCAATCTCAAAATTCAATACTGTACTTACACAACGTTAAATGATTATTTCAGATTTAAAAGTTTTAATTTGCAAGCATTCTGTTCCTATCTTTTAGTATTTTGTTGGATTGTTTTGAATGTTGTTTAAGGGGGAACTAATCCTAGTGTGAAAAAGAGGTGAGATTGTAGGGACGAAGCAGTGAGATTGTAGGGCAGAACATATTCACTATGGTAAGGTACAAGTAGGCAGAGACCGAGACTATGGGCTCAATTTTCACCGGCCTGTGGAGGCGGGTTTGGAGGCGGGAGTGGTGTGAAAATAGCAGATTCGGGAGTCCCGAACCCATCCCGCCCCCAACCCGCCTCCATGCCAGTTTCCCAGGAGGCAGGGACCCGACCTGTGCTGGGACCCGCCTCCCTGAGGCGGGAAGGGGATTAGTGCCAATTAACTGCCTGTTAACAGGTAGTTAACAGGCAGTTTTTTGCCTAATCCCTGTTTTTAGCCCTGAAATGTGGGCTTCCCGACAGGTCCGAACCACGGCGATTTAGCGAGGCGGACCGTCGGTCTGGCGGGCTTGGAGGGGTCGAGATGTCCGGTGTGCAGGTGAGTGATGGGTGCATGAGTGCAGAGGTAAGTGTGTTTGGTGTGTGTAAAGTGTTTTAAGAACTTTTACTTACGTTAACTTTGTCCTGCAGGCTAGCTTCCTTAAGGTGTCGGGAGTCCCTCACATCCATGGCACAGAAAGCAGAATGGCCGTGGAGCTGTCAAAAGCTGCAGTCTCTGCTTTCTGTGCTGGATTGATTTCTAACTGAGTCTAAGTACAGGGACTCAAGTTAGAAATCATATTGTCAGTGTTTGACAGCTTCACAGAGCTGTCAAACGCTGAAATTTCATCTGTCAAAAGCTCTTGACAGATGCAATTTCAATGGCTGACGTCACCTGTATCCAAGGGACCCTTGATTGGCCTGCTAAGCCCGCTGAGCGGGCTTAACAAGGTCAATCAAGGGAAAATACAGTGGGTTGGCCACAAGTCGATGGAGGCGGGACTACAACCCAAAAAGTGGGAGTCCCGCCTCCATCACGTCCCCATTGACAAAATCCAGCCCTATGTGTTTTTGACAGATGATGCAATGGCCCAGATTTTCCTGAAGACTTCCTGGAAGGTGGGGGCAGAAAATGGAGTGGGGCCCGGTTCCACTGGATTCTGCCCCATGGAGAGGTGACCGGTAGGGAGGGCTGTAAGTGAATCTATTGATGCCCTCCCCCACCATATTAACGGGATATGGCTGGGGGAGTAATCTGGCTAGCCAAGGATTTTCTACCCAGTATGCCTGTTGATAGACCCAACATAACCTGCGCCTGCTGAGAGCAGGTGTAGGTTACATTATGGGTATATTAAAGGCCCCAGAATGCAAGAGGCAGCAGATATTGGAGAGGATCAATTACTTGAAAGGATAGCCTGATAGCTGCTTTGGAGTTGCAGAGTTGGAGCGGTGCTGCAACAGAGCACCAAAGAGCCACTCTGCCATTTTGGGATGGGTGCTGCTGTTGCCCCCTTACAGACACAATGCACCCACTCCAACCATGTTAAAGACCCTGTAACTGCAACTTGGGACACAGTCAGTGGTCTTCACTTTGGGCAGCTGTGGGTTCATTGGAATTTTAGCCCCTTAGTCTTTTATGGAATATATGCTTCTCGTGGAGATTTTTTTTCATTTGTTCTTTGGCTGTGTGTAACTTTTGCAAAGCTACCCATCCCGAGAAGGTGATGGTGGGCCTTCTCCTTGAACTGCTGCTGTCCTTGTGGTGATGGTGCTGCGACAATGGTGCTAGGTAGGGAATTCCAGGATTTTGACCCATTGACAATAAAGGTACAGCCCAAATCAGGATGGAGTGTGACTTACAAGGGAACTTGGAGGTGATGGTGTTCCCATGACATTGCTGCTTTTGTCCTTCTCAGTCATAAGAGGGTGAGGGACTGGAAGGTGTTGTCAAAGTATTTTGACCTCTGGTGATGTACTGTAATTTCTGTATGTCATTATTAAAAAGTAGCATTACTGTAGGGGGAAATACTTGGTGTAATGTGAACAATAATTCTGTAATAAACGACTGTCTCGTTTTGCTATGCTGTCAGCCAGTAATGGATATATAATGTGAATCTTGGCTCCTGATCAGCATGTACCAATGAAAAAGATCCTAAACATTTTTTTTGAGACACTGCTTAACTGAATCCTGCAATAGTATCAACTGTACATATCCAATATCTCAATGTCTGATTGATCTGCAAAGATACTGCTCAGTACATGATTATTGTTTACATGGTGCCTGGAGAAAATGGAAACAGAGGGACATAAGGGAACAGGCACTTTCAGTATAAAGCACCTCTTTCCTCTCCCCATGCCCAAATTCTCCTTTAATAATAGATTACTCAAAACAGTGAGCTGGGTTATGTTATTAAAATGTATTCCTAATAAGCTCCAATGGTTGTGTTGACCATTATTCAGTCACAAAACAGGAAACAGAATATAAAATTAGAGCAGTTGCTACTTTTACACAAATAACATATTTCTGTTTAAAATAAAAATAGTTTGTATGTGTTAACATTGATGAGATGTTCAAAAATGAATCTCTGGTGGAAAGGAGAAAATGTAACACTTAAGTCCCAATAGATGCAACTAAAGAATATTGATTTTGTAAAGAGAAGCAACAACACCTATAATGATACTGAGTGAAATCAATGGAATCAGCATAAAAACCTTAGTAATCCCCATTTACTGATGAATTACCTCATGCCAGGCACACTTTATCCCTCAAATATATTTGATCAATAGAGAAAGTTGAAGTTATACATTGTAGGAAGGAAATTCTCTTAACTTTTTTGTAAAGAAACAGGAGTAAGCCATTCAGCCCCTCGAGCCCGTTCCACATTCAATTACCTCAGTTTCATTTACCCGCCTTTGCTCCATATCTCTTGATACTCTAACCTAACAAAAATCTGTAAAGGCTTGAATTAATTGTTTTAAAATTCTTTCAAATAGATCATTAGAGAGTGGATTACTCTGGGCTTTAACTACTTCTCAGTTTATCGCCCAAACCAAGGTGGATGGTGGTTGTGACCTAAAACAACTGTACATTACAGTGGAGAGGTAAGGATTTGACCTTGTTCAAGAAGCTTTAGTTCAGTTATTGTTTAAAGTCACATTGAATGTGTCCCTACTTTAATTGTTAATGCCGAAATTAGCACACTGTCATCTTGAGGGTTGAGGTGTATTGCCTTATTTACCTGAAAGAAACCGTATGGATTCAAAACTCTATATTTCACCGAACGCAAATTGATCTTCCATGGTGTTGCTTACGGTTAGTCGGAGGATATACTGTTTTATAAGAACCTGAGCATTATACTGTGCAATAACAGATATTCACTTTTAAGGGACCTGTCCCTTTAAGGCCATTAGGTCTAATTATTGCACCTAGCACATCGTCGCTCCTGAGAGCGGTTAGTTAGTTTTCTATTGCTGGGGAGGTTTGTCGTAGATTCGAAATGACTTACTTTTTAAAAAAGATTGCTATTCTTTTCTAACAAAGACACTCTCAAAGCTTTCATTTATTATAATATTTCCCTACCTATAATAAAAGTCTTGCACATGCAGCATTTCTTGTAATTGTAACACCTAGTTCCAGTAACCTCTTTCCTGTTGAGCCTATTTCCAATATGCTATTATTGTCACACTAATGTATTGCTATTGATTTTACTTACAGTAATCCCTCCCCAACGTCCCTGAAAACCCCCGTGGTTGGTAAAACCGCGGTTGGCAAATACAGTATAAATGTTCAAATAACACAATAAAAAAGAATATAAAAGCAATAAAATCATGTTATTTACCTTAATCCTAAATTAAAAACCGCGTATACGCAAAATTCACTGCCGCGGTTGGCAAAAGTTGTCGCAGAGAGGAAACCGTGTATACTTGAAATCCGCATATGGTAAAACCGCGGTTGGGGCAGGATTCCTTTTTGAGCTCTCCACACTTGGGCCAGGATTCTCTTCCATGTTCCTGTCTGATCTGGGCGAGATCTTGATGAAGAATGAAGGAAAATTTGAGCGTGGAGGCCGGCTATTGCCTCACTGCCCCAACTGGGATTTCCCGTCTGCCAGGAATTGTGCTGGCTGCTCCTTCCCCTCCTGCTGCATGCAAATGTGGTGGGACGTTTCTGCTTATGCCACTTCCTGGAGCTATCATGGGGAAGTTTGTGGTTGTAGGCCACAGGAAGCATTAGTAACAAATCTGGGTTCCCAATGGAGGGAGAGTGCCTTGTACTGGTCTCTTCTCCCTCCATTCTGGAACCCACTTAGAGGATGTCATTGTTCCAATCTTTGGAGTACTTCTGGCTGCTTCTGGTCCCGCTTCAGCACTGCTATGACTTTGTGGCCGGGAAGTAAGTGGACTCCTTCCTGGCCAGGAGCCCACTGTATGTAGGATGAACCCCAACTTGAGAAACTGGGTCAGGGTTATCGCAGTGATGGAGGTGCAGGCAGAAATGCTGTCCTGTTGGAACACTGGTGCTGGGAGATGAATCCCGACCTTGGTCTCCAATCTGGGGTTGCACTTTTGCTTACTTACCTGAGAGACCTACAATGACCACCTCCAATGTAGGTGGTGCTGTGGGTACCTGCTGACAATTGTATTCTTCAGTCCTTGTTAAACAATTTGAATTTATGTTTCCAGATTTTTCCCTGTGACTGAGGCAAGCCTGCAGACTATTCAGTGTATTGTTCCATCTCTTCTCCAGGAAGATAAAGATCTTCTTGTGGCGCAGTGTGCAACAAAACTTTCTACAAGCAAGGGTACCGATATTACCAGTATAGATGGTCAGTGCTTTGCCATATTTGTTTTAATATCACAATATCCTTTTTTAAAGAAAAGTCTTAGTCTTGCTTCAGTGGTAGCAGTTTCTCCTCTGAGACAGAAGTTTGTGGATTCAAGCCGCACTCCAGAGAATTGAGCACATAATCTCGGTTGACACTTCAGTGCAGTTCTGAGGAAGTGCTGTGTTGTTGAAGGTGACATCTTTCGGATGAGACACTAAACCGGGGCCCATCTGCCTTTTCAGAGGGATGTAAAAGATCCCATGGCGTTATTTAAAGACAAACGGGGGATTTCTTCCAGTGTCCTGGTGAACATTTATCCCTCAACCAATATCACTGAAAACAGATTATCTGGTCATTTATTTAATTGAATTTGTGAGACCTTGCTGTGTGCTCTTTGAAATGTCTGAGGTTGTAAAAGGTGCTATATAAATGCAAGATTTTTTTCTTTCTTTAAAGAAAGAATCTCACCATTAGGATCCTTTTTCAAAATTAAACAAGTTATTGGTTTGAAGTTTTCAATATTATTACGGTACTGGCTTGGAAATTTTTTGATTTCGGATAAGGATTTAAATTAACTTGAATTGCTATTTTCAATTGTCCCTGCTTCATTTGTGTAAAGTTCAGTTTCATTGCACTAATAAACTCAGTAACTCCTCCAAGGTATTCCCCTATGTCATCTAAACTCAGTTATATAAAAAAAACACATTAATGGTAGAGAAATAAAATCAGATATTAAGATTGATGCTAATTTTCAATTGCTTTTTTAAAAGGGGTTCTTATTGTAATATTCCCTCTATATTAACAATAAATACATACATATAATTAAAAGACTTCGATCTAGCTCATGCTCTCTGTCCACAATTTTGTCACTGTTTATCCTTTTTAATTCTCCTCTTCTGCTTCAGTCTCTTTCCCTTCTCTACCTAACTCTCTGTGTCTTTCTCTTCTGCTACTCTCTATCTTTCTTGGCTTCTCTTTCCACTTCACCGCCTTTTCTTTTTTTCTTTCCTTTTGCATCCTTCTTCCCCTTTGAACTACCTGCTCAACCCCTGTATCCTCCCCTCCCTCACGCTGTTGTTGTCCTCCTCACCCTTAACCATCCAACCATTTCCCCCCTCACAACCACTTGCTCCCACCTACAAGTGCAAATGGCGAGAGATACGATGGCCCTCACCCTCAACTGATTTCCTGCACCCTTCCTCTCCCCTCCATACTTTTCCCTCAGTGAAACTTTGTTTGCTTACAAAATTCAGCTTTAAAAAATGTAATTCAAATTATGATGAGGTTAAACACCGTTCCTGTGTTTGTGTCTCACTCACACACAAACCCCATGTTTAAAAAAATTACTCCGTGTAAACTGTACTTGAATAAAGCTTTTGAAATTAAGCCTCTAACTTTTCTTCAAATACTTATGAGAAACAACTGTATAGAATCTAAAGAAAAGTATTCCACCAGTTCAGCTGACTGGTGTTGGTGCATCCTGGGAAGTTAGGTACACTGCACATGCTCAGACTGCACAATCCAAATACAGCTAACTGAGTCACAACTCGGGACAAAAATATCACGTCCAATCCCAGGCTTTTTGGGAGAGGTTGGGACCTTCAGGTAACAACTTTAATGATGGCATTAAAAGACACAAGAAGAGAACAGAATAGATAAATTGAATCTTGTTATTGTGGAATATATAATTGTTTGGATTATTTTATTTTATTTAAACCAATTTATACATTGGACATTCCAGCTAAAGACAAAAAAAGACAGCAGAATTTTTTTTTCAGAAAGCATTTTAAGTTAGTTATGGGAGAAAAGATAATACAGCACCACATGATGGTTGACAGGAGGTCGTCACGGACAAATAATAAAATTAACATTGAAATTCCTATTAGAGTACCACCTTCTGGCATCGCACTGAAATTTAACAGACGTCCGAAAGTGCTTTACAGCCAATGAAGTAATGTAGGAAATGTAGCAGCCAATTGCACACAGCAATCTCTCAAACAGCAATGTGATAATGACCAGATGTTTTTGTTATGTTGATTTGAGGGATAAATATTGGCCAGAACACTGGGGATCACTCCCTTGCTCTTCTTCGAAATAGTGCCATGGGATCTTTTACGTCGGCCTGAGCGAGGCGAAAGAAGGCACCTCCTGACAGTGCAGCACTCCCTCAGCACTGCACTGGAGTGTCAGCCTAGATTTTTGTTCTCAAATCTCTGGAGTGGGACTTGAACCCACAACCTTCTGACTCGGGCGAGAGTGCTACCAACTGAGCCACGGCTGAGCCAGATATGTTGGCACATGCATACTTCTATAGTGCACAGATCAAAATATTGGCCAATGAAACTATACAATCCGTACAACCAGGGACAATTAGGGTATATTTATGAGAAACTAAAATGAATAAGACCAAGAAATGCTCTATCTCGGGCTTCCCCCATGACTTAGTTGGCAAAGATGATATATAATTGAGCCTTACAGTCCGATAAGTCTGAGGCTCTCATCCTGGTCTGTGCTGAGTTGTCTCATCTTAGCTGGGGAGACGGTAGGGACACTACATTTGACCTCAGTGCCCCTGAGTAGAATGTGGGAAATGAGCCCTGGCTCCATTCCTGTTTGCTATCCAGTGACCCCTGCTGAAAAGGGCAAATGTGAAAATCAGAAACAGAACCTGATTTAACTGGGCCTTTTCCTAGAGCGTCTGATACAAGCAGACTTTGTTAGCAGCACTGCCTAATATCACAGGATTAGATTACAGTATTGAGCAACATAGAGCAGATTGTCAATAAATCAGTGCTTGCCAAAGAAATTTCTACAGGGAGATATAAAATGCATGAAATTAATGTGTTAGGTTCACTAGATAAGTTGCTGATGGAATAGATATCCTTCAAAAATCACAGTCCAGAAAAAAAACCAAGTAATCTTTTGACCTTTCCAGTGCAAGGTGTTTTACGAAAAAAGTTTGTGAGGAAATTACATAGAATTTACACCACAAACAGGCCATTCGGCCCAACTGGTCTATGCTGGTGTTTATAATCCACGCGAGCCTCGTTCCACCTGACTTCATCTCACCATTTCACCACATCCTTCTATTCCTTTCTCCTTCATGTACTTATCTAGCTTCCCCTTAAATTAATCTATTCGCCTCAACTACTCCATGTGGTAGTATGTTTCACATTCTCACCACTCTCTGAGTGAAGACGTTTCTCCTGAATTCCTTATTGGATTTCTTAGTGACTATCTTCTATTTATGTCCTATAGTTTTGGACTCCCCCACAAGTGGAAACATCTTCTCTACGTTACCCTATCAAACCCTTCATAATTTTAAAGATCTCTATCAAGTCACTTCTCTGTTCTAGAGAAGAGTCCTAGCTTGTTCGGTCTTTCCTGATAGTTGTACCCTTATAGTTCTGGTGGTATCCTTGTAAATATTTTTTGTACTTTCTTCAGTGCTTCTATATCCTTTTTATAATATGGAGACCAGAACTGTGCATAGTACTCGAAATGTGGTCTAACCAAGGTTCTATACACGTTTAACATAACCTCTCTGCTCTTGAATTCTATTCCTCTAGAAATGAACTTTGTTTGTTTGCAATTTTATGGCTTTGTTAACCTGTGTTGCTACTTTTAATGATTTGTGAATCTGTACTCCTAGAACTCTTTGCGCCTCTACCCCATTTAGACTCTTATTTTCCAAGGATTTAGGTGACCTCCTTATTCCGCCTACTAAAATGCACCGCCTCACACTAATCTATATTGAAATTGATTTGCCATTTACACGCCCATTCTGCAAGTTTGTTAACATCTTGTATTTTGCCCCAGTCTTCCACAGTATTAACTATACTCCCCAATTTGGTGTCGTTCACAAATTTTGATATACTTCCCATTTCCGAGTCCAAATCATTTCTGTAATTAGTGAACAACAGTGGTCCCAGCACCGATCCCTGTGGAAAACCACTTCCCATCTTCTGCCAGTCTTGAGTAACTACATTTAACCCCTACTCTCTGTTTTGTAGCCAGTTTGCTATCCATTCTGTTACTTGTCCCCTGGCTCCACATGTTCTGATCTTAGTCATGAGTCCATCATGTGGTACTTTATCAAAGGCCTTTTGAAAGTCCATGTGTACTACATCCACTACATTACCTTTGTCTACTCTTTCTGTTATTTCTTCAAAGAATTCAATAAGGTTGGTCAAGCATGAGTTTCCCTTTTGAAATCCGTGCTGACTATTCTTTATTATATTCTTCCTTTTTAGAGGTTTTTCTATTATATCTGTGAGTAAAGATTCCAATATCTTTCCTACCATCAGCGTTAAGCTAACTGGTCTATAGTTCCCTAGATTTGTTCTATCTCCATTTCTAAATATAGGAATAACATTAGCTCTCTGCCAGTCTTCTGGCATGAAAATATCTCTCTCTATCTGCCGCTGCTATCTCTTCCCTAGCTTCTTTTAGTATGCGCAGATGCAATCCCTCCGGACCAGGAGTTTTATCCTCTTTTTATGTTTGTCTAGTTTATCAATTATCTCCTTCCTTCCCATCTTAAATGTCTCAGTCTTTTTTGATCTCTTCTAATGTTATGTCCTCATTGTTAGTCTCCCTGGTAAATACTGAGGCAAAGTAGTTATTCAATATTTCGGCCATTTTGCTATCATTAGCTGTGAATTTATCTTGTACATCCCTTACTGGCCCTATCCTTATCTTAATTTTCCTTTTGTTATTTATTTGTCGATAGCATACTTTACTGTTTCTTTTTATATTCTTTGATAATTTCATTTCATAATTCCTCTTTGCCTTCCTAATTGTTTTTTTTTACTTTCCTAATCTCTTCATATTCCCTTTTGTCATCCTCTCCTTTATTGTCTATGTACTTAGTATATGCCTTTTTCTTCAGTTTCAATTTTACGCTTATCTCTTTATTCATCCATGGTGTTTTATTATTGGCTAGTTCTTGTTTTTTTAGCAGAATATATTTCTCTGAACTCTATTGATCACCTTTTTAAATATTTCCCACTGCTTTGTCAATATTTTTTCCAGTTTACCTTCCCGAGTTCCATCATCTTCCTCTCGTAACTAGCTTTTTTGCAATCTGTTACTTTGGTCCTTATCTTACTTGTGTCTCTCTCAATCATTATCTTAAACCTTATTATGTTGTGATCGCTATTGCCTAGATGATCCTGAACACTTACTTCTCTTATCTGCTCTGGTTCATTTCCTATTACTAGATCCAGCAGTGATTCCTCTCTTGTTGGGCTTCTTATGTACTGGGTAAGAATGGAGACCTGTACACACTGTAAAAACTCCATTCCCTTTTCCTCTTTCACTACCTCTTCTCGCCAGTTTATTTGGGGATAGTTGAAATCTCCCACGATTATTATTCTACGTCTTTTACTCATTTCATACAGTTGCCTACATATTTCTCCCTCCACTACCCTTCCACTATTAGGTAGTCTGTAGTTATACCCCTGTTAGCATGATTGATCCCTTCTTATCCTTTATCTCAATCCATATGGATTCTGTTTCTATCTTAATGTTAGTGATGTCCTTTTTTTCTACTACCATTATGTTGTCTCTAATTAGTACAGCTACCCTTCCCCCTTCTACCTTCCCATTCCTTTCTAAATACGTTATATCCTGCAATATTTAACTGTTCTTTATGCAGCCATGTTTCAGTTATCCCTACTATAATCTGGTGCCTCGCTACATTTTATTGCTTCCAGTTTCCCCGTTTTGTTCTGGATGCTGTGCACATTGATGTGCAGGCAATTTAATTTGTTTTTATTATTTGCTCCTCTCGCTTTATTTTTAAGTTATTTTGTACTTAAGTTCTATAATTCTACCTATAATTCTATCTGTTCCCTGACCATTTATGTTACTCTGATTCCTTGCCTTGGTCTGACCTTTACTCTCATCTCCTATTTCTTTTATCTTCAGGCTACTGGTATTTCTATTGGATCCCTCCCCCATCTCACTGGTTAAAAGTCTTATCTACATTCCTATTTATCCTTTCCGCTAGGACCTTGGTCCCATTCTGGTTCAGGTAGATGCTGTCCCAGCACTACAGCTCCTTCCTGTACCAGTACTGGTGCCAGTGTCCCATGAAATGGAATGCCTCCATCCCACACCACTCTTTCAGCCATGCATTCACCTTTCTGAACGGTCTATCCCTATGCCAATTAGCATGTGGCTCAGGTAGTAATTACCACCCTTGGGGTCCTGCTTTTTAATTTAATTCATAGCTCCTGATACTCCCTTAGCAGGACTTCCTCCCTTTTCTTTCCAATGTCATTGGTTCTGACATGGACCATGATAACTGTATCTTCCTGCTCCCATTCCAAGTTCCTCACCAGATATTTCGAGATATCCTTTACCCTGGCACCAAATAGGCAATACACCCTCCTAGACTCACATTCGCGACTGCAAAAGATGGTATCTGTTCCCCTAATTATTCTGACCATCCTACCTGCAGCCTTCCTCCTTATTCTTACAGGTAGCAACAACAACAACTTGTATTTATATAGTGCCTTTAACGTAGTAAAACGTCCCAAGGCGCTGCACAGGAGTATTTTAAGACAATAAAAACTTGACACTGATCCACATAAGGATAAATTAGGGCAGGTGACCAAAAGCTTGGTCAAAGAGGTCGGTTTTAAAGAGCGTCTTAAAGGAGGAAAGAGTTAGCGAGGCGGAGAGGTTTAGGCAGGGATTTCCCGAGCTTAGGGCCTAGGCAACAGAAGGCATGGCCACCAAAGGTTGAGCGATTATAATCAGGAATGCTCAAGATGGCAGAATTAGAGGAGCGCAGATATCGCGGGGGGTGGTGGGGGGGTGGCTTGTGGGGCTGAAGGAGATTACAGAAATAGGAAGGGGCGAGGCCATGGAGGGATTTGAAAACAAGGATGAGAATTTTGAAATCGAGGCGCTGCTTAACCGGGAGCCAATGTAGGTCAGTGAGCACAGGGGTGATGGGTGAACGGGACTTGGTGCGAGTTAGGACACAGACAGCTGAGTTTTGGATGACCTCAAGTTTACGTAGGGTGGAATGTGGGAGGCCAGCCAGGAGTGCAAGTACTATCTAGCAAGTACATCGTACCTGCTAGATAGGACCAGTGTCTACGGTACCTCCTTCTCTGCCTCCCCTAAGTTCCCCCTACCCTGCTGACTGACAGTCGCACACACCTGTTCCTGCACCTGTGCTTTACTCTGAGGTGTGACTGTACTCTGGAATAAACTAGCCACATATTCCACCCCATCCCTTACGTGTCGTCGTTTCTCTAACTCCCACTCTAGCTCAACAGCTCTGAGCTGGAGTGTCTCAAGGTAGAGACATTTCCTACAGATGTGGTCATCCAGGACAGTCTCACTGTCCACGAATTCCCACATGCTGCAGTCCTGGCGCACTGCCTGTACTACCATTTCTAATCTTTATTTTTTTAAATTATTGTTAGCAGTCATTTATTTCTAGAACTAATAGAATCACTAGATTATGTTTAGTAAATGGATTTAAATTAATTAGTAATTAATTACTCTGATTATGTATTTACTTCTTTAACTATTTATTTAAAGTTGATAGATTGGTTTATATTTAAAATTAGAGTGTGGATAATAAATTAAAAATTTAGCTTAAATTCCTCAGGCTCCGCCACTCCTCCCTCTGCATTGACTATGACATCACATTTTCAGATTCCGCCCCCCCCCCCCCCCCCCCCCCCCCCCACATTTGTTTTACTGCCGGCTCTGCTGCAATCTTTTTAAAGTATTCTAGGGGCCTCTCTTAGGATGCCCTGTAAATCTGTAATCTCATTATGTGCTATGTATTTTGTTTAATGACTTCAAAACATTTCCATAATATGAGTATTATCCATATTCATCCCGGTTCTGAACATTCCAGGAGTTTTATACGCCAAAAGTGTAAGACTACCATCTGTAAAACAAAACACCTTCAGCTGGTTGATTTTTAATTTTAGCTTCGTGCTCAGTTTTCTTAAGTGATTTTAAATGATTGTATATTTTATTTGGTTATGAATATGTATATATAACTTAATAATCATGTGTATAAAATGTATCCTGCTTATATTGAATTGACAGGAGGATTTGGAAGCCTTGTCATTATTAATAGCTGCCTACAGAAAGGAACCAATGTGTATGATCAGTTTTTTATAGATGTGTTAAATACAATTATGGAATGGAGAAATTATGAAGAAGATATATTTTTGTTTGACTGGTAAGCTAATTTTCTAAGCTCTTATTTTTTTTCCATTTTATTTTTGGTTAAAGATAAAAATATACTACCTGTATATATAACTTAGAGTTATTAGAGTTTTTTGAGGATGTAACTAGCAGGGTAGATAAAGGGGAGCCAGTGGATGTAGTATACAGGAAACTCTTTATTAACCGGCACCCAAATATCCGGAAATCTCTCTTAACCGGCAAAATTCTTGAGTAGGTAACCGGGGTTTTCCTTCATCTCTCGTTTAAAATTAACTTTAAAAAAAACCCCGAGGCGTTTGCCTTGTATCGGAGCGTGTAGATTGGGAGGGGAATGTGCAGCCCGGGTAGGCAGCGGACACGACAGATGGTCAGCTGGCGGTCCCCGGGGAGACGGAGCTCCGAATGCAGGCACATGTCAATGTGTACGGGGCTCTCGTACGTTGGGAGATATAACTCTCCGTTATCCGGACTTTTTGATTAACTGGCACCACGCCGGTCCCGTCGGTGCCGGTTAATAAAGAGTTTCCTGTATTTGGATTTCCAAAAGTCATTCGATAAGGTTTTACATAAAAGGTTATTATGCAAGATAAGGGCTCTTGGGGTTGGGGGTAATATATTAGCATGGATAGAGGATTGGTTAACGGAGAGAAAACAGAGAGTAGAGATAAACGGGTCATTTTCGGGTTGGCAGGCTGTAACTAGTGGGGTGCCGCAAGGACCAATGCTTGGGCCTCAGCTGTTTAAAATTTATATTACTGACAGGTGAAGGGACCGAATGTTATGTATCCAAGTTTGCTGACGATACAAAGCTAGGTGGGAAAGTAAACTGTGAGGAAGACTCAAAGAGCCTGCAAAGGGATATAGACAGGTTAAGTGAGTGGGCAATAAGGTGGCAAATGGAGTATAATATGGGGAAATGTGAGGTTATTCACTTTGGTAGGAAGAATAGAAAAACAGAATATTTTCTAAATGGTGAGAAACTATTAAATGTTGGTGTTGAGAGAGATTTAGGTGTCCTCATACAGGAAAAACAGAGAGTTAGCATGCAGGTACAGCAAGCAATTAGGAAGACAAATGGCATATTGGCCTTTATTGCTAGAGGGTTGGAGTACAAGAGTAAGGAAGTCTTGCTACAATTATACAGGGCTTTGGTGAGACCACACCTGGAGTACTGTGCACAGTTTTGGTCTCCTTATCTGAGGAAGGATATACTTGCCTTGGAGGTGGTGCAATGAAGGTTCACTAGATTGATTCCTGGGATGAGAGGGTTGTCCTATGAGGAGAGATTGAGTAGATTGGGCTTATACTCTCTGGAATTAGAAGAATGAGAGGTGGTAATTTCTTTGAACCATATGAGATTCTGAGGGGGATTGGCAGGTTGATGCTGAGAGGCTGTTTCCCCTGGCTGGAGAGTCTAGAACTAGGGGTCACAGTCTCGGGATAAGGGGTCAGCCATTTAAGACTGAGATGAGGAGGAATCTCTTTACTCAGAAGGTTGTGAATTTTTGGAATTCTTTACCCCAAAGGGCTGTGGATGCTGAATCGTTGAGTATATTCAAGGCTAAGATAGATAGATTTTTGGACTGTAGGGGAATCAAGGGATATGGAGATTGGGCGGGAAAGTGGAGTTGAGGTTGAAGATCAGCCATGATCGAGGGGCTGTATGGTCTAATTCTTATGTTCTTATAAAAGCAATGTGTTTGATGTATATGGATTTATTATTCTTATAGAATATTAACAAAGTAATTAATAGTGAAGGAACTCTACAGATGCTGAATTGAACTAACTAGGATGTTAGTAGCTTCAGGGAATATTTAGCATTTAGTGAGGAACCCCACATAAAATAGATGAAACGTATTTCAACATCAGTGTCAAGCTGGGAAAATTGAGTCATCTTGTACTCCACAGATACTGGTCACGTAGTGGCATTATATTTTCCTGGTTAAAAATTGAATTCTAGGCAGGGTTTCACTTTTACCAACAGTGTAGTGCTACTCCTGATCACTGATGTCCATCCCTATAGAGCATCCTCATATAATGAAGCAGTCCATGCCCGCGTGCAACAAGACCTGGATGACGTTCAGGCTTGGGCTGATAAGTGGCAGGTAACATTCACGCCACAGAAGTGCCAGGCAATGACTATCTCCAACAAGCGAGAGTCTAACCACCGCCCCTTGACATTCAATGGCATTACCATCGCCGAATCCCCCACCATCAACATCCTGGGGGTCACCAGTGACCAGAAACCTAACTGGACCAGCCACCTAAATACTGTGGCAACAAGAGCAGGTCAGAGGCTAGGTATTCTGTGGCGAGTGTCTCACCTCCTGACTCCCCAAAACCTTTCTACCATCTACAAGGCACAAGTAAAGAGTGTGATGGAATACTCTCCACTTGTTTGGATGAGTGCAGCTCCAACAACACTCAAGAAGCTCGACATCATCCAGGACAAAGCAGCCCGCTTGATTGGCACCCCATCTACCACCTTAAACATTCACTCCCTCCACCACCGGCGTACCATGGCTGCAATATGTACCGGCTGCAATATGTACCATCTACAAGATGCACTGCAGCAACTTGCCAAGGCTTCTTCGGCAGCACCTCCCAAACCCGCGATCTCTTCCACCTAGAAGGACATGGGCAGCAGGCGCATGGGAACACCACCTCCTCCAAGTTCCCCTCCAAGTTACACACCATCCTGACTTAGAAGTATATCGCCGACCCTTCATCGTCGCTGGGTCAAAATCCTGGAACTCCCTCCCTAACAGCACTGTGGGAGTACCTTCACCACACAGACTGCAGCGGTTCAAGAAGGCGGCTCATCACCACCTTCTCGAGGGCAATTAGAGATGGGCAATAAATGCTGGCCTTGCCAGCGACGCCCACATCCCATAAACGAATAAAAAAAATAAAACATTTATGGTTAGAAAACTATAGAGCTTAATGGCATGGATAGCTTGATGTTGAACTATAGTTTTGCTATTAGTCCACAACACAGCAATAATTTTAATGATAATATATGAAAGCATAGAAGGAGAAAATTAAATCTGCTCATTACATAGACCATGTAAAATCTGCCCTATTTAATCTCCTGATGGAACTTTATATAATTTCATCACGTCAAAGTGCTTCATACATTAGATTGCTGTTGATGTACAGCGACTGTTGTCATGTTGGCAAATACAGCAGCTTTCTACATTACAGCAGTGACTCCACTTCAAAAGTACTTAATTGGTTGTAATGCACTTTGGGATCTCCTGAGGTCGTGAAAGGTGCTATATAAATGCAAGTCTTTCTTTCTGTGCCACCAATATCCTATAACTGGGAATGAACTGACTAATTAATTTGGGTTTTCGTTTGTGATGATTTTGGTTGAGGAAGGTTGGGGACACCCGGCGAACTCCCTACTCCGCCGTGGTAGCACCCTCACCTCTGAGTCAGAAGGTTGTGGGTTCAAGTCACACTACAGAGACTTGAGCTAGGCTGACACTCAAGTGTAGTACTGAGGGAGCGCTACATTGTCGGAGGTGCCATCTTTCGGATGCGACATTAAACCGAGGCCCTGTTTGCTCTCTCAGGTGGACTTATGTCAATGAAGAGCAGGGGAGTTAGTCCTGGTGTCCTGGCCAATTTTTATCCCTGAATCAACATCACTAAAACAAATTATCTGGTCATTATCACATTGCTGTTTTTGGGAGCTTGCTGCGCGCAGTTTGGCTGCCGCATTTCCTACATTACAGCAGTAACTACACTTCAAAAAGTACTTAATTAGCTGTAAAGCACTTTGGGACGTCCGGTGGTCATGAAAGGCGCTATAGAAAAGCAAGTCTTTCTCTCTCTTTCTCTTTCTCTCTCTCTCTTTCTCTCTCTCTCTCTTTCTCTCTCTCTCTCTCTCTTTCTCTCTCTTTCTCTCTCTTTCTCTCTCTTCTCTTTCTCTTTCTCTTTCTCTCTCTCTCTCTCTCTCTCTCTCTCTCTTTCTCTCTCTCTCTTTCTCTCTTTCTCTTTCTCTCTTCCTCCCTCTCAAATAGTGCCTTGGGATCTTTAATGTCCACTTGAGAAAACAGATAGTTTCTCATCCAAATGATGGCACTTCCAACAGCCTAGATTATGTCACACAACCCGCTGATCCAGAGACGAGATTACTATAATTCACAGAAAGCAAATTCTCCAGTAACCTATAAATATGGATGAAAACTAGAGCATGATTAACAACCCAAAGGAGCCACATTTGCCAAGATCCAGAGTAGGCATTCATGCACGCGCAAAGTTCAGAAAATGAACACCTTTTTAGAACCATGAAATCTGCAATTGTTAATAGAAAGTATAAAAGAAAAGCGGTTCTGGTGAACATGAATAGAGTTGTTTGTGAACAATATATGCATGGAGTGGGCTAAGGAGAAATCCAATAGAAATTAACAAAAATTTGAATGTTTGTTTGGCCTTGATATTGTACCTATTTATTTACCATCACAGTAGATCTCCGAGCTTTCAACTGAAGATTTAAAAATGTGAACTTCCTCTTTTTTATTTTTTCCTATGTTCTGTTCTATTTTAAAATTATCTTTCTCCCCTCCTTTAAACTAACATTGAGGGAGGCATAAAGCAGAAACAAAGTGCTCCTTTACATAGCGGATTGAAAACTAGATGGTTATTCAACCCAAGTAGTTCTCATGCATTTCTTGCCTCTTGGTTAAAGCACAGCATTGATGGAGGTTTTGCAGCTGGTTTTCACCCTGCCCTCTAGGCTAGGGAATAGCATAAGGAATGATGGAAATTTTTTTAATTTAGAAAATTCCATGTAAAAAAAAAAGTTTCTGATTCTCAGCCTTTCTACTAAGAATGACGTATATCACAGGGAGTCTACGCTTCCTGCTATTTGGATGGAAACTGATTTAATCATTTTAAAATGTTATATGGAGGAACTTTGACTCTATGGCTTAGATCTTTCAATAGAGCAAAAGAGTTTGGTAAACTTTTTAACATCTCTGATTTCTCTCCAGCACTTTAAAAAACCCTGAGCCTAATCTGCTTGGTATCAATGTGGAAATTCTACGCTTTCTGAGATTGTTGATCAAGCATTTACCAGCTTCAGTTACAAATGAACAGTGGGACTTCATCATGTGCTCCATTTTGACGTGGTTAGAGGTGAGGTTTAGAACAAGGACACTGACTGCTACTCAGAAAAGAAAATGGTGACTTTATTAGTCCATTTAAAAGGGTTATAACAAAATATATGGCTTGTGCCTAGGAGTTTCGAAGAGGCTAATAATATATCAGGAAGACTTCGATAAACATTGGCCCAGATTTTGTGGTAAAAATAATGGTAAGACTGTCAGCGCTCACCGTTATTAATGAGTAAATCGCACAACAACTACCGGCAACTTCCAGCATCCGCACATGTGCAGTTAAATGAAGAAATCAGGAAGTTGCTGTCCGATTTTCCATGCTCCTCCACAAGCTTCGCTACACCGTTGCCTCACCAAGAGACTCGGTATTCAAACTCATGATGGGTGGTGAAGTTGCGGTACTTACCCACTGGACCGCCAGAAAAAGTTAGGGCTTGTCCATTCAAGTATAAGTGAATTTTTAACATGATAAGTCTTAATTACTACCAAACAACCTCTGGCACTGAAAATTTACTTTTGCAAGTGTGGAGTCTCATTCCTTCAGAATTTAATTATTGTTGGAGATTTCTAAAACAATTTTAAAAAATTTAACTTTTTCTTTCTATCTCTGTTATCTCTCTCTCAATCCCATCTTTCTTTCTCTCTCTCTTTTGCTTTCTGTACATGATTTTACATTGAATTAAATATTCTAAGTTAAATTTCCTGGTTTAGACTCTGCGTGCCTCAGTAAGGCTTCTTCAATCTGATTGTTTGAAGAGACAAGCTGTTGCTTGCCCTGTTTACACAGGTCCCAGATTCCCTGTAGAGGGTTTTTTATTTGTTTTTTATGGGATGTGGGCGTCGCTGGCAAGGCCAGCATTTATTGCGCTGTATGGACCTGGGTGTCCTTGTACATGAATCACAGAAAGTTAACATGCAGGTACAGCAAGCAATTAGGAAAGCAAATGGTATGTTAGCTTTTGTTACATAGGGATTGGAGTATAAGAGTAAAAAAATCTTACTACTATTATACAGGACATTGCTGAGGCCACACCTGGAGTACTGTGTACAGTTCTGGTCTCCTTACTTAAGGAAATAGAAACTTGCCTTAGAGAGAGCGCAGCAAAGGTTCACTGGACTGGTTCCTGGGATGAGGGGATTGCCCTATGAGGAGAGATTGAGTAGACTAGGCCTATATTCCTTAGAGTTTAGAAGAATGAGAGGTGATCTAATTGAAACATATAAAATTCTTAAGGGGTTTGACAGGGTTAATGCTGGGAAAATGTTTCCCCTGGCTGGGGAATCTAGAACACGGGGTCACAGTCTCAGAATAAGGGGTCGGCCATTTAGGACTGAGATGAGGAGAAATTTCTTCACTCAAAAGGATTGTGAATCTTTGGAATTCTCTACCCCAGAGAGCTGTGGATGCTCAGTCGTTGAGTATATTCAAGACAGAGGTCGATACGTTTTTGGGAATTAAGGGATATGGGGATAGTGCAGGAAGGTGGAGTTGAGGTAGAAGATCAGCCATGATCTTATTGAATGGCGGAGCAGGCTCGAAGGGCCAAATGGCCTACTCCAGCTCCTATTTCTTATGTATCAGACTCCCAATGACCGTAAGTTGCCGCGCAAAAGCCCACGAAAAGCCTGTGGGCAGCTGTAAGCATAATGAACGGTGCGCACCGTTCGTTCGCCACTGACCACAAAATCCGGGCCATTTAGTTTGACAGGATGCTAACAGCACTGAATGCTGTTAAATGATGCCAGCAAGCAGAAGGAACAGCAAACCAACAATGATTTGATCTCAGCTGCTGACCACCTATTAAGGCAAATACAGTGATCATTTTTTTTGAGGGTTATCTAACTTCCTGTGAGGGCGTACATCCTTTTTTCCCAAGCTGCCATCAGCTTGTCTGGGTATCAAGCTGGGGAGTGTGAGAGCACTGCATCTAACTTTCCCAAACATCTGGCACTTCCACTTTGTACCCTTCCATGGAGCATGGCTGAAACCGAGGACTCAGCAAGGCGCGAGGGGGGTGTTGAACTTGAACCCCACCATTCTAGCATCCTGCTTTCGAGTTCCAAAATTGTGATTAAACATTAACTGTTAACTATGACTGCCTGATGTAGCTATTCTGCCTCCTGACTTCTTCCCCCACCCCCCCCCCCCCCCCCCACTGGATTTCATTACACTCAACCTCATTTATGTTGCTTCTCTCACCATATTAAAATCAGTTTAAAGGGGAAGGCAAAAAAAACTCTCTGTGCATTAGCATGCTGTGTGCAGCTCCCCTCCACTCATGCATTTAATTTACATTAACATAACAATACAAAAAGCATGTGAGAATATGACTACAGTTAAAGCTAATACGGAGAATAGTGAAACAGTTCCAGGAGGCAAGCAAGCAGGCTTGTGCCAGTCACAGTGGCTCTGCTGTGGTGCCAGTCACGGTGGTCTGCTGTTCCCATCAGTACATATAGTGCCAGGACAACAACATTTTGTTGATGTTTTTTCTTCTCTAAATTGCCCTTTGTCTTTCAGACTGTATCACTTGAGTCCAGTCACGGGGGCCCTGCTGTGGAGCCAGTCACGGGGGCCCTGCTGTGGAGCCAGTCACGGGGGCCCTGCTGTGGAGCCAGTCACGGGGGCCCTGCTGTGGAGCCAGTCACGGGGGCCCTGCTGTGGAGCCAGTCACGGGGGCCCTGCTGTGGAGCCAGTCACGGGGGCCCTGCTGTGGAGCCAGTCACGGGGGCCCTGCTGTGGAGCCAGTCACGGGGGCCCTGCTGTGGAGCCAGTCACGGGGGCCCTGCTGTGGAGCCAGTCACGGGGGCCCTGCTGTGGAGCCAGTCACGGGGGCCCTGCTGTGCCCATCAGTACATATAATACCAGGATCTCAAAATTTTGTCAAAACCAAATAATTTTAATTCATTCAGATTTAAATAAATTTCTGATGTTGTATTCTCCTCCTCACTGATTTAGCTAGTTTATGATGGTAAGCACAGCCTTCACATCTGTGAAAAGATTGATGCAACATTGTATTTCCTGTGATTTAACATCTCTGAAGAAATGGAGCATTTATAATAGTTGTCTCCTTGGATGATAAGGTCTGCTGTATTGCTGGAGGGTTCACCTAATCTTTCAAATCTTACTTCGAATCCTGTGTGTAAGTACATGGGGTACATTTTCAACTTGCCATTCAGGCGTAAAACTGGTGATATGAATTGGCCGTCCATTATAGAAACCGTCTGACTTCATTTCCATTCAAGTCAATGGAAATAAAAAATCAGGCGGTTTCTATAATGGGCAGTCAATCCGCAATGAAAGTTTTACACACATGCGGAAAGTTGAAAATCTATCCATATCACCGCTAAAGTTCTATATAAAATTATTGTCTTAACTCTGCTACTAATCTAATGAGCACTAAATTGGCAAGTCTTGCTTCGGATGGATGATTTTGAAAGATGGAAAATTGTCACACTGGTGCATTAGGGATGCTCTTCAGAAGTTGGGGCAGCACAGAAGGAACTTTATGCTGCAGCTAACCTTGCTATGCTTACCGTAGGAGTATTTGATGCTGAGTGCTGAAATGGATATGAGTTCTGCTTCTAAGTGATAACATCCCTCACCTTGAGCATAGAATTGAGAATAAATATCGACAGTTTTAGAATTTTCAAGTTTCTAAGGTGTAAACTAAGTTTTTTTTGTTAGTGTAAATTTTCAATAAATTTGTAATTCAAGAGGAGGAAAGATGTTTGTTTTACAAGGGCCATTGTATTAATACTAGATAGTATACAGTATGTCAAATAGAGTGCTACCTTCTGCTAAGTGGTGCTTTATTTTTTCCCCTTTCTATTTTGCTTCTGTCACTTTCTGACACTTACAATGTGCTAAATTAGTACATGTCTCTTGTACTTTATTCTTCCTAAATTTTATGGTTTTACATGCAAGTTGATTAGAATGACAGGTTACCATACTGTACTAATTTTTATATTGTCCTTTTTATTTCAGACTGTTAGTGAAATTGTATCACTTGATTCCAGGCCCCTGGTGCTGCATTTTGTTTGTCAGAGTTGTGGCATGCTATCGGACCTCAGCTACATGTTTCAGACATTAACACCAGAAATAAATAAGACTCTTCCCGCTAACCTTCCGAATGAATGGAACAACTTCTTTGTGGAAGGAGCCTATGGACAGCTGTTACCGCTGTTTTTAAAAATTGCAGGTAAGGACATACACTTTGTGAACTTCATTGGCTGAACTTAAAATACTTTGGTCAACAAATACACAATAGATTCAGTAATATATATATTGTGTGTATTGGATGGAGGATTACTTGATTCTTCCCTTTCTAATTGCCTGTAATTTGCGGCCCCTACGGGTGCGTACGAGGTGTGTACGCGCTCGTAGGGGCCGCGCAAGTTCCGGGTTCAGGCATGCGAAGCGCATGTGCTAAAATCTGGAACTTGCGATCTGTCAAGAATCATCTTGACAGATCGCACACATCCCCAGGAGAAGGGCCTCCGCAGGTGGAGAGTTGCGCTATTTGCCCAGCAAATGCCCGTGAAATTCTTACGAATGGTAAAAGCAGGTGTAAAGCCTGCTTTTACCAGCGTAAGAGTTTTAAAAAACATTAAAATAAAAATGTTTCATTCATTTAAACATTAAAACACATGTACAATAAAGTAAGTTTATTTTTAGACCGTTTAAAATATGTAAATTTTTGTTTTAAATGTTTAATTATACAGTATTGTATTTTAATTAATTTTAAATATGTACTTTTAAAAAATGTATTTGTTATGTTAAATCTATTTTTAATGTCATCCCCATTCATGCTTATGGAGGTTCCGTACAAATGGAACATCCATAAGTATGAATGGGGATCCTCCTTCCTTGATTGGTTGGGCCGGCCCACGTGATTCCAGGGGCGCTTGCGAACTGCATGCGCCCCGGGATACATGGGCCTCTATGCAGGCCTACGTGTAGAGGCCGAGGAGCGCAAGTGTCCGAACCTCTGGGACCATCAGGTAAGTTCATAGATTTGTTGCTGGTCGGAGGCATCCGCCCGCAGGAAGCCTCCGACCGCAAATTCAGCCCCGTAGTCTTTTAAAAATCTTTTTATTGTCAATCTTGCAAGTAATCCTTCCTTTCCACACCATATGAAAACACTTTGCCCAGGCTCTCTCGGAAGTTTTTTCCCCCATTTTTAGCATCAAGATCAAAAAAGAAGTTCAAAATGGACACTGTATCTCAAGGACACTTATTTTCAGGTGTAAGGAGAGTGTTGCCAGTACAAGATATTCATGTCACCCTAATTTTTCCCCCAGAAAATGCGGTTTCTATTAAATAGTAAAGTGAAAGGGTTTATTTTCCTGTGTCTGTCGTGCTTAACTTTTTAATTTTTTTGTACCCCAATCTCCCCTAAAGGTGTTGACTCCTTATTGGGGTAAGATTCCATGGGTGCCTTGCCTAAGTGAATATTAATATGAATCTTGACTTTTGGCAAGTTTTTTGACCATGATTGAATTATAATCAAGTTCAATTCTGTACCCACCTGATATCAACCATGTGCACTTCCAGCATTTGTTACTGACAGTGATCAAGAGTAAGAAGTCAGACTTTTTTTTGCCCGGTGGAGATCAGCTAACTCAGCAGTAGGAAGAATTAAACCTGGAACTTCCTGCTCTGTATGGCTCAGTTGCTTAATGTGTAAACTTGCTGACCTATTGAAGGAGCCGGAGAGAAATGTTTCTAATGAATCACATTCTAAAGCAAAATGAAATCCTAGTGCAAGTAATCTGAAGCTGTTAACTGAGATAGATGGCAGAACAAGTTGAGAAGGCTGTTAAAAAGACATTTGGGATCCTTGGCTTTGTAAATAGAGGCATAGGGCTGGATTTTACCAGCCCTTTGGAGGCGGGACTCCTGGGAAAATCAAAGAATGGGAGCGGGTCCCGAACCCGCTCCCAACTCGCCTCCAACCAATCTTCCCGGGAGTCGGGTCCCCGATTTTGCGCAGGGACCCAACTCCTAGCGGCGGGAAGAGGATTATAGCCACTTAACTGCCTGTTAACAGGCAGTTAAGAGGCTTTTTCCCATTTTGCGACTTCTGTTGCGGGCTTCCTGACGTCGGGGAACCCCGCCAGGGTAAGTGAGGCGTGCTGTGGGTCTGTTGTACTGTTGGTGTACAGATGACAGCTGCAGAAGTGGTGTGAAGGATGCAAGGGACACTGGTGAGTATCAGAGGTAAGGAAAGGTTGGGAAATTCATTTTTAATGTGTTTAGATTTTTCTGTAGGTGACAAGCTTTGAAGTGTTTGTGTGGCCTCACCTCAATGGGAGAAGTGACAGATCGCTTCTGTACCCTCACCTAAGGAGAGAGTCACTGGAGAGCCTGGGTGCAAGGGCTCACCTGTGTACAGTGATTGTCAGTGTTTGACAACACCTCAATACTGTCAAACACTGTCAAATCATCTGTCAAAAATTTATGGTTCATGTGCCTTTAAGAAAACCGGCAGATGAAGCGTCATCAACTGACGTCATCTGACACCGGCTTTCCCTTAATTGGCCAGCAAGCCCACAGGGCGGGCTTAACAAGGCCAATTGGGAAAATAGCGTCTGTGTGTCGGACGTCGCTGGGGGTGGGACTAGAACCCGGAAAGCAGCAGTCCCGCACCCAACTCGTCTCGGTGAGTAAAATCCAGCCCATGGAGTACAAAAGCAAGAAAGTTATGCTCAACCTTTATAAAACACTGTGTTCAATTCTGGCCACCACACTTTAGGAAGGATATCAAGGCCTTGGAGAGAGAGTGCAGAGGAGATTTACTAGACTGGTACCAGGGATGAAAGACTTCAGTTATGTGGAGAAACTGGTGGTGTTCTCCTTTAGAACAGAGAAGATTAAAGGGAGATTAGATAGAGATGTTCTAAATCATGATGGATTTTGATAGAGTAAATAAGGAGAAACTGTTTCCAGTGGTAGAAGAGTCAATAACCAGAGGACACAGATTTAAGTTAATTGGTAAAAGAACCAAAGGTGACATGAGGAAAACATTTTTTACACAGCAAGTTGTTGTGATCTGGAATGCGCTGCCTGAAAGGGGGTGGAAGCAGATTCAATAGTAACTTTCAAAAGGGAATTGGATAAATACTTGAAGGGGGAAAATTTGCAGGGTTGTGGGTAAAGAACAGGGTAGAGAGACTAATTGGACAGCTCTTTCAAAGAGCTGGCACAGCGACGATGGGCCAAGTGGCCTCCTTTGCTGTATCATTCTATGAGATGGTCATATTGATTTAAAAAAAGTATCTTCAGTAGGTTACAAAACTGTCTTTCAGGTACAAGCGCCTTTCACAACCTCGGGGCGTTCCAAGGCGCTTTACAACCAATTAAGTACTTTTTGAAGTGTGGTCACTGTTATAATGTAGGGAAATGTGGCAGCCAATTTCCACACAGCATGGCCCCCAAAATAGTAAAGAGATAAATGACCACTTAATCTGTTTTAATTTTGTTGGTTGAGGGATAAATATTGGCCAGGACACCGGGAGTACCCTCCTGCTCTTCTTCAGATTGTGAAATGGGATCTTTTAAGTTCATCTGAGAGGACAGACGGGACCTTGGTTTAACGTCTCACCTGAAAGAGTGGGCACTGTCTGGATACTTCCCAAAGAACTGAGTTACCTGTACCTCTGTCACATAACTGCCAGTTACCAGGTGTAGAATAGCAGTAGTAGAAGGCTGCAAAGAGGTCACCTGTCCAGTTTACTGATTGGGAAATGCCATGTTGTGGGTGGGAAGAGAGCACATCAAGAGAAGGGAAAGATCTAGAAAGCATTGGATCTTTGCATGCTTTTCATGTATTACCAACTGTCCTATCAGAGCTGTGAGGATGTGGACTTCACTTCCAGGGTTAATGGTTGAGGCAGTAACTATAGCAACATTCAAAATAAAGGGGATGAAGGGATATAGGAACAGGGTGGGTAAATGTGATTAGAACTATTTGCTCACTTGGAGAGTAAACACGGCAATGGACTAATTGGACCAAATGGCCTGTTTCCGTGTTGTAATTTCTATGTATGTTTTCCCTGTACTATGTAATGAAAGCTGCAGGGGTTTTTCAACTGTAAAAAAATTCAATTGATTTCAGAATTCGAATCGCTGCATTATAAAGACCTGCTGACAAAGTTTCAATTATTCTTATAATTGAAATATAAAATTTAAAATAAAAAGAATAGATAACATTCTAGAGCTGCTTTGTACTTAATCTGGAATGAAATACAAGAGGCTGGAATCTCCAAGGGAGTTATGTTTTTTTACTTGAGGGTGGTTAATTTATGGAATAAATTACAACTAATGCTGCAAATCCTGGATTTGGTAGAATTAATTAAAAGAGTTAGACAGGTTTTTTATTGAAGAAGAAATTGAAGTGTATAATCTTTGTATAGCCAAAGGTTATAATTATTCAGTGTTCCCATTTCCCAGCAGGTTTGTCCCAGTTTTTATTTTTTCAATTATTGGAAACTAATAATGCTGCACTTGCCTTGGGCTATAAGTCCTAACTCTGCAGGTTGGTGTGCTTAATTCACCTCACTTTTATGCTGGCTACACATCATTCCTTTCTTTAAATGCCATGTGCAATTACGGTACACATGTCCTATTGTCTGTACGAGCAAGCACAGTAATGGTGGTGCTGCAAGATTTGTTCAAAGCCAAAGTGTCCTGTATTATAGGGCACATGTTCTATTTACTATTGGTTCCTCATCAGAGATAACGTTAAGAAAGCACACACAGTCATACTGATGGGTTAGTGGATTAATGGGTGTCATGTAATCATAGCACACAGTGGATTCTGGGACATTGTTAGGTCCTCATGTTGGACTGAAGCTAACACAAGTTGAATTCACCACCAGAGTACAGCTTTGTGAAGTTATCTGTCCTGTTGGTACAGTTGACCGTGGTGCTTTACTAACAGAGAATTGATATAAAATTGCACAGGAAGGATAGGAATAACTGCAACACTGATTTAGAGAGACCTAGATTGGAAAAGGAATGAACTGAGGGGGCAAATAATATTTCCCCCATTCCTTTATTATTTATTCTTGTAATCAAAATGAACTAAGTGCACTTGGCTGCTGAGATTGAATATAAAAAAGTGTATGCCGGTTAATTGTCCAATTTTGATTGAAAAGTGCAGAATCTTACCCTAAATCTTGTTTCTTGTGAGTGATGTCTTCATAAATCATATTTATTTTTGTCTAAAACTGTACTCCGAAGCTTTCTGTGTTTTGCACAGTAATCTGTAAATGACTTTAAAACTCATTCAAAGGTGTTTACTTTTTTTGTGTATGTAAACCTAGAGAAAAATACTTGCAATGTAACCAAATACAATGCTTTCATTTTATAAAGAAGGTGGGATGACTTTCAGTGAGGTTTGTGCTTTCCATTAGCGCATACAGAAAGACAGCAAAAAATGCCATCATAGGAATCAAATAATGTTCTGCCTTTTTTAAAACATTTCTCCCATGTTTGAGAATGAAATATCTCAGTCAAATCACTAGTTGGCTACTCGGAAGCATTCCACGGTGGCCTGGGAAAACCTTCCTACTGATTTTTGATTCTTATTATTTCTTCAGCCGTTGGGGAAACCATTACTTTCAGAAATAGCTGTCAATCAAAGTCGCTGCCCCCCCAGTTGGGGGGCCTATCCTTCAATGTATGACTTCCACAAGTCTGACAACACCTTTGAATAGGAAGGTGTTGCAATGGTACTCGTATGGGTCAATTGAGCCCTCTCTGACAATTGCACAAGAGGTTTGGGGTTGTAAATAACAGCCCTCCCAGCCGATTAACCAGTTAACACTTTTTGAACCATTATTGTGTGTGAAAACAAATGTCCTTCTTTCCCACACAACTGCCTGAACTGAAATGCTAGCTTCTACCAATGAGGATACTTTGTATGGCTTTGGATGTTAACCCCTTAGATGCTGATTTTAAAAGTACAGATATAGAGGCGTAGAAATTTGACAATGCTAAAAACCTGCCGGTGCCACTGTGGGCCAGTGTTAATGGCCGCCGATAATGGTGGCGCTGGCAGGACTGGTAAATTGGCGCTGGGGACTAATTAACATTAGCCCAGCACTAAAATCACTGTGCAATGCTGCCCTGGGGGCGTTCGTCCTGGCAGCAGGCCTCAATGTAGCATGGCAGTAGTGTCACTGCAGCAAGAACAGCCTGCTCTGAAAGCGAGGCTGTCATTTCAGAAAGCAGTTCGGTCTCTTAAAGGGGAACTGCCTTCTGAAATGGAAAAAAATAAAAACCATGAAAAAATACAGCTCAACTGCCTTCTGAAAAAAAATTAAAATTAAAAAGAATTCCCAAATGGGAGTCTTCAGCTCTTAAAGCTGAATTTCCTTCCGCACCTTTAAAAAAAAAAAGGGGAAAAGTGCTTCAGCACTAACACAAATGGCTCAGCAAGCCAGGGATGGGGCACTCGGTCTCGCACGTAACACACCAACTTTGTGCAGTGGGTCAACACTGCAAGAGAGGTCCTCTACCCACAGGGCCAGGAGGCCCTCCAGAAAGAAGAATGTGGGACCAGATCACCAAGGCCATCACTGCCAGCAGTGTTGCCCGCACGACCTGGCTCCAGTGCCCAAAGAAGCGTCATGACTTCAGACCAGTGTGCAAGGTCAGTGAATGCATCTTCAAAAGCCATCTCCTACCAACTGCACCAATAGCCTCGCACATTGCTCATTGCACGACCACCCCCTCTCCATTCCTCATCTACCAATGGTTTGTATCCAACACGAGGCACACCTCCCATTCCTAGCTTCATCTTACCCCCTTGGAGGAGACCGTGCTGGTCATTCTTGGCGGGGGTATGGCTGAGCCCTTGGCCAGTGGCGGGGCTGAAAGGATACAAGATGCTGGTATCCTCATATGTTATCCTCCTTCTCGCATGCACCTCTTGCTTTCCCGCCCTCCTTTCACCACAGCGCCACTCTTGTGCCTTCCTCATTTCACATACTCAAGAAATGCAGCCTGCCCAGCCAGTGGTTGACGAAGAAGAGGGAGAGGAGAGTGAAGAAGAAGAAACACCGTCACTCGATTTCACACTCCCAGCCACCAGCACCTCAAGGTCGACCTGCAAGGCCATTTGCAGTGCCCCCCACTGAAAGTCAGCAGCCTTCCACCAGCCATGCTGCAGCCACTGGGGTAGCACTGCATAACAGCACTAGAATAGGCAAAAGCGCACACAAAACAGTCACTAAGGGAATGCATAAGGGTGATGAGTTGATTTCTTGATGTCATATTGGATGGATAGATGTATAAAGTTGGATTGGAAAGTTTGCTTTGTGGTGGCTTTTATTTCAGCATTGTGGCCAAGAGGATGCTGTTTTGGTCAGTAACAGAGGGAAGGTAAGGTGTAGGACAAATGTTGAAAAGGGAATAGGGGTTGTGGTCACTGGTACCACAGGCGGATGATTCCATTCCAGCCAGAAAGAGGCTGTCTGGGTTGCTTCCTCCTCTTCTGCTTCCCTCTTCTGCTTCCTCCTCTTCTGTGTCTTCCTCTTCCTTCTGCGAGCTGATGCTATAAATTAGAAATAAATGCTGGAAATACTCAGCCGGTTAGGCAGCATCTCAAACTGAGAATTTTCTCTCTCCAAGGATGCTGCCTGACCTGCTGAGTATTTCCAGCATTTTCTGTTTTCTCGGAAGCCTTCCTTTACCATTCGAGGATTTGCAAGCGTCCACTCCCTGCACACTTAATAAAAAACTTTTAACATGTATTGCACCAAGCCACTACTTCAATAAAATAAATCCAGTCCAAAAGCTTAAATGCAAACTTACCTGAAAGATGTGTGTGTCCCTTTAAGAAGTGCTGACAGGGTCTCTCTCAGTCTGCCTAACGCTTGCTTTTCAGAGCGAGCTCAGGACCCAGCGCTGAACTCAGCGCTAAGGTCGAAGTTTGCAGACGTGGCGTCAAGCCGACTGATGTCATGCTCTCTTCATTTACATCTCTAGGGTCAGCGCTGCTATCAGCAGTGCTTAGGCCCTCACCAAAATGGCGGCCGCCGAGTCCCGCACCAGAGAAGGGCGCTAGAGTGGCAGCCGTCATTTTTTGCCAGGATAGCGGCGCAAACGGATGGCGGTAGGTGGCCCAATTTCTAGGCCATACACGTTTAAAAATGACTAAAGTCCATTATGCTACAAAATTACTTTTATTTTTAAAGTTGAGAAGCCAAGGTGAAAGGCCAAGGCAGTTTTCAGTCAGAGGGAGAGGGCATCCAAAAGGCTATCTGTGTTCTAAAAGCCAGAGTCAGGTTAGCCAGAGAGAGTCGTGCTAGTGCAAGTTTACAATAAGTGGCCTTCTGATTTACGATTCATGTTTAGAGAGAAAGCAAGCTGCATCTTTGTTGTTTTTATATATCAAGCAGTGTTTGGAAATGCATCATACAGCGTTAACATGTGTACTGTTTGTTCTTCTATCTTATTTAAATAAAACCACTTATTGGTTCAAACCCTGTGTCTCAAATTGGTATGAGTGTATATCCAGTCCAACGTCTGTAGAGAAAGGAGAATTCACGTGGTGGCATGTGATGCATTCCAGTAGCCAGTGTATGTAAATAAGGGTTTCTGTTATGATTCCTGGGTTACACTATCATGCATCTTCAATATTGGACACAAAAAGGTGCATTCTGGATCATACGGGATGCAAGGTCCAGCTACAGGAGTAACCGATAATGCTGAACCTGAGAAAACATGCCGTATATCTTGTCTCTTCATGCAGTAGATTGTTGTGTTTAAGGTATTGTACGAGAAAATCAATTTAGAAGGTCCACTTTCTCAAAATACCTCTAACTTTTTTTTAACTTTTTCTACAGCTGAATGCAAAGGAACCATTCTTCTCCTTCCTCAATGTGTCTGTTAACAGCCTTAGGTGAAGCTTCTGCACTGATTCCATTGAAGCAGCTGATGGATCTCAGTCTGCCAGCTAAATTCATTGCTGGTCAGAAAACAAACTTGCCTGATAAACTTCAATCAGTTCTGAACACATTGGCTCCATTGCTGCTCTGCAAGGCTAGGCCTGTGCAAATTACAGCCTACCGTATATTACACAAGTAAGAAAATTAACAGATGTATGTAAGACTAAAATATAGGAATTACGAGGTAGATTTTCATCTTTACTGCCTGTAATATGATTGGGCAAGTCACATACTCTAAAGAACCTGCCTGAGTTTCATTCCATTGAACTCAGTGGAATGAAAATCAGGTGGGTTCTATAAAGAGCGTGCGATCCGCTCGCCAGATTACTGCCCAAGTGGTGAAGATGATAATCTACCTCTATCTTTTTCTGTCAGTGTTTAATCACAGCACTACATCCAAAGAAGGAGTTTGCTGCATTGCTGCAACAGTATACCTGCTGGCACAAATAATGAATCTGTCCTAACTGAGGTTTCAGTTTGCTAACTAAATTGGAGTTACATGTTTATAAGTATAAAAGGGCTTTTCTTTAAGCTTCTGCCAATGCATTCCCCAATTTGAGATTGTTTTCTCCTTTCATACTATTCCCTGAGCAAGCAATCTGTTCCGAGACTATTTCTACTAGGACATGCACAAGGGTGGTGCAGATTGACTCCTTTTGATTTTTCTCTCACACTGGGAAACAATCTTCTGCCACTCAGTATCTACCCAGACAGTCCAGCTAAGATTGGGAACTCTGCTTGTGGGAATTGTGACATGTTCCACAGGATTGCTCTCTACAACGTTTTTTTTCTGTCAAGGAACAAGAAGTCACTAAATAATTCAGCATTCCGTAGGGACCACTCCCTCCGCGACACCCTAGTCCACTCCTCTATCACCCCCAGCACCCCTCCCCCTTCGCCTGGCACCTTCCCGTGCAAGCGCAGGAGATGCAACACATGCCCTTATACCTTCCCACTGTCCAGGGCCCCAAACACCCCTTCCAGGTGAAACAGTGATTTACTTGTACTTCTTGCAATTTAGTATATTGTATTCGCTGCTCACGATGTGGTCTCCTCTACATTGGGGAGACCAAACGCAGATTGGGTGACACCTCTGTTCAGTCCGTAAGGGGGACCCCGAGCTTCCGGTCGCTTGTCACTTTAATTCTTCGCACCACTCCCACTCAGACCTCACCGTCCTCGGCCTCTTGCATTGTTCCACGGAAGCTCAGCGTAAGCTCGAGGAACAGCACCTCATCTTTCGATTAGGCACTTTACAGCCCTCTGGACTCAACATAGAGTTCAACAATTTCAGATCATAACTTCGGCCCCTATCATATATATATTTTTTATCCACACTCTTTTTGTTTGTGCCTTTTGTTCTTCTCTCCTACATGGCAGCTGTCCTTCATTCTGCCAGCGCAATTCACACTTCATCTAGAGCCATCCTTTGTTTCTTAACCTGTCCCATTACCATCTCCTTCTGCCTTGAATATCTCTTAATGTCTCTTTAATTCTCCTGTCTTCTATCCTATCACAGACCTTCCCTTTTGTTCTTTCATCCCCTCCCCCATTTCCCAGCCCCTAAACTTGCTTTAAAATCTGTTCCATTTCCTGCTTTTTTTCCAGTTCTGACGAAAGGTCATCGACCTGAAACGTTAACTCTGTTTCTCTCTTCACAGATGCTGTCTGACCTGCTGAGTGTCTCCAGCATTTTCTGTTTTTATTTCAGATTTCCAGCATCTGCAGTATTTTCTTTTTGTATTAGTCACTAAATAATGCTGTGCTGATATCTGGTGCTGTTGAATAACTTCAACTGTTTTGTAGGCAGTTCAAATTCAGTTCTTCCATGCAGTTTTACATTGTAATTGGGTATATACAACATATTTTATACTGTAATGTACTTTAATATGTCCAGAATTTGATAGAGTCACATTCAGTTCTCACTGAAGTTATGGGTGCCAACTAAAGAGAAATAATTACAGGACTGTAGGTAATGCAGCATTGTTAACACCCTCTCGGTGTCACTGCTGAACTTTTAGAAGTTTACGCTCTCTGCAGCACTGGCAGAAAGGCAGTGATAGTGCAGCCATGTACAAGTGCACAGTAGAATCAGTGACACTAATATAACATTTAATGGCTCTGAAAAACCAGAGGTCTTCAGTATTTACATTTTTTCAGTTTCTTTGTATAAAGTTATTGACAGTCCTGTAGTTCAACAAGGCATAACCAGTTTAAGTATGAAGCATTGTTTTTTACTCATAGTGCCAATTTTGAAGTTATCTCAATATCAGCTTTGAAACTAGAGGAATAATCCAGGCAGTTCCAAGAGGCAGGCTGTTTTTAATGTAATTATTTATAGTCATTTGGATGCAATGTTAAACTGAGGCCCCGTCTGCCCTCTCAGGTGGACGTAAAAGATCCCATGGCACTCTGAGAAGATGAACTTACTGAGTCTAATGCAGTAGAATAAAATATCTGCCTGTCCTGGTAATTCCTCATTTTTTCCAGGCAGACAAATTACAACAAATAGTTAAATTAAAAGCAGTTTGCATTTCAAGTAATTCTGAAAATCCCCATAGTTTCAAAGCTGAGGCTTGGGTGCAACATTGACCCAGTTATAAGTTGAAATAAATATGGGCTTTTTGGGTTGAAGCAAAGAATTCACTGTCCATCCTTCTGTCTAACTGACTGCTACAAGCTGTGGCTGAGGCTACATTACTTCACCAACCAAAGTGATTTTCCCTTCCCTTTCCTCTGCCTCGATCACCCTCTGTCAGCAGCACTGAAATGAGGTATTTATTGTGGGAAATCTCTTAGGTGAAGTAGAGCTGTGTCCTACCACTCCATGTGTTGATAACCCACCAATGTACAGTGCCACTACGATATAGGCAACAATACATTTTAAAGAGGAACTGTCTGATTTTACATTTTAAATAAAGGAAATGGGAACCTAATTTTTAAGCAAACTTTGGGTGGATAAAAATATTTGCAGTGTTTGGTCTTGTATATTTATGTTAAGCAGGGCAAACCTACCAATATTAACTTCCAAACAGAAGATTGTTCTTTCTCCTTGCACTGCAAGTAGGATGATGCTTTTTTAAGTAAGAAACATTGTGACCAATTTGCTTCTGATTTGTGACCATCAGGTTAATGTCAGAGCTGCCTGCCTTTGATAGTGAACATCTGAAATCTTATGACGACAATGGGAATGACGAAGAACATGCTTTGTAAGTATTGACCTAATTCTTTCCCTGATAAGTTCTTTACAGGGCTAACTTTGACCTCCTGAATACCTTTCATTGTTCTACATTCTATCAGTAGGTGAAGAAAAAGCTTAGACTCCTGTTACAATTGAGTATTAAATAGTTCCATCTTATCTTAGCCTATTTTAGAGCTACTTTGAATTACTGTAAATCCTAGTCATGGGCACAACTGCTGTTTGGGCTTGTTTCTGAACTCCAAAGATAAAGGATGCACCATTTTGACAGTTTTGCTACGGTAGTGGTTATGTCGATCTTTTTTTATCTGTTATTTTAAGAGTTTCTTTTTTGCTCTTCAGATCACCACCTGCAGCGCTTATGTCAGTAATTGGTGGTCAGGAGGAAGATTTGGAGAATATTTTCAGTAACATTCCAGTTGGAGAATACACAGATATTGAGCCACTAAGTGAAGCTTACTATTGCATTCTGGGATATCTGCTTGCATGGAAGCTGCTTCTTGTATTTTTCAAAGCATCACCATCCGAGGTACATATGTGTGGATTGGAGTGCCTATTAGTGCAAGATGTGTTTATCGGCCCAGAAATTGATCTCGCTCTGTTCCCGCGGGGGTAAGGCTTCCCCGCGATCTCTCACTCCGCTTGTGCTTTTTCAGATCCAGCTCGCACGAACTTGATGTTCCAGACATCAGCTGGGCAGTGCTTGCGTATCCCACCGGCGTAGTGAATTCGTGCGAGCTGTGGGATCACGTGACTCAGTTAGAGCCAATGGCAGCACACCATCTTCCATTCATAAGTTTCACATACGTGCTGTGAAATCTATGAATCTTACACCCCCCCCCCAAAATAACAGCTAAACCTCAATTAAATTTAAAAAAAAAACCATCACATTAATAAAATAAGTATAGTTAAATAAATTAACCATTTTAAATAAAAAATTAAATTTTTGAAAAAATTTAAAATCTTTTTTAAAAAGTTATAAAAATAAACTTACCTGTCTTTAAAGTCTCTAAAAAAGATATACCTGTTAAAAAAAATTCAAAAAAATACTTAATTCACTACTTACCTTGTTAAAAGTGGGTCTTACTCCTCCTTTTTCCATTTCTAAAATCTTCCGTACTTACCTGCGCGTCCAAAGCATGAAGTGCACAGCGTGCGCGCAGCCTGTAGCGCGCACGCGATGCACCGAGGAACCGCCCCCTTTTCAAAAGACCAAGTGCCGGTTTTCAGCGCATGCGCAGGGCATGCAGAAAACCGGCAATTGGAGTGGGAATACGCGAGAGTACGCAGTGCGTACTCTCGTGTCGCGGGATGAATTTTTGGCCCATCATGTTTTGTAAATGCAGCATTATTGTCTATAATTACAAATCACACACACAACTTCTGGTAACAGAAAATTGGCACTACACAAACATTTTTTTAAATGAAAACAAAAAAAAACTGAAAACACACATCAGGTCAGTCAGCATCTGTAAAGAGAACAGTCAACGTTTCAGGCTCATGCCTGGAAGGGTATGTGGCCAAAATGATGACCGTTTCTTCACAGTTGCTGACTGACCTGCTGTGTGTTTCCAGCTTTTTCTATTTTTATTTCATAGGAGCATAAGAAATAGGAGCAGGAGTAGGCCATTCAGCCCTTCGAGCCTGCTCCACCATTCAATAAGATCATGGCTGATCTTCTACCTCAACTCCACCTTCCCGCACTATCCACATATCCCTTGGTTTCCTTAGTACCCAAAAATTTATTGACCTCAGTCTTGAATATACTCAACTTCTGAGCATCCACAGTTCTCTGGGGTAGAGAATTCCAACGATTCACAACCCTTTGAGTGAAGACATTTCTCTTCATCTCAATCCTAAATGGTCGACTCCTTATTCTGAGACTGTGACTCCAAGTTCTAGACTTCCCCAGCCAGGGGAAACATTCTCTCAGCATCTACCCTGTCAAGCCCCTTAAGAATTTTATACGTTTCAATGAGATCACCTCTCATTCTTCTAAACTCAAGGGAACATAAGCCTAGTCTACTCAATATAGATTTTCAGCATTTGCAGTTTTTTGCTTTTTATAATTTATGTTTACTTTTGTATGCTCAAAAGGAACTGGTCTGAAAAGAAAAATCATACCACACTTTGACCACCATTGCAGTTTTTATAAGTATTAGCCTGGGGATATGCTGATGTTAGAATATTGGCATTTAAATAATTGACACAGCTGAGGTCTTCCTGCTAGTGAAAATAAAATACGGGTATAAAATTGAAAATGTCCAAAAACAGAAGCATTGGAACATAAAGTACATTAAGGTATCAGCCTTGGCTCAGTGGTAGCACTCTCACCTCTGAGTCACAAGGTTGTGGGTTCAAGTCCCACTCCAAGGACTTAAACACATAATCAGTACCGAGAGAGCGCTGCACTGTCAGAAGTGCCATCTTTCAGATAAGACATTAAACCGAGGTCCCGTCTGCCCCCTCAGGTGGATGCAAAAGATCCCATGGCACTATTTGAAGACGAGAAGGGGAGTTCTCCCGGTGGCCTGGTCAATATTTAACCCTCACTAATCAAACTGATTATCTCATTGCTCTTTGTGGAACCTTGCTGTGTGCAACTTGGCTGCCGCATTTCCTACATTACAATAGTAACTACACTTCAAAAGTGTAAAGCGTTTTTGGGACATCCTGAGGTTGTGAAAGGCACTATATTATGCAAGATTTTTCTTTCTTTACTGAATCAGAAAGATGCTCATAACATAGCACTAACTGATTTTAATAGGAGTTAAATTCTTTTCCTAATCTTTAGCTTGAGGCTTGCCAATTCTGTGTGCTGTTCTGTGATCACAAGTTTAAATAACTTAAAACTACATTGTCTACACTTTTCAGTATGTTAAAAGGTTTGAATTATGTCTCCTCCATCTTTTTTTCTGCACTGAAAAAATGCTCATTTCCAAGCCACTCTTCATAACTTGGAGTTTTAAGTCTAAAGATTACTGTTCTTCTCTGAACCATCTCCAATAAACCAATCTTCTGACTTTTCTCTCTGAGAAGTGCCCTTCACTGTAACATGTGTTGATCAAGTGTTGATCATGTGTAGTATAATTATGAATCACTGAAAAGTATCTCTGAAATGACAGAACTGTTGATAGTTATTTTATAATTCTAGGTTAAGTAGTACAATCCAGTAAAAAGAAATTAACAATGTATTACAATAGGAAACTACTTACAAAATGGAAAATTTAACAGACTTGAACTGATTGGAACTGCATTACCATTTTTATACAGCAAGATGACGGAAAGAAAATAGCAGGCAGCAGTTCTCTAAGATTTGCAGAGGATTACCATTTTCTTGTTTTTCCTGTTTTCTAGTTGCGGGCTATATATGCAACGTATCTTCGTAAGAGTAAATGCTTGCACAAATTACTGCAACATCTCTTCAGACTGATGCCAGAAAATCCAACTATTCCTGGACAGATTGCTGATTCTGCCAGTAAAGGACTACGGACGCTATTCAGTGAGAAACATGCCATCCTTTTTCAAGGTATAAAAAAGAATGTTTTTAATAAATTTATTCTAAAGTCACTTAAATCAGCAACTGCCTTGATTCAAAGACTCACTGACATTATTTTACGAATTTCCCAGGTAACTTTATTAACTAATCTTTAAAATTGTTAAACCAAAAGGTTAGTTGATAATTCTTACAAAGGTATGGAGCAGCTAATGGAAAAAATTAAATATATTTATATAACATACACAATCGTCATTTTCCAGGTGAAATGAGATGCATTATTTTTCATAAAAATTGTACTTTCTTGCCAATTGTCAAGACCACACATTTTATCTAATACAAAAGCAAAATACTGCAGATGCTGGAAATCTGAAATAAAAACCGAAAATGCTGGAAATACTCAGCAAGTCAGGCAGTATCTGTGGAGAGAGAAACAGGGTCATCGACCTTAAACGTTAACTCTGTTTCTCTCTCCACGGATACAGCCTGACCTGCTGAGTATTTCCAGCATTTTCTGTTTTTATCACGTATTTTATCTGCCTGACTCCATCCTTTCTCCAACCCCACCCCACAACCTGTCATGTTGTACGAAGTCACATAATTGCAGTTGCTGGTGTTATCAATAGAACGTGTGAAATGGAAAATATGAACTTCAATGGTAAAGCTGACCTGTAAATAAATACGGGGGGGGGGGAGATATTTAGTTAATTGACACCATCTCAGGGCTCTGGTGTACTGCTCTTCCATTGGCCTTAGTTTATCATCAAGGTTTTTTCATGTTCTAACAAACATATAACACTGCAACAATCCTCCATCACCACCTGCCTTGACTCAAAGATTTATTAACATTCAGCTGTCTAGGCCCTAAGCTCTGGAATTCCCTCCCTTAGTCTCCCCACCTCTCTCTCCTTTAAGTCACTCCTTAAAACCTACCTTTTTGGTCACATGTCCTAATGTTTCTTGAGCTGTGCGTCAATTTTTTGGTCTGCTTGCTCTCCTGTGAAGTGCCTTGGGACGTTTACTACGTAAAGGTGCTATATAAGTGCAAGTTGTTATTGTATCTGATCAGTCTGCACAGTTGAACACTGCGGTAATGTTGCCGCACCAAAAAAATTTAACCCTTTTAAACTTTATTTCAGAAATGCAATGAATTAAAAAATGGTAAATGTCTATATACTTTTTATATATCAATTCTCATTGGCAATAAAATATTGAGAAATCAATTTTACCAATGTATGAATGGAACAGTGTGCTTATTGGAAAAATGAAAAGATTTTTTTCATAATCGGGATTTTGACTTTTAATTCTCAAGACAGTTTTTAATAAATATCAAATTAAGTCATGAGTATGTTCTTGTTTTTTTGCTAGAGATAGAAACCTTACACACAGAGGTTCCCAAGTTGGCTTGTGCTGTATATTATAGTGTATTGGAAGATTTGCCAGCCACAGTTCGACTTTGGTGGAATAGTCAAGACAAGCGTGTGTCCAGCACGGTGGATAAATACACCAGCAGATATGTCAGCAACGTTCTTTCTTCACAGGAAATTACAGCTGTGCAAAGCAGTACACAGACATTCAAGAGCATGGTGGTTAGTGATCATTTTTGATGTATTCAGAATTCTGTTTTGCTGCATGAAAACTTGTGTTCACAATGCTTTTTACAAACATAGGCTGGAATTTTACCAGCGCTCAAAGATTGACAGCGGGTCGGTATCCCGCTGTAAACCCACCTCCTTGTCAGTTTCCCAAGTGTCGGGTCTGTCATCCCTGAACAGACCCGACACCAAGCGGTGGGTCAGCCAATTTAGATACTTAAAAGCTTATTAAAAGGTAGTTAAGCACCATTTTCCCATGTACTTACCATTTTACCAGGTTTTTAACGAGGTTCCCAGAGAGCGGGTATCCCGTCAGGTAAGTAAGTCGGATGTTGTGTCAGAATGGAATGATTTACTAACCTGACCGCTGCAAATGTTCTCTGAAAGCTCCCATTTCATAGGTCTTCACTTTCCAAGGTTAGAAGCTGTTGCTTACTGCATTTGGAAGACTGATTAACCTTTATGCAGGTTGCAAGTGATTGGAGCAAACTCTCTATCCAGTGTCACCTCATTGGAACAACCTCTCTCACCATTGACAGATCGCTTCTGTCATCTCAACCTCACCTGCCATCTATTCCATCAGCATCAGTGCCCTTGAAGAAATCTCACCTTGGTCCTCAGAATCCCAACCCAATCAGCCGCATCACCGGGCACACCAGCAGCACCAACATCCACACCAACCTTCTCCGCAATCAATTGATGCTGCACAGGACACAGTGCATCATCACCCGTGCCCGGGATGCCAGCGATGGCCTCATCATGTCCAGATTGACTTCACTTAACACTGCACACCCTAGCTGCCACATGATGCAACAGGTTGGCACCACCCCACATCAGCACCATAAAGCATTCCTGCAATGTCCAAGCCATTCTTTTCACACTCATCACCATTGGGGGGCGGGGAACGTTATGTCTTACCATTCACCTGACCTCACTAAGACACTTCCAAAGGTGCACACACATCTGTCCAAGAGCGCAAAATGTTGAAAATAAAGATTTCAATGCTTGACAACACATTAACAGAAACTTTACATGAACATTGGCTAAAGCACACAAGTGCCTACCCTTGTGTTTTGTTAGTTTGAATGATTGGACAAGGATGAGGGTGAATGTGAGAGGTGGCTAGTGAGATGGGGAAGTGATAACAGATAGAGAGGGATGGGTGGAGGTGTAAGGTAAGTTGGTGTGAGTAAGGATGTGCAAGGCATGGATGTGTAAGGCAGGGTGATGGGGATGTGATGAGTGGCACAGCAGGATGAGGTTGAGTGTGGCACAGCAGTAACGTTTCGTGATCTTCTGTGATCATTGAAAGGTTTGCGCTACTGCAGCCAGGTCATCCTGACAACATCCCTGCTTGTGCCCTCCTGTGCAGTGTGCAACCAGGCTGCGTTGGTGTCCTGGGCAGATGTGTTCTGCCCATGGGAAGGGAATGCTGCAGAACACTGACAGCACAACTGTCAAAATGTATGTGGCATGGTCCCTTTTAAGGAAACCGGCTGATGACGCATCATCAAATGACGTCATCAGACTCGCTTCCTATTAATTGGCCGGGAACCTCACAGGGCGGGCTTAGCAAGCCCCATCAACAGAAAATCATGTTGGAGGCCAGAATTGAGACAGATGCATCTTCCCCACGCCACGGACGTCGCCCCGCCGAGGCTGGAGAAATCCAGCCCATAGTGTGTACATGCCCCTTTAGAGCTCAGTAAACAACATAATACTTTCCAATGTAAAAGGCTGTGAATCCTTGCTTCCTTTAGTAAGGTTAGTTTTAGTTAATTGTATAGGACAAACACTAGAGAAATTCCTGAGCTTGGACTGAATTTGGAAGGATTATTCTAGCAGATGCTTAAATTTTTTTGGTTAATGTAATTTGAAATAAATGAAAAGACTGATAAGTTTCTAAAATTATTAATTCCCAGAGATCTCCAAAGATGCTCCTTATTGTCTACTGACAGACTACTTGGTAGAGTCCCCACCACTTATACACCCCACGGTTATAGCGGGCTACAGTCTATACTGGGCAATTAATGCTGACCATATCAATTACCATAGATGTCAATTAGAAAGACACTGCCTATAATGTATTAAGCACGCCGGCTATTTCTCGCAGACTCAACTATTCAATCAGCAGTTCCACCGTGTTATGGTGCAGTTACCTTGGATAAGTAGTGTTGGGTTACAGCTTGCACTAATTGCAGCAGCAAACGTGGCTGGAAAGAGGAAAGCCATGAGCCTCAGCACGAAAATCGACTTTCTGAACAAAATGGGTGAGCTGCCCAAGATGAGCCAGCGCGACCTAGCACAGCACCTCGATCTTCCAAAATCTACCGTCACCCACTTGCAGCAACAGGAAAGGCTGTACACTGGCATCAAAGTTCCGACCCAGAGAGAAAACGAAGCACGAGGGTAAAGATGAAAGTTGAGGAGGCACCTCTGCGCTGGTTTCAGAATGTGTGTGGGAGAGATGTGCTTATCAGTGGCCCTCTTCTAGCCCAAAAAGCCAAACAGATGGCTGAAGCACTGGGCAAGCTTGATTTTAATCCCTCTGAAAGGTGGCTTCAGAGATGAAAACCGTGCCACAGCATAGGATTCCACCGTGCGCACCGAGAAAAACTTCAGATGCCACAGGTGCTGAGCAGTGGCTAGAAAATGCGTTGCCTCTGCAGCTTCAAAGGTTATGAACCTCGGAACATCGTCAATTGTGACGAGACTGGTGTTTTCTATAGGTGTGCTGGCTGTGGCTCACTCGCCTTCAAAGGTGAATCTCTGCTCGGCTAAATAAAAGCTAAGGAAAGAATCTCCGTCATGATTTGGTGCAATGTGGGTGATAGCACCAGACGGGATATCAGAGGAAGAATTCTCTCGGCTGTGTCGCCTTGGTCGCCACGACACTCCACCTGAAACTTGATACCAATGCCATAGGAGAGGACTTCGGTGCAATGCAAGCCCAAAATGATGACGAGGGAGAACAGGACCCTGATGAAAACAGTGAAGAGATTATGGTAATGCCGACCGACGTTCGCTCTGCGGTTCTGACATTGCGATGCGGTATGGAGCAGCATCCTGATAATAGAGCCAGACTGTGACACGCTAAGGAAGGTGGGCAACATTTGACACCCATACTGCCAGAGACAGACGGTGCAGACTCGGATTAGAGTTCTTAGACGTAGACATGTAGGACTGCTGTGGCGTAAAGTTCAGTACAGTTATATCCTTTGTAATGTATAACTTATTATTTATTTTAACTTCTTTGACTCCTTAGCGGGTGTGGTTTAAATGAAGTTTGTAAAACTGCATACACACTAGTTTGTTAACGCTCGTGTGGGGCATAAACAGCAGCATGGACCAGTTGGGCCGAATGGCCTGTTTCTGTGCTGTACACTAGATGTAACTTGGGATTTGGCATTCTGAATGTGAAGTTGATGTTTGAGCAGCACTACCCCTTTTAACTATCTACCTTCTCTTCTCCACCGATCTAAAACTGTATAAATATTCTAGTATTTGCTAAATAGCCTCTACACGCTGTAGCAGACACAGAACAACTGGTGATGATATTGATTGTGTTCACTCAGATTTTTAGCATCATGTTTAATTTTTTTTAAGCCACTCACACAGCTGTAGAACAGCAGTCAGTACTGCAAAAAACCATATGCCAAGAGAGCTGACCTTTTTAGCAGTGTCACAAAAAACAATATTGCATTCACCAATAGTACTGCCACAGATTTGGGGAAATTGGTTGGTAATATCACTCATCAACCTCCCTCCGAACTAGCCTTCCTTAATCCTACTACTGTGCTCAGAAACACATGAAACTCACAGATCTGTGTTTCAGATTTAATGCTATTACAATTCTAGTCACTATTGCGAGTATTGCTTCTGCTTTGCAGGAAAACTGCACCTTTTGGTTTTTTGGATTATCGTGCAATAAGATTAATTATATGATTGAAACACATGGTATATTTCCAGCTACTAATACATTTGTAACAAAGTCGGCTGTTCTGAAAGCTGTAAAAGTTTGACAATGTACCGCACAGAAGTGAGCTGCTGCTATTTTTTTGTTTCCCGTTAGGTGAAAGCTCGCCCTGTGGCCCGAGAGGTACTTGCGACCTATTCTGTGGATGACATATTCATTGAGCTTGTTATACAGTTACCAACAAACTATCCTCTTGGGTCAATTACTGTAGAAAGTGGGAAACGAGTTGGTGTGGCTGTTCAACAGTGGCGCAACTGGATGTTACAGCTAAATACATTTCTTAATCTTCAGGTATTGTATGATTGCACACAATGGGATATTTTAATCAGCTGATACACTTGTTAAATACTAACCTACATTACGCAAACAGTTTAACTTTACTGTAAATTGATTTCATAGTTTTTTTTTCCCCGGTTTCACTTAATATTCTGGAATTGTTCTCTCCTGTGGCATGCACATGTCCTATCCAGGGGTAAGGCAGGAGACATGTTCTCCAGCTTCTTTTGACCTATCTAAACTGGGCACTGAGAAGTGTACAAGCATGGCACAAGTTGGCATTTCCTGCAGTTTTTTTTCATTTAAGATGGCTGGAACAAAGCTGAAATTTGGAGGACCTTAAAATATCATCTAAGCTTTTGCTTAGGGTGCTGTAATACATGCATTTGTTTTCTCTGTTAGGAAATTAGTTAGATAGAAAAATACCTTTGTCAGGGTGTCAATTAAATTATAAACACACCACAGACATTTGGGTGGAAGCTTTCCTCTGTTCACTATAAAGCAACTGAAAAATATATATTTTATAGTGAACCTTAATGACAGATCTTGTACTGAGTTGTTCAATTTAATTACACTGTAGGGAAACTCCAGTAAAAGAACCAAAAAGCACATCGCTGAATCCTACGTGCAATCCTTTGTCACCTTGAGTGAAACAATAATATTAGTCTTCCTGGGCCCATCATTTTTCAGCAGTGCCAAAACACCATCATTAGGAGTATCTGCTCATCCTAGCTTACCTATTCTGTCTTGCATTTGTATTTTAACTTTTAATTTATATCTAATATAACATATTCTATCTTTGTATACAGTTTTCTTCAAAAAAAAACTTAAATATTTGTATCTGTCATCCCCATAAGCATTCCACATTTGTAAATGGCATTTTGTGAGTAACTGACATGTATTTTAGTTCTCATACATAGCTTGAAAATTTCTCCTCGCCTCAATCTCCCCCATTGTTCCCTCCCGTTCGTACCTGTTGGGTTTTTTAATTAGGTCCAAAGTACCTGTGTTTCCTTCGGAACAGCTCGACAATAAAATAGGCTAGCTCTTTCATCTGGTTAATGTGCTGGGAAATTTGTCGAAAGAAAGACCTTTAGCTTCCCTGATGGTCTAGTAGGTAAAGGCGTCGTCACCTGTAACACTTAACTATACGGACAAGTGGGGTTGTTTCACTCCGTTCAATAACTTTAGCAAAAATGTAGTGCGAGATTAAAGCAGGATTCCCGGTGTTGTACTTGTATTGACATATTTTGCTATTCGGTTCAACGCTTGGTCTCCATTGAATTAGCGGATCTCAGACATTATGGCGCTATGTATTTGTATTTGGCTCAGTGCTCTTGGACTAGAGATGAGGAAAATCAACTGGGGTTCCAGCTCTTGATTGCTATCCACTGACCCCAATTCCAAAGTGTGTGTGTGTGTGTAAACTTCAGATGGGAACAGGATTGAAATTGGCTGTGATTCACCATGATGAATGACCACCTGGTTAATACACAGGTCATTGGAGACCTTCTGGTGCAGCACTATACCAGCTACAAATCCACAGTGGGAATTATCAAAGAAAATTAGATTTCATAATCATCTAAATAACTGCTGGGGAAAAAAAAGCTTTGGGAACGAACAAGGGAAAAATAAACAAAAATGCTTGTCTCTTAAGCAAATACTACAAAGCCACCATGTTAGGTAGAGCAATCTATAAGTGGTTTTAGGGAGGCTTAAAAACAAACTAAAACTACTTGCTTCTGATGTGATAGTGCTGCAAATATATCTGAAGCCTGGATCTTTAACGTAATATTTTTACCTTGCATCAGTCATGTGATATAATGCTTCAGTAAGTTGCTACGCCAATATGTAGTAAGCACCAGAAAGTAGCTGCAGGTCCTGAACTACCTGTGAGCAACATCATTGCAGACTTTGTAGTTTTTAAAAAGCATGTTACACAATGCCAAATCTTTTTTATACCGGAATACATCCATGAGCATAAACATGCATGTAATTTTCTAATAAAACGAAAGCAAAATATTGTGGATGCTGGAAATCTGAAATAAAAACAGAAAATGCTGTAAATACTCAGTAGTTCAGGCAGCATCTGTGGAGAGAGAAACAGAGTCAATGTTTCAAGTCAATGAAAGATCATCGACCTAAAACGTTAATTCTGTTTCTCTCTCCACAGATGCTGCCTGACATGCTGAATGTTTCCAACATTTTCTGTTTTTATTTCATGTAATGTTCTACCTGGTTTAATTTGGAGCAGTGCAGACTGACTGCTAAGTGGAGGCAGAGTAAGATAATTGTGCAGCATCAGACAATTTCCAGTTAATTGAATCATTCGTTTTGTATGTAAATGAATATCAGCCAGTGTAGTAATTATTTATACTAATGGTTACTTTTTGTATTGATACATCCATTTAAAATGGTTTAAAAACTTGAATACAAGTTGAAATTCTTGTAGTTCCTGGAATATTCCTAATTAACTGGTGCACTTTTTGTTGCTCTTTTATAGAACGGCAGCATCATGGAAGGCCTTGCATTGTGGAAGAGCAATGTGGATAAACGATTTGAGGGAATTGAGGAATGCATGATCTGCTTTTCAGTAATTCATGGTTCCAACTATTCACTTCCAAAGAAAGCCTGCAGAACCTGCAAAAAAAAGTTCCACTCAGCCTGCTTGGTAAGCAGATTAAACTAGAAAAAGTATTTTTAGAATTGTCAAACAATGCCAGTAATCAGATTAAATAAGCAAATCCATTTTGATGTCGGGGCATTTAGTCCCTCAAACTATGTTTAAAAGTTGCAGATTCCATATTAGTATCAGGAGGACGGTGGACATCGAAAGATCTTCCATTTTTTTTAATACTGAGTATGTGCACAACTAACACATTTCAGAATGCTTTATATTGTATAATCCCATTAATGGGGCAATGGCTGTGCTTCACCTTTGTGTTATTGCAATGAATTGCCTCTCAAACACTAACAAGATTATTATTTTTCTTTTGAGTGCAGTTATTGATGTTTGTTGTGAAGGGTTGAGATGGTAGTAAACAACTGAGTAGTCCACAAGAAATGTTTTTTTTTATGCAAGGGACATTGGCAAGGCAGCATTTATTGCCCACCCTAGTTGCCCTGAGGCCATTAAGAGCCAACCAGTAATGTGAGACTGGAGTCACGTGTAGACAGGACCAGGTAGGGGTGGCAGATTCCCTTCCTTGAAGGACATTAATGAATGTACCAATTGGGTTTTGAAATTCATCTTGGTCTTTTTCTCCTGATATACATAAACCTCACCTTCTCACTGCATGCAAGTGCAACAGCCACTCCCTTGAATTCTTAAAACTAGTTTTATTTGCTCCCTAATAAGAAATTGTCACTTTGAAGCATCAGGGAGCATGGCAGAAATACAAGTGCAATGCTATTTTTCCAACAGGTATTTTTAGAGAGCTTTTCATTTAACTGCTTTCCTTGGAGGATTACATTCTAAACTCTCTCAAAGCATTGTTGCAAATATTGTTCTAGACTTAATTGTTCCACACCACCACTTTATCAATTGTGACTGCTTTTTTGTCTTGGGACCAGTGAGAAGTTACATTGTATAAGTAAATAAGTGTTTTAACCCACAATTATGAAAGGTTGCAGTGATCATGTAACTTGTGAGAACAGAAGTGCTGATCCCAGATTACTTGTCTACTCAAAGGTATTAGTGGCTATTAGATTTTTGTTTAAAACTGCCTATAATGAACTCCCAAAAATATTAACCCTTAGACTGCTGCAAACCAGGCAAGTTCCATTGTCCCTGAGATGATGAGCTTTGTAAGTTTTTAGTTCACACACTGATATATTACAATAGTAAATCTATTCAGCAGGCATTAGTAGTTTTATCACTATAATGGGGCAAAGTTTGCGGTCGGAGGCATACCAAAAATCCAAACCTACCTGCTGTCTCCCAGGCTTAAGAGTCTTCGGGTCCTGGGCCTGCAAGCATACGCCTGCGTAAAGCCCCACGGATCCCAGGGATGCAGGCGGTTCGGAAGCATCCCTGGGATCACGTGAGCCAGGTCAACCAATTAGAAAGGGGGATTCCATTTACGAACGGAATCCCCATAAGCATATGAGAAATCCCCAAATAAATAAATAATTAACACAACTGAAATAAAAATAATGTTCCCATGCTCAAAATCAACTAAATGTCCCTGTATTTTAAGCATTTAAAATAAAAATTTAATTTTTTGAAAAATAATTTTAAACATTTTAATCTGGGCCAAAATTTACATAAATTAATTTTACAGGTTTTTGTATGTTTTAATCATTTACAAATTTTTAATTTAACATTTACTTTAACCCTACGCCTTTTACCAGGTGTAAGGTTTTTGTAGGCATTTGCTGGGCAGTAGTTGGGCAAATAGCCCAACTCTGTGCCAGCAAAGGTGTTTTTGGAGCGCAAGCGGACGATCTGTCAAGGCGAACCTTGACAGATCGCAGGTTCCGGGTTTTCACACATGCGCAGCACATACGGAAACTTGCGGGGCCTTTTACAAGGCTTTCCACGGCGTACGCCACCATCAGCATCGTCATTTCAGGCCCAATAACTATCACCCTATTTTAACTAAATTAAAATAAGTGCTTAAAATGCAATTTTAATTAAAGAGAAAAAACTGTAAACACTTTACACCACATTGCCCCTTATCCGCATCATATACTTGTCCTATATTTTTAAGTTTAAGTTTACTTTTTTCCATCTAATTCATCTTCACTACACACAAAAATCTTCTACTTATCTTATTTCTTCTTCCTCTTTGCTCCCATCCCCTGTTTTGGAGGCGAGAGCAATTCTCAATAAATTGAATTTTGTTCACCTGTTTGAAAGCCTGGAATATCAAGATTGAACTGGTCACACCACTGCTGGAACTAGATCAATCTTTTGACATATGTTTGACATATCTGATATCAAGTGACTCTGGCCTAGTTCTCTGAGCCTGGCTATGGCATTGGAAGGAGAATAAAAGTATCAGTTTTCACCAGACCGAATTCAGTAAAAATGTTAATTTGTAATCTGCTTTGGGAAGTTATTAGTAATCGAGGTTAAGGCAAAAAGGACTCTTTAATTTATTCCATTGGATTATTATACCTCATGAATATTAAAATACAAAAAATGTTAAATTATAATTTCAATGCATATCTCTACTACTGCATTAATAAACTGTGTCCCTGACTAATTACTAGAAAATGAATCTTTTTATCCTATAATGAAGTGTTGTGAAAATGTATATTTTTGGCTTTAAGGAGCTCTACTTGTTCTTTAATCATTATGAAAATTACTAATGAATTATTACATTTTCTTAATGTCCCTTGGAATTTATTTTTCTCTCTTTACCCTTTTATCCTATTTAAATTTTTTTTAGTAGATTTGTCTTCAGTTTTGTTTTCTAATCTTTCTCCTTGTTTCCTGAAATATTTTTGAAATGTAGTAAGTCCATTGCGCTGTTATCAAATTGTTTTGTCTAAAAGGTACATAGCCTATTAAAACCAGCGAGTAATATTCGATATAACAGCTGGTTGGTACTGTTCAGAATAATGCTAGAAACAGAAAACATTCTTCAGACTGGAATACTGCAGCAAATGAATGCTGAGATTACACTAATTTCTACTATACGGTTGAAATTTTCAAACATGGACAAGTACCACTAAAATCTGGATGACAAAGTACACAAGAACTAAGATAAATCGTCAACTATGTGCATGCACCTTTCTTCTGAGCATTTCGTATACAAATCTGTTGTGCTAGGAAACCTATAAAATCTATGGGGGAGAAATTCATTATCGCCCCGTTTGTATGCACAATGACCCGTGCAGCGCTGCCGTGTTCCGAGGCTCCTTCCCTCCCTTGAAGGGAAGGGCCATCGCTGCAGGCTCTGCATTGGGACCAGTTAGCTGGTCCCCAACGGCGGCCATGATCCGGCCCGATCAGCCCCATGCACTCCAGCAGAGTGCCGGGCTGATTGAGTGCGGCCCAGGAAAAGAAAAGAAAAATTGACCAAAACCATTTCAGAAATTTAGGTACTTAACTCGGCAACCTTCGCCCCGAAGCGCCCGGCCTCCCGATCAGTGCCTCCTACAGCTGCCTGTGTCATCGCCTGGCGATGCTGCAGGCGGCAGAACTGAAGTTCAGGTCCACGGCGCTACCGGGGTGATGTGCGCAGCAATGACGTCATGATCTCCGGGCGAAGGGGATCGTGTCACCAAGTCTTGCCGCCGTCGCAAACCTCTCACCGAAATTCGCGGGAGTCGTTCATCTCGCCGCGCCCGGGCGGTAAGTCGTTAATGCCCCGTTATCGCCCCCTGGGGGCGCTAACGGGAGGCGCTAACCCACCGAATTTCTCCCCCCATGAATATTATGTGCCACTGAAGGGTCTATATGTGTGCACAAAGCAACAACACTGTTTAATGCCATTCTTTGACCTCCACCTTGTTGAGACCATTCTGGAATTTTTGCGTATGGAATTATGTTGCTGAAACTTCTGTCTTTCTCGGCTACATTTATCTTTAACTGATAATTGAAGTTAAAATGAGGAAGAATTTGATTGTGTGTTTATATATGAGACAAAAACTTGTTTTTAAGTTCTGAAGCAGGATTGAGTAAATTGCAGGCAATTTATGCGATGTTTTTATATTATTCTCTAACTGTATTAAACCGTAATCTATGTTTGCTAACTTTTGAATTTTTTATGTTTACAGTACCGATGGTTTACTTCCAGCAACAAGTCTACATGCCCACTATGTCGAGAGACGTTCTTTTGAGACGTTTTGGCTTTTCTTCTGTTACTGTCACTGCCTAGTGGAGTCTAGGAGAATTGCAGTCATGAAGCACAGTGCATCAGTCGAGGGCTTTGACGACAGTCAGAAACTGGCAATATTTGAATATCACAGCAGAAACTGAAATCTTAATGGTTAGCCTATAATGCCAAAACTAATCTTGGAGTATTTGTGTCAACATTTAATAAAAAACATCAGTAATTTTCCACAGTTAAATTTATCAATGAAATGAATGGTGATATATTATATAAATATGATTGTTTCCCCCCTTATTTTAAGATATGGTCCCTCTTCTGTCCCACAATTTGTGTCTCTGGCTGTGTTGGCGACTTGCTTCTATGTTTCCACTGGTGCTACTGTGGATCAGCTACTGGAAAATGCACGAGAGTGGCTTTAGAATGACCCTCCTACTTTTTTCTCCTCCCATATTGTGGGATAGTGCCTGGTTTCTACTCAGCAGTGGGTGATCAAACATGCAAACCATCACACTACCCAATAAAACATGTTGGTTTTAAAATCATTACTGTTAATTTTCTTGTAATAGATCATATTCTATGTAATGAATCTTGTTCAGTAGTAAAATTCTAAATAATGAACTGTAGTACTGTGTAGTGTTAATGAGTAATACCCGCACCAGTCAATTTTGCTTTACCTATAGTTTAAGTCTCTTTCCAACCTCATACAATAGTCACCTCTATACAGTGGTGTTCATATCAAAATTTTGATGGCCATCAATTTCTATTGATCATTGCTGGACAAACTGCCCCAGCTTTTTTTCTCCAGAAACAAAAACAGTGGAAATACAAATTGGAATGTGCACCACTACGATAACCTGTTTGGATGCAGGATTGCACAAGTACTGTGCAAATCTCCTAATTCATGAGGCTATCGGTAAAACTCAGCCCTAAATTATACCATGGGATGCGAGGCAACGTATGCTTAAAGCGTTCATCTAAAAGCAGAGGCGTTAACTCACTTATTTTAAATGCATTAGCACCCCATCTAACATAGAGAGAGGAATTTCAGATGCATGCGTTAAGCTATCATGCATTGAAATCCTGTGGCAACATTTTAGGACCTTAATCCCTTTGGATAATTATAGGATTTTAAAACCAAAGTTGAATTTATATACCACTTTTCACATCTTTCAAACATTCCAAAACATTTCACATATAATGAATTACTTATGATGTGGAATGACTGTTGTTATGTAGGCAAATATGGCAGCCAATTTGTACATGGCAAAATCCCACGAACAGCAATTGGATGAATGTCTAGTGAACTTGTTCAGTTGGTAGCGTTTGAGGGAGGAATGCTGACCAAAACACTAGGAGAATTCTCAACTCCTCTTTCGAGTATTGCCACAAGATCTTTAACATCTACCTGAACCATGGGAAGAAGTAGATAGTGTTAACGTCTCATCTTTTAACATCTGCTCTAAAGGACATGACTTCCAACAATGTAGCACTTTCTCAGTATTGCACTGAAATGTTGGCCTAGATTATGTGCCCAAGTCTTGGCCTGGGACTTGAATCCACAAATAGCAAGGGAGTACCAACTGAGCCAAGCTGCCACGACACACAAAATTCCAACTAAACACATTTTTAGAAGTTGTATCTATTGTATTCCACTTAAACAAAATGTTGTAATCCTAATTCTATTCCGCCAACAGTGAGATGTATACTGATGAAGAATTCAGCTGTTGTGCGATGGAAATAGGATGAGCAAGAGCTATGAACTGGAAACTCTATAAATGCATTAGGTGTGGACTTGTTCATGAAGTCTTTTAGTATACAGGCTCCAGATTACTTACCACATTATGAACTGCATGATCAACAAACCTGTATCATTCCACTGGGGAAAGAAGCTTTTAACATACATATCCCAGAATCAGCATTTGCCATTTTAAAATTTGTGGATTAAGCATCCATGCTTCTATGAGATTTCTCATGAGACACTATAGCTAACGTCTGTGTGTCCACTGCTGGGCCAGAATACTGGTCATTGCTGGAGAGGGGAGAGAGAGAGCTGAGTAGAAGACTGACTGGACTCTGCACCAGAAGCTTTTGTGACGTAAAGCATTGCATTGTGTTTGAACTGATATTTACAATAAGATTAAAAATGTTAATTACAATAATTAAATGTGTGAATGTTAATTGAGAATGTGACTAAAATCAGTACTTACTGACAGTGTGATAAAACAAAACTAATTCAGATGAATCTTACTTTATAAAAGCTACTGGTGCAGTCTTGTAACACTCAATGCTAGTCGAGAAACCATATAAAACTCCCTGTAATATAACTCAGAAATATTTATGTGGAGGAACTACAGTAATACAGTTTGGAAGTCATTTACTGTGGAATCCTAGAACTATAGTTTAAATAAGCTATTCAAAAATAAATCACAAAATTGTTACCTGGGATTAAGAACCACAGGTGCAGTCAAATCTTTGATAGCAAATGCTCTGTTAATAAAAGTGAAATTTGACTGCAAATATACATTTTTTTAATTCTTTTCAACTGTAATAAAGCATGATATTTGGAGGGTGACGGACCCATACTTCACACCATCTCTATGGATTGTCAAATGCATTTTTATTAATGTTTCTAAATAGCATTATTCTAAATACTAGCATGGCAAGATTTCTACTAAAACAATTGATAGGAAACTGAAATTTTTGATACCCAAAATAATGTTTGAAATAAAATTCAAAAAATTACATAATTCACAATAGCATTTAATTGCTTTCTATGTCTTTTAGTGCTTTCATTAAAGTTTTTACTTGAAGGCCTCAACCTTTCCCAAAAACTTGGGCTTCAGCTTGTTACTGTCCAGATTTCTGTTCGTTGATGCAGATTGTGCAGTATGAACATATGCAGTGTACCTTATTTCCCAGGATACATCAGTATACCAGTTGTGGACTAATGGAATATATTTCTTTAGTTTCTATAAGTCTTTGCTCAGTTGTTTGGCAAAATTATTTTTAAAGGCCAGAGGACTAATTTCCAAAGCATTATTCGGGTAAAGATTAATCAAGTGGTTTTTTTTGTGAGTATGTATCTGTATGTGAGAATGAGAGCGATAATTACAGTGTCCTGATTATATACCTGTTACAGCTTTTCCTTTTGTGTTCTATAAACTTCAGAAATCAAATTAAGTTGAGAGAGATACCAAGTGTCTCCTCATCCTAATTTTAGTTAATTTTTCAAAAAACACGTTGAATTTTGAATGTCTGAAAGCCTCCAATGCTATCACCTATTTTTCTGACACAAAATATATAAACATTCTAATTGCTGACACCTATGACAGAGAGACAGACTTTCCTCATTCTCATTTGATTTTTTTTTAAATATTGGATTTTGAAATCAAACAAAGCCTGTTTCAGAAAAAAGGCTAGGAAGGGAGAGAATGGGTTGAGTTGAGGATGAATTGGCCTTCGGCTTCTTGCCACCTGCCCATGTAGGGAGTGAGGGTGGAGTGGATGTAGTGTTAATGATGAGGTTAGTAACAGTATAATGAGGAGAGGATACACGGGTTAAGCAAGTAGTGTACAAGGTCGAAATAGTGATGGGAATGAGGGAGTGGTAGAAAAGCAGAGGGAAGGTGAAGGAACAGAGAACGAGATGGGAACAGGGAGATGGAAGGAAGTATGAGTGATGGGGAGGGGATGGGAAGGGAACTGCTGAGGGCTACATTTTCACTGCAACCCCAATCAGTAAAATGCATCCTGGAGTTGTTGGCAGCTTCTTTCTCTGCCACACCTTATCATGTCATCCGCCACTTAAAAGGAAAGAAGAAAAAGACATGAGTAGCATAAAGAAGTTATGGCGAGAAAAGCAAAAGGGGAAAAGAGAGACATAACCAGAAGAAAGAGGGAGAGAGAAACAGGAACACAAAGGTAACAGAAACAGATGAGACACAGACCATATATAAATATAGTATTAAGAAAAATAATGCCTTAATTGCACAATAGTTTTCAATAAAATTCAACAGATGTAACCTTTTAGATGAAAAAGGCAATGCCTGTGATCAGTATGAACTTCAGAATACAGGAAAATATACCAAATAAAGACAAAATCAAAGTTCAGGATGGGGGGCTGCCCTCGAAAATAAAGAGATTACATTTCAGCACAGCTGTGTGCAGAAAATTAGTGGCTGGTGATGTACAATTTCCCTGATCTGTGCTCCTGGTAGACACAGTTCCACACCAGCTGTGCCAAGGTAGACCCACCCCTGATAATAGGAGTGAATGAATGTTGGTTATACCTTTCCCCTCTCACTTTCTATCTCTCCCTCACCTTTCTCCCTTTCTATTGCTCCCTATTTTCTTTCTATCTCTCCCTCATTGCCTTTATATCACCCTCTTTCCCTTTCTATCTCTCCTGTTTTCCATATTTATCTCACTCACTGCCTTTCTATCTCCTCCTTTCAGTTTCTATCTTTTGCTCACCTTTCTCCCTTTCTATCTCACCCTATTTTCTTTCTATCTCTCCCTCACTCCCTTTCTATCTCCCTCTTTGCCTTTCTATCTTTTCCGTGTTCCTTTTCTAGCTCTCTCACTCCCTTTCTCTTTCCCTTTCTCCCCCTCTTTCACTTTCTCTCCCTCTCCCTTTCTCTCTTTCCCTTTCTATCTCTCCCTTTTCCTTTCTATCTCTCCCTCTTTCTCTTTCCCTTTCTCTCTCCCTCTGTCTCTTTCCCTTTCTCTCCCTCTTTGCCTCTCTCCCTCTTTCCCTTTATCTCTTTCCCTTTCTCCCGCTTTGCCTTTCTCTTTCCCTCTCTCTTTGCCTTTCTTTCCCTTTCTCTCTCTCCCTCTTTGCTTTTCTTTCCCTCTCTCTTTCCCTTTTGTCCTCTTTCCCTTTCTCTGCCTCTTTGCCTTTCTCTCTCTATCTCTCCCTCTTTGCTTTTCTCTCTCTCTCTCCCTCTTTGCCTTTCTCTCTCTCTCCCTCTTTGCCTTTCTCTCTCTCTATCTCTCTCTCCCTCTTTGCCTTTCTCTCTCTCTCTCCCTCTTTGCCTTTCTCTCTCTCTCTCTCTCTCTCTCCCTCTTTGCCTTTCTCTCTCTCCCTCTTTGCTTTCTCTCTGCCTTTCTCTCTCTCTCTCCCTCTTTGCCTTTCTCTCTCTCCCTCTTTGCCTTTCTCTCTCTCTCTCTCTCTCCCTTTGCCTTTCTCTCTCCCTCTTTCCCTTTCTCTCTCTCTCTCTCCCTCTTTGCCTTTCTCTCTCTCTCCCTCTTTGCCTTTCTCTCTCTCTCCCTCTTTGCCTTTCTCTCTCTCTCCCTCTTTGCCTTTCTCTCTCTCTCCCTCTTTGCCTTTCTCTCTCTCCCTCTTTGCCTTTCTCCCTCTCCCTCTTTCCCTTTCTCCCTCTCCCTCTTTCCCTTTCTCCCTCTTTGCCTTTCTCTTTCTCTCTCTCTCTCTCTCCCTCTTTCCCTTTCTCTCTCTCTCTCCCTCTTTCCCTTTCTCTCTCTTCCTCTTTCCCTTTCTCTCCCTCTCTCTCTTCCTCTTTCCCTTTCTCTCTCCCTCTTTCCCTTTCTCTCTCCCTCTTTCCCTTTCTCTCTCTCCCTCTTTCCCTTTCTCTCTCTCTCCCTCTTTCCCTTTCTCTCTCTCTCCCTCTTTCCCTTTCTCTCTCTCTCCCTCTTTCCCTTTCTCTCTCTCTCTCCCTCTTTCCCTTTCTCTCTCTCTCTCTCTCTCCCTCTTTCCTTCTCTCTCTCTCTCTCTCTCTCCCTCTTTCCTTCTCTCTCTCTCTCTCTCTCTCTCCCTCTTTCCTTCTCTCTCTCTCTCTCTCTCTCTCCCTCTTTCCCTTTCTCTCTCTCTCTCTCTCCCTCTTTCCCTTTCTCTCTCTCTCCCTCTATCCTTCTCTCTCTCCCTCTATCCTTCTCTCTCTCTCTCTCTCCCTCTTTCCCTTTCTCTCTCTCCCTCTTTCCCTTTTTTTCTCTCCCTCTTTCCCTTTTTCTCTCTCCCTCTTTCCCTTTCTCTCTCTCTCTCTCTCTCCCTCTTTGCCTTTCTCTCTCTCTCTCTCTCCCTCTTTGCCTTTCTCTTTCTCTCTCTTTGCCTTTCTCTCTCTCTCTCTCTCACCCCGCGCGCCGCTCTGCCCCGTTGCCGGGTAACGGTGCCGCTGTCATGGCGCCGCGCGGCTCTGGGCGGTTTTGCGGACATTTGCTGCGGAACCGGGCCCAGGTGTGAGGAGGAGCTCAGGTACCTTGTCTGCCGCCTTTATTGCTCGTTCGGGTTCGGGAACAACTTTGTTTTGGGTAAAATGCGATCAGCCTTTTCCGAGCCTCACGATGACTTTTCATTTGGAGGAAATTAGAAATTCATGGGGAAGAAGCGAAGTGCAATAAATGCAGAAAACACTGACATGGGAATAGTCGGCCTGGTGTAAAGGATGAATCAAACCGCAGCAGCGAGTAAAGCGTAAATGACTAAATAAAGTGTCACAGTAATTGCCAGCCCAAGGAGGCGCCCTACTTTACTCATTGTCATTTTGTCTGCAGGTGTTTTTGTTTACGTGATGTGACTACTTTAATAGATATATTTGAAATTAATGTCCTTAAAAGTCTTTAAGAAAAACAGGATCTATGCTATGTGTCTGTGTGTACTCTTCTTCTGCACACTTAACACAAATAAACTGTAACTAATATAACTTTAAATGAAACTTAACACATTAAATTAAAATTTGGTTGGCCGGGGTGACGATGCACTCCAGTCTGCGGTACCCACCGGTCGCGGAAGGCCTCGAGCGTGCCGGCGGACACCGCGTGCTCCATCTCCAGGGCCACCTGGGCGCGAACGTGGCCGCGGAAGAGAGGCAGGCAGTCGGGCCGAACGACCCCCGCTGGGCCAGTTAATGGCCACTTTGGCCAGGCCCAGGAGCAGTCCAATGAGGACGTCCTCCGATCTGCCCGCTCCCCTCCGCACCAGGTGACCAAAGATCAGGAGCGTGGGACTGAAGTGCAGCCAAAAATCGAGGAGCAGCCCCTTCAAATAATGGAAGAGGGGCTGCAACCTCTTGTCTATGTGTGCAACAGCAACATGGTCACTCAGTAAAATGACTCAAGGTCAAGGGTAGTTCAAACTTATCAACAGCACAGCTTATCACTTTACCCCCTTTAGGGCACTCCATGGGGGAATATTTTCCGGATAGTGGGATCCATGCCATCAGAACGTGAAGGCAAGGCCTGAAAAATTGCATCCCTTTCACTGGATCCCCACAGGATTAGCAAAGCCTAATTTTACCCTCCTTTTAGACTGACTTAAAGTACTGTTGCATAAAATGTTCATTTTAATATTGAAATTAAGTTAAACATATGTAAATAGAATCATTACGCAATTTAAGCTTACAATACAGAAGGAGGCTGTTTGGCCTGTGGTGCCACTTTGCTCAAGCAATCCAAACTTATCCCACTCCCCATAGCACTGTATCTTTCTCTGCTTCAAATACTTATCCAATTGTCCTTAAAAAATGTGATGGGTTCTGCCTCACTCACTCCCTGTGGCAAAGCATCACATACTCCAACAACTCTCTGCGTAAAGACATTTCTCCTAACCCCTCTCATTCTCGGTGACAATTTTAAATTGATAGCCCCTCATTATTAACACCCCAAGCAGAGGAAATAGTCTTTCTCTCTTAACACTTAAAAACCTCCATTATATCTCCTCTGAGCCTTCTCTGCTGTGGTGGAAATAGTTGCAGTAACCCAAGTTTCTCCTCAGAACTATAGCTTACCACCCTAGCATCATCCTGATGAATCTATGGCTTTAATGCCCCATCTATAATGGGGCACCCAAATCTTAGTGTGGTCTAACCAATGTTTTGAACAAGCTTATCATTATTTCTTTATCCTTGCACTCTATGCTCCTATTTATGCCATTTTTAATCAATTTAATCTACCTGCACTCTCACTTCAGGGAACCCCTAGACATCTCTGTTCATCCACACCATTGATTATCCATTGTGTGTAAGTTCACGTTCCTTATTTTTCCTTCCAAAATATATTACATTGCAATTTTGAACATTAAACTGCATCTGCTACCTGTCTCCCCGTTTCGCTAACCTATGTATGTATTTTACAGTCTTCACTGTTTGCCAAACTGCTTAACTTTGCATCATCAACACGTTTCAAGATTGTGTTCCATGTGCATAAGTCCATATAATCTATATATACCGAGAGCAAAAATGGACCCAGTCAACAATAAACTCAATTAAATTTGTGAAATACGACTTGCCTTTACCAATTCCGTGCTGGCTGTCCTTGATTAACCAATATATTTCTAAATGCTCACTAATTTTATCTCAAATTTCCAACTTTCCTTCCTGGGACCTATGCTAGCTAATATTGTACATGGTTCGCTCTCTTCAGGTACTGCCCTACTCCCTTTTAAAACTTCAGTCATCACCTCCTCCTCAAAACCCCACTCTTGACGCCTCTGTTCTTGCAAACTACTGCTCCACCTCCAACCTCCCTTTCCTTTCCAAAGTCTTTCAATGTGTTGTTACCTCCCAAATCTGCGCCCATCTCTCCCTGCTTAAATCGCTCCAATCAGGTTTCTGTCCCTGCACAGCACCAAAATGGCCCCAAACCAAAGTCACAAACAACTTTCTGCGTGACTGTGATTTCTAGTATTTACAGCTTTTTTTAATCACTAGTTTAATCAAATTCTTTTCTTGAATTTTTGCATTTTGATGAAGAAATAGCATCCCCCTAATAAGTGCTTTATAAGCACTCATAATATAGAAAGAACAGAGGATTAGTTAGCTTCATGCTGTTGGTCCAGCTTGGACCATCACATCTGTTAGCACATTGATTTGCATGGTTATTTGCAGTTATCTGCAAGTAACATCAAGGCAAACCCAAAGATGTTTTATAAATACATAAAGAGCAAGAGGATAACTAAGGAAAGAGTAGGGCCTAATAGAGACCAAAAAGGTAACCTGTGTGTTGAGGTGGAAGACGTGGGTATGGTTCTGAATGAATACTTTACGTCTGTCTTCACAAAAGAGAGCGACGATGCAGATATTGTAGTTAAGGAGGAAGAGTGTGAAATATTAGATGAGATAAACATAGTGAGAGAGGAAATATTGAGGGGTTTAGCATCTTTAAAAGTAGATAAATCGCCAGGCCCGGATTAAATGTATCCCAGGCAGTTAAGAGAAACAAGGGAGGAAATAGCAGAGGCCTTGACCATCATTTTCCAATCCTCTCTGGCTACAGGTATGGTGCCGGAGGACTGGAGGACTGCTAACGTTGTACCATTGTTTGAAAATGGAGCAAGGGATAGACCGAGTAATTACAGGCCAGTCAGCCTAACCTTGGTGGTGGGCAAATTATTGGAAAAAAATCTGAGGGACAGTACTAATCGTCATTTAGAAAGGCACAGATTAATCAAGGACAGTCAGCATAGATTTGTTAAGGGAAGGTCGTGTCTGACTAACTTGATTGCATTTTTGAGGAGGTAACAAGGAGGGTTGATGAGGGTAACACATTTGATGTAATCTACATGGATTTTAGCAAGGCTTTTGACAAGGTCCCACGTGGCAGTTTGGTCAGAAAAGTAAAAGCTCATGGGATCCAAGGGAAAGTGGCAAGTTGGATCCGGTGGTCGTGAAAGGCGCTATATAAATGCAAATCTTTCCAGACCTGAGCGACAGTGAGAGGAGGAGCGGCGGTACAGATACAGCGGGAGAGAAGGCCTCGGGCTGAGCGGCAGCGAGAGGAGGAGCGGCGGTACAGATACAGCAGGAGAGAAGGCCTCGTTCTGAGCGGATCTGAGCGACAGCGAGAGGAGCAGCGGCAGTACAGATACAGCAGGAGAGAAGGCCTCGGACTGAGCGGACCTGAGCGACAGCGAGAGGAGGAGCGGCAGTACAGATACAGCAGGAGAGAAGGCCTCGGGCTGAGCGGCAGCGAGAGGAGGAGCGGCGGTACAGATACAGCAGGAGAGAAGGCCTCGGGCTGAGCGGCAGCGAGAGGAGGAGCGGCGGTACAGATACAGCAGGAGAGAAGGCCTCGGACTGAGCGGCAGCGAGAGGAGGAGCGGCGGTACAGATACAGCAGGAGAGAAGGCCTCGTTCTGAGCGGATCTGAGTGGCAGCGAGAGGAGGAGCGGCGGTACAGATACAGCGGGAGAGAAGGCCTCGTTCTGAGCGGATCTGAGTGGCAGCGAGAGGAGGAGCGGTGGTACAGATACAGCGGGAGAGAAGGCCTCGTTCTGAGCGGATCTGAGTGGCAGCGAGAAGAGGAGCGGTGGTACAGATACAGCGGGAGAGAAGGCCTCGTTCTGAGCGGATCTGAGTGGCAGCGAGAGGAGGAGCGGTGGTACAGATACAGCGGGTGAGAAGGCCTCGGGCTGAGCGACAGCGAGAGGAGCAGCGGCGGTACAGAAACAGCAGGAGAGAAGGCCTCGGGCTGAGCGGATCTGAGTGGCAGCGCATTCAAATTCAAAAACATCAAAAAAATCAAGGCGTGACGTCATAGGACAGTAGGTAGGTGATTGGTTGGTGAGTATTATAGCTCTTTTGCTCTCTAGGTTAGGTAAATGGATTAAATTCAGAACTGGGAGAGTGTTAACTACTCTAACTTTATTGAATAAATAACTTAAACTAAATTAACTAATTAAAACTAAAAATAATCGTTTGAATAAAAACTGTAATAATTATATAAGTAAAATAAGATTAGATAGAGATGGCAGTGCAGGTGGTGTGTCGTAACTGCAGCATGTGGGAGTTGGTGGAGACCAACGAGATGCCGAGCAACCACATCTGCGGTAAGTGTCTGCAGCTCAAAGAACTTTGGCTCAGAGTTGTTGAGCTGGAGTCCGAGCTGCAGACATTGCGATGCATCAGGGAAGGGGAGAGTTACCTGGACACTTTGTTCCAGGAGGCAGTCACACCCCTTAGGTTAAGTAGTGCTTTAGAGTTAGTCAATGGTCAGGGACAGGAGGGTGTGACTGCGAGTTAGGCAGGTATGGGGACCCAGGATATAGTGATGGAGGAGCCTCAGCCCTTGACCTTGTCCAACAGGTACGAGGTACTTGCTACCTGCATGGATGAGAACAAGGACTGCAGGGAGGATGGGCAAACTGACCACGGCACTGTGGTACAGGAGGCCATTCAAGTGGAGGGACGAAAAAGGAATGTGGTTGTGGTAGGCGACCGTATAGTCAGGGTGATAGATACTGTTCTGTGCAGCTGCGACAGGGAGTACTGAAGGCTGTGTTGCCTGCCTGGTGCTAGGGTTAAAGACATCTCCTCACAGCTGGAGAAGAACTTGGAGTGGGAAGGGGAGGATCCAGTTGTCATGGTCCACGTAGGTACAACTAGGAATGAAGTTCTGCTGAGAGAGTTTGAGGAGTTGGGATCCAAGTTAAAAAGCAGAACCTCAAAGGTAATAATCTCTGGATTGTTACCTGAGCCACGCGCCAATTGGCATAGGGATAACCAGATTAGAAGGTTAAATGCATGGCTGAAAGAGTGGTGTGGGAGGCAGGGGTGTTGCTTCATGGGGCACTGGCACCAGTACTGGGGAAAGAGGGAGCTGTTCCTTTGGGACAGGCTCCACTTAAACCGGGCTGGAACCAGTGTCCTGGCAAATCAAATAACCACGGCAGTAGACAGGGCTTTAAACTAATGAAGAGGGGGTGGGAGGATTCAGGAAAGAGTAACTTTAAAAGCAGCAAGAGAAATGTCAAAGCTCTAGAGCAGAGCAAAGTTTTGGGTAAAAATAAGCAGAGTGGGTCAGGAAGGGACAGAGAAAGGAACAAAAGTAATAAGACATCAGTGATTAAGGTGTCATCAGGGAAAAATAGAAAAAAGTCAAAGCTAAAGGCACTATATCTGAATGCGCGAAGCATTCGCAACAAAATAGATGAATTAATAGCGCAGATAGAAATTAATAGGTTTGATCTAATAGCCACTACGGAGACGTGGTTGCAAAGTGACCAAGGTTGGAAACTAAATATTCCAGGATATTTAACTTTTAGAAGAGACAGGCAAAATGGAAAAGGAGGAGGGGTAGCCCTGATAACAAAGGATGCGATAAAGACAATAGCGAGAAAGGATCTTGGCTCGGAAAATCAAGAAGTAGAATCATTTTGGGTGGAGCTAAGAAACAGCAAGGGGCAGAAAACATTGGTGGGAGTTGTTTATAGGCTCCCAAACAGTAGTTGTAATGTAGGGCAGAGTATAAATCAGGAAATTAGAGGTGCATGTAACAAGGGTATTACAGTAATCATGGAGGACTTTAATCTACTTATAGACTGGGCAAACCAAATTTGCAGTAATAGTGTGGAGGACGAATTCATGGAATGTATACAAGATAGTTTTCTGGATCAGTATGTTGAGGAACCAACTAGGAAACAGGCTATTTTAGATCTTGTACAATGAAAAATGGTTAATTAATAACTTTGTAGTAAAGGGGCCTTTAGGGAAGAGTGACCATAATATGATAGAATTTTATATTGAGTTTGAAAGTGATTTAGTTAAGTCCAAAACTAGGGTCTTAAATCTAAACAAAGCAAACTATGTAGGTATGAGGGGCGAGTTGGCTAAGGTAGATTGGGAAACTGCATTAAATTAAAAGGTATGACAGTAGACAAGCAATGGCTAGCATTTAAAGAGTTAATACATAATTTACAACAAATATACATTCCTTTAAGGCACAAAAACCCCACAGGAAAAGTGGTCCAACTGTGGCTAACAAGAGAAGTTAAAGATTGTATTAGATCAAAGGAAGAGGCTTGTAATGTTGCCAAAAAAAGTAGTAAGCCTGAGGATTGGGAGGATTTTAGAATTCAGCAAAGGAGGACCATGAAATTGATAAGGAAAGAGAAAAAAGAATATGAGAGTAAATTAGCAAGAGACATAAAAACAGATTGTAAACGTTTCTATAGGTATGTAAGTAGGAAGAGATCAGTGAAAGTAAACGTGGGCCCAAATAGAGGCAGAGACAGGAGAAATTATAATGGGTAATAAGGAAAAGGCAGAGACATTAAACAAATACTTTGTACCTGTCTTCACGGTAGAAGACACAAAAACATTCTGGAAATAATGGCGAACCAAGGGTCTAGAGAGAATGAGGAACTTAAAGAAATCAGTATAAGTAAAGACATAGTACTAGAGAAATTAATGGGACTAAGTTGCGACAAATCCCCTGGACCTGACGGTCTGCACCCTAGGATTTTAAAAGAGGTAGCTGCAGAGATAGTGGATGCACTGGTATTAATCTTCCAGAATTCTCTAGATTCTATAACAGTCCCCAAGGATTGGAAGGTAGCAAACATAACCCCGCTATTTAAGAAAGGAGGAAGAGAAAAAACAGGGGACTATAGGCCAGTTAGCCTGACCAGTAGTAGGCAAAATGCTAGAATCTATTATTAGGGATGAGGTAACAGGGCACTTAGAAAATCGTAATATGATTAGGCAGAGTCAACATGGTTTTATGAAAGGGAAATCATGTTTGACAAATCTGTTAGAGTTTTTTGAAGATGTAATTAGTAGGATAGATAAGGGGGAACCAGTGGATGTAGTGTATTTGGATTTTCAAAAAGCATTCGATAAGGTGCCATACAAGAGGTTATTATACAAATTTAGGACTCATGGGATTGGGGGTAATATATTAGCATGGATTGAGGATTAGTTAATGGACAGAAAACAGAGAGTAGGAATAAACAGGACTTTTTCGGGTTGGCAGGCTGTAACAAGTGGGGTACCGCAAGGATCAGTGCTTGGACCTCTGCTATTTACAATCTATATTAATGACTTAGATGAAGGGACTGAGTGTAACGTATCCAAGTTTGCTGATGATACAAAGTTAGGTGGGAAAGTAAGCTGTGAGGAGGACGCAAAGAGGCTGCAGAGAGATATAGAGAGGTTGACTGAGTGGGCAAGAACATGGCAAATGGAATACAATGTGGGAAAGTGTGAAGTTATCCACTTTGGTAGGAAAAACAAAAAAGCTGAATATTTTTTGAATGGTGAGAGACTGGGAAATGTTTGCATTCAGAGGGACCTGGGTGTCCTTGTACATGAATCACAGAAAGTTAACATGCAGGTACAGCAAGAAATTAGGAAAGCAAATGGTATGTTTGCTTTTGTTACAAAGGGATTAGAGTATAAGAGTAAAGAAGTCTTACTACAATTATACAGGGCATTGTTGAGACCACACCTGGAGCACTGTGTACAGTTCTGGTCTCCTTACCTAAGGAAAGACATACTTACCTTAGAGGGAGTGCAAAGAAGGTTCACTAGACTGGTTCCTGGGATGAGGGGATTGCCTTATGAGGAGAGATTGAGTAGACTAGGCCTATATTCCCTAGAGTTTAGAAGAATGAGCGGTGATCTAATTGAAACATATAAAATTCTTAAGGGGCTTGACAGGGTTAATGCTGGGGAATCTAGAACACAAGGTCACAGTCTCAGAATAAGGGGTAGGCCATTTAGGACTGAGATGAGGAGAAATTTCTTCACTCAAAGGGTTGTGAATCTTTGGAATTCTCTATCCCAGAGAGCTGCGGATGCTCAGTCGTTGAGTATATTCAAGATGTGGAGATGCCGGTGTTGGACTGGGGTGGACAAATGTGAGAAGTCGCACAACACCAGGTTATAGTCCAACAGCTTTATTTGAAATCACAAGCTTTCGGAGCGCTGCTCCTTCGTCAGGTGAAGTGAAGAGATGCATATAGGCACAGCATATATAGCCAGAGAACACTGCCAGATGATTACAGTTAATCTTTCTACTTGCCCTTTATCACACCTCAGCAGAGAGATAATCACGGCAATCAAAGGTGTGGATGGTGTCCAAACAGGTCAGTCAGGAAAACATTACATCAAGACAATGAGGTGGGGTCACAAGGGGTCAAATGTGGCAGATGCTGGGGTCTGTATGGAAAACAAAAAACTTTTTTTGCTGGAAAAAAGTTTTTTGTTTTCCATACAGACCCCAGCATCTGCCACATTTGACCCCTTGTGACCCCACCTCATTGTCTTGATGTAATGTTTTCCTGACTGACCTGTTTGGACACCATCCACACCTTTGATTGCCGTGATTATCTCTCTGCCGAGGTGTGATAAAGGGCAGTTAGAAAGATTAACTGTAATCATCTGGCAATGTTCTCTGGCTATATATGCTGTGCCTATATGCATCTCTTCACTTCACCTGACGAAGGAGCAGCGCTCCGAAAGCTTGTGATTTCAAATAAAGCTGTTGGAGTATATTCAAGACTGAGGTCGATACATTTTTGGGAACTAAGGAAACCAAGGGATATGGGGATAGTGCGGGAAGGTGGAGTTGAGGTGGAAGATCAGCCATGATCTTATTGAATGGTGGAGCAGGCTCGAAGGGCCAAATGGCCCACTCCTGCTCTTATTTCTTTTGTTCTTATGCTCTTTCTTTCTTTAAAATTGGCTCAGTGGCAGGAAGCAAATGGTAATGGTCGACGAGTGCTTTTGTGACTGGAAGGCTGTTTCCAGTGGGGTTCCACAGGGCTCAGTACTAGGTCCCTTGCTTTTTGTGGTATATATCAATGATTTAGACTTCAGTGTAGATGACATGATTAAGAAGTTTACAGATGATACAAAAATTGGCCGTGTGGTTGATAGTGAGGAACAAAGCTGTAGACTGCAGGAAGATAACAATGGACTGGTGAGGTGGGCAGAAAAGTGACAAATGGAATTGAGTCCGGAGAAGTGTGAGGTAATGCATTTGGGGAGGGCTAACAAGGTAGGATACTGAGAAGTGTAGAGGAACAGAGAGATCTTGGAGTGCCTGTCCACAGATCCCTGAAGGTAGCAGGACAGGTAGATAAGGTGGTTAAGAAGGCATACGGGATACTTTCCTTTATTAGCTGAGGCATAGAATATAAGAGCAGGGTGGTTATGCTTGAACTATATAAAACACTAGTTAGGCCACAGCTAGAATACTGCATATAGTTCTAGAACATACGAACATAAGAAACAGGAGCAGGCGTAGGCTAATCGGCCCCTCGAGCCTGCTTCCCCATTCAATAAGATCATGGCTGATCCAATCTTGGCCTCAACACCACTTTCCCGCTCTCTCCCCATACCCCTTGACTCCCTTGTAGTTCAAATGTCTGTCAATCTCCACCTTGAATATATTCAATGACCCAGCCTCCACAGCTCTCTGGGGTAGAGAATTCCAAAGATTCACGACCCTCTGAGAGAAGAAATTCCTCCTCATCTCCGTCTTAAATGGGCTACCCCTTATTCTGAAACTATGCCCCCTAGTTCTAGATACCCCCACTAAGGGAAACATTCCCTCAGAATCTTATATGTTTCAATAAGATCACCTCTCATTCTTCTAAACTCCAATGAGTATAGGCCCAACCTGCTCAACCTTTCGTCATACGTCAACCCCTTCATCCCAGGAATCAACCTAGTGAACCTTCTCTGCACTGCCTCCAATGCAAGTACATTGGTCACCACATTACAGAAAAGATGAGATTGCACTAGAGAGGGTACAGAGGAGATTTACGAGGATGTTGCCAGGACTGGAGAATTTTAGCTATGAGGAAAGATTGGATAGGCTGGGGTTGTTTTCTTTGGAACAGAGGAGGCTGAGGGGAGATTTAATTGCGGTGTATAAGTTTATGAGGGGCCTAGATAGAGTGGATAGGAAGGACCTATTTCCCTTAGCAAAGAGGTCAATAACCAGGGGGCATAGATTTAAAGTAATTGGTAGAAGGATTAGAGGGGAGTTGAGGAGAACTTTTTTCACCCAGAGGGTGGTGGGGGTCTGGAACTCACTGCTTGAAAGGGTGGTAGAGCCAGAGACCCTCATCACATTTAAAAAGTACTTGGATATGCACTTGAAGTGCTGTAACCTACAAGGCTATGGACCAAGAGCTGGAAAGTGGGATTCGGCTGGATAGCTCTTTTTTGGCCGGCACAGACACAATAGGCTGAGTGGCCTCCTTCTGTGCCATAAATGTCTATGATTCTATGGAGTTCAGTGGGAAGAATTTCAGCTCCCAGTGCTAGATCTATCCCTCCTCACGTACCATCTGTGAGCCAGGCTGGCAAGTCAATCATTAGCCACATCCTGGAGTACTACAGACTTGCTTGGCTCAAATACCAGATTATTTGTCTGAGGTCTGATCTCACTTTCAATCACCCATTGCCAAGCATGCCATTGCAACCTCAATGAAACTCTGCTTACATAATCTCCTAAAGGAGGATAGTCAGGGCGGATGGTCCTGTGAAATACCAAATGTTAAAAAGATATTGATTAGCATTCTGTCCTTACAGTCGCTGTCCTAGATGGGCAATCGATAAACTCCTCTACATTATGATCTCACCATGATGGATTGTCTTATTCTTTGCAGAAGATAACAGGTTTAGGTAATATTTGCCTCTCTCAGTATTTTCTTCAGATCACAGAGTCTCTTTGATTCAGTAAAATAATCAGTATGGAGTGGTAAATGCTGGGTAATCCAATAAATTCACCATTTCCCTGGCTTTCTTAAGAATAATCTGCTTTTGATGAACTACTAAGTTACAAGCAGTAATTGACACTAGCTAATTTATGCATGTTGGTTTACATTTAAGCATTAATACCAATATGTCGTACAGTACAATAAGCACATTTAAATTAACACATCTTCAATATGCTGTAATAAGAAAGAAAGACTTTCACGACCATCAGACATCCCAAAGCGCTTTACAGCCAATGAAGTAATTTTGAAGTGTAGTCACTGTTGTAATGTGGGAAATGCGGCAGCCAATTTGCGCTCAGCAAGCTCCCACAAACAGCAATGTGATAATGACCAGATAATCTGTTTTTGTTATGTTGATTGAGGGATAAATATTGGCCAGGACACCGGGGATAACTCCCCTGCTGTTCTTCAAAATAGTGCCATGGGATCTTTTACGTCCGCCTGAGAGAGCAGACGGGGCCTCAGTTTAACGTCTTATCCGAAAGACGGCACCTCCGACAGTGCAGCACTCCCTCAGTATTGCACTGGAGTGTCAGCTCAGATTTTTGTGCTTAAGTCTCTGGAGTGGGACTTGAACCCACAACCTTCTGACTCAGAGGCGAGTGTGCTACCAACTGAGCCACTGGCTAATAGAAAATGTCATCTTTCAGACACATAAAATTTCTCTTGTGAAACACTATGGTGTGTGAAAATGATTAAGTTCCTGGTCATTATACTGTATTGATACAGCATTGATGTCTTCTCAAATACTTTCTAACGGCATTACCTAACAATGATGCAGACAGTCGTGATGAGATAATTACTGTAACTCATTTTTGTGTCCTCAGAATAATTTTGAAATACTAATAATGGATCCTACTGAATTGGAAAGTAAATGTTCACCGTGTTTCTGTCGAACTCTGCAAAATGATCTCTTATTACAGAATAATAAAGAAATAACATCACACATGCAAAAATCTGAACCAAAGATGTAAGTAATTCATGTGTTTTTCATTACCAAAATAAATTGACTCATATGTTTTGTTTTGTGTTACTCTATGTTTAACGTAAATAATATCAATAGGTTACTAGAAGAGAGTAAAAAAAGATTTGGGTTAATGCCAAAATGCTTGTCTCTTACACCAAGAAATGCATACATCTGTTGCACTGCTAGTCATGTCCCATCACCTATCCCTGGCCCTCTATTTACATAATCACTGTTCCAGCTTCCTGTCTGTCTATGTATTTATTCAGTTATCAGGCTGATTACCTCTCCAAATTTCTCTTTGTTTATCCGTGGCTTTAGATAATTGTAAAAAAAAATGTGTATAATCTTTGAGGAAATAAAGGGCCTGATTATGATTTGCTTAAAATGGCACAATTCATGTGCTGTCAGTTCACTTTCCATTAAAAATAAAATGAGTGTCATAATCTATATAATTTAAATCCATAAACAAAAACAGAAATTGCTAGAAGCACAGGTCAGGCAGCGTCTGTGGAGAGAACAGATGAGTTAATGTTTCATAGGAACACGAGTAGGCCATTTAGCCCCTCGAACCTGTTCAGCCATTCAGTGAGCTCATGGCTGATCTGTGACCTAACTCCATGTACCCACCTTTGCCCCATATCCCTTAGTACCTTTGGTTCACAAAAATCTATCAATCTCAGATTTAAAATTAACAAATGACCCAGCATCAACTTCCATTTGCGGAAGAGAGTTCCAAACCTCTACCACTCTTTGGCCGCAAATTTAATTGAGGAAGCGGGATGGGGGCGGGACAGCTGGTTTCCGGGTTCCAGTCCCGCTCCCAGCTGCATCCACTCTGCAGACGTGATTTTACCTTGATTGGCCTTGTTAAAGGGCGGGCTTACCGGCCAATTAACAGGAAGCGGGTCTGATGACATCATTTGATGACGCGTCATCAGCCAGTTTCCTTAAAGGGACCACGTCCACCTGGAGTTTGACAGTTGTTCTGTCAGTGTTTGACAGCATTGAGGTGCTGCAAACACTGCACAAAGGTGAACACTTGCACCCAGGCTCTCCAATGACTCCCTCCATATGCTTATGGAGGGAGTCACAGCACGCAGGGAGGTTCTCTTCCCTTCCAAGGGCGGAAGAGACCTCCCCAGGACACCAACTTACCTTGCACCTCCACCCAACCTTCTCTATCTACTTTATCACTTCCCCATCTCTCTAGCCACCCCTCACACTCACCCTCATCCTACTGCAAGCATACCAACTAACAACACACAAGGGTGGGCACTTGAGAGGTTTAGCCAATGTCCATGTGAAGTTTCTGGTAATGTGTTGTCATACAGTGAAATATCTTTTTCCAAAAGTGCCCCTTATTGGACAGATCTGAGCGCACCTTGAGAAGTGTCTTACTGAGTTCCAGTGATTGTTCAGACATGACTCTTACCGCACCCCCCGCCCGCCCCCCCCCCCCCCCCCCCCCACCCCGGTGTAGTGATGTGTGTGCATGGAATGGCTTGGACATTAAAAGGATACGTCATGGTGCTGGTGTGGGATGGTGTCAACCTGGTGCATCATGTGGCAGCCAGGGTTTACAGCATCAAGTGAAGAAAATCTGGCCATGGTGATGCCATCGCTGGCCTCCCGGCCAGCAATTTTATCAGGGGCCGATGCCCTGTGTCCAGTGCAGCATCAGGTGATGGCGGAGAAGGTTGGTGATGTTGGTGTTGGGAATGATTGTGGAAGGATTCGGAGGACCAAGGTCTGATTGTTTCAATGGCTCTGATGTTGCTGGAATAGATGGCAGCTGCAGGTGAGATGACAGAAGCGATCTGTCACTGGTGAGAGAGGTTCTCCCAATGAGTTGGCACTGGACATACAGTTGGATCTAAAAACTTGTAAGCTAAAGAAATCTCCATATGTATTAAAAATGCAGTAACCAACATTTTCTTTGCTCTGAAACTCACCATCCACAACATGATATCCTTTACACCACTCCTGCAGCTGTCAGCTTTTCACAAACATCAGAGCAGACTCAAAACACGCCAGGTTGAGCTGGCGTGTTCCCCGCACGGCGGGTAACCAGTGGGGGAGAAGGTAAAATTACAAGTAAGCCTCAAAATACTGTTAAATTGGCTCTTAACAAGCCATTTAAGTAGCTGAATTGTCTCCCCCGCCGCTTGGTGTCGGGTCAGTTCTGCGCTGACAGACCCGACACCTGGGAGACTCGCGTGGAGGTGGGTTGACAGCGGGTTCCCTACCCGCTGTCAATCTTTGCGATATTGACAGCGGACCCGCCTCCAAATCCGCCCCCTCAGCGCGATTACATTCGCGGCCTTTGTGTGTAGAAGTGTTTCCTAATTTCACTCCTGAAAGTCTGGCTCTAATTTTTAGGCTATGTCTCCTAGTCCTAGACTCCCCAACCAGCGGAAATAGTTTCTTTCTCTCTACCCTATCAGTTCCCCTTAATATCTTGAAAACTTCGATCTAACCACCCCTTAAATTTCTAAATTCCAGGGAATACAACCCTAGCTTGTGTAATCTCTCCTCGTAAGTTCACTCTTGGAGTCCAGGTATCATTCTGGTAAATCTACGCTGCACTCCCTCCAAGGCCAATATCTCCTTCCTCAGGTGTGGTGCCCAGAACGGGTGTGGTCCCTTCACCAAAACTGGTGGACATTTCAGATGAATATGATTTTAAAAGGAACAGAACAAAGGCGAAGGGAAGGGAATAAAAACATGCACACATACATGAGAGAAGAAATAGAATGACGTAGAGTGCATATATGGAAAAACAGCAGATGGTTAAATGGCAGAAGTGATATTAGCACAAGGCCTAATGAAAGCAATAAAAGAAATTAAGGACAATATGGGACACAAAGGACATGTGAATAGCAAAGGAAGTGGGAGATGATGCGGGTACGAATGGGAGCACGAAAAATTGGGAAAGCGAAGCAGGCTCGAGCAGCCCAAGGGCTTGGGAGAAGAAAAAAACAAGTCGATACCAAGAGTGCAGATCATCTCACCAGCACACTGTTCCGATGGAGGATCCGCACCACAAGCACTAAACTCTTCCTTCCCCAGAAAGGTAGGCACATCCATCCCACATTGCCAGCACTACCTGCCAAAGACAAAAGTTAAGGTCTGAAGTTATAAAATGCCTAATAGAATGTTAAGGTGCTGTTCCTTAAGCTTTCATTGCGCTTTATTGGAACAGTGTAATAGGCCAAATACAAAGAGACCAGAGTGGGAGTGTGACAAGGAATTAATATGGCAAATGAAAGGGAGCTTGGAGTCACACTTGCAGACAGATCGGAGGTGTTCAGCAAAACAGTCATTTAATCTGCGTTTGGTCTCCCTATTGTAGAGGAGACTGCACCATGAGCAGCGAATACAATAAACTAGATTAGAGGAAGTACACATAAATTGCTTTCTCATCAGGAAGGAGTGTTAGGGACCATGGACAGTGGTGTGGAGGGAGGTGAATAAACAGGTGTTTCATCTTCGGACTTTGCACGGAGAGTACCAGGGGAAGGAAAACTGGTGATAATGGTGGTGGAACAGTGAACCAAGGTGTCACAGAGGGAACGATTCCTTTGGAAAGTGAAGAGCGGAGGGGAAGGGTGGGAAAGATGTGTTTGGTGCTGGGATCATGTTGGAAGTGGCAGTGACTAAGACTACAAAAAATTCAAAAATGGCTTTAGAATGCATGTACGTAAACGCACAAAGTATGGTGAATAAGGTTGGTGAGCTACAAGGACAATTAGCCATGTGGCAATATGATGTGGCAATAACGAAAACGTGGCTTAAAAACGGTGAGGACTGGCCACTTAATATTCAAGGGTACAAGGTGTTCAGAAAAGATAGGGAAGGAAAAAAGGGAGGTGGGGTGGCAGTGCTGGTTAAGGAAGACATTGTAGTGTTGGAAAGGGAGGATGTTCTTGAGGGGACAAGGACAGAATCCATTTGGTTAGAGTTGAGGAGCAAAAAGGGTATGATCACACTATTGGGGGTATTCTATAGGCCGCCAAATAGTGAGAGGGAGGTAGAGGAGCAAATCTGCAAGGAAATCGCAGAGATATGCAAGAGCTATAGAGTGCTGATATTGGGGGACTTTAATTACCCAAATATCGATTGGGATAATGCTAGGGTAAAGTTAAAGGAGGGGGAGGAATTTCTGAAATGTGTTCAGGAGAATTTCCTTGACCAGTATGTTCTTGGCCCAACTAGGAAGGAGGCATTGCTGGATCTGGTGCTGGGGAATGAGGTGGGCCAGGTCGACCAAGTGTCTGTGGGAAAACACTTGTGTACAAGTGATCATCGTATCATAAGATTTAGATTAGCAATGGAGAGGAGCAAGGAACAATCTGGAGTGGAACTTCTAAACTGGAATAGGGCTAACTTCAATGGGATATGAAAGGATCTAGCCAGGGTAAAATGGAACCAAAGACTGACAGGAAAAACTGTAACGGAACAATGGGTGATCTCTAAGGAGGAGCTGTTCCAAGTACAGGCTAGGTACATTCCAGCAAGAGGAAAGGGTAAGGGAACCAAAGTAAGGGCTCCTTGGATGACAAGGTAGATAGAGAAGATGATGAAACAAAAAAAGAGGGTGTATGATGCATGTCAGGTGAATTCTTCAAGGTAGAACCAGACCAAATACAATAAGTTGAGAGGGGATGTGAAGATGAAAATAAGATTGGTAAAGAGAGAATATGAGAGTAGAATGGCGGTTAACATAAAAGGGAACCCAAAAATATTCTACCAGCATGTAAACAGTAAGCGGGTAGTAAGAGGTGGGATGGGGCCTATTAGAGATAAAGAAGGTGATATATGCTTAGTGGCGCAGGGCAAGGCTAGAATACTCAATGAGTACTTTGTATTGGTGTTTACTAAGGAGGTGGAAGCTGACAATATCAGTAGAAGTGGAATAGGTAGAAGCAATGGAAGGGGTGAAAATTGATAGACAGGATGTACTAGAAAGGCTGGGTATGCTTAGAGTGGACAACTCGCCTGGTCCAGATGGCTTGCATCCCAGGTTGCTAAGGGAATTGGGGGAGGAGATAGCGGAAGGGCTTGCCATAACTTTCCAATCTTCCCCAGATGCGGGGCAGGTGCCTGAGGATTGGAAAGTGGCAAATGTGACACCATTGTTTAAGAAAGGGTGTAAGGACAATCCTAGTAACTACAGGCCGGTCAGTTTAACATCAGTGGTGGCTAAAGTTTTAGAAACAATAATCAAAGAAAAAATTAATGGGCACTTGGAGAGGTTTAAGCTAATTAAGGAGAGCTGACACGGATTTGTAAAAGGCAGATCGTGTTTGACTAATCTAATTGAATTTTTTGATGAAGTAACTGAGGATTGATGAAGGGAATGCAATGGATGTTGTCTACATGGATTTTCGGAAGGCGTTTGATAAAGTACCACATAGAAGGCTGGTTAACAAAATTGAGGCTCATGGAATAGGTGGGTCAGTGGCAGCTTGGCTAAGGAATTGGCTTAAGGACAGAAAACAGAGAGTTGTGGTAAATGGCTGTTTTTCAGACTGGAGGATGGTAGACAGTGGTGTTCCCCAAGGGTCAATGCTGGGGCCACTGCTTTTTTGATATATATATATATATAAATTACCTGGATATTGGAATGCAGAGTAGAATTTCTAAATTTGCCGATGACACCAAACTTGGGGGTGTGGCAAACAGTGATGATGATACCAATCGACTGCAACAGGTCATAGAAAGGCTAGCAGAATGGGCAGACAAGTGGCAGATGGAATTTAACACAGAGAAGTGTGAGGTGATGCATTTTGGCAGAAGGAACAGGGAGAGGCAATATACACTTAATGGCACAGTTTTAAAGAGTGTGCAGGGACAGAGAGACCTGGGAGTTAATGTGCATAGGTCCCTGAAGGTGGCAGGACACATTGAGAGAGTGGTTAACAAAGCATATGGGATCTTGAGCTTCATAAATAGAGGTATTGAGTACAAAAGTAGAGAAGTTATGCTGAACCTTTATAAAGCGCTGGTTAGGCCACAACTGGAGTATTGCGTCCAGTTCTGGTCACCACACTTTAGGAAGGATGTGAAGGCCCTTGAGAGGGTGCAGAGGAGATTTACCAGAATGGTTCTGGGGATGGGGGATCTTAGCTACAAGGACAGGTTGGAGAAGCTGGATTTGTTTTCATTAGAGCAAAGGAAGTTGAGGGGTGATTTGATAGAAGTGTACAAGATTATGACGGATTTGGATAGGCTAGACGGGGAAAGGCTCCCACTAGTTGATGGTACAAGGATTAATAGACACAGATTTAAGGTTTTGGGCAAGAGATACAGGGGGGACATGAGGAAAAACATTTTTAGGCAGCGAGTGGTGATGACCTGGAATTCACTGCCGACAGAAGTACTTTTAAAAAAAGGTAAGTTTATTTTTAGCCCTGTAAAAAACTTTAATTATTTTTTTCAAAAAATTAAATTTTTGTTTAAAATATTTAATTTAATGTAATTTTAACTAATTTTAAAAACATGATTTAAAAAAAAATTATTTAATGTTTTAGTGTGTTTTTTGAATGATCCCCATTCATACATTTGACAGGTCTAAGCTGAGAGACCTGTCAAAAGTATGAAGGGGGATTCCCTTCTTCCATTGGTTCCACATGATCCCAGGGACGCTTGCGAACTGCCTGCGCACCGGGATACCTGGGTCTCTGCGCCTGTGCACCAGGAGAGGCCCAGGAGCGGAAATGTCCAAATCTCCAGAGCCCTCAGGTAAGGGCGTAGATTTTTTCCAGATCAAGGCATCCACACGCAGGAAGCCTCCGATCGGAAAATACGGGCCATTGTATTTGGTCTGGTTCTCCCTTGAAGAATTCACCTGGCATGCATCATACACCCTCTTTTTTTGTTTCATCATCTGCTCTATCTCCCTTGCCATCCAAGGAGCCCTTGCTTTGGTTCCCTTACTCTTCCCTCTTGTTGGAATGTACCTAGCCTGTACTTGGAACATATCCTCCTTAAAGATCACCCATTGTTCCGTTACAGTTTTTCCTGTCAGTCTTTGGTTCCATTTTACGCTGGCTAGTTCCTTTCGCATCCCATTGAAGTTAGCCCTATTCCAGTTTAGAAGTTCCACTCTAGATTGTTCTTTGCTCCTCTCCATTGCTAATCTAAATCTTATGATACGATGATCACTCGTACCCAAGTGTTCTCCCACAGGCACTTGGTCGACCTGGCCCACCTCATTCCCCAGCACCAGATCCAGCAATGCCTCCTTCCTAGTTGGGCAAAGAACATACTGGTCAAGGAAATTCTCCTAAACACATTTCAGAAATTCCTCCCTCCTTTCCCTTTACCCATGCATTATCCCAATCGATATTTGGGTAATTAAAGTCCCCCAATATCAGCACTCTATGGCTCTTGCATATCTCTGCGATTTCCCTGCAGATTTGCTCCTCTACCTCCCTCTCACTATTTGGAGGCCTGTAGAATACCCCCAATAGTGTGATCATATCCTTTTTGCTCCTCAACTCTAACCAAATGAATTCTGTCCTTATCCCCTCAAGAACATCCTCCCTTTCCAACACTACAATGTCTTCCTTAACCAGCACTGCCACCCCACCTCCCTTTTTTTCTTCCCTATCTTTTCTGAACACCTTGTACCCTTAAATATTAAGTGCCCAGTCCTCACCGTTTTTAAGCTACGTTTCCATTATTGCCACAACATCATATTGCCACACGGCTAATTGTGCTTGTAGCTCACCAACCTTATTCACAAGGTATTGGTGAGCCCACACCTTGAGTACTGCGTACAGTTTTGGTCTCCTTATTTAAGGAAGGATATACTTGCATTGGAGGCAGTTCAGAGAAGATTCACTAGGTTAATTCCAGAGATGAGGGGTTTGACTTATGAGGAAAGGTTGAGCAGGCTGGGCCTATACTCATTGGAATTGAGAAGAATGAGAGGGGATCTTATCGAAACATATAAGATACTGAGGGGGCTCAACATGGTCGAGGCAGAGAGGATGTTTCCTCTCATGGGGAAATCTAGAACTCGGGGGCACAACCTCAGAATAAAGGGTCGCCCTTTTAGAACTGAGATGAGGAGGAACTTCTTCTCTCAGAGGGTCGTAAATTTGTGGAATTCTCTGCCCCAGAGAGCTGTGGAGGCTGGGTCATTAAATACATTTAAAGTGGAGATAGACAAATTTTTGCAAGATAAGGGAGTGAAGGGTTATTGGGAGCGGGCTGGGAAGTGGCTTTGAGCCCAAGATCAGCCATGATCTTATTGAATGGCGGAGCAGGCTCGAGGGGCCAAGTGGCCTATTCCTGCTCCTATTTCTTATGTTCACCACACTTTGTGTGTTTACGTACATGCATTCTAAACCCATTTTTGAATTTTTCATAGTCTTTCTTAGTCTGCTCCTATCTAATATGGTACTACTTCCACCTCTAGTACTACCATCCAACACACTCACTCTTTTATGCACCTTATTCCTGTAGCTGGTCCAGTTAAGTTTCTGGTCAATGGTGACCCCCAGGATGTTGCTGGTGGGGGATTCAGCGATGGTAATGCTGTTAAATGTCAAGGGGTGGTGGTTAGACTCTTGTTGGAGATAGTCATTGCCTGGCACTTTTGTGGCCCGAATGTTACTTGTCACTTAACAGGGGTGGGAAGAAGTATAATCCAGGTAGTTGTGGGAGTCAAAGCTTTACACCTACTTTGGTTTTAGCTGTCAGAGATATACAGATCTAAAATACCATCTATGTCAGAGCATGGTATTTAATGTTTAGACTGCTATGCTGTTAGGTTCAGAGGAATGACTGTTTCCTTTGGCAGGACAGCTTTGTATATTTCGAGCTCGAGCACTGTGACAAATAAATCAATTAACCCACCGAAATGTCAGGAATAGCTTTGTATTTATAATATTAACTCTGTACTATACAATTTTAATGAACATAATGTTGAGGCTGCCGCGAAACACGAATGGAGGCTGAATCCATATGTGGAAAACAAGAAACTTTAATTCACTGCATGGCACACAAAATGGCTGAGAAAGCTGCTCCCAGAATTCTCTGGGAAAACTCTGAAGCCCCGCCCACTCCTGTCTTAAAGGTAAGGTGCCTTAAAGGGAAGGTTCACCGATATATTGTCCACAGACGGAAAAGTGGGTTATGCCCGTTTAGGTGGCGATCCGCCACACAGCTCCCCCCAGAATCCGCTTAGGAGGTGTGGACGAGACGGTGCGGCGGTCTGATGGGCCGGCCGGAGCGGCTCTTGTAGGACGCCGGTGGACGTGGAACGGCCGGGCGTGGAGCAGCCGGGTGAACCGGCTTGAGGGCAGGTCGGCCGCGTGGAGGTGGACGAGCTACAGGGACCTGCTCACCGGGCTCCGAGTGTGCTGGCTTGAGTCGGTCAACCGACACTTTTTCGGTCCTGTCGTCCACTTGCAGGGTGAAAAATTTGTCCCCAGCCTGTAGCACCTTGTAGGGCCCGTCGTACGGGGGTTGAAGGGGTCCGCGGTGGGCGTCGTGCCGGACGAAAACAAATCGTGCCTGGTGCAGGCTTAGTGGGACGTGTGAGGTGGATTCGCTGTGTCGAGCAATGGGCACCGGGGCGGACTGCAGCGCCGGTGAGGCGAAGTCGTGGCGTTGCTGGTCGGCTGACCAGGGTGTCGTGGCGGGGGGCAGGAACTCGCCGGGTACGCGCAGCGGCTGACCGTACACGAGCTCTGCTGCCGATGCGTGGAGGTCTTCTTTAACCGCGGTGCGCAGGCTGAGGAGGACCCACGGAAGTCGGTCGGGCCAGGCGCCGTCTTGGAGGCTGGCTCGAAGAGATGCCTTCAAGGATCTGTGGAACCGCTCACACAGTCCGTTGGCTTGGGGGTGGTATGCTGTGGTGCGGTGAATGGTCACCCCGAGATTCTGTGCAACGGCGGTCCAGAGTTCAGAGGTAAATTGCGGACCTCTGTCCGACGTCATGTAGGAGATGACGCCGAACCGTGCTACCCAGGTGCTGACGAAGGCTCTGGCGATGTCGGCGGTGGTGGTAGAGGTCAGTGGAATTGCCTCAGGCCAGCGTGTGGTGCGGTCAACGATGGTCAGCAAGTGCGTGTGGCCTTGCGACGGCGGCAGGGGCCCGACGATGTCCACGTGGATGTGGTCGAATCTCCGCGAGGGGACGGTAAACTCCTCGAGGGGTGCTTTCGTGTGTTGCTGTACCTTGGCCCGTTGGCAGGCTAGGCAGGAGTTGGCCCAAGTACGCACATCCTTGCGAAGGCCGCGCCAGACGAAGCGGTTGGCTACCAATTTGATGGATGCGCGGGCGCCGGGGTGGGAGAGGTTGTGGAGAATGTCGAATACCCGGCGGCGCCAGGACGCTGGGACGACGGGCCGAGGTTGACATAGGGATATGTCGCACTTGACCGTGACTGCGGTCGGGCCACAGGCGACGTCGGCCAGGCGTAGCCCTGGTAGGTTGGTGGGTGCGGAGAGCAGATCAGGGTCGGTGATCTGGTCTGCTGCGAGTTGAGCGTAGTCGACTGCTAGGTGTGCGGCGTGGATGGCGGGGCGGGAGAGGCAGTCGGCTACCACATTGTCTCGGCCGGAGACGTGTTGGATGTCCGTGGTGAACTCGGACACTGCCGCGAGCTGGCGCTGCTGCCTGGCGGACCAGGGGTCAGTTGTCTTTGCCATTGCGAATGTCATGGGCTTGTGGTCGACAAACGCAGTGAAGGGGTGGCCCTCAAGCAAAAACCGGAAATGGCGGACCGCCAGGAACAGCGCGAGGAGCTCGCGGTCGAAGGTGCTGTACTTGACCTCCGGGGGGCGTAGTTGGCGGCTGAAGAAGGCAAGTGGTTGCCAGGCGCCGTCGACCCACTGCTCATACACGGCGCCGACCGCGTGGTCGGAGGCGTCTGTGGTGAGCGCTACCCTGGCATTGGGCCGTGGGTGCGCGAGCAGGGTGGCGTTGACGAGCGCGGTCTTGGTGGAGTCGAAGGCGGCTGACGCGTCTGCCGTCCATTCGACTGCCATCTTGCCGCTCCTGCCTCGCAGCGTTTCATACAGGGGCCTCATGAGGGACACCGCTTTGGGGATGAAGCGGTTATAGAAGTTCACCATCCCGAGGAACTCTTGGAGGCCTTTGATGGTGGTGGGGCGGGGAAATTGTTGGACGGCCTGCACCTTGGTGGGCAGGGGAATGGCCCCAGCATGGGTGATGTGGTGGCCGAGGAAGTCGATCTTGTCCAGGCCGAACTGGCATTTGGCTGGGCTGAGGATGAGCCCGTGGTCGCTGAGGCGCCCGAACAGGATGCGGAGGTGTTCGAGGTGTTCCTGCTTGGAGGAACTGGCTACCAGGATGTCGTCCAGGTAGACGAACAGGAACTTCAGGTCCCGAAGGACCGAGTCCATGAGCCGTTGGAATGCCTGGGCCGCGTTTTTGAGGCCGAAGGGCATCCGCAGGAACTCGAACAGGCCGAAGGGGGTGATTACGGCCGTCTTGGGGACGTCCGCGGGGTGGACGGGGACTTGGTGGTAGCCGCGCACCAGGTCGACCTTGGAAAAGACTGAGCGGCCGGCCAGTCTAGCCGAGAAGTCCTGAATGTGCGGCACGGGGTACCGATCAGGGGTGGTGGCGTCATTGAGGCGGCGGTAATCCCCGCAGGGGCGCCAACCTCCGCCTGGTTTGGGGGCGATGTGGAGTGGGGAGGCCCAGGGACTGTTGGAGCGGCGGATGATGCCGAGCTGTTCCATGGTGGCAAACTCGGTCCGCGCGATCTCCAGTTTGGCCGGGTCCAGCCTGCGGGCGTGGGCGTACACTGGGGGGCCTGTGGTGGGGATGAAGTGTTCCACCCCGTGTTTGGCAGCCTCCGCGGAGAAGGTCGGATTGGTAAGGGCTGGGAATTCGGCCAGGAGTGCCGAGTAGTCATCCGTGGCCCGGGCGTGGCACTGTGACGCCATGTCGGCGGGTTGACGGGGGGCCATGGCGCCCAGGATGGGGGACATGGTGTTCATGTCCACGAGGCGGTGACGGGGGATGTCTACCAGTAGGCCGTGGGCGCACAGGAAATCTGCGCCGATGAGAGGGGAGAGCACCTTGGCAGTGATGAACTCCCATCGGTAGCGGCGACCAGTGAGGTCGAGGGTGACTGTCCGGGTGCCATACATCCGGATTTCCGAGCCGTTAGCAGCAGCCAGCACCGGTCCTCGTTCGCCCTTTTGGATGTCGAGGGAGGAGGCCGGGATGATGCTGTGCTGAGCCCCAGTGTCGCACAGGAACCGGCGGCCGGTTTTGTCATCCGTAACGAACAGCAGGGAGCCCGCGTGGCCCACAGCCATCGCGGGGGCTGGTACGGGGGCGGACTTGAAAGAGCAGGGAGGTGTGCACCGTTGTGCCCTGGCGCCGAACCGTGCGTGGTAGTAACAGTGGCCCGGGTTAGTGGGGCGTGAAGGCCCCGTGGGCCTGGTGACAGGCCCTTGTGGCCGCGTGCTGGATGGTGAGGGGCGCGCCCAGGCATTGGCTGCCAGGTCCGAAGTGACGTCGCGGCTGGAGTGAGCGGACAGCAGCTTGTCGGCCTCATCGGCCAGGGCTTCCAGGTTCGTGAGGCCGGACGCCACGATCGCTGGGCGGATGCTGCGAGGGAGCTGGCAGATGAACAGCGTGCGGAAGAGGGATCCGGGTGGGCTCTCATCGGTGAGGGAAAGCATGTGGGAGAGGAGGTCTGACGGTGAGGCATCACCGAGGCCTGGAAGGTCGAGGAGGTGGCAGTTTTGCTGATATGCCGAGGCCGTAAATTTTTTAAGGAGCGCTGTCCTGAGATGTGCGTACTTGCCTTCCTCTGGTGGGTTCTGCAGCATTGTCCAAACCTTCGAAACTGCGGCGCTACTGAGTGATGTGACGAGATAGTCGTACTTCGTCCCATCTGTGGTGATATTTCGAAGCCGGAAGCGAGATTCAGCTTGGAGAAACCAGGCTTCGGGCTGGTTTTCCCAAAACTCCGGCAGTTTCACAGAAACTGCGTTCGTGTCTGCCATTGCAGTGCTCGGAATACGTTCTGAGCGTCGGGGTCACCAATGTTGAGGCTGCCGCGAAACACGAATGGAGGCTGAATCCATATGTGGAAAACAAGAAACTTTAATTCACTGCATGGCACACAAAATGGCTGAGAAAGCTGCTCCCAGAATTCTCTGGAAAAACTCTGAAGCCCCGCCCACTCCTGTCTTAAAGGTAAGGTGCCTTAAAGGGAAGGTTCACCGATATATTGTCCACAGACGGAAAAGTGGGTTATGCCCGTTTAGGTAGCGATCCGCCACAATAAAAAATAAACACTTCATTCTGCTTTACCTTGTCCCTCTTATTTTATTCTTCTAATTAGGTTAAATTTTCTCTACCGTAACTATATTTCTTTATTTGCCTTTTTCTCTTTATCCTGGCTCCCACCATATGTTTTTGGAGGTAGGAGCAAAGGAATAGACAATCCATTCAAGAACGATTCAATGGAAAAGGAGGAGGCATGCTTAGAGAAAGGAGGAATTGATAATGAATTCTGCTTTGGGAATGTGTTAGTGCATTTAATTGCACCAGATAGATTGAGGTATTTCTTACCTTACCTAAACTATGCAAATCTATTTTGACACAAGTCCAATATAATCAGATGATCTTTTACTTTCTGTTTTTCAGAATTGATCCTGATTTTGCAGCTAGAATTATTCAGACGTCATGGTGTTCTTACAGAAATAAACAGCTATTTTGCCTACTCAAGCACACAATCTGTGCAGCGGTAAGTGTAATAGCAGAACCCATTTTTGCAGGCAGTTAATAATGGAGAAGTGCACCGTTTCCTCTTAAGTCTCTGGCCGTTGCTTTATGAATTTTTAAGAACTGGTGCACCAGTGACTGATATTCACATGAGTAATTCTCCAGAACTGGAGATTGTGTGACAGTGTCCATAGGGTGCTGCAGAGCCCTGCCCTTCTAGTCAGACTACATTTAACTACATTTCTGCTCACCATAATTAGAGTTTCTCAATGATTGGATATATCAGTCTGGTCAAGAACCAGCAAAGCCCATCCAATAAATATAGGCTTGGCTTCCAGAATTTTAATTTAAGTTTAGCCAATCCTCTTTTTTTTTTTAACTTTGCAAAAAGTCAATAATTCTTATCCTTCTACATTATTATATTTGACTGAATGCAGTGGTTATATCTGACTTTAAAAGACATTCATAAGATCATTGTGTTTTAATAAGTGCTATTTTTCCCCAAAGCATACGCGCAGTTTATTTTCTGATGCAGTTGTGCAAATTTACCACTGTTCCCTTCTGTGATAGGAACATTGTCTGACAACTAACATTCTAAGGAAGCTACAACCCTCCGATGCTGAGCTCCTGAAGGATACCAGCATGGCGTATAAGGTTAGGTTCAGGTAAGTTCTGTAGGGCACTATCTAGCAAAGCAACTGTAACATACCTGTAAAAAAAAGAGAAGTGCAAAATAAATGAACACAGAATTGCCCATATTTGAGAAATGCATAGTGGTGCAGAGAGTATAACCATATTTCATCAGTTCTCTGTAGTTTTTCATAATTTTCATCTATCGGCAGAAAAATATTTTTAATTTCAAAATTAGCCAAACATTAAGAGCTGTTTCATTGTGTCAAAATATATATATTTTTAACAAGTTCTGCTTTGTAAGTGTTATAACATCGCATATAACCAGATTGCTGTTTGCGCTGCAGTAACGCTGACAGGGCAGGACTTCTGCCTGCCAGTGAATTGCGACGATGACCCCATTTGAATTGGTAGGGTCAGCTCATTTACATGTTACATCACTCATGACTTCTAACTTAAAACATGAAACAGCACGGTTACTTAGAACAGCTGACATCATTTACAGAAATCAGTCTTCCTATTTTCCCTCAGATTTGCTGGAGAAGAATTTCCTCCTATCCTTGTGTTTAAGATTTTTCAGCACACTGGGAATTATACGAATCAATATTTCAGTGGAAAAAGAATAATCAAGCCTGCGACTGAGGTAACTCTGATTTTTCAAATTTTTCCTTTCAATTTGCTGCCTTCCAGAAGCTGTTGATTCCCTTTGCTGGGCTCAACAGGTGGCAGTCAGCCTCCAATACCATGTGCGAACCTTGACAGTGAGTGCTGGCAAACTGTTCAACTGTGGAGGCTATCACAGCTGAGCCTAATCCTGTCTTTACCCAATGTCCATGTACACACACCCAACCCCTCCCTGCCTGGCACTCCTCCATACATTGCTGGGATTCTCCTGGTCTGTACGGGCACAAATTACTCTTAATCCCTCCATTAGCACTGTGCCAGTAGCATATATTTTGTTCAGGCATAAACATTTGAATATTGTTGGCAGTAAGTTTAAACATTATTTTGTGATCAAGCTGAATCTAGTATCTTTCCTTTGTATAGTCACCCAGTGTCAGTACTCAGTGCTCATGGTTAGTAGAAAAATATTTGTTCCCCAACGCAGTTCTGATGAAGGGTTACACTTGAAATGTTAGCCCACCTTTCCCTTTCAGATAATATTTGATGTATTATGTATTTTTTGCATTTTCTGTTTTCAATATTCTCTCTTGCCCTCTCCACTTCTCTCCGTCCCAAAGGTGCTAAATCATCCTGGGTTTGGCTCACATCAGTAGCTCTCCAGTACCTAGTCCAAATGTCAATTCTTGAAGGGTGAACTTCAGCAATGAATGTCAGCAGCTTATTCATAATTCTGTTCTCACCTGACAGCCAACATGAGTCACTTGATAGCAATCAAGACTGGGAACTGGGCTGCTTCGCCCACCTCCACTTCCCTAGTGAGGCTAATTGTAGTGTCCCAGTCTCTACCTTGGCTGAGATCAGCTAACTCATTGCAGATCAGAGATCAAACCTGAGACCCTCCTGAGCTGTGTCGTCAGCATCATGCTGGGCCACACAATGAACCACCTGGGAGTTCTACATTGAGTTTTTATAGACATTCCTTGAAATATTGCTGATTATTTACTCATTCTAATTGAGTTTTTAAATAAAAAATTGACCTATTTTAACTCGTAATAGGCTGGCAAATTCTAATTAATTCATTCCTATCTCGGGAGACTCAAAGTCGCTAAATAAAAAGTACAGGGGAAAAAACTTGATTCAAACTGTCCTTTTTGACCAAATTCTGTTAATGTTGCCAGGTATTATGCTGTAGTCAAATCCTCAATGCTAAAGATATCTCTCTTATCCCACTTTTCCTAATGAATCGTCTTTTGCTTCACCTGGATATATTACATGTATTTAATAGAGGATGAGGAAAAGTAAAAGTTCATAAAGTGAAAGAACAGTTTATTAAGTGAATGTTTGTAAACTCTAGAAGAACAGAAAGAGATTATTCAGATAGATACAACGTTGGGGGAAACCTGTAATTAGAATTTTAAATATCATGTGAATATTTAAATATGTTTATATTGGGGAGCAATTTTTTTTAAACTGTGGGGCCAACTCTACACTGCTGTGCACTGGAATAGTAGTTGCGACACAGGCACAGGACGATTGGAAAATCGAGAGAGCAGGCCCTCCAATTCTATGGTCAGCAGCATTTTATGTGCTAGAGGGTTTTTGACCATTTTGTACCTTAGCCTCATTAAAACCCCAGATTTTATGTTAAAATAATTCAGTGAACACAATGTAATTCTGCAGGATTTGCCCTGGGTTTGCCTTTTTTTTTTAACACAGTGACTAATTGGAATGGGAGCAAAGGAAGCTTCCAGGGCCTAAAAGTGCTGCAGGCTTTATATATATTTTTTTGCACTATTTACAGTACCATTTTAGTACTGTATGGATTTTATTAGCCATTTTAAATTAATGTTTTTTGTGAGAAAATAAATTTGTTGGGGGTGGAGGAGGCTGGTGTGGAGCCTAAATGTTGGCATCGACCAGTTGGGCCGAATGGCCTGTTTCTGTGCTGTAGACGCGATGTAACTTTTTTACTCCTTCAGGTAAGTTTGTTTTTTAAAGTGCCTCTAAAATAGTGCTTCTTGGTTGAGGTGGCACAAGATGAAAGAAGGCATGCCAGGATCAGCAAGCGCCGGAACATATCTGTAGACCGTGGCACATCTACTCGCCAACTATATCAGCTTGCTAGGTGGCAGCCAGTTGCAAAGTTTTGCCATCTGCAACCAAGACACCTGCAACCACTGCCCTCGACTATTAACTGTAGCTCATTGCAGCTAGCACTGTCATATCAATGAATCTGCTGCTCATGCATGTATCAACCAGCTAACGGATGTGTTAGTCATCATGACCAGCACTTACATCCTCTTTCCCTCTGCATAGCATGAAGTGGCTGCTCACTGACGATTGCTCTGAGCCCATCAGGGTGTTAATAAGTGACCATGTTTGTGTTACAATGGTTTGATGTGTGGCGTTCTTGGGAGATGTGAGTATGGCGAGGGTTTCAGTTGTAAGTTGCATCTTGAATGTGTGCCTTGCTGAAGTATGTGCGTGCATGCGATGTACTCAGGAATTGTAAAATCATGTGAGAGCTTGGCATGGGTGAGCAGTAAATGTAGAGCCGGTTGACAGGTAACATTTTCTGGAATACATTCATGCTCCATCTATGTGATACACGATACTGTTAGGTTGTCTTACCTTGCCAGGTTCTTTAAAGTATACTACATTTTCCATATCTGTTCATGGCCCTGAAGATACTATACACAGTGTTGAACCTGGCTGCCACTTCTGCCGGGCATGGTGCACTGTTGTCTTGTAAGGAGGGTGACCTGAGTGTTAAACAGGGCAAACTCTTCTCGCACTCACCTCATGTAGAATACATCCATTTTTCCAAACAGTAACAGGGGATCAAGGGCTCCACCATTTGCCCACAAACTCTGCTATGTGCCTAGGCATTGGGTTCACCTTATCTTGTTTTTTGCCTGCCCCCAGTAGACTTTGGAAAGATTAACAAATATTTTAAGAACTATTTTCAGCCTTTCTAAAGCTTGAAGAATTTTTGTCCCCCAGCCACTTAACTTTAACTTTCAGTGGTCACACCCATTTAGATTTTCCCAGCTACCATGGGTCACTCTAATATCCCGCCCTCTTTAGCAGTACACTCCTTGCGCCTGGGCTAATGTGCAACATATTTTAATCATTTAAATGACCCAGCCTTGCAAGCTCGGGTGAGGTGAGGTCAGTGCATTACTGGTGCATGTTGTACATGAGGAGCAATGGTCCAGAATTGACCCCTGTATGAAATATATGCACAAAGAAACTTTAAAGATGTGAAAGCAACGTTCTAATAAAGCCAGTGAGAAATGTTAACAAACTTGAAATGCTCATCGGAAAGCAGTCAATAGCCTCCTTGTTGCTTAAACTTTAACGATTGATTTGCTTTGTTGTCTTTTGGGAGGGTTTAGGAAGGAGCTGATGTGAATTGCCTTTCTTTCTGGGCTTTAACATTATAATTCACAGATTTACTTTAATTCATGAAATGTTATTTTAAAAAAGATTAAAGAGACTATGGGCTTCTTTTCTTTACAGGCAGCAGTTGCTTCCTGCAGAATGATGGGACACAGGAAATTCTACGAAATTATAATACAGGATAACCTTCAGTATCAAAGAACCAAAGTAGCAGATGAAGTTGATATTGTTACAATGAAAGACTATATGCAGGTTTGAAAGCTGGTTTTGTAATGCTACAATTTACTAAAATAATAGAGTGGATGAAGCTGTCTTATTTTGTAGGTAAATTCAGCGACTCTGCATTTCCAGCAGGGAGTGATGCTCAAAGCCAGCATGGATTGGAAATAGGGCTACAACACTAGGGTTGCCAACCCTCCAGGATTGCCCTGGAATCTCCAGGGATTGAAGATTAATCTCCAGGACACTGCCACAAGCAACCCAGGAAAAAAAATCATAGGGCATTAATTGTGGTTTTTCTTTTTCTTTGACCACTTTCATAGAACATAGAACATAGAACAGTACAGCACAGTACAGGCCCTTCGGCCCTCGATGTTGTGCCGAGCATTGTCCGAGACCAAGATCAAGCTATCACACTCCCTATCACTCTGGTGTGCTCCATGTGCTTATCCAATAACCGCTTGAAAGTTCCTAAAGTGTCCGACTCCACTATCACAGCAAGCAGTCCATTCCACACCCCAACCACTCTCCGAGTAAAGAATCTACCTCGGACATCCCTTCTATATCTCCCCCCATGCACCTTATAGTTATGCCCCCTTGTAACAGCTGCCTCTACCCGAGGAAATAGTCTCTGAACATCCACTCTATCTATCCCCCTCATCATCTTATAAACCTCTATTAAGTCGCCTCTCATCCTCCTCCTCTCTAAAGAGAAAAGCCCCAACTCCCTCAATCTTTCCTCATAAGACCTCCCCCCCAAACCAGGCAGCATCCTGGTAAATCTCCTTTGCACTCTTTCCAATGCTTCCACGTCCTTCCTATAGTGAGGTGACCAGAACTGCACACAATATTCCAAATGTGGTCTCACCAAGGTCCTGTACAGTTGCAGCATAACCTCACGGTTCTTAAACTCAAACCCTCTGTTAATAAACGCCAACACACCATAGGCCTTCTTTACTGCTCTATCCACTTGAGTGGCAACCTTCAGAGATCTGTGGATATGAACCCCCAGATCCCTCTGCTCCTCCACGTTCCTCAGAACCCTGCCGTTGACCCTGTAATCCTTATTCAAATTTGCCCTACCAAAATGAATCACCTCGCACTTATCAAGGTTAAATTCCATCTGCTATTTTTCGGCCCAGCTCTGCATCCTATCAATGTCTCTTTGCAGCCTACAACTGCCCTCCACCTCATCCACTACTCCACCAATCTTGGTGTCATCAGCAAATTTACTGATCCACCCTTCAGTCCCCTCCTCCAAGTCATTGATAAAAATCACAAACAGCAGAGGACCCAGCACCGACCCTTGTGGCACACCGCTGGTAACTGGTCTCCAGTCCGAAAATGTTCCATCCACCACCACCCTCTGCCTTCTATGAGATAGCCAGTTACTTATCCAATCGGCCAAATTTCCCTCTATCCCACAACTCCTTACTTTCTTCATGAGACGACCATGGGGAACCTTATCAAACGCCTTACTAAAATCCATGTATACGACATCAACTGCTCTACCTTCATCTACACACTTAGTTACCTCCTCAAAGAATTCAATCAAATTTGTTAGGCAAGACTTACCCTTCACGAATCCGTGTTGACTTTCCCTGATTAAGTTGCCCCTTTCCAAATGGTCATAAATCCTATCCCTCAGGACCTTTTCCATTATCTTACCAACCACCGAAGTAAGACTAACCGGCCTATAATTACCAGGGTCATTCCTATTTCCTTTCTTGAAGAGAGGAACAACATTCGCCACTCTCCAGTCCTCTGGCACCATTCCCGTGGACAGTGAGGACCCAAAGATCAAAGCCAGAGGCTCTGCAATCTCCTCCCTTGCCTCCCAAAGAATCCTAGGATATATCCCATCTGGCCCAGGGGACTTATCGACCCTCAGGTTCTTCAAAATTGCTAAAACATCTTCCCTCAGAACATCTACCACCTCCAGCCTATCCACCTTTATCACACTCTCATCCTCAAGAACATGGCCCCTCTCCTCGGTGAACACTGACGAAAAGTATTCATTCATCACCTCTCCTATCTCTTCTGACTCCATGCACAAGTTCCCACTACTGTCCTTGACCGGCCCTACCCTCACCCTGGTCATTCTTTTATTTCTCACATAAGAGTAAAAAGCCTTGGGGTTTTTCTTGATCCGACCCGCCAAGGACTTCTCATGCCCCCTCCTAGCTCTCCTAAGCTCTTTTTTTAGCTCATTCCTTGCTACCTTGTACCCCTCAATCGACCCAACTGAACCTTGTTTTCTCATCCTTACATACGCTTCCTTTTTCCTCTTGACTAGACATTCAACCTCTTTTGTGAACCATGGTTCTCTCACTCGGCCATTTCCTCCCTGCCTGACAGGGATATACCTATCAAGGACACGCAGTAATTGCTCCATGAAAAAGCTCCACTTTTCGTTTGTGCCTTTCCCTGATAGTTTCTGTTCCCATCTTGTACTCCCTAATTCTTGCCTAATCGCATCATAATTACCCCTCCCCCAATTATAAACCCTGCCATTTAATAGTTATAAAAATATTGGAGATGAGGAAAAAAGGCTGTTCCACTAACAGTCAAGATTAATCCAATTGGGTAGCAAAGAGTCTGTCCCCTTTCCAATTGGTGTGGGAAGGCAGTGCATCTGGAGGATGGACCAGTGGCGGGAGTCTGGGGTCGGGGTGGTTCAAGGCGGGAGGTCATGTGATGAAATCTACAGGAATACACACAACCAAAGCTGGCAACCCTATACAACAGTGGCACTGATTCTCTGACAGCTTCTTTTGGGCATTTCTCCTGCTGGGAGCAGGATTGTTGGAACATAGGAAGAGGAGGAGGCCATTCAGCCCCTTGAACCTGTTCCGCCATTCAATGAGATCATGGCTGATCTGCGACCTAACTCCATATACCCGCCTTTGGCCCATATCCCTTAATACCTTTGGTTAATAAAAAGCTATCAATCTCAGATTTAAAATTAACAATTGATCTCGTATCAATTGCCATTTGCGGAAGAGTGTTCCAAACTTCTATCACCCTTTGTGTGTCGAAGTGTTTCCTAATTTCACTCCTGAAAGATCTGGTTCTAATTTTTAGACTATGGCCCCTAGCCTGAGAATCCCCAACCAGCGGAAATAGTTTCTCTCTATCAACCCTATCTGTTCCCCTTAATATCTTGAAAACTTTGATAAGATCACCCCTTAACCTAAATTCTGGGGAATACAACCCTAATTTGTGTAATCTCTCCTCGTAACTTAACCCTTGAAGTCCGGGTATCATTCTGGTAAACCTACGCTGCACTCCCTCCAAGGCCAATATATCCTTCCTGAGGTGTGGTGCCCAGAACTACTCACAGTACTCCAGGTGTGGTCTAACCAGGGTTTTGTATAGCTGCAGCATAACTTCTACCCCCTTGTATTCTAGTCCTCTAGATATAAAGGCCAGCATTCCATTAGCCTTTTTGATTATTTTCTGTACCTGTTCATGATATTTTAATGATCTATGTACCTGGAACCACAAGTCTCTTTGGACCTCCACTGTTTTTAGCTTTTCACCATTTAGAAAGTACCCTGTTCTATCCTTTTTAGGTCCAAAGTGGATGACCTCACATTTGCCTACATTGAAATCCATTTGCCACAGTTTTGCCCATTCGATATCCCTTTGTAATTTTATGCTTTCATCTACACTGCCTACAATGCTGCCTATCTTTGTGTCATTGACAAATTTGGATATATGAATTTCTATGCCATCATCTAAGTCGTTAATAAATACTGTGAATAGTTGAGGCCCCAACACAGATCCCTGCGGGACACCACTAGTCACATCCTGCCAATTTGAGTACCTGCCCATTATCCCTACTCTCTGTCTCCTGCTGCTCAGCCCATTTCCTAACCAGGTCAATAATTTGCCCTCAATTCCGTGGGCTTCTACCTTAGTTAACAGTCTCTTATGTGGGACTTTATCAAATGCCTTCTGGAAGTCCATATAAATAACATCCATAGACATTCCCCTGTCCACTACTTTAGTCACCTCTTAAAAAAATTCAGTCAGGTTTGTCAGGCATGACCTACATTTCACAAATCCATGCTGGCTCTCTCTGATCAACTGAAAATTTTCAAGGTGACCAGTCACCCTATCCTTAATTATAGACTCTAACAATTTCCCGACAACAGATGTTAGGCTAACTGGTCTATAATTCCCTGGTTTCCCTCTCTCATCATTCTTAAATAGCGGAGTGACATACGCAATTTTCCAATCTAAAGGGACGGTTCCTGAATCGAGAGAACTTTGGAAGATTATAGTTAGGGCATCTGCAATGTGCTCACCTACTTCCTTTAAAACCCAGGGATGGAAACCATCTGGTCCTGGGGATTTGTCACTCTTTAGTGCCATTATTTTCTTCATTACTATTAATTTACTTACTTTAATTTTATTGAGTCCCTGTCTCCGATTCAATATTAGTTTCCTTGGGATTTCCGGCATGCTATCCTCTTCTTCCACTGTAAATACTGATGCAAAGTAATTATTCAACATGTCCGCCATTTTCTTATTTTCATTGACAATAGTTTTTAAGGAGCCAACATTGCTCCTGACTACCCTCTTTTTCCTACTGTAATTGTAGAAATTCTTTGTATTGATTTTGATATTCCTTGCAAGTTTCTTTTCATATTCCCATTTTCTAGCTCTTACTATCTGTTTTGTGACCCTTTGCTGTTCTTTGTATCTTTCCCATTCGCCAGAATCTGTGCTATTTTTTGCATTTTTGTACACTTTTTCTTTTAGTTTTATGCTGTCCCTTACCTCTTTAGTCGTCCATGGCTGTTTTTTTTGGCAAGTAGAGCTCTTGCCCCTCAGGGGTATAAACTGGTTCTGTATCACATTAAATTCTTTTTTGATCTTCTGTCGTTTTACCCATTAACAGATTTGTCCAGTTTACTGTGGACAGTCTCTGCCTCATCCCGTTGAAGTCGACCTTACCTAAATCTAGAATCTTAGTAGCTGTTTCGCATTTCTCCCTTTCGAATGCAACGTTGAACTCGATCATGTTATGATCGCTATTGGATAAATGTTCACGCACAGTTAGGCTGTTAACCAAATCTGGCTCATTACTCATTACTAAATCTAATATGGCTTTCCCCTTGTTGCCTCTAAGGCTGCTTGTTGTAGAAAACTATCCCGGACACACTCAAGAAATTCACTACCTGTCTGACAGGTGCTAGTCTGCTTATCCCAATCTATATGAAAGTTAAAATCCCCCATTAAAACCACTCTGCCTTTGCTACATGCTTGTCTAATCTCTGCATTTATACAATCTAGCACTTCACAGCTGCTACCAGGGGGCCTATACACAACTTCCACGACAGTCTTAAATCCTTTCCTATTTCTTAATTCTACCCATAAAGTCTCCACTGCCTGCTTACCTCTCGTTATATCCTCTCTTATCATTGAAGTGATTTCATCCTTAATCCCTAAGGCTACTCCTCCCCCTCTGTCATTTTCCCTATCTTTTCTGTAAACCTTATAACCTGGTATATTCAGTTCCCAGTCCTGACCGTCTTGCAGCCATGTCTCAGTAATGGCTACTATGTCATACCCTCCAATTTGAATTCGCGCCTGCAGTTCATTCAATTTATTCCTTATACTCTGTGCGTTTGTATAAAGAACGCTTATTTGGGCCATACACCCTAGCCTGTCCTTCAGCTCTAATGTTTTACTCACATGTTTCTTTTTTCGCTCTCCTGGTTTAATCACTTTACATCTTTTAGTTTTCCCTTTACCGGTAGTGCCTAAAGCACAATTTCTGACTGTTACTCTACTCTCTTCCCTTTTGTTTGTTTTTTGAACTACAGTTTCCACCTGAGCCCTCCCCTCCATTTACTAGTTTAAAGTCCTTGTGACCGCCCTATTTATCCTTTCTGCTAGGACCCTGGTCCCAGACCGGTTCAGGTGGAGCCCGTCCCAACGGTTTCCTACATTACAACAGTGATTAAACTCCAACAGTACTTCATTGGCTGTAAAGCGCTTTGTGACGTCCGGTGGTCGTGAAAGGCGCTATAGAAATGCAAGTCTTTCAAGTCTTTCTTTTTACAGTCCCTTCCTGTCCCAATACTGGTGCCAGTGCCACATGAAATGGAACCCCTCTTTCCCACACCACTCCTTTAGCCACGTGTTCACTTCCCTAATCAGCTTATCCCTACGCCAGTTTGCACGTGGCTCAGGTAATCAGGGATTATAACCCTTGAGGTCCTGTTCTCTTACAGAGGATGTGCTCTTCCAGAGCTGAGAACAGATTTTTCACTGTTTATATCTTTAGACTAGATTTTCTGCACGGGTAAAACGGGTAAAAGTCCAAGTGGAAAAATGATAGCATACAATTGGGTGGGTGCAGAGTGTATCTGCTGCAGTCTCCCTTGCCTGGCATTCCTCTATTGGTCCATTTCTTCCTCTATGGAGAAACCCAATGTAGCGTTGTTGGAGCTGTTGGGGAAAAAAGGCAGCAATAGTATTATCACAAAGGCTCCTGAAACCCTCAGTAACAACAGGAAGAAAACAAGAAATAATGTGCAGAAATGGTCTGAAAATCGATCATTGTATCTTATTACTAGGTTCTTTAAATGAACTTGCATATACACATCAGTCCATAGCAACCCTGGATGCCCATTTTATACGGGTGGTAGATCACTCAGTGTTATGCATACAACCAACAGGATACTATGTGCATGTTAAAATATCATCACAAGCTCCCACCTGTTTCAGACAGAACCTCCCAGCCCCCATTTAATTCAGCCCTGGAAATGTGTGTGATGAACTAAATGATTGGATAACCGATGTACTGGTAAACATTTCACCCCTGCGTTTTGCGCTTACACGCTGGGTACACCATCGCAGATGGAGCCTCCTCCTCCCATTAGTTGTCCAGTTGGCCACCACCATTCTTGACTGGATGTGGTAAGGCTCTGATCCGTTCGCTGTGGGACTGTTTAGCTCTGACTGTATCATGCTACTTTTGGTGTTCAACATGCAGATAGCTCAGTGCAGTAACTTCACTAGTTTTGGAACTGATTCTAAGGTATGCCTGGTGCTGCATTGAACCGGGGTTATTCTCCTGGCTTCATAGTGATCAAGGTGTGAAGGATTTGCTGGGCCTTGAGGTGACAGATTGCGGTGGTGTACAATTCTGCTGCTGATAAAGGTTGATAACATGGACGTCCAGTTTTGAGCTACTAGATTTGTCCTTAATCTATCCCACTTAGCATGGTTGTAGTGCTACATTACATAATTGAGGATGTCTTTGCGATGGAACAACCATGTTTGCAATAAGTGTCTGCATCTTGAGGAACTTCAGATCAGAGTTTTTGAGCTGGTGTCTGAGGTGCAGACATTGTGGAGCATCAGGGAGTGGGAGAGTTACCTGGACACTTTGATCCAGGAGGCAGTCACACCCCTTAGGTTAGGTTAGGTAGTGGTACAGGTCTGGTTAGTCGTCAGGGACAGGAGGGTGTGACTGCAACTCAGGCAGGTAAGGGGACCCCAGGTGCAGTGCTGGAGGAGCCTCAGCCTTTGCCCTTGTCCAACAGGTATGAGGTTCTTGCTGCCTGTGTGGATGAGGGAAAAGCCTGCAGGATGGATGAGCAAGCTGACCATGGTGCAGGAGGCAATTCAAGTGGGGGGAGTGAAAGGGAATGTAGTGGTAGGCAACAGTATAGTCAGAGGGATTGATAATGTTCTCTGCAGACGCGACCGGGAGTTCCAAAGGTTGTGTTGCCTGCCAGGGTTAAAGACATCTCCTCACGGCTGGAGAAGAACTTGGATTGGGAGGGGGAGGATCCAGTTGTCGTGGTCCACGTAGGAACCAACGACATAGGTAAAACTAGGAATGAGATTCTGCTGAGAGAGTTTGAGGAGTGGGGGTCCAAATTAAAATGCAGAACCTCAAAGGTAATAATCTCTGGATTGTTACCTGAGCCACGCGCCAATTGGCATAGGAATAAGCAGAATAGAACGTTAAATGCTTGGCTGAAAGAGTGGTGTGGGAGGCAGGGGTTTCGCTTCATGGGGTGCTGGCACCAGTACTGGGGAAAGAAGGAGCTGTTCCGTTGGGACGGGATCCACTTGAACCGGGCTGGAACCAGTGTCCTGGCGAATCGAATAACTAGGGCAGTAGACAGGGCTTTAAACTAATGAAGGGGGGTGGGAGGATTCAGGAAAGAGTAAATTTAAAAGCAGCAAGTGAAATGTCAAGGCTCTAGAACAGAGCAGAGTTTTGGGTAAAAATAAGCAGAGTGGGTCAGGAAGGGACAGAGAAAGTAATAAAGGTAATAGGGCATCAGTGACTAAGGTGACATCAGGGAAAAATAGAAATAAGTCAAAGCTAAAGGCACTATATCTGAATGCGCAAAGCATTCGCAACAAAATAGATTACTTAATAGCTCAGATAGAAATTAATAGGTTTGATCTAATAGCCATTACAGAGACGTGGTTACAAAGTGACCAAGGCTGGGAACTAAATATTCCAGAATATTTAACTTTTAGAAGAGATAGGCAAAATGGAAAAGGAGGAGGGGTAGTCCTGATAATAAAGGATGGGATAAAGACAGTAGAGAGAAAGAATCTTAGCTCCGAAAATCAAGAATTAGAATCAGTTTGGGTGGAGCTAAGAAACAGCAAGGGGCAGAAAACATTGGTGGGAGTTCTTTATAGGCCCCCAAACAGTAGTTATAATGTAGGGCAGAGTATAAATCAGGAAATTAGAGGCGCATGTAACAAGGGTAATACAGTAATCATGGGGGACTTTAATTTACATATAGACTGGGCAAACTAAATTTGCAGTAATAGTGTGAAGGACGAATTCATGGAATGTATGCAAGATAGTTTTCTAGATCAGTATGTTGAGGAACCAACTAGGGAACAGGCTATTTTAGATCTAGTATTGTGTAATGATAAAGGGTTAATTAATAACATAGAAACATAGAAACATAGAAACTAGGAGCAGGAGTAGGCCATTCGGCCCGTCGAGCCTGCTCCACCATTCAATACGATCATGGCTGATCATCCAAATCCAGTACCCTGTCCCTGCTTTCTCACACAGAATCCCCATCGAGCCTGCACCGACACATATCCCACCCTATCCCCGTAACCCCACGTATTTAATTCCCCCTAACATATCCCATCCTATCCCTGTAACCCCACATATTTAATCCCCCCCTAACACTAAGGGTCAATTTATCATAGCCAAATCAACCTAACCCGCACATTTTTGGACTGTGGGAGGAAACCGGAGCACCCGGAGGAAACCCACGCAGACACGGGGAGAATGTGCAAACTCCACACAGACAGTCACCCAAGGCCAGATTCGAACCCGGGTCCCTGGCGCTGTGAGGCATCAGTGCTAACCACTATGCCACCGTGTTGCCCACCTTGTAGTAAAGGGGGCCTTTAGGGAAGAGTGACCATAATGTGATAGAATTTTATATTAAGTTCGAAAGTGATTTAGTTAAATCCAAAACTAGGGTCTTAAATCTAAACAAAGCAAACTACGTAGGTATGAGGGCCGAGTTGGCTAAGATAGATTGGGAAACTACATTAAAAGGTATGATGGTAGACAACCAATGGCTAACATTTAAAGAATGAATACATAATTTACAACAAATATAGAAAAACCCCACAGGAAAAGTAGTCCATCTGTGGCTAACAAGAGAAGTTAAAGATCGTATTGGATCAAAGGAAGAGGCTTGTAATGTTGCCAAAAAGAGTAGGAAGCCTGAGGATTAGGAGAATTTTAGAATTCAGCAAAGGAGGACCAAGAAATTGATAAAGAAAGGGAAAATAGAATGAGAGTAAACTAGCGAGAGACATAAAAACAGTCTATAAAGGCTACAATAGGTATGTAAAAAGGAAAAGATTAGCGAAAGTAAACGTGGGTCCGTTACAGGCTGAGACAGGTGAAATTATAATGAGGAATAAGGAAATGGCAGAGAAATTAAACAACTACTTTGGGCTCGATTTTGCCAGGCCCGAGGAGGCGGGAATGGAGCCGTGTGGGGTGTTAAAATTGCAAAAAATGGCGGGCGGGCCCGACCCTGCCTCCATCCCACCTCCGAGCAATTTTCCCAAATGCATGGTTTCTGATCCCGTCTCTGTCCCGCCTCCAAGAGGCGGGATAGGCCCTTAACAACCACTTAATTGCCTCTATAATCCCATTTTGAGATGCCTTTCTGATTTTAACACTTTTCCGACGTGATGCACACCTCCTCTGAAACACGACGGTGAAACCTGGCAGTAGCACACTTGGATTGCTGACTATCAGCTGCAGTTCCACCATTAAAAAGGAGATTTGATCAATCATCATTCTGGGGGAACCTTTAGCGGTCATAACCATTGTTGTGGAAGTTTGGAGCCTGGAGTAGTAGTAGTAGTGGTGGTGGTGGTGGTGGCGGTACAAAAAAAATCTGGGAGCAGACTTAGGAAGTACTGGTGAAATTAATGGGACTGAAAGCTGATAAATCCCCTGGACCTGATGGCCTACATCCTAGGGTTTTGAAAGAGGTGGCTATAGAGATAGTGGATGCATTGGTTGTCATTTTTCCAAAATTCCATAGATTCTAGAGCGGTTCCCGCAGATTGGAAGGTAGCAAATGTAACCCCACTATTTAAGAAAGGAGGGAGAGAGAAAACAGGGAACTACAAACCAGTTAGCCTGACATCAGTAGTAGGGAAAATGCTAGAATCTATTATTAATGACATGGTAACAGAGCACTTAGAAAATAATAATAGGATTGGGCAGAGTCAACACGGATTTATGAAAGGGAAATCATGTTTGGCGAATCTGTTAAGAGTTTTTGGAGGTTGTAACTAGCAGAATAGATAAGGGGGAACCAGTGGATGTGGTGTATTTGAATTTTCAGAAGGCATTCGATAAGGTGCCACATAGCAGGTTATTAAACAAAATTAGGGCTCATGGGATTGGCGGTAATAAACCAGCATGGATTGAGGATTGGTTAACGGACAGAAAACAGAGAGTGGGAATAGCGGGTCATTTTCGGGTTGGCAGGCTGTAACTAGTGAGGTACTGTAAGGATCAGTGCTTGGGCCTCAGTCACAATCAATATCAATGATTTGGATGAGGGGACCAAATGTAATATATCCAAGTTTGCTGATGATACAAAGCTAGGTGGGAATGTAAGTTGTGAGGAGGATGCAAAGAGGCTTCAAGGGGATATAGACAAGCTAAGTGAGTGGGCAAGAACATGGCAAATGGAATATAATGTGGAGAAATGTGAAGTTATCCACTTTGGTAGGAAAAATAGAAAAGCAGAGTATTTTTTAAATGGTGAGAGATTGGGAAATGTTGGTGTTCAGAGGGACCTGGGTATCCTTGTACACAAATCACTGAAAGTTAACATGCAATTAGGAAGGAAATGGTATGTTGGCCTTTATTACAAGAGGATTTGAGTATAAGAGTAAAGACGTCTTACTGCAATTATATAAGGCCCTGGTGAGACCACACCTGGAGTATTGTGTACAGTTTTGGTCTCCTTACCTAAGGAAGGATATACTTGCCACAGAGGGAGTGCAACGAAGGTTCACCAGAGTGATTCCTATGAGGAGAGATTGAGTAGACTAGACCTATATTCTCTAGAGTTTAGAAGAATGAGAGGTGATCTCATTGAAACATGCACAATTCTTACAGGGCTTTACAGGGTAGATGCAGGGAGGATGTTTCACCTGGCTGGGGAAGTCTAGAACTTGGGGTCACAGTCTCAGAATAAGGAGTCGTCCATTTAGGACTGAGATGAGGAGACATTTCTTCACTCGGAGAGTGGTGAATCTTTGGAATTCTCTACCCCCAAGAGGGCTGTGGAGGCTCAGTCGTTGAGTGTATTCAAAATAGGGATCAATAGATTTTTGGATATTAAGGGAATCAAGGGATATGGGGATCGGGCAGGAAGGTGGAGATGAGGTAGAAAATCAACCATGATCTTATTGAATGGTGGAGCAGGCTTGAGGGGCCGAATGGCCTACTCCTGCTCCTATTTCTTGTGTTCTTATAAATGGTGTTTCCGCCCCCCCCCGCCCCGAAGTTAGATACATGGGTGATACCTTTTGATAAATACTTAAAGAAAATAAAGCCATTTTAGTGCCTTCTTCTAGGAGGTAACAGAGAAGACCAATAAATTAGTGTGGGTGAAACAAAAATCACCTGCATCACATGACTCAAACTGATAATGTTACACTGCAAGAACTTGGTTATTGATGAATGTGCTGTTTATTTTCCCATTTGTGTTATTCTTGTGTAGTACATAAGTAATCTGGATGAGACTCCAGCCAATCTTGGAGGCAGAGACAACTACTGGAGAATGTTGACCCTGATGAACCTGCCCAGAACAACAATTATGTATGACATTGTAGACTATGCTCAAAGCAGAACTTTATCTCAGCGTTTGAGGGAGGAATTGCCAATTCTGCTTTCCAAACCGATTACTGAAGAGATTCAACTTCAACACATTCGAACCATCTCTCAGGCCAGGTATCTAACAGAAGAGATTAACTTTGTGAAATGCACGTAGTATTTTATATTCAGAAATCAGACTCCAACTACATAAGATAGATGCAGTGAGATAGATAGAGCAGTAATAAACAGGAAATATAGAAAGCATTGCAGTTCTGAAGCCACAAACGCGGAACTATAAACTCACATTTAATACATTATCAGACAAAGTGCTTACACAGGAAGGATGAAAGTTCAGAAGAAAAGAAATATTTAGCATTAGAATATTGCTTGATATTTTCTTTACAGTAAGGGGTGTTGGTGATGTGAGATGAGTCTGTCGGTGTCTAGGAGGAAGGGAGGTAATACCTGGGGTGGAGACCCTTTGTTAGAACACAGTACTGATGGGCGAGTCCGTGCTCTTGATATTTGCCTGCTTTTCTTTTGTGGACCAGTGGAGACCACCCTATTTTGCCAGCTTGTGTTTTAATTTCAGAACTGATGTAGAGGCTTTCAATCCATCTCTGCAACTCTTCAATGGGTTGCCTCCCACTGCCTTTGCAAGTCACATGTTCTTCGCTTATCTAATTTCTTCCCATTGTCTGATGTGAAGATCATCATCAGTCATCTATCTTCCCATTGTCTGATGTGAAGATCATCAGTCATCTATCTTCCCATTGTCTGATGTGAAGATCATCATCAGTCATCTATCTTCCCATTGTCTGATGTGAAGATCATCACAGTCATCTATCTTCCCGTTGTCTGATGTGAAGATCATCACAGTCATCTATCTTCCCATTGTCTGATGTGAAGATCATCATCAGTCATCTATCTTCCCATTGTCTGATGTGAAGATCATCACAGTCATCTATCTTCCCATTGTCTGATGTGAAGATCATCAGTCATCTATCTTCCCATTGTCTGATGTGAAGATCATCATCAGTCATCTATCTTCCCATTGTCTGATGTGAAGATCATCATCAGTCATCTATCTTCCCATTGTCTGATGTGAAGATCATCACAGTCATCTATCTTCCCATTGTCTGATGTGAAGATCATCACAGTCATCTATCTTCCCATTGTCTGATGTGAAGATCATCACAGTCATCTATCTTCCCATTGTCTGATGTGAAGATCATCACAGTCATCTATCTTTCCATTGTCTGATGTGAAGATCATCACAGTCATCTATCTTCCCATTGTCTGATGTGAAGATCATCATCAGTCATCTATCTTCCATTGTCTGATGTGAAGATCATCACAGTCATCTATCTTTCCATTGTCTGATGTGAAGATCATCACAGTCATCTATCTCTCCATTGTCTGATGTGAAGATCATCACAGTCATCTATCTTCCCATTGTCTGATGTGAAGATCATCATCAGTCATCTATCTTTCCATTGTCTGATGTGAAGATCATCACAGTCATCTATCTTTCCATTGTCTGATGTGAAGATCATCACAGTCATCTATCTTTCCATTGTCTGATGTGAAGATCATCACAGTCATCTATCTTCCCATTGTCTGATGTGAAGATCGTCACAGTCATCTATCTTCCCATTGTCTGATGTGAAGATCATCACAGTCATCTATCTTCCATTGTCTGATGTGAAGATCATCACAGTCATCTATCTTCCCATTGTCTGATGTGAAGATCATCATCAGTCATCTATCTTCCCATTGTCTGATGTGAAGATCATCACAGTCATCTATCTTCCCATTGTCTGATGTGAAGATCATCATCAGTCATCTATCTTCCCATTGTCTGATGTGAAGATCATCACAGTCATCTATCTTCTCATTGTCTGATGTGAAGATCATCACAGTCATCTATCTTCCCATTGTCTGATGTGAAGATCATCAGTCATCTATCTTCCCATTGTCTGATGTGAAGATCATCACAGTCATCTATCTTCCCATTGTCTGATGTGAAGATCATCATCAGTCATCTATCTTCCCATTGTCTGATGTGAAGATCATTACAGTCATCTATCTTCCCATTGTCTGATGTGAAGATCATCAGTCATCTATCTTCCCATTGTCTGATGTGAAGATCATCACAGTCATCTATCTTTCCATTGTCTGATGTGAAGATCATCACAGTCATCTATCTTCCCATTGTCTGATGTGAAGATCATCAGTCATCTATCTTCCCATTGTCTGATGTGAAGATCATCAGTCATCTATCTTCCCATTGTCTGATGTGAAGATCATCACAGTCATCTATCTTCCCGTTGTCTGATGTGAAGATCATCATCAGTCATCTATCTTCCCATTGTCTGATGTGAAGATCATCATCAGTCATCTATCTTCCCATTGTCTGATGTGAAGATCATCACAGTCATCTATCTTCCCATTGTCTGATGTGAAGATCATCATCAGTCATCTATCTTCCATTGTCTGATGTGAAGATCATCACAGTCATCTATCTTCCCATTGTCTGATGTGAAGATCATCACAGTCATCTATCTTCCCATTGTCTGATGTGAAGATCATCACAGTCATCTATCTTTCCGTTGTCTGATGTGAAGATCATCACAGTCATCTATCTTCGCATTGTCTGATGTGAAGATCATCACAGTCATCTATCTTCCCATTGTCTGATGTGAAGATCATCATCAGTCATCTATCTTTCCATTGTCTGATGTGAAGATCATCACAGTCATCTATCTTCCCATTGTCTGATGTGAAGATCATCACAGTCATCTATCTTCCATTGTCTGATGTGAAGATCATCACAGTCATCTATCTTCCCATTGTCTGATGTGAAGATCATCATCAGTCATCTATCTTTCCATTGTCTGATGTGAAGATCATCACAGTCATCTATCTTCCCATTGTCTGATGTGAAGATCATCACAGTCATCTATCTTCTCATTGTCTGATGTGAAGATCATCACAGTCATCTATCTTCCCATTGTCTGATGTGAAGATCATCATCAGTCATCTATCTTCCCATTGTCTGATGTGAAGATCATCACAGTCATCTATCTTCCCATTGTCTGATGTGAAGATCATCACAGTCATCTATCTTCCCATTGTCTGATGTGAAGATCATCATCAGTCATCTATCTTCCCATTGTCTGATGTGAAGATCATCACAGTCATCTATCTTCTCATTGTCTGATGTGAAGATCATCACAGTCATCTATCTTCCCATTGTCTGATGTGAAGATCATCATCAGTCATCTATCTTCCCATTGTCTGATGTGAAGATCATCACAGTCATCTATCTTCCCATTGTCTGATGTGAAGATCATCACAGTCATCTATCTTCCCATTGTCTGATGTGAAGATCATCATCAGTCATCTATCTTCCCATTGTCTGATGTGAAGATCATCACAGTCATCTATCTTTCCCATTGTCTGATGTGAAGATCATCACAGTCATCTATCTTCCCATTGTCTGATGTGAAGATCATCACAGTCATCTATCTTCCCATTGTCTGATGTGAAGATCATCACAGTCATCTATCTTTCCATTGTCTGATGTGAAGATCATCACAGTCATCTATCTTCCCATTGTCTGATGTGAAGATCATCACAGTCATCTATCTTCCCATTGTCTGATGTGAAGATCATCACAGTCATCTATCTTCCCATTGTCTGATGTGAAGATCATCACAGTCATCTATCTTCCATTGTCTGATGTGAAGATCATCACAGTCATCTACTTCCCATTGTCTGATGTGAAGATCATCACAGTCATCTATCTTCCCATTGTCTGATGTGAAGATCATCACAGTCATCTATCTTCCCATTGTCTGATGTGAAGATCATCACAGTCATCTATCTTCCCATTGTCTGATGTGAAGATCATCAGTCATCTATCTTTCCGTTGTCTGATGTGAAGATCATCACAGTCATCTATCTTCCCATTGTCTGATGTGAAGATCATCATCAGTCATCTATCTTTCCATTGTCTGATGTGAAGATCATCACAGTCATCTATCTTCCCATTGTCTGATGTGAAGATCATCACAGTCATCTATCTTCCCATTGTCTGATGTGAAGATCATCATCAGTCATCTATCTTTCCATTGTCTGATGTGAAGATCATCACAGTCATCTATCTTCCCATTGTCTGATGTGAAGATCATCACAGTCATCTATCTTCCCATTGTCTGATGTGAAGATCATCATCAGTCATCTATCTTCCCATTGTCTGATGTGAAGATCATCACAGTCATCTATCTTCCCATTGTCTGATGTGAAGATCATCACAGTCATCTATCTTCCCATTGTCTGATGTGAAGATCATCACAGTCATCTATCTTCCCATTGTCTGATGTGAAGATCATCACAGTCATCTATCTTTCCATTGTCTGATGTGAAGATCATCACAGTCATCTATCTTCCCATTGTCTGATGTGAAGATCATCACAGTCATCTATCTTCCCATTGTCTGATGTGAAGATCATCACAGTCATCTATCTTTCCATTGTCTGATGTGAAGATCATCACAGTCATCTATCTTCCATTGTCTGATGTGAAGATCATCACAGTCATCTATCTTCCCATTGTCTGATGTGAAGATCATCACAGTCATCTATCTTCCCATTGTCTGATGTGAAGATCATCATCAGTCATCTATCTTCCCATTGTCTGATGTGAAGATCATCACAGTCATCTATCTTCCCATTGTCTGATGTGAAGATCATCACAGTCATCTATCTTTCCGTTGTCTGATGTGAAGATCATCACAGTCATCTATCTTCCCATTGTCTGATGTGAAGATCATCACAGTCATCTATCTTCCCATTGTCTGATGTGAAGATCATCACAGTCATCTATCTTTCCGTTGTCTGATGTGAAGATCATCACAGTCATCTATCTTCCCATTGTCTGATGTGAAGATCATCACAGTCATCTATCTTCCCATTGTCTGATGTGAAGATCATCATCAGTCATCTGATCATCCCCATTGTCTGATGTGAAGATCATCATCAGTCATCTATCTTTCCCATTGTCTGATGTGAAGATCATCACAGTCATCTATCTTCCCATTGTCTGATGTGAAGATCATCAACAGTCATCTATCTTTCCCATTGTCTGATGTGAAGATCATCACAGTCATCTATCTTCCCATTGTCTGATGTGAAGATCATAACAGTCATCTATCTCCATTGTCTGATGTTGAAGATCATCATCATCTATCTTCCATGACTGATGTGAGATATCACAGTCATCTATCTTCCCATGTCTGATGTGAAGATCATCACAGTCATCTATCTTCCCATTGTCTGATGTGAAGATCATCACAGTCATCTATCTTCCCATTGTCTGATGTGAAGATCATCACAGTCATCTATCTTCCAATTGTCTGATGTGAGATCATCATCAGTCATCTATCTTCCATTGGTCTGATGTGATGATCATCATCAGTCATCTATCTTCCATTGTCTGATGTGAAGATCATCACAGTCATCTATCTTTCCATTGTCTGATGTGAAGATCATCACAGTCATCTATCTTCCCATTGTCTGATGTGAAGATCATCACAGTCATCTATCTTCCCATTGTCTGATGTGAAGATCATCACAGTCATCTATCTTCCCATTGTCTGATGTGAAGATCATCATCAGTCATCTATCTTCCCATTGTCTGATGTGAAGATCATCACAGTCATCTATCTTCCCATTGTCTGATGTGAAGATCATCACAGTCATCTATCTTCCCATTGTCTGATGTGAAGATCATCACAGTCATCTATCTTCCCATTGTCTGATGTGAAGATCATCACAGTCATCTATCTTCCCATTGTCTGATGTGAAGATCATCATCAGTCATCTATCTTCCCATTGTCTGATGTGAAGATCATCACAGTCATCTATCTTCCCATTGTCTGATGTGAAGATCATCATCAGTCATCTATCTTCCCATTGTCTGATGTGAAGATCATCACAGTCATCTATCTTCCCATTGTCTGATGTGAAGATCATCACAGTCATCTATCTTCCCATTGTCTGATGTGAAGATCATCACAGTCATCTATCTTCCCATTGTCTGATGTGAAGATCATCACAGTCATCTATCTTCCATTGTCTGATGTGAAGATCATCACAGTCATCTATCTTCCCATTGTCTGATGTGAAGATCATCATCAGTCATCTATCTTTCCATTGTCTGATGTGAAGATCATCACAGTCATCTATCTTCCATTGTCTGATGTGAAGATCATCACAGTCATCTATCTTCCCGTTGTCTGATGTGAAGATCATCACAGTCATCTATCTTCCCATTGTCTGATGTGAAGATCATCACAGTCATCTATCTTTCCATTGTCTGATGTGAAGATCATCACAGTCATCTATCTTCCCATTGTCTGATGTGAAGATCATCACAGTCATCTATCTTCTCATTGTCTGATGTGAAGATCATCACAGTCATCTATCTTCCCATTGTCTGATGTGAAGATCATCATCAGTCATCTATCTTCCCATTGTCTGATGTGAAGATCATCACAGTCATCTATCTTCCCATTGTCTGATGTGAAGATCATCACAGTCATCTATCTTCCCATTGTCTGATGTGAAGATCATCATCAGTCATCTATCTTCCCATTGTCTGATGTGAAGATCATCACAGTCATCTATCTTCTCATTGTCTGATGTGAAGATCATCACAGTCATCTATCTTCCCATTGTCTGATGTGAAGATCATCACAGTCATCTATCTTCCCATTGTCTGATGTGAAGATCATCACAGTCATCTATCTTCCCATTGTCTGATGTGAAGATCATCACAGTCATCTATCTTCCCATTGTCTGATGTGAAGATCATCATCAGTCATCTATCTTTCCATTGTCTGATGTGAAGATCATCACAGTCATCTATCTTCCCATTGTCTGATGTGAAGATCATCACAGTCATCTATCTTCCCATTGTCTGATGTGAAGATCATCAGTCATCTATCTTCCCATTGTCTGATGTGAAGATCATCACAGTCATCTATCTTTCCATTGTCTGATGTGAAGATCATCATCAGTCATCTATCTTTCCATTGTCTGAAGATCATCACAGTCATCTATCTTCCCCATTGTCTGATGTGAAGATCATCACAGTCATCTATCTTCCATTGTCTGATGTGAAGATCATCAGTCATCTATCTTCCCATTGTCTGATGTGAAGATCATCATCAGTCATCTATCTTCCCAGTTGTCTGATGTGAAGATCATCACAGTCATCTATCTTCCATTGTCTGATGTGAAGATCATCACTGTCATCTATCTTCCATGTCTGATGTGAATATCATCAGTCATCTCTTCCATTGTCTGATGTGAAGATCATCACAGTCATCTATCTTCCATTGTCTGATGTGAAGATCATCACAGTCCATCTATCTTCCCATTGTCTGATGTGAAGATCATCTCAGTCATCTATCTTTCCATTGTCTGATGTGAAGATCATCATCAGTCATCTATCTTCCCATTGTCTGATGTGAAGATCATCATCAGTCATCTATCTTCCCATTGTCTGATGTGAAGATCATCACAGTCATCTATCTTTCCATTGTCTGATGTGAAGATCATCATCAGTCATCTATCTTTCCATTGTCTGATTGTGAAGATCATCATCAGTCATCTATCTTCCATTGTCTGATGTGAAGATAATCACAGTCATCTATCTTCCATTGTCTGATGTGAAGATCATCACAGTCATCTATCTTTCCATTGTCCTGATGTGAAGATCATCACAGTCATCTATCTTCCCATTGTCTGATGTGAAGATCATCACAGTCATCTATCTTCCCATTGTCTGATGTGAAGATCATCATCAGTCATCTATCTTCCAATGTCTGATGTGAAGATCATCAGTCATCTATCTTCCCATTGTCTGATGTGAAGATCATCACAGTCATCTATCTTCCCATTGTCTGATGTGAAGATCATCACAGTCATCTATCTTCCATTGTCTGATGTGAAATCATCATCAGTCATCTATCTTTCCATTGTCTGATGTGAAGATCATCACAGTCATCTATCTTCCATTGTCTGATGTGAAGATCATCATCAGTCATCTATCTTTCCAGTTGTCTGATGTGAAGATCATCACAGTCATCTATCTTCCATTGTCTGATGTGAAGATCATCATCAGTCATCTATCTTCCCATTGTCTGATGTGAAGATCATCATCAGTCATCTATCTTCCCATTGTCTGATGTGAAGATCTCATCAGTCATCTATCTTCCATTGTCTGATGTGAAGATCATCACAGTCATCTATCTTCCCATTGTCTGATGTGAAGATCATCACAGTCATCTATCTTCCCATTGTCTGATGTGAAGATCATCATCAGTCATCTATCTTCCCATTGTCTGATGTGAAGATCATCACAGTCATCTATCTTCCCATTGTCTGATGTGAAGATCATCACAGTCATCTATCTTCCCATTGTCTGATGTGAAGATCATCACAGTCATCTATCCTTCCCATTGTCTGATGTGAAGATCATCATCAGTCATCTATCTTCCCATTGTCTGATGTGAAGATCATCACAGTCATCTATCTTCCCATTGTCTGATGTGAAGATCATCATCAGTCATCTATCTTCCCATTGTCTGATGTGAAGATCATCACAGTCATCTATCTTCCCATTGTCTGATGTGAAGATCATCACAGTCATCTATCTTCCCATTGTCTGATGTGAAGATCATCACAGTCATCTATCTTCCCATTGTCTGATGTGAAGATCATCACAGTCATCTATCTTCCATTGTCTGATGTGAAGATCATCACAGTCATCTATCTTCCCATTGTCTGATGTGAAGATCATCCAGTCATCTATCTTCCCATTGTCTGATGTGAAGATCATCACAGTCATCTATCTTCCCATTGTCTGATGTGAAGATCATCACAGTCTCATCTTCCCATTGTCTGATGTGAAGATCATCATCAGTCATCTATCTTTCCATTGTCTGATGTGAAGATCATCACAGTCATCTATCTTCCCATTGTCTGATGTGAAGATCATCACAGTCATCTATCATCTATCTTCCCATTGTCTGATGTGAAGATCATCATCAGTCATCTATCTTCCATTGTCTGATGTGAAGATCATCATCAGTCATCTATCTTCCCATTGTCTGATGTGAAGATCATCACAGTCATCTATCTTCCATTGTCTGATGTGAAGATCATCACAGTCATCTATCTTTCCATTGTCTGATGTGAAGATCATCACAGTCATCTATCTTCCCATTGTCTGATGTGAAGATCATCACAGTCATCTATCTTCCAGTTGTCTGATGTGAAGATCATCATCAGTCATCTATCTTCCCATTGTCTGATGTGAAGATCATCATCAGTCATCTATCTTCCATTGTCTGATGTGAAGATCATCACAGTCATCTATCTTTCCATTGTCTGATGTGAAGATCATCACAGTCATCTATCTTCCATTGTCTGATGTGAAGATCATCACAGTCATCTATCTTCCCATTGTCTGATGTGAAGATCATCACAGTCATCTATCTTCCCATTGTCTGATGTGAAGATCATCACAGTCATCTATCTTCCCATTGTCTGATGTGAAGATCATCACAGTCATCTATCTTCCCCATGTCTGATGTGAAGATCATCACAGTCATCTATCTTTCATTGTCTGATGTGAAGATCATCAGTATCTATCTTCCATTGTCTGATGTGAAGATCATCATCAGTCATCTATCTTCCCATTGTCTGATGTGAAGATCTTGATGTGAATCACAGTCATCTATCTTCCGTTGTCTGATGTGAAGATCATCACAGTCATCTATCTTCCCATTGTCTGATGTGAAGATCATCATCAGTCCATCTATCTTCCATTGTCTGATGTGAAGATCATCACAGTCATCTATCTTCCCATTGTCTGATGTGAAGATCATCACAGTCATCTATCTTCCCATTGTCTGATGTGAAGATCATCATCAGTCATCTATCTTCCCATTGTCTGATGTGAAGATCATCACAGTCATCTATCTTCTCAGTTGTCTGATGTGAAGATCATCACAGTCATCTATCTTCCCATTGTCTGATGTGAAGATCATCATCAGTCATCTATCTTCCCATTGTCTGATGTGAAGATCATAAGTCATCTATCTTTCTGTTGTCTGATGTGAAGATCATCATCAGTCATCTATCTTCCATTGTCTGATGTGAAGATCATCACAGTCATCTATCTTCCCATTGTCTGACTGTGAAGATCATCACAGTCATCTATCTTCCCATTGTCTGATGTGAAGACATCACAGTCATCTATCTTCCCATTGTCGATTGTGATGATCCACATCTACTATCTTCGCTTGTCTGAAGTGAGATCAGCATCAGTCATCTATCTTCCCATTGTCTGATTGTGAAGATCATCACAGTCAATCTATCTTTCCATTGTCTGATGTGAAGATCACATCAGTCATCTATCTTTCCGTTGTCTGATGTGAAGATCATCACAGTCATCTATCTTTCCATTGTCTGATGTGAAGATCATCCAGTCATCTATCTTTCCGTTGTCTGATGTGAAGATCATCAAGTCATCTATCTTCCCATTTGTCTGATGTGAAGATCATCACAGTCATCTATCTTCCCATTGTCTGATGTGAAGATCATCAGTCATCTATCTTCCCATTGTCTAATGTGAAGATCATCACAGTCATCTATCTTCCCATTGTCTAATGTGAAGATCATCAGTCATCTATCTTCCCATTGTCTAATGTGAAGTCATCAGTCATCTATCTTCCCATTGTCTATGTGAAGATCATCATCAGTATCTATCTTCCATTGTCTGATGTGAAGATCATCACAGTCATCTATCTTCCCATTGTCTGATGTGAAGATCATCATCAGTCATCTATCTTTCCCATTGTCTGATGTGAAGATCATCACAGTCATCTATCTTCCCATTGTCTGATGTGAAGATCATCACAGTCATCTATCTTCCATTGTCTGATGTGAAGATCATCATCAGTCATCTATCTTCCATTGTCTGATGTGAAGATCATCACAGTCATCTATCCTTCCCATTGTCTGATGTGAAGATCATCACAGTCATCTATCTTCCCATTGTCTGATGTGAAGATCATCATCAGTCATCTATCTTCCCATTGTCTGATGTGAAGATCATCACAGTCATCTATCTTTCCATTGTCTGATGTGAAGATCATCAACAGTCATCTACCTTCCCATTGTCTGATGTGAAGATCATCACAGTCATCTATCTTCCCATTGTCTGATGTGAAGATCATCACAGTCATCTATCTTTCCATTGTCTGATGTGAAGATCATCACAGTCATCTATCTTCCCATTGTCTGATGTGAAGATCATCACAGTCCATCTATCTTTGCCATTGTCTGATGTGAAGATCATCACAGTCCCTCTACCTTCCCATTGTCTGATGTGAAGATCATCACAGTCATCAATCTTTCCCATTGTCTGATGTGAAGATCATCACAGTCATCTATCTTACCATTGTCTGATGTGAAGATCATCACAGTCATCTACCTTCCATTGTCTGATGTGAAGATCATCACAGTCATCTATCTTCCATTGTCTGATGTGAAGATCATCATCAGTCATCTATCTTCCCGTTGTCTGATGTGAAGATCATCACAGTCATCTATCTTCCCATTGTCTGATGTGAAGATCATCAACAGTCATCTATCTTCCCGTTGTTCTGATGTGAAAGATCATCACAGTCATCTATCTTCCATTGTCTGATGTGAAGATCTCATCAGTCATCTATCTTTCATTGTCTGAGTGTGAAGATCATCACAGTCATCTATCTTTCCGTTGTCTGATGTGAAGATCATCAGTCATCTATCTTTCCATTGTCTGATGTGAAGATCATCACAGTCATCTATCTTCCCATTGTCTGATGTGAAGATCATCATCAGTCATCTTCTTTCCATTGTCTGATGTTGAAGATCATCAGTCATCTATCTTCCCATTGTCAATCTAAGATCATCAGTCATCTTCTTCCCATTGTCTGATGTGAAGATCATCATCAGTATCTATCTTCCCATTGTCTGATGTGAAGATCACATCAGTCATCTATCTTCCCATTGTCTGATGTGAAGATCATCACAGTCATCTATCTTCCCATTGTCTGATGTGAAGATCATCATCAGTCATCTATCTTCCATTGTCTGATGTGAAGATCATCACAGTCATCTATCTTCCCATTTGTCTGATGTGAAGATCATCATCAGGTCATCTATCTTCCCATTGTCTGATGTGAAGATCATCATCAGTCATCTATCTTCCCATTGTCTGATGTGAAGATCATCACAGTCATCTATCTTCCCATTGTCCTGATGTGAAGATCATCACAGTCATCTATCTTCCCATTGTCTAGATGTGAAGATCATCAGGTCATCTATCTTCCCATTGTCTGATGTGAAGATCATCATCAGTCATCTATCTTTCCATTGTCTGATGTGAAGATCATCATCAGTCATCTATCTTCCCATTGTCTGATGTGAAGATCATCACAGTCATCTATCTTCATTGTCTGATGTGAAGATCATCATCAGTCATCTATCTTCCCATTGTCTGATGTGAAGATCATCACAGTCATCTATCTTCCCATTGTCTGATGTAAGATCATCACAGTCATCTATCTTCCCATTGTCTGCTGTGAAGATCAACAGTCATCTATCTTCCCATTGTCTGATGTGAAGATCATCATCAGTCATCTATCTTCCCCATGTCTGATGTGAAGATCATCACAGTCATCTATCTTCCATTGTCTGATGTGAAGATCATCATCAGTCATCTATCTTCCATTGTCTGATGTGAAGATCATCACAGTCATCTATCTTCCCATTGGTCTGATGTGAAGATCATCACAGTCATCTATCTTCCATTGTCTGATGTGAAGATATCACAGTCATCTATCTTTCCGTTTCTGATGTGAAGATCATCACAGTCATCTATCTTTCCATTGTCTGATGTGAAGATCATCATCAGTCATCTATCTTCCATTGTCTGATGTGAAGATCATCACAGTCATCTATCTTCCCATTGTCTGATGTGAAGATCATCATCAGTCATCTATCTTCCCATTGTCTGATGTGAAGATCATCATCAGTCATCTATCTTTCCATTGTCTGATGTGAAGATCATCACAGTCATCTATCTTTCCATTGTCTGATGTGAAGATCATCACAGTCATCTATCTTTCCATTGTCTGATGTGAAGATCATCACAGTCATCTATCTTCCCATTGTCTGATGTGAAGATCATCACAGTCATCTATCTTCCCATTGTCTTATGTGAAGATCATCACAGTCATCTATCTTCTCATTGTCTGATGTGAAGATCATCACAGTCATCTATCTTCCCATTGTCTGATGTGAAGATCATCATCAGTCATCTATCTTCCCATTGTCTGATGTGAAGATCATCACAGTCATCTATCTTCCCATTGTCTGATGTGAAGATCATCATCAGTCATCTATCTTCCCATTGTCTGATGTGAAGATCATCACAGTCATCTATCTTCTCATTGTCTGATGTGAAGATCATCACAGTCATCTATCTTCCCATTGTCTGATGTGAAGATCATCATCAGTCATCTATCTTCCCATTGTCTGATGTGAAGATCATCACAGTCATCTATCTTCCATTGTCTGATGTGAAGATCATCATCAGTCATCTATCTTCCATTGTCTGATGTGAAGATCATCATCAGTCATCTATCTTCCATTGTCTGATGTGAAGATCATCACAGTCATCTATCTTCCCATTGTCTGATGTGAAGATCATCACAGTCATCTATCTTCCTTTGTCTGATGTGAAGATCATCATCAGTCATCTATCTTCCCATTAGTCTGATGTGAAGACATCACAGTCATCTATCTTCCCATTGTCTGATGCTGAAGATCTCACAGTCATCGATCTTCCCATTGTCTGATGTGAAGAATCATCAGTCATTCTATCTTTCCCATTGTCTGATGTGAAGATCATCACAGTCATCTATCTTCCCATTGTCTGATGTGAAGGATCATCATCAGTCATCTATCTTCCATTGTCTTGATGTGAAGATCATCACAGTCATCTATCTTCCCCTTGTCTGATGTGAAGATATCATCTGTCATCTATCTTCATTTGTCCCTGATGTGAAGATCATCACAGTCAACTATACTTTCCTTGTCTGAGGTGAAGATCATCACAGTCATCTATCTTCCCAGTCCATTGTCTGATGTGAAGATCATCATCAGTCATCTATCTTTCCATTGTCTGATGTGAAGATCATCACAGTCATCTATCTTCCCATTGTCTGATGTGAAGATCATCACAGTCATCTATCTTCCCATTGTCTGATGTGAAGATCATCAGTCATCTATCTTCCCATTGTCTGATGTGAAGATCATCATCAGTCATCTATCTTCCCATTGTCTGATGTGAAGATCATCACAGTCATCTATCTTCCCATTGTCTGATGTGAAGATCATCATCAGTCATCTATCTTTCCATTGTCTGATGTGAAGATCATCACAGTCATCTATCTTCCCATTGTCTGATGTGAAGATCATCACAGTCATCTATCTTCCCATTGTCTGATGTGAAGATCATCATCAGTCATCTATCTTTCCATTGTCTGATGTGAAGATCATCACAGTCATCTATCTTCCCATTGTCTGATGTGAAGATCATCACAGTCATCTATCTTCCCATTGTCTGATGTGAAGATCATCATCAGTCATCTATCTTCCCATTGTCTGATGTGAAGATCATCACAGTCATCTATCTTCCATTGTCTGATGTGAAGATCATCACAGTCATCTATCTTCCCATTGTCTGATGTGAAGATCATCACAGTCATCTATCTTCCCATTGTCTGATGTGAAGATCATCACAGTCATCTATCTTCCCATTGTCTGATGTGAAGATCATCACAGTCATCTATCTTCCCATTGTCTGATGTGAAGATCATCACAGTCATCTATCTTCCCATTGTCTGATGTGAAGATCATCACAGTCATCTATCTTCCATTGTCTGATGTGAAGATCATCACAGTCATCTATCTTCCCATTGTCTGATGTGAAGATCATCACAGTCATCTATCTTCCCATTGTCTGATGTGAAGATCATCATCAGTCATCTATCTTCCATTGTCTGATGTGAAGATCATCATCAGTCATCTATCTTCCCATTGTCTGATGTGAAGATCATCACAGTCATCTATCTTCCCATTGTCTGATGTGAAGATCATCAGTCATCTACTTCCCATTGTCTGATGTGAAGATCATCATCAGTCATCTATCTTCCCATTGTCTGATGTGAAGATCATCACAGTCATCTATCTTCCCATTGTCTGATGTGAAGATCATCATCAGTCATCTATCTTCCCATTGTCTGATGTGAAGATCATCACAGTCATCTATCTTCCCATTGTCTGATGTGAAGATCATCAGTCATCTATCTTCCCATTGTCTGATGTGAAGATCATCACAGTCATCTATCTTCCCATTGTCTGATGTGAAGATCATCATCAGTCATCTATCTTCCCATTGTCTGATGTGAAGATCATCACAGTCATCTATCTTCCCATTGTCTGATGTGAAGATCATCACAGTCATCTATCTTCCCATTGTCTGATGTGAAGATCATCATCAGTCATCTATCTTCCATTGTCTGATGTGAAGATCATCACAGTCATCTATCTTCCCATTGTCTGATGTGAAGATCATCATCAGTCATCTATCTTCCCATTGTCTGATGTGAAGATCATCACAGTCATCTATCTTCCCATTGTCTGATGTGAAGATCATCATCAGTCATCTATCTTCCCATTGTCTGATGTGAAGATCATCACAGTCATCTATCTTCTCATTGTCTGAGGTGAAGATCATCACAGTCATCTATCTTCCCGTTGTCTGATGTGAAGATCATCAGTCATCTATCTTCCCATTGTCTGATGTGAAGATCATCACAGTCATCTATCTTCCCATTGTCTGATGTGAAGATCATCATCAGTCATCTATCTTCCCATTGTCTGATGTGAAGATCATCACAGTCATCTATCTTCTCATTGTCTGATGTGAAGATCATCACAGTCATCTATCTTTCCCATTGTCTGATGTGAAGATCATCATCAGTCATCTATCTTCCCATTGTCTGATGTGAAGATCATCACAGTCATCTATCTTCCCATTGTCTGATGTGAAGATCATCACAGTCATCTATCTTCCCATTGTCTGATGTGAAGATCATCATCAGTCATCTATCTTTCCATTGTCTGATGTGAAGATCATCATCAGTCATCTATCTTTCCATTGTCTGATGTGAAGATCATCAGTCATCTATCTTCCCATTGTCTGATGTGAAGATCATCATCAGTCATCTATCTTCCCGTTGTCTGATGTGAAGATCATCACAGTCATCTATCTTCCCATTGTCTGATGTGAAGATCATCATCAGTCATCTATCTTTCCATTGTCTGATGTGAAGATCATCACAGTCATCTATCTTCCCATTGTCTGATGTGAAGATCATCACAGTCATCTATCTTCCCATTGTCTGATGTGAAGATCATCATCAGTCATCTATCTTTCCATTGTCTGATGTGAAGATCATCACAGTCATCTATCTTCCCATTGTCTGATGTGAAGATCATCACAGTCATCTATCTTCCCATTGTCTGATGTGAAGATCATCATCAGTCATCTATCTTCCCATTGTCTGATGTGAAGATCATCACAGTCATCTATCTTTCCATTGTCTGATGTGAAGATCATCAAAGTCATCTATCTTCCCATTGTCTGATGTGAAGATCATCACAGTCATCTATCTTCCCATTGTCTGATGTGAAGATCATCACAGTCATCTATCTTTCCATTGTCTGATGTGAAGATCATCACAGTCATCTATCTTCCCATTGTCTGATGTGAAGATCATCACAGTCATCTATCTTCCCATTGTCTGATGTGAAGATCATCACAGTCATCTATCTTCCATTGTCTGATGTGAAGATCATCACAGTCATCTATCTTCCCATTGTCTGATGTGAAGATCATCACAGTCATCTATCTTCCCATTGTCTGATGTGAAGATCATCATCAGTCATCTATCTTCCCATTGTCTGATGTGAAGATCATCATCAGTCATCTATCTTCCCATTGTCTGATGTGAAGATCATCACAGTCATCTATCTTCCCATTGTCTGATGTGAAGATCATCAGTCATCTATCTTTCCATTGTCTGATGTGAAGATCATCACAGTCATCTATCTTCCCATTGTCTGATGTGAAGATCATCAGTCATCTATCTTTCCATTGTCTGATGTGAAGATCATCACAGTCATCTATCTTTCCATTGTCTGATGTGAAGATCATCAGTCATCTATCTTTCCATTGTCTGATGTGAAGATCATCACAGTCATCTATCTTCCCATTGTCTGATGTGAAGATCATCATCAGTCATCTATCTTTCCATTGTCTGATGTGAAGATCATCACAGTCATCTATCTTCCCATTGTCTGATGTGAAGATCATCACAGTCATCTATCTTCCCATTGTCTGATGTGAAGATCATCATCAGTCATCTATCTTCCCATTGTCTGATGTGAAGATCATCATCAGTCATCTATCTTCCCATTGTCTGATGTGAAGATCATCATCAGTCATCTATCTTCCCATTGTCTGATGTGAAGATCATCACAGTCATCTATCTTCCCATTGTCTGATGTGAAGATCATCACAGTCATCTATCTTCCCATTGTCTGATGTGAAGATCATCACAGTCATCTATCTTCCCATTGTCTGATGTGAAGATCATCACAGTCATCTATCTTCCATTGTCTGATGTGAAGATCATCACAGTCATCTATCTTCCCATTGTCTGATGTGAAGATCATCATCAGTCATCTATCTTCCCATTGTCTGATGTGAAGATCATCATCAGTCATCTATCTTTCCATTGTCTGATGTGAAGATCATCATCAGTCATCTATCTTTCCATTGTCTGATGTGAAGATCATCACAGTCATCTATCTTCCCATTGTCTGATGTGAAGATCATCACAGTCATCTATCTTTCCATTGTCTGATGTGAAGATCATCACAGTCATCTATCTTTCCCATTGTCTGATGTGAAGATCATCATCAGTCATCTATCTTCCCATTGTCTGATGTGAAGATCATCATCAGTCATCTATCTTCCCATTGTCTGATGTGAAGATCATCACAGTCATCTATCTTTCCATTGTCTGATGTGAAGATCATCACAGTCATCTATCTTTCCATTGTCTGATGTGAAGATCATCACAGTCATCTATCTTCCATTGTCTGATGTGAAGATCATCACAGTCATCTATCTTCCCATTGTCTGATGTGAGATCGTCACAGTCATCTATCTTCCCATTGTCTATGTGAAGATCATCACAGTCATCTATCTTCTCATTGTCTGATGTGAAGATCATCACAGTCATCTATCTTCCCATTGTCTGATGTGAAGATCATCATCAGTCATCTATCTTCCCATTGTCTGATGTGAAGATCATCACAGTCATCTATTTCCCATTGTCTGATGTGAAGATCATCATCAGTCATCTATCTTCCCATTGTCTGATGTGAAGATCATCACAGTCATCTATCTTCTCATTGTCTGAGGTGAAGATCATCACAGTCATCTATCTTCCCGTTGTCTGATGTGAAGATCATCAGTCATCTATCTTCCCATTGTCTGATGTGAAGATCATCACAGTCATCTATCTTCCCATTGTCTGATGTGACGATCATCACATGTCCATCAATCTTCCCATAGTCTGCTGGATGCTCATCAGTCATCTATCTTCCCATTGTATGATGTGAATATATCATCAGTCTTCTATCTTCCCATTGTCTGATGTGAAGATCATCATCAGTCATCTTCTTCCCATTGTTGATGTGAAGATCATCAGTCATCTATCTTTCCATTGTCTGATGTGAAGATCATCACAGTCATCTATTTCCATTGTCTGATGTGAAGATATCATCAGTCATCTATCTTTCCATGGTCTGATTGAAGATCATCACAGCATCTATCTTCCATTGTCTAATGTGAAGATCATCAGTCATCTATCTTTCCGTTGTTGATGTGGAAGATCATCCAGGTCATCTATCTTCCCTTGTCTGATGTGAAGATCATCATCAGTCATCTATCTTCCCTTGTCTGATGTGAAGATCATCATCAGTCATTATCTTTCCCATTGTCTGATGTGAGCTCATCACAGTCCTCTATCTTCCCACTGACTGATGTGAAGAAATCATCACAGTCATCTATCTTTCCGTTGTCTGATGTGAAGAATCGTCATCAGTCATCTATCTTTCCATTGTCTGATGTGAAGATCATCACAGTCATCTATCTTCCCATTGTCTGATGTGAAGATCATCACAGTCATCTATCTTCCCATTGTCTGATGTGAAGATCATCACAGTCATCTATCTTCCCATTGTCTGATGTGAAGATCATCATCAGTCATCTATCTTCCCATTGTCTGATGTGAAGATCATCACAGTCATCTATCTTCCATTGTCTGATGTGAAGATCATCACAGTCATCTATCTTCCCATTGTCTAATGTGAAGATCATCAGTCATCTATCTTCCCATTGTCTAATGTGAAGATCATCAGTCATCTATCTTCCCATTGTCTGATGTGAAGATCATCATCAGTCATCTATCTTCCCATTGTCTGATGTGAAGATCATCACAGTCATCTATCTTCTCATTGTCTGATGTGAAGATCATCACAGTCATCTATCTTCCATTGTCTGATGTGAAGATCATCACAGTCATCTATCTTCCCATTGTCTGATGTGAAGATCATCACAGTCATCTATCTTCCCATTGTCTGATGTGAAGATCATCACAGTCATCTATCTTCCCATTGTCTGATGTGAAGATCATCACAGTCATCTATCTTCCCATTGTCTGATGTGAAGATCATCACAGTCATCTATCTTCCATTGTCTGATGTGAAGATCATCACAGTCATCTATCTTCCCATTGTCTGATGTGAAGATCATCACAGTCATCTATCTTCCCATTGTCTGATGTGAAGATCATCACAGTCATCTATCTTCCCATTGTCTGATGTGAAGATCATCACAGTCATCTATCTTCCCGTTGTCTGATGTGAAGATCATCACAGTCATCTATCTTCCCATTGTCTGATGTGAAGATCATCATCAGTCATCTATCTTCCATTGTCTGATGTGAAGATCATCACAGTCATCTATCTTCCCATTGTCTGATGTGAAGATCATCACAGTCATCTATCTTCCCATTGTCTGATGTGAAGATCATCACAGTCATCTATCTTCCCATTGTCTGATGTGAAGATCATCACAGTCATCTATCTTCCCATTGTCTGATGTGAAGATCATCACAGTCATCTATCTTCCCATTGTCTGATGTGAAGATCATCATCAGTCATCTATCTTCCCATTGTCTGATGTGAAGATCATCACAGTCATCTATCTTTCCATTGTCTGATGTGAAGATCATCACAGTCATCTATCTTCCCATTGTCTGATGTGAAGATCATCACAGTCATCTATCTTCCCATTGTCTGATGTGAAGATCATCACAGTCATCTATCTTCCCATTGTCTGATGTGAAGATCATCACAGTCATCTATCTTCCCATTGTCTGATGTGAAGATCATCACAGTCATCTATCTTCCCATTGTCTGATGTGAAGATCATCACAGTCATCTATCTTTCCATTGTCTGATGTGAAGATCATCATCAGTCATCTATCTTCCCATTGTCTGATGTGAAGATCATCACAGTCATCTATCTTCCCATTGTCTGATGTGAAGATCATCATCAGTCATCTATCTTCCCATTGTCTGATGTGAAGATCATCATCAGTCATCTATCTTCCCATTGTCTGATGTGAAGATCATCACAGTCATCTATCTTCCCATTGTCTGATGTGAAGATCATCAGTCATCTATCTTTCCGTTGTCTGATGTGAAGATCATCACAGTCATCTATCTTCCCATTGTCTGATGTGAAGATCATCAGTCATCTATCTTTCCGTTGTCTGATGTGAAGATCATCACAGTCATCTATCTTCCGTTGTCTGATGTGAAGATCATCAGTCATCTATCTTTCCATTGTCTGATGTGAAGATCATCACAGTCATCTATCTTCCCATTGTCTGATGTGAAGATCATCATCAGTCATCTATCTTCCCATTGTCTGATGTGAAGATCATCACAGTCATCTATCTTCCCATTGTCTGATGTGAAGATCATCACAGTCATCTATCTTCCCATTGTCTGATGTGAAGATCATCATCAGTCATCTATCTTCCATTGTCTGATGTGAAGATCATCATCAGTCATCTATCTTCCCATTGTCTGATGTGAAGATCATCACAGTCTCTATCTTCCCATTGTCTGATGTGAAGATCATCATCAGTCATCTATCTTCCCATTGTCTGATGTGAAGATCATCACAGTCATCTATCTTCCATTGTCTGATGTGAAGATCATCACAGTCATCTATCTTCCCATTGTCTGATGTGAAGATCATCACAGTCATCTATCTTCCCATTGTCTGATGTGAAGATCATCACAGTCATCTATCTTCCCATTGTCTGATGTGAAGATCATCATCAGTCATCTATCTTCCCATTGTCTGATGTGAAGATCATCACAGTCATCTATCTTCCCATTGTCTGATGTGAAGATCATCATCAGTCATCTATCTTCCATTGTCTGATGTGAAGATCATCACAGTCATCTATCTTCCATTGTCTGATGTGAAGATCATCCAGTCATCTATCTTCCCATTGTCTGATGTGAAGATCATCACAGTCATCTATCTTCCGTTGTCTGATGTGAAGATCATCACAGTCATCTATCTTCCCATTGTCTGATGTGAAGATCATCATCAGTCATCTATCTTCCCATTGTCTGATGTGAAGATCATCATCAGTCATCTATCTTTCCATTGTCTGATGTGAAGATCATCATCAGTCATCTATCTTTCCATTGTCTGATGTGAAGATCATCACAGTCATCTATCTTTCCATTGTCTGATGTGAAGATCATCACAGTCATCTATCTTTCCATTGTCTGATGTGAAGATCATCACAGTCATCTATCTTCCCATTGTCTGATGTGAAGATCATCACAGTCATCTATCTTCCCATTGTCTGATGTGAAGATCATCACAGTCATCTATCTTCCCATTGTCTGATGTGAAGATCATCACAGTCATCTATCTTCCCATTGTCTGATGTGAAGATCATCATCAGTCATCTATCTTCCCATTGTCTGATGTGAAGATCATCACAGTCATCTATCTTCCCATTGTCTGATGTGAAGATCATCATCAGTCATCTATCTTCCCATTGTCTGATGTGAAGATCATCACAGTCATCTATCTTCCATTGTCTGATGTGAAGATCATCACAGTCATCTATCTTCCCGTTGTCTGATGTGAAGATCATCACAGTCATCTATCTTCCCATTGTCTGATGTGAAGATCATCACAGTCATCTATCTTCCCATTGTCTGATGTGAAGATCATCACAGTCATCTATCTTCCCATTGTCTGATGTGAAGATCATCACAGTCATCTATCTTCCATTGTCTGATGTGAAGATCATCATCAGTCATCTATCTTCCCATTGTCTGATGTGAAGATCATCACAGTCATCTATCTTCCCATTGTCTGATGTGAAGATCATCACAGTCATCTATCTTCCATTGTCTGATGTGAAGATCATCACAGTCATCTATCTTCCCATTGTCTGATGTGAAGATCATCACAGTCATCTATCTTCCATTGTCTGATGTGAAGATCATCAGTCATCTATCTTCCATTGTCTAATGTGAAGATCATCAGTCATCTATCTTCCCATTGTCTGATGGTGAAGATCATCAACAGTCATCTATCTTCCCATTGTCTGATGTGAAGATCATCATCAGTCATCTATCTTCCATTGTCTGATGTGAAGCAGTCATCACAGTCATCTACCTTCCCATTGTTCTGATGTGAAGATCATCATCAGTCTCTATCTTCCATTGTCTGATGTGAGATCATCATCAGTCATCTATCTTCCCATTGTCTGATGTGAAGATCATCACAGTCATCTATCTTCCCATTGTCTGATGTGAAGATCATCACAGTCATCTATCTTCCCATTGTCTGATGTGAAGATCATCAGTCATCTATCTTTCCCGTTGTCTGATGTAAGATCCTCACAGTCATCTATCTTCGCATTGTCTGATGTGAAGATCATCACAGACATCTATCTTCCCATTGGTCCTGATGTGAAGATCATCATTGTCATCTATCTTCCCATTTGTCTGATGTGAAGATCATCACAGTCATCTATCTTCCCATTGTCTGATGTGAAGATCATCACAGTCATCTATCTTTCCCATTGTCTGATGTGAAGATCATCACAGTCATCTATCTTCCATTGTCTGATGTGAAGATCATCACAGTCATCTATCTTCCCGTTGTCTGATGTGAAGATCATCACAGTCATCTATCTTCCCATTGTCTGATGTGAAGATCATCATCAGTCATCTATCTTCCATTGTCTGATGTGAAGATCATCACAGTCATCTATCTTCCCATTGTCTGATGTGAAGATCATCAGTCATCTATCTTCCATTGTCTGATGTGAAGATCATCACAGTCATCTATCTTCCCATTGTCTGATGTGAAGATCATCATCAGTCATCTATCTTCCATTGTCTGATGTGAAGATCATCATCAGTCATCTATCTTCCATTGTCTGATGTGAAGATCATCACAGTCATCTATCTTCCATTGTCTGATGTGAAGATCATCACAGTCATCTATCTTCCCATTGTCTGATGTGAAGATCATCATCAGTCATCTATCTTTCCATTGTCTGATGTGAAGATCATCACAGTCATCTATCTTTCCGTTGTCTGATGTGAAGATCATCACAGTCATCTATCTTCCATTGTCTGATGTGAAGATCATCACAGTCATCTATCTTCCCATTGTCTGATGTGAAGATCATCATCAGTCATCTATCTTCCCATTGTCTGATGTGAAGATCATCATCAGTCATCTATCTTCCCATTGTCTGATGTGAAGATCATCATCAGTCATCTATCTTCCCATTGTCTGATGTGAAGATCATCATCAGTCATCTATCTTCCCATTGTCTGATGTGAAGATCATCACAGTCATCTATCTTCCCGTTGTCTGATGTGAAGATCATCACAGTCATCTATCTTCCCATTGTCTGATGTGAAGATCAATCACAGTCATCTATCTTCCCTTGTCTGATGTGAAGATCATCACAGTCATCTATCTTTCCGTTGTCTGATGTGAAGATCATCACAGTCATCTATCTTCCCATTGTCTGATGTGAAGATCATCAGTCATCTATCTTTCCCATTGACTGATGTGAAGATCATCATCAGTCATCTACTTCCCATTGTCTGATGTGAAGATCATCACAGTCATCTATCTTTCCATTGTCTGATGTGAAGATCATCACAGTCAATCTATCTTCCCGTTGTCTGATGTGAAGATCATCACAGTCATCTATCTTCCATTGTCTGATGTGAAGATCATCACAGTCATCTATCTTCCCATTGTCTGATGTGAAGATCATCACAGTCATCTATCTTCCCATTGTCTGATGTGAAGATCATCACAGTCATCTATCTTCCATTGTCTGATGTGAAGATCATCACAGTCATCTATCTTCCCATTGTCTGATGTGAAGATCATCACAGTCATCTATCTTCCCATTGTCTGATGTGAAGATCATCACAGTCATCTATCTTCCATTGTCTGATGTGAAGATCATCACAGTCATCTATCTTCCATTGTCTGATGTGAAGATCATCACAGTCATCTATCTTCCCATTGTCTGATGTGAAGATCATCACAGTCATCTATCTTCCCATTGTCTGATGTGAAGATCATCAGTCATCTATCTTCCCATTGTCTGATGTGAAGATCATCACAGTCATCTATCTTCCCATTGTCTGATGTGAAGATCATCACAGTCATCTATCTTTCCGTTGTCTGATGTGAAGATCATCACAGTCATCTATCTTCCATTGTCTGATGTGAAGATCATCACAGTCATCTATCTTCCCATTGTCTGATGTGAAGATCATCACAGTCATCTATCTTCCATTGTCTGATGTGAAGATCATCACAGTCATCTATCTTCCCATTGTCTGATGTGAAGATCATCATCAGTCATCTATCTTCCCATTGTCTGATGTGAAGATCATCATCAGTCATCTATCTTTCCATTGTCTGATGTGAAGATCATCACAGTCATCTATCTTCCCATTGTCTGATGTGAAGATCATCATCAGTCATCTATCTTCCCATTGTCTGATGTGAAGATCATCATCAGTCATCTATCTTCCCGTTGTCTGATGTGAAGATCATCACAGTCATCTATCTTCCCATTGTCTGATGTGAAGATCATCATCAGTCATCTATCTTCCCATTGTCTGATGTGAAGATCATCACAGTCATCTATCTTCCCATTGTCTGATGTGAAGATCATCATCAGTCATCTATCTTCCCATTGTCTGATGTGAAGATCATCATCAGTCATCTATCTTTCCATTGTCTGATGTGAAGATCATCACAGTCATCTATCTTCCCATTGTCTGATGTGAAGATCATCACAGTCATCTATCTTCCCATTGTCTGATGTGAAGATCATCATCAGTCATCTATCTTTCCATTGTCTGATGTGAAGATCATCACAGTCATCTATCTTCCCATTGTCTGATGTGAAGATCATCACAGTCATCTATCTTCCCATTGTCTGATGTGAAGATCATCATCAGTCATCTATCTTTCCATTGTCTGATGTGAAGATCATCACAGTCATCTATCTTCCCATTGTCTGATGTGAAGATCATCATCAGTCATCTATCTTCCCATTGTCTGATGTGAAGATCATCACAGTCATCTATCTTCCCATTGTCTGATGTGAAGATCATCATCAGTCATCTATCTTCCCATTGTCTGATGTGAAGATCATCACAGTCATCTATCTTCTCATTGTCTGATGTGAAGATCATCACAGTCATCTATCTTCCCATTGTCTGATGTGAAGATCATCAGTCATCTATCTTCCCATTGTCTGATGTGAAGATCATCACAGTCATCTATCTTCCCATTGTCTGATGTGAAGATCATCATCAGTCATCTATCTTCCCATTGTCTGATGTGAAGATCATCACAGTCATCTATCTTCCCATTGTCTGATGTGAAGATCATCACAGTCATCTATCTTTCCATGTCTGATGTGAAGATCATCACAGTCATCTATCTTCCCATTGTCTGATGTGAAGATCATCACAGTCATCTATCTTTCCATTGTCTGATGTGAAGATCATCACAGTCATCTATCTTCCCATTGTCTGATGTGAAGATCATCACAGTCATCTATTTTCCCATTTGTCTGATGTGAAGATCATCACAGTCATCTATCTTTCCGTTGTCTGATGTGAAGATCATCATCAGTCATCTATCTTCCCATTGTCTGATGTGAAGATCATCAGTCATCTATCTTCCCATTGTCTAATGTGAGATCATCACAGTCATCTATCTTCCCATTGTCTGATGTGAAGATCATCACAGTCATCTTTCTTCCATTGTCTGATGTGAAGATCATCACAAGTCATCTATCTTCCCATTGTCTGATGTGAAGATCATCAGTCATCTATCTTTCCGTTGTCTGATGTGAAGATCATCAGTCATCTATCTTCCCATTGTCTGATGTGAAGATCATCATCAGTCATCTATCTTCCCATTGTCTGATGTGAAGATCATCATCAGTCATCTATCTTTCCATTGTCTGATGTGAAGATCATCACAGTCATCTATCTTCCCATTGTCTGATGTGAAGATCATCAGTCATCTATCTTCCATTGTCTGATGTGAAGATCATCACAGTCATCTATCTTCCCATTGTCTGATGTGAAGATCATCACAGTCATCTATCTTCCCATTGTCTGATGTGAAGATCATCACAGTCATCTATCTTCCCATTGTCTGATGTGAAGATCATCAGTCATCTATCTTCCATTGTCTGATGTGAAGATCATCATCAGTCATCTATCTTTCCATTGTCTGATGTGAAGATCATCATCAGTCATCTATCTTCCCATTGTCTGATGTGAAGATCATCACAGTCATCTATCTTTCCATTGTCTGATGTGAAGATCATCACAGTCATCTATCTTCCCATTGTCTGATGTGAAGATCATCATCAGTCATCTATCTTCCATTGTCTGATGTGAAGATCATCACAGTCATCTATCTTCCATTGTCTGATGTGAAGATCATCATCAGTCATCTATCTTCCCATTGTCTGATGTGAAGATCATCACAGTCATCTATCTTCCCATTGTCTGATGTGAAGATCTCATCAGTCATCTATCTTCCCATTGTCTGATGTGAAGATCATCACAGTCATCTATCTTCCATTGTCTGATGTGAAGATCATCAAGTCATCTATCTTCCCATTGTCTGATGTGAAGATCATCACAGTCATCTATCTTCCCATTGTCTGATGTGAAGATCATCACAGTCATCTATCTTTCCATTGTCTGATGTGAAGATCATCACAGTCATCTACTTCCCATTGTCTGATGTGAAGATCATCACAGTCATCTATCTTCCCATTGTCTGATGTGAAGATCATCACAGTCATCTATCTTTCCGTTGTCTGATGTGAAGATCATCATCAGTCATCTATCTTCCCATTGTCTGATGTGAAGATCATCACAGTCATCTATCTTCCCATTGTCTGATGTGAAGATCATCATCAGTCATCTATCTTCCCATTGTCTGATGTGAAGATCATCATCAGTCATCTATCTTCCCATTGTCTGATGTGAAGATCATCACAGTCATCTATCTTCCCATTGTCTGATGTGAAGATCATCAGTCATCTATCTTTCCGTTGTCTGATGTGAAGATCATCACAGTCATCTATCTTCCCATTGTCTAATGTGAAGATCATCACAGTCATCTATCTTCCCATTGTCTGATGTGAAGATCATCACAGTCATCTATCTTCCCATTGTCTGATGTGAAGATCATCAGTCATCTATCTTCCCATTGTCTGATGTGAAGATCATCACAGTCATCTATCTTCCCATTGTCTGATGTGAAGATCATCATCAGTCATCTATCTTTCCATTGTCTGATGTGAAGATCATCACAGTCATCTATCTTCCATTGTCTGATGTGAAGATCATCACAGTCATCTATCTTCCCATTGTCTGATGTGAAGATCATCATCAGTCATCTATCTTCCCATTGTCTGATGTGAAGATCATCACAGTCATCTATCTTCCCATTGTCTGATGTGAAGATCATCACAGTCATCTATCTTCCCATTGTCTGATGTGAAGATCATCATCAGTCATCTATCTTCCCATTGTCTGATGTGAAGATCATCACAGTCATCTATCTTCCCATTGTCTGATGTGAAGATCATCATCAGTCATCTATCTTCCCATTGTCTGATGTGAAGATCATCACAGTCATCTATCTTCCCATTGTCTGATGTGAAGATCATCATCAGTCATCTATCTTCCCATTGTCTGATGTGAAGATCATCACAGTCATCTATCTTCTCATTGTCTGAGGTGAAGATCATCACAGTCATCTATCTTCCCGTTGTCTGATGTGAAGATCATCAGTCATCTATCTTCCCATTGTCTGATGTGAAGATCATCACAGTCATCTATCTTCCCATTGTCTGATGTGAAGATCATCATCAGTCATCTATCTTCCCATTGTCTGATGTGAAGATCATCACAGTCATCTATCTTCTCATTGTCTGATGTGAAGATCATCACAGTCATCTATCTTCCCATTGTCTGATGTGAAGATCATCATCAGTCATCTATCTTCCCATTGTCTGATGTGAAGATCATCACAGTCATCTATCTTCCCATTGTCTGATGTGAAGATCATCACAGTCATCTATCTTCCCATTGTCTGATGTGAAGATCATCATCAGTCATCTATCTTCCCATTGTCTGATGTGAAGATCATCACAGTCATCTATCTTCCCATTGTCTGATGTGAAGATCATCACAGTCATCTATCTTCCCATTGTCTGATGTGAAGATCATCAGTCATCTATCTTCCCATTGTCTGATGTGAAGATCATCACAGTCATCTATCTTTCCATTGTCTGATGTGAAGATCATCATCAGTCATCTATCTTTCCATTGTCTGATGTGAAGATCATCACAGTCATCTATCTTCCCATTGTCTGATGTGAAGATCATCACAGTCATCTATCTTCCCATTGTCTGCTGTGAAGATCATCAGTCATCTATCTTCCCATTGTCTGATGTGAAGATCATCATCAGTCATCTATCTTCCCGTTGTCTGATGTGAAGATCATCACAGTCATCTATCTTCCCATTGTCTGATGTGAAGATCATCATCAGTCATCTATCTTTCCATTGTCTGATGTGAAGATCATCACAGTCATCTATCTTCCCATTGTCTGATGTGAAGATCATCACAGTCATCTATCTTCCCATTGTCTGATGTGAAGATCATCATCAGTCATCTATCTTTCCATTGACTGATGTGAAGATCATCACAGTCATCTACCTTCCCATTGTCTGATGTGAAGATCATCACAGTCATCTATCTTCCCATTGTCTGATGTGAAGATCATCATCAGTCATCTATCTTCCCATTGTCTGATGTGAAGATCATCACAGTCATCTATCTTTCCATTGTCTGATGTGAAGATCATCAAAGTCATCTACCTTCCCATTGTCTGATGTGAAGATCATCACAGTCATCTATCTTCCCATTGTCTGATGTGAAGATCATCACAGTCATCTATCTTTCCATTGTCTGATGTGAAGATCATCACAGTCATCTACCTTCCCATTGTCTGATGTGAAGATCATCACAGTCATCTATCTTCCCATTGTCTGATGTGAAGATCATCACAGTCATCTATCTTTCCATTGTCTGATGTGAAGATCATCACAGTCATCTACCTTCCCATTGTCTGATGTGAAGATCATCACAGTCATCTACCTTCCCATTGTCTGATGTGAAGATCATCATCAGTCATCTATCTTCCCATTGTCTGATGTGAATATCATCATCAGTCATCTATCTTCCCATTGTCTGATGTGAAGATCATCACAGTCATCTATCTTCCCATTGTCTGATGTGAAGATCATCAGTCATCTATCTTTCCGTTGTCTGATGTGAAGATCATCACAGTCATCTATCTTCCCATTGTCTGATGTGAAGATCATCAGTCATCTATCTTTCCGTTGTCTGATGTGAAGATCATCACAGTCATCTATCTTTCCGTTGTCTGATGTGAAGATCATCAGTCATCTATCTTTCCATTGTCTGATGTGAAGATCATCACAGTCATCTATCTTCCCATTGTCTGATGTGAAGATCATCATCAGTCATCTATCTTTCCATTGTCTGATGTGAAGATCATCACAGTCATCTATCTTCCCATTGTCTGATGTGAAGGTCATCACAGTCATCTATCTTCCCATTGTCTGATGTGAAGATCATCATCAGTCATCTATCTTCCCGTTGTCTGATGTGAAGATCATCATCAGTCATCTATCTTCCCATTGTCTGATGTGAAGATCATCATCAGTCATCTATCTTCCCATTGTCTGATGTGAAGATCATCACAGTCATCTATCTTCCCATTGTCTGATGTGAAGATCATCACAGTCATCTATCTTCCCATTGTCTGATGTGAAGATCATCACAGTCATCTATCTTCCCATTGTCTGATGTGAAGATCATCACAGTCATCTATCTTTGCATTGTCTGATGTGAAGATCATCACAGTCATCTATCTTCCCATTGTCTGATGTGAAGATCATCATCAGTCATCTATCTTCCCGTTGTCTGATGTGAAGATCATCATCAGTCATCTATCTTTCCATTGTCTGATGTGAAGATCATCATCAGTCATCTATCTTTCCATTGTCTGATGTGAAGATCATCACAGTCATCTATCTTCCCATTGTCTGATGTGAAGATCATCACAGTCATCTATCTTTCCGTTGTCTGATGTGAAGATCATCACAGTCATCTATCTTCCCATTGTCTGATGTGAAGATCATCATCAGTCATCTATCTTCCCGTTGTCTGATGTGAAGATCATCATCAGTCATCTATCTTTCCATTGTCTGATGTGAAGATCATCATCAGTCATCTATCTTTCCATTGTCTGATGTGAAGATCATCACAGTCATCTATCTTTCCATTGTCTGATGTGAAGATCATCACAGTCATCTATCTTTCCATTGTCTGATGTGAAGATCATCACAGTCATCTATCTTCCCATTGTCTGATGTGAAGATCGTCACAGTCATCTATCTTCCCATTGTCTAATGTGAAGATCATCACAGTCATCTATCTTCTCATTGTCTGATGTGAAGATCATCACAGTCATCTATCTTCCCATTGTCTGATGTGAAGATCATCATCAGTCATCTATCTTCCCATTGTCTGATGTGAAGATCATCACAGTCATCTATCTTCCCATTGTCTGATGTGAAGATCATCATCAGTCATCTATCTTCCCATTGTCTGATGTGAAGATCATCACAGTCATCTATCTTCTCATTGTCTGAGGTGAAGATCATCACAGTCATCTATCTTCCCGTTGTCTGATGTGAAGATCATCAGTCATCTATCTTCCCATTGTCTGATGTGAAGATCATCACAGTCATCTATCTTCCCATTGTCTGATGTGAAGATCATCATCAGTCATCTATCTTCCCATTGTCTGATGTGAAGATCATCACAGTCATCTATCTTCCCATTGTCTGATGTGAAGATCATCATCAGTCATCTATCTTCCCATTGTCTGATGTGAAGATCATCACAGTCATCTATCTTCCCATTGTCTGATGTGAAGATCATCAGTCATCTATCTTCCCATTGTCTGATGTGAAGATCATCACAGTCATCTATCTTTCCATTGTCTGATGTGAAGATCATCACAGTCATCTATCTTCCCATTGTCTAATGTGAGGATCATCAGTCATCTATCTTCCCATTGTCTAATGTGAAGATCATCAGTCATCTATCTTCCCATTGTCTGATGTGAAGATCATCACAGTCATCTATCTTCCCGTTGTATGATGTGAAGATCATCATCAGTCATCTATCTTCCCATTGTAGATGTGAAGAAGATCATCATCAGTCATCTATCTTCCCATTGTCTGATGTGAAGATCATCACAGTCATCTATCTTCCCATTGTCTGATGTGAAGATCATCATCAGTCATCTATCTTTCCATTGTCTGATGTGAAGATCATCACAGTCATCTATCTTCCCATTGTCTGATGTGAAGATCATCACAGTCATCTATCTTCCCATTGTCTGATGTGAAGATCATCACAGTCATCTATCTTTCCGTTGTCTGATGTGAAGATCATCACAGTCATCTATCTTTGCATTGTCTGATGTGAAGATCATCACAGTCATCTATCTTCCCGTTGTCTGATGTGAAGATCATCACAGTCATCTATCTTCCCATTATCTGATGTGAAGATCATCATCAGTCATCTATCTTTCCATTGTCTGATGTGAAGATCATCACAGTCATCTATCTTCCCATTGTCTGATGTGAAGATCATCACAGTCATCTATCTTTCCGTTGTCTGATGTGAAGATCATCACAGTCATCTATCTTCCCATTGTCTGATGTGAAGATCATCATCAGTCATCTATCTTTCCATTGTCTGATGTGAAGATCATCACAGTCATCTATCTTCTCATTGTCTGATGTGAAGATCATCACAGTCATCTATCTTCTCATTGTCTGATGTGAAGATCATCACAGTCATCTATCTTCCCATTATCTGATGTGAAGATCATCATCAGTCATCTATCTTTCCATTGTCTGATGTGAAGATCATCACAGTCATCTATCTTCCCATTGTCTGATGTGAAGATCATCACAGTCATCTATCTTTCCGTTGTCTGATGTGAAGATCATCACAGTCATCTATCTTCCCATTGTCTGATGTGAAGATCATCATCAGTCATCTATCTTTCCATTGTCTGATGTGAAGATCATCACAGTCATCTATCTTCTCATTGTCTGATGTGAAGATCATCACAGTCATCTATCTTCTCATTGTCTGATGTGAAGATCATCACAGTCATCTATCTTCCCATTGTCTGATGTGAAGATCATCATCAGTCATCTATCTTCCCATTGTCTGATGTGAAGATCATCACAGTCATCTATCTTCCCATTGTCTGATGTGAAGATCATCATCAGTCATCTATCTTCCCGTTGTCTGATGTGAAGATCATCACAGTCATCTATCTTCCCGTTGTCTGATGTGAAGATCATCACAGTCATCTATCTTCCCATTGTCTGATGTGAAGATCATCACAGTCATCTATCTTCCCATTGTCTGATGTGAAGATCATCATCAGTCATCTATCTTCCCATTGTCTGATGTGAAGATCATCATCAGTCATCTATCTTTCCATTGTCTGATGTGAAGATCATCACAGTCATCTATCTTCCCATTGTCTGATGTGAAGATCATCACAGTCATCTATCTTCCCATTGTCTGATGTGAAGATCATCAGTCATCTATCTTCCCATTGTCTGATGTGAAGATCATCATCAGTCATCTATCTTCCCGTTGTCTGATGTGAAGATCATCACAGTCATCTATCTTCCCATTGTCTGATGTGAAGATCATCATCAGTCATCTATCTTCCCATTGTCTGATGTGAAGATCATCATCAGTCATCTATCTTTCCATTGTCTGATGTGAAGATCATCACAGTCATCTATCTTCCCATTGTCTGATGTGAAGATCATCACAGTCATCTATCTTCCCATTGTCTGATGTGAAGATCATCATCAGTCATCTATCTTTCCATTGACTGATGTGAAGATCATCACAGTCATCTACCTTCCCATTGTCTGATGTGAAGATCATCACAGTCATCTATCTTCCCATTGTCTGATGTGAAGATCATCATCAGTCATCTATCTTCCCATTGTCTGATGTGAAGATCATCACAGTCATCTACCTTCCCATTGTCTGATGTGAAGATCATCACAGTCATCTATCTTCCCATTGTCTGATGTGAAGATCATCACAGTCATCTATCTTTCCATTGTCTGATGTGAAGATCATCACAGTCATCTACCTTCCCATTGTCTGATGTGAAGATCATCACAGTCATCTATCTTCCCATTGTCTGATGTGAAGATCATCACAGTCATCTATCTTTCCATTGTCTGATGTGAAGATCATCACAGTCATCTACCTTCCCATTGTCTGATGTGAAGATCATCACAGTCATCTACCTTCCCATTGTCTGATGTGAAGATCATCATCAGTCATCTATCTTCCCATTGTCTGATGTGAATATCATCATCAGTCATCTATCTTCCCATTGTCTGATGTGAAGATCATCACAGTCATCTATCTTCCCATTGTCTGATGTGAAGATCATCAGTCATCTATCTTTCCGTTGTCTGATGTGAAGATCATCACAGTCATCTATCTTTCCGTTGTCTGATGTGAAGATCATCAGTCATTTATCTTCCCATTGTCTGATGTGAAGATCATCACAGTCATCTATCTTCCCATTGTCTGATGTGAAGGTCATCACAGTCATCTATCTTCCCATTGTCTGATGTGAAGATCATCATCAGTCATCTATCTTCCCATTGTCTGATGTGAAGATCATCATCAGTCATCTATCTTTCCATTGTCTGATGTGAAGATCATCACAGTCATCTATCTTCCCATTGTCTGATGTGAAGATCATCATCAGTCATCTATCTTCCCATTGTCTGATGTGAAGATCATCATCAGTCATCTATCTTCCCGTTGTCTGATGTGAAGATCATCACAGTCATCTATCTTCCCATTGTCTGATGTGAAGATCATCATCAGTCATCTATCTTCCCATTGTCTGATGTGAAGATCATCACAGTCATCTATCTTCCCATTGTCTGATGTGAAGATCATCATCAGTCATCTATCTTCCCATTGTCTGATGTGAAGATCATCATCAGTCATCTATCTTTCCATTGTCTGATGTGAAGATCATCACAGTCATCTATCTTCCCATTGTCTGATGTGAAGATCATCACAGTCATCTATCTTCCCATTGTCTGATGTGAAGATCATCATCAGTCATCTATCTTTCCGTTGTCTGATGTGAAGATCATCACAGTCATCTATCTTCCCATTGTCTGATGTGAAGATCATCATCAGTCATCTATCTTCCCATTGTCTGATGTGAAGATCATCACAGTCATCTATCTTTCCGTTGTCTGATGTGAAGATCATCAGTCATCTATCTTCCCGTTGTCTGATGTGAAGATCATCACAGTCATCTATCTTCCCATTGTCTGATGTGAAGATCATCACAGTCATCTATCTTCCCATTGTCTGATGTGAAGATCACAGTCATCTATCTTTCTTTTGCTTTTCTTTTAACCAGTTTACAGGTCATTCCACTGAGACTTTTTCTCTTTTTTTCTCTAATTCTATTAAAGTGTTTGCTGAGCTTTCATTTTTTCAATTCCAATGAAGTGCTGTGTGTCTGAAGCATTGACTTAGCTGTCCTCTCCACAGATGCTGAGTGACCTGCTGTGTCTTTTCAGCAACTTGTTTTTGTTTCACAATTTAGTTACAACTGATTTCTGTAACAAAACCCCCCTAACATTTATTACTTGGGAAATTCTCTTCCAATGCCTCTCCTCTGTTGCCCTCGTTTTCGTCACACTCTTCAATTGTAGCCAGAGCATTTCCACTCCCACACATTCACCTCCAGAGTCCCCAGAAGATCCATCCTAAGTCCCCTCCTTTTCCGCTTTTATAAACTATCCCTTGATGACATCATCTGCAGACAAGGGGTCAGCTTCCACATGCATGCCAAAGACACCCGGCGCTACCTCTCGACAATCTCTCTTGATCCCTCCAGTGCCACTGTGCTGTCAGACGGCTTGTCCAACATTCAGTCTTGGATGAGCTAGAATTTCCTCCAGCTAAACATTGGGAAGACCAAAGCCGTCATCTTTGCTCCTTTGCCACAAACTCCGTACCCTGGCCACTGACTCCAATCTGCTCCCAACAATGTTCCCTCTAAGCTGCGTGGCTGCACGGTAATGGGAAAGGTCTCGTGCAGGCCACTCACTGGCTTTTACATTGTAAATGCCGCGCAAGTGCAGAAATTTAAAGGGACCGCGCATGAAAAGAAACAGGCCGCGCAGAACAAAGTGCAGCTTACAGGGAACATTGCCTCCCAGGCCATTGTCTCGGACTGAACAAGTCTGTTCACAACCTCGGCGTCCTTTTCAACCCCAAGCTGAGTTTCCGACCTGATGTCCCCTGGATCACAAAGACTGCCTACCTCTGTAGTATCATCCGTCTCCACCCCTACCGCAACATATTTGCCGCTGAAACCATCATTCATGTCTCTGTCACCTCCATACCTGATTACTGCAATTCTCTGCTGACCAGCCTCCTTCCTCCACCCTCCATACACTTCAGCTGATCCAAACTCTTCTTCCTGTATCCTATCCCACACAAACTGCCACTCGCTCATCATCCCGTCCTCGCTAACCTACATTGGCCTCCGCTCCCCCACAGCCTCAAATTCAAAATTCTCATCCTTGTGTATCCCGACACGGCCTCAAACCTTCCTATTTCTGTAATTTCCTCCAACATTAAATTCCAACCCCCCCCCCCCCCCCAAACTGTCTATTCCTCTGACTCTGGCCGGTTGTGTATCCCCCATCCCTCCATCCTACCATTGACAGCCATGCCTCACACTCTGGAATTCCCTCTCTATATTGCTCAGCCTCTCCACCTCCCTCTCCTCCTTTAAGACCCCATAAAACTTAACCACTTTGACCAAGCTTTTGGCCACCTCTCCTAATCTCTTCTTTGGCTCAGCGTCTGTTCTTCCTTATGCCTCTGTGAAGCACCTTAGGGCATTTTTCTACATTGAAGGTGTTGTATAAATGTGAGTTGTTGTAGTGTTTAGGGGTTAAAGCAGGAGTATTCAGAACTTGTTGACAAGTGTCATAACCATGAGCCAGTTACCTTACAGAGGGCCACTAACAAAACACTTACCAGAAACCAACTTCATATCCTTTAATTAAATAAAAAACTTATATTTTTAAAAAACACTGTGGGCTGGATTTTCTCAATGGAGACGAGTTGGAGGCGGGACTGCTGCTTGTCGGTCTATGTCCCACCTCCATCATCTTCTGGCCAACCAGCGGGATTTTCCCCTGATTGACCTTGTTAAGCCCGTCCTGCGGACTCAGCAGGCCAATTAGGGGGAAGTCACTGACAGAGCACGTCAACGTCATCTGTCAAGACTTCTTGAAAGAAGAAATGTCAGCGTTTGACAGCTCTGTGAAGCTGTCAAACACTGACATTCTCTGTAGTTTGATGAGTCCTTGTGTTCAGGACTCATCAAACCTTTCAACTTTGTGGATTTCAGATGACGGTTGGTTCGGAGGATCCAACAGCCAGTCTGTGAAATCGACAAGGAAGATGTCGGGACTCCCGATCCAGAGCAGCTGAAGGCTGTAGGCAGAAACCAAGGTAAGTGAACATTTTTTAAACTTAACACTCACCTTACATACTTACCACTCCACACTTGCACCCATCACTCACCTCTACATCTTACTTTCAGGCCCCTCCGACCCCCGCAGAGCTCCTACTCGACTCCTCCAACCCGGCGGGGTTCTCCGAGGTCGGGAAGCCTTCACCTAAAAAAGTAATATGGGACTAATCCTTTTTTCTGCCTGTTAACTACCTGTTAACAGGCAGTTAAAAGGATTTAATCCCTTTCCCACCTCGAGGAGACGGGACCTGAAGCAGCACATCTTCCCACCTCCTGGCAAGAGGGCACGGAGGCGGGATGGGGGCGGGTTTGCCATCCGCCCCCACTTTCTGCTACTTTACCGGCAGTCCCGCCTCCCTACCCGCCTCCTTGGGGCTGACAAAATCCAGCCCGGTTTCTCTCAGACGCATGGAGCAGCAGGTCTGCTGAGGGCCACAGGTGAGGGGGAGGTTGGCTGCAAATAGATCCTGGACAACAGGGTCGGACTGGCTCCCCCAAAGAGGCCAGGAATCGTCGGAATTCTCACGTACAAAGTGGTGGGGGTGGGGGGGGGGGGGTCACTGATAATACAGCGCAATGGAACCATTCAGGGGGCCACTCATGGCCAGTTCGCCCCTGCTGGGCCATATTTTGGGCACCTTTGGACTAGACCATGTAGTCGTTGGACCATTTCTCTGAACGTCTATGGTGCAGCTAATCTGGGAGTGCTTAATCCCGTCACTGGAGACAAAATGAATTGGGGGGTGGAACTTCTGCAACACACACACCAGCTACACAACCCTGACGCCCCCTCCCCCCTATACACACACAAGATACCACGTACAGACAAACTAACAACTTGTTAATCAGAAAAATACCAAAATATGCATAGAAATACCTATGTTTCATTTCCTAGGTCATCAACTCCAGCCACACAAATCTCTCCACGTCGATCCTCAATACCCTCAAAAACATCAAGAGAGTCACAACGCCGTTCTTACAAAGCACGACTAAAAGTTTCCAAAATGAGAAAGATTTATGGTTTGGATAAAAACAAAGAGGTAAACCACGTGGCTTACATACAAATGTTATATTTCCCTATCTCTTGTTGCGTAAAGAACAATGACTACACGGGTTAATCCAGTGTTGGTTAAAACAGTTGAATTAATTTTATGTCACAGTCCAATGTTTATTGATGAAGTAAATTAACTGAATGGTCAACTTGCTGAGTACACCCACTATTTTTTTAATTAATTCACGGGATGTGGACGTCGTCGGCAAGGCCGGCATTTATTGCCCATCCCTAATTGCCCTCGAGAAGGTGGTGGTGAGCCGCCTTCTTGAATACAACTGAGTGGCTTGCTGGGCCATTTCAGAGGGCAGTTAAGAGTCAACCACATTGCTGTGGGTCTGAAGTCACATATCGGCCAGACCAGGTAAGGACGGCAGATTTTTTTCCTAAAGGACATTAGTGAACCAGATGGGTTTTTATGACAATCCAGTAGTTTCATGGTTACCATTACTGATACTAGCTTTTTATTCCAGATTTAATTTAATTTAAATTCCCCAGCTGCCGTGGTAGGATTTGAACTTGTATCTCCAGATCATTAGTCCAGGCCGCGGGATTATTAGTCTAGTAACATAACCACTATGCTACCGTACCCAATATTCGAGGAACTAGACTTGTGTGGTTCGATTCTACCTTTCTGAATGCAGCCAGCAGCTCTTCAGCAGTGCCTTCTCTTCCCACTTCCGCACCATCACCTCCGGACTCCCCCAAGGATGTATCCTTGGCCATTTCCTCTTCCTTATCTATATACTCCCCTTGGTGATATCATCTGCACGCAGCTTCCATATGTATGTTGATGGCATCCAACTCTACCTCTTCACCACCGGTATCGACTCCCCGACCACCTCTGCGCTGTCAAACTGCCTGTATGGTATCAAGTCATGGATGAGTCACAACTTTCTCTAACTGAACATTGGGAAGACCGAAACCATAATTTTTAGCCCCCACCACAAACTCTGCACCCTTTTGAGTGACTCAATCCCCATCCTCAGCCACTCACTTGGACTGAACCAGATCATGCAAAACCTTGGCAGCCTGTTCCACCTTACGCTGTTATTCAAATACTGCCATGGTTGCAGTCATATCCTCTCCATCACCGAGACCTCCTCCTACCCAGCTCGGCCTTTCTATTGCTGAAACCCTTAGCCATGCTTTTGTCGCCTCTAAACACAATTTCTCGAAAGTCCTTCTCACTGCCTCTCATTGTCCACGCTCCATACACTCCCAAATCCCTTTGCATTTCCACCTCTCTGCCCACCTTTAATAACTTTCTTAAAATTCATCTTTTTGACCAAGCTTCCTGTCACCCTCCTAGTCTCTGCCTTCATGGCTTAACATCTATTCCTTTAGCTCTTATTTTTTCAACTCTTTGTAAAGCATCTTAGGACAGTTTCTACTTTAAAGGAATAAAATAAATGCAAGTTGTTGTTGTTGGGAGTTGGGTACTTGAAATGCAGTGTTCCATTCCCAGCACATCCTCACATTGCTGAGCACAAATGACAGATGCCGATTCCCATTCATGAGTAAGTTATCAGGACTAATGAATTTAGTTCATATCAGGGAGCTTTGAAAGATAAGACCTCTTGCAGGTGTGGGGCAATGTGTAATGCAGGGTATCTCAGATAGGGCCTTATACACACAAAGTGAAGGACTTTGCATTGAAGGTTTTTCCTCTTCTATTACTGTTCTCTATTAAGGTTAATCATTACTGACCTAGTGATAAACATGGAGCTCTGCAAGAGAAGCTAAGTAGCAAGTTATTTCAGTCATTACCTGTAAATTCATGTACAGTACCAATTGTTAGTGTGTGCATTGTACGCTAGTGTAGTGTACCATTGACATGATTGTGATTTACACTTTTCCTGTAATAAAGTAATCAATGAGTATAGAGTGCTATTCCAATGAGGAGAACTATATTTTTCCTATTTGGAAATGATGTAAAGATACAGTACTGCCGTAAGGTTTGATGACCCTCTGTATTGATGCTTTTGTTTTAATTTTCTGAAATCTATTACTTTTCATCAACATGATTTCCAGGAAGAATGGAGTAAATCCACTCATCACCGTCTTGCACAGGATGGGTCTCAGTTTGTCACAAGCTGTGATCAAGATGAGAAAAGTCAAGTTGCTTATTTAGCTTCAGATGAAGATTGGGAGCATGAAGTGGATAAACTCTATGCTTGGACACAGGAGCTATCACTTGATTTGTTAGGAACACCTTTCCCTGACTGAAATAAGACAATATGTATTGGAAGTGGCACATCAGCTGCAATAGACCCTGATTTATGCACTCAGAACTAATGCTAGTTTACAACGGTTCAGAAAAGTAATATCATTTGAAGGTCTTTTTTTTGTTGGCTTTCACTTTGGCCACGACTGTGTACAAGCAATATTGTATGTACTTTGTATTCATAAAATCGATCTGTTGGATGCAGATAGTAAAAATTACAAATTGAATGGCTTTAGTCTTTAATGTAATGTTAAATATTGGAGTGCATGAAATTATTTTCACAGCCTTTCTGTAACAAAAGAGTTTGTTGTTGCAAGAAGCTGCAATCAACATTGTTCTTCCTTCCCTCTTCCCCTCCACCCCAACCATCTGATTTTCTCCCTTTCTCTTCAAGATATGACCTATGCTGCACAATGGTTACATGGGTACAAGCCACCCTCTGATACATTACCAAGTGGCCATACTGCATGCATGAAGCTAACCAATGAGTATAAGGGCCATTGTAGTCAAATCCAATCTATATCTTGCCCCCAGGTTGCAGCAGGACAGGTTGGAGAAGCTGGATTTGTTTTCATTAGATCAAAGGAGGTTGAGGGGGTGATTTGGTAGAGGTGTACAAGATTATGACGGGTTTGGATAGGCTAGATGGGGAAAGGCTGTTCCCACTAGTGGATGGTACAAGGATTAGGGGACACAGATTTAAGGTTTTGGGCAAGAGATACAGGGGGACATGAGGAAAAACTTTTTTACACAACGAGTGGTGAGGACCTGGAACTCACTGCCGACAGAAGTGGTGGAAATGGAGACACTCAATGTTTTCAAGGGGAGACTGGATAGGCACTTGAGGGAAATAAACTTGCAGGGCTACGGGGATAGAGCGGGGGAATGGGACTGACTGGATTGCTCTCGAGAGCCGGCACGGACTCGATGGGCCGAATGGCCTCCTTCTGTGCCGTTATGACTATGACATTCATTGCCATGATATGCTTACTTGAAGTCTCATGTAAATATTTTATTTCCCATTTTTCTCCTCCTGACCTGAAGATGGCAACCCTGCTTAGTAGTTTCATGGGTACCAGCAACTCACACAAGTGACTATTCATACTGTGCAAGTCCAGACACCAAGCAGCAGATTATTTGACCATGGAGAAATCCCAGCTAAACCAAGTCCTGTCAACAACCGCTATCCACTTGTGTGCATTTTCCAGGAAGAGCAGGAACCCTGGCTGATCTTCCGCCTATTCAGCCCAGAAATACTGAGGCTAATTGTAGCTACGCTGGACAAGTTTAGCTTACTCAGCACAGACGAAAGATCAGAAGTGAGACCTTCCTGGTCTTTATGGTGCAGCACCAAGCCAGGAGGTTGTTAATCCACTAAGAGTGGTATTTTTTAAGTAAGAATACAGATTACACAACTATAGTTCCTGTTACCTGAACAAAGATTTTATTGGGCAAAACTGCAAGTTACTATGAATTTCTACAGAAGGTGCAAATTTTAGAGTTCCAGTACTTAAAATAAAGGTTATTATTGTTTCATTCCTGATTGGGATTTGTGTTACCTGAACAGATAAAATGAACAGTTCCACCCTATCACTATTGTAGCAAATGAAATAACATCTTTAATTTACAGAGAGCATCATCATAAATCTAACATAGAAAAGACATACCCCAGGCAAATATATATGCCACTTTAAAATAAAAAAAATCTTGTTTCCTTATGTTTGTATTTTATTAGTGTTGGTGAAAAAAAACATTGACTTCATTTTATTATATTGGGTGGAGAGGAAGGGGGTTAAATTGGTTTAAACCAAAGAACTATAAATACAATAAATTACAAAAAAACATTTGCACGTGTGTCGAACAATTTGGCCAGCCTCTGTTTAGTGAATGCCCAGTTGTCACAAAATTCTAAATGTACTCATCAGAAATCACGAACACTCAGGATTGGATTTCATGCAGTAGATTTTCAGGAGATGAAAAGTGTAAAAACACTGCGCGCATCATTTTATCCTCTACTCAAGTCATCCTATGGTCACTGGAACACTGCCACATTTGAAAACAATCATCTCAATATCATGTATGTCCATTGATACATTAATAAAATAGAAAACACAAAATACATTTAAACCTATTTTGCCCTCAAACTGACAGAAATCAGGGCAAGCCCACAAGTACCACTTTTGAGATTATTTCTTGCATTACTTTTAATAGGAATTAAGGCAATGCGTGTTGATAGAAAATGGTTTCAGATGTTCAAATATGAGTAGAATTGACAAATAAGGGAGTCCTTTTTAAAATTCAACTCTTTTATTTAACACTTTTTACATTTTTTACAAATTAGCTTCAGCTTTAAAAAGTCACAAAATATTTTTTGCACTGATTAAGTGGGTATTTGAATATTTTGTATATTGTACTGCAGTGTGGTTCCAATTTCCAGTGAGGGTATACAGTTAATATAAATAATAAGACATGAACATTCAGTCAAATAGTTAACATGTAAATGCATTACAACTTGGGTCTGCCTTAGATTGTAAATGCTGCGGCCTGCTCCTGTTGGTCCAGGCAGTCCTCAACACCAACACAACAGCTGGTCCATGATTCGACAACGACCAGAGATGAGTAGGCTTTAAGTAGGAGAATAAAATCTAAAAAAAATTGTTACAGCATTTAAGAAAACTATAATTCCTTTTGTCGTGCTTTAACTACACTGGCTGCGTGTGAAATGGTCCAAGAACAGACCAACGTTTATGATTTACATAGTCTGTTTCAAATGTAGAAAAACTTCCCTTTTACACAAAACCTTGACAATGCATTACAGAAGTTTAGATTTGCTGTGCTTTTCAGTGCCCCAATTTTAGTCACAATAAAACAATGATTTACTGAAAGAATCCTTGCAGGACTGGTCTTAACCTCAGATTTAGTTTCTGAACACAGGCACTTAAAACCCCTGGGACAATAGTCTGAAAGCCCAGTTTCTTATAGTTACCAAAATTTTCATGAAATTAAGGGACTAAGAACCTTCCCTTTGCCTATTGCAAGATTTTTAAATTAAGGTAATTTGTTAAAACCCAGAACAGTGCACATGACTTGTACACAAACAGTGTCATCCCATTAACAGAGTGTAAAGTTTCCAGACACAAAAATGTTATCTAAATATACTTCTGTATGACACAAGGTCTTTTCCAGCTCTTCCCAGTTCTGATGAAAGGTCATCGACCTGAAACGTCAACTCTCTTTCTCTCTCCACGGATGCTGCCTGGCCTGCTGAGTTTTTCCAGCGTTTTCTGTTGTTATTTCGGATTTCCAGCATCTGCAGTATTTTGCTATCCCTTATTACTAATTGTTTTCATGGATTGGTTTAATTTCTTACCCTCCCCCCATCCTATAGACATACTTTTGTTGAATCTTTATTATAAATTAGCCTCATCTTAAGGCTTTAGATAAAAAGCAAACTACTCAGTACAGGGAGTTGTGTTAAAAAAAAAATCAGTGATGATTTGTACATTATGCAGTCTAGTAGATGGTCTTTTATTAGTGGAAATGGAATTTATAAAACAAGCAGAATGGTTGTTTGCAAAGGTGCACCTTACTGAACTGGAACACATTGTAAAGTGACGAGGATGTGTTAGTGACTACAGCCATCTATACAGGATTGATGAATATAGCTTGTTGATTTATAGATGGCATCTTGTAATTGAGGTCTTAAATTTGATTGCTTAATTGCTACAACAATGGCATATGTCAGTGATGATAAATCATCTATTTTTAAATATTTTAATTTTCTGTAGCACAAACTTTCAAGACTATAGCTAACTAAATACACTTTATTTGGAAGCTTGATGCATCCACTTTGCCCGCAGTGAAAAATAAGATTCAGTATTTACATTGCAACACTTTTTACACTTCCTGATTTTTTGTCCCTTTACAATTTTTTTGATAAGTCTACTATAGTTTTCCTACAATCAAATCCATGACTTACTTTTTTTTGGTTTCCAGAATGGTTAAAATCGTAAACGTGTCCAATATCTTTAAATAAGCTTTGTGGATCACAAAGAGAAATAAAAAGTGTTACAAATGTGCAAGATAAATTGTTCAGTTGTTGGAAAAGCTGCAAGTAGAGTTTACTGTTCATTTTGGAACAAAGGCATGGAGATGGTACTAAAATATACATTTACGTGCATTTTGAAAAATGGTTTGTTCTTAGAACAGAACATTTTTTTCTTTTTAAAAGAGAAGCCTTTCCAGTGTTTTCACCACCCGAACACAATACAGTTCATTTCAACTCAAATCAATGTGGGACTTGTTTACCTGACTCCTGTAATTCTGCTGAAAACTTAGCCTATTATCTCAAACCCCCCTCATTCACACAACGATGATAAAGTTTAAACATACAAAAGACATTGCAGTGGCCTAACGAAGGATTTCCCAGCAACCCTTTCTTAAATTAGTACTGTCGGAGCTAGAATATTCGGAGGATACAATTCACGTTGGAGTTTTGGTTTCCAGGGATGTCCTTTGGAAACTCTAAAAATACAACTTTTACATTACAAATAAAGATAAAAACAAAGATTGTATTCATGTGAAAGCTTATGAAAAGTGAACACACAAAACTAATCTGTTAAGCACAGGATTATACACACGAGGAAGCTCAACACTTCCTTCAAAAGGTTTTCATTTCCCCAAAATAATCTGATTCACTCTGCTAAAATTCTCCTAGCTCCTAACTTGCATCTTTTTCCTCCGTGCACACCTGCACTCCTCCCCCAAATCAAAATAGATTTCCTGTCCAGTTCTTGTGATCTCTGTGGCTTTCTGCATTAAACTAACAGCACAATGGAGTCTTTTCAAAATGTTACTGTCTTAAAGAGTTTGTTCTTTGAGGAGTGCATCATTCTGAACCAGATTGATCAGACAGTGAAAGACAATAGGGAAAACATGGTTACAAACTCATCGGAAATAAGATTTTAGTGGAAAGGCCAAGGTTGTTGATAAAATTATAAACAGGAGAGGAAACTAAAAGGAACAACCTAATAAATGATAAAAGTGGTCAAAAATTCAGATCCATCTGGGAAGCTCTTCAGAAATTGTACCAGGTACTTAAGAGTGCCAGGCTGAGGGTATCAAGGGGCAACTTGTCAAGTACAGTTATACAAACGTAAACTTCCCCGTTAACAATTAAAAGTTTTTAAAGTTAAATGGTAGAGAATTAATGAATCTAAAATCTATTATAGATTTTGACAAAGACTACACAATAAAATTAAACAAAAAACCAAAACACTCTGAACTGCACAGAAAAGATGTACACAGCTTCTTCTTTTGGCATCTTGTATTTCAAGGGCAATACTTTTTCAATACTGCATAACTTGCTCACCCCCAAATCCTTTAAAAACCTACTCTGTTTCCCCTCCAGCTGATTAGTGTAATGTAGCCATAGCCACGTTTTAGGTACATCGCCGAACATGCTCCAATATGAAGTCAGGAAAGTAAAGGCTGCAGACTTGCAGGCCGTCCAGCTTACAAGGCATCCTTGGGTATTCATCTTCTTTCCACTTATTTTCCTCTGGATCGAAGGTGAGTATAGAGTCACTGTACTGACCATTGTAACAAAGGCCACCAAGGACTATTATCTGCTTTTCAACCACTGCCACCCCATGTCCACTTCTTCCTATGGGCATTGATGCCAGGATAGTCCACTGATCAGTATCAGGATTATAAACTTCCGTAGACGGACAGCCTTGAGACTCAAAAGATGCCCGTAAAATTACACACACCCCGCCAAATACATAGAGTTTCCCATTGTGGGCAATCATTTTATGAAAGCAGCGTGCATAATTCATTTTGGCCTTGTTCTCCCAGCATGTTGTAACCACTTGTGTTCTCCTTGTCCGTTGTTCTACAGTCCCTTCTTTACTGGGATCAAATACACATACTTGTTTGGAGGTTGAGGAGGACATTATGCCACCAGTTATGTAGAGCTTATTATTGAGAACTGTTCCTTCATGGCCGTATTTATTAACTGGATATGGATCAATGAATTCCCATTTGTTTTGCGTGATGTCGTAACGTTCTGTGGAGTAAAAGGTTTCGTCTCTCGTTCTCCCTGCCACGGCATAGATGTATTTTCCGATGATGCCAACGGCAAACTCAGATCGGGGGACAGACATGTCCGACATTCTCAACCATGAATTTTGTCGGGGATCATACCTGAAAACCTTTGAAGAGGCATGAAATTCGCCATCGGGCCCCAACTCTTCCCCTCCCAACAAAAACACAAAGTTGTTCACGACTGCAAGGCAGTCGGGTCGCAGCGGTACTTGTGGACCCTCCAGTTCCCACCAGACCCTGGGCCTGTGCAACAGAAGAATCTTGCTATTCACCATGCTGTGTCCAATCATTCCTCGGAAAACTGCAGTCTGTGCCTTGGCAGAGCGAATGCGATTAGATTTCATCTCCAGGAGAGGCTGTTGATTAATGTTCTGAAAGTAACTTAAAGCCTGCTCAACCTCAAAACGCAGCTGCCGAGAGTAGCGATAAAATTCAGATGGCTTTACCTGAGAAGAAATGAGAATATATAATAAAATGGTGACAATTTGGAAATAGGAAAGATTAACTTTAAACAATAAGAATACTTCTGCTCCAGTCTTCAGTTCAATTCTAGTTGTCAACCCCAATAGAGTTAATGTTTACAACAGGAAGTCCTTGTCCAAGAAAATGACCAAGTGCAGCAATCAATACCAAAAGCATGAGACTTCATGGTTGGGCAACTTTAGGCCAGACCACAACAGGCACTTTAGCTCATCAACATTGCAATCCAGCCTTCACACTGTAGTTAGCAATAGTGATACAGTGTAAGTTACACACAAGTACAATGAGCAAGTAGTGATGTAAAATCTAATTACACAACTCATACTTTACCTCAGTCTGTTTAGTAGGGTGGAGCACGGTCACAGAAAGCAGAAATTTCATGTTGCTACTTTCCCCAAGTACTTTACAAATGAATATGATCCAAGTGTGATAAAAGACATCTCAACACTTAATGGATACTGCACCATCTCATTGGGAAAATGACTACAGCTGGATCAAGAAGAGTATCTTCAGCAAACTAAACCTTAGCAACAGTGATATTTTAGTTTTATTGTTAACTTTGTTCTTAATGATTTAATTATCAATTCACTACAGTACAGGGAGAACAGCATGGAGTTTGCCCATGTAAAATAAAATATCTGACCACCTCCAACTTAACCTGGATATTTAATACTGCAGGGAATGGAAAAGCATTTAAGTAGGCCTCACTTAAATATGAAGCACTCATTGTGAATTGTTTTGATGCCACACTCATTAACTTTTCCTTTTGAAAGTACAGGTATCAAGGGGTATGGGAAGAGAGCGGGAATATGGTATTGAGATAAGAGGATCAGCCATGGTCATATTGAATGGCGGAGCAGACTCGAAGGGCCGAATGGCCTACTCCTGCTCCTATTTTTCTATGTTTCTACAGCAACGATTATTTTCTACTGCACGGTTTCAACAGAGAGGCCATTTAAAGTGCATGTTGAATACCCTTTGACATTTGCACAAACTGATGATGGCATCCAGGATATTATCTTTCACAGACTGTAGGACAACACTGGACCTCATTTGGAGATTATACAGGACTCTTTATACCAAGTGCAATAATCTGGGGGGAGGGAAAGAGAAACAAAAAACAACTCCACACATTGACCTGTACTGGCTACGGATAGTTAACACAAAGAAAATAGAAACTGTATTACATGGTGAGTCTCTTTCTTACACAACCTAGGACTTAAATATTACACATTTCAGTCACATACAGCAATCAACACACACCCTCAACTCTAATAAATACAAAGTGCCCTGTTACTGCAATGCAAACTCTGCCCATAAGCTTCTAATAAAAACTTAGGAATACAGGTAGAATTCAGGAACCAGTTTAAGGAAAGTCACTTGAAAAATCATTTCATGACAGTGTGTTTCTTCCACAAGCAATAATTCAATTCGCAAAAAAACTTTATACAGTTCTTTATTATCCAATTCCTTACCGAATTAGTGAAAAGTTGAGTTTGGGGCTTTTTTGAACTTTAGAAAACAGCGCAGGGCTGGGCAGATTCTCGATCTGATTCTATTTAATGTCATGATTTGGCAAAGTAACACTCTCAACAATACCTTGTGGAAAATAATGTTTAAAATAATTATGGAAACCATCCAGAATGTGATGATTACATAAAAGCACACAAGTCTCACTAAGTGGAAAAAGTATCATTGCACACATGTATTTTCTCCTCCCTCTTCCGACAGCAGGGACTTGCATTGGGGAATGGTTCATAGGCACCAACAGCCCTCCTGCACCTTACCCAAGTGTATATCCTTCAGAATAAGCGAATACTGGCAAACGATTTGACCGCAGCGGCATCACAGTTAAGACAATGCCTGTCCTCACCTGACTTCCGTGTGGGCACACTTTCCAGCAAAGGGAACTTGATAGTGATCAAAAGCTGGCGCCTTGGTTGATTTTTCCGGTCCCTTGGCTGGGGACACCAGTGTCCGGGGAAACAAACCAGAGATGTTCCTGGTCTGTTGAGATCACTCTCACTCCATGTGGCAAATTTATAAACTGAGCTCACATATTTGTTTTTAAAAAAAAAAAACTTTTAGAAGCACCCCACATTTTTTCCCCCAACCAATACACCCTCGCTGAAGTAAAGAGCCGGGGGCAGCGAGGCCTTCTCTTACTCTTAAGAACTTAAAATTATATTGCGGGCATTTTGGAACCTTGGAACTCTCGATTATTAGCCCACTTAGAAATTTTCCACAACACCTGCACGGCAATCCCCTAAAGGATGGGTCACATGTAGAAGGTGTATTATTATCTCAAGAGATGAGGCTTACTGCTTGCAAGAAAACAAAAGCAGATTAACCATTAAATCTCCTATCGGTTTCAGATCTGCAATGTAAAGGTCACCATGGAAAGCACTGTGCCAAATAGAAAATTCATCAAAAAATAAATTTGAGTTGATCCTTCCAAGAATATTTATTTCAGCACCAAGCCATTCCTAGCATGCCTGGCTTTAGAAGTTAACCAATAAAGTGCATGAGTCCCAGTAAGTCCAACAAAACATTTAACCGGAGGTGACAAAACCCAGGTTTAAAAGGACCGTGTTCATGGATCAACAGAAGCAATGGGGGGGGCGGGGGAGGAAAAGAAACCTGCAGTACACTATACAACCTACTTTGTTACTTAAATAACAGCACAAATGTTTTAATAGGAAGAATTTGCCTGAGGTGCTGCTTATGGTGTCTACCAAGCTCAGGCCTAATCGGGTCATACAAATTATAATACAAAATATGAGCCTCCAAAATGGAAGGAAGTTGGTAAAGAGCCAATGCTGGCCATTTAAAGCTGGAATAATAAAGCAGCAAAGAATCCTTCTGTATTAGCATGGATGGGCAGGAGAGAATACAGAACGAATGGCTGAAAGTCAGAATTGCTGGTTTCTGTAGTATATCATTTTGTTGCATCTGACTGCACAATAGTATAATTCATATAAAGATGGGGTTGTGGAAAGTGTGAAAACTCTGGACTAACGTAGCTAGCCTCATGCTACTGTGGCTTACTCCTGTTTATAATTTAACTTACGCCCACCAAATAGCAGCATCTTTTGTGGGGAAGGAAAAGCAAACTTCGGAAGCATTTTTAGCAGGACCAAAATTTAAATGTATCGTTAAATAATTTTCCTCTCCGCAAAGAAAAAATGGTCAGATTTAAAAAAAAATTCCAGGTAGTATTTACCCGTGACATTGCTTTAAGTTACCTGGTCAGCCTCACATGGTGATACCTCACGTACTTCACGATTTGCCATGGTCGATCAACTGATTAATTCGGGAGGAAGGGAGGAGAAAAAGAAATCAAACAGCAAAAAGATCCTCCATAATAATTGAGAAAAGTTCCAAATTAATTACGATTTTAAAACTATGGCATCATGCCTTGCTTCCTCAGAGTTATGGCCAATCATATTACACCGTCTGCACAAGTTAGCACATTGTGCTCCAATCATTCTTACACAGCTTGTGTTTTATTTACACTCGTTATGTACAAATAAATGCACAAAGACTTACAGGCTAGGTTGGTGTCCCCAGGACAAATGCTCTCCACACTTTGTTGTGTGCTGGGAGTATCAGTCCACGCCACACGGCTGGTGTGTTACTGCAAAAGGTGAGCTGTATTAGAGTAAAAGTGTGTGTCCTGTCCCTCCCCTCCCCCCACCAAACAAAACAAAACACCAAACAAAAACAAAAAACACATCTATTTTGCTCAAGAAAGTTTCTGTAATTATATCAACAGCACAAATGTGTACATTTTCACATATAAGATGAATGGCAATTACAGTCACTAACACTGGCACAGTAACTCTGCTTCCTTCAGCCCCACCTCACCAAATCACAACTTAGAGAAGCAGTAGCTGTAACATGTGCCATCTACTGATAACTACAGTGGAACCACCTTAAGCTCAATTTGCATCTGCCTGAGAAAATTCTGGGCTTGATCCAATCGTTCGCCATTGGTTTGGGTTGGAGTGAAGTATATTGCAGGACCTACTTTCTGCAGGCAGGTGTCAGAGTTCACTGTGAATACTGTACAACATTTGATGAGAGACATCGAGTGAGCACTAATGGCTACAGCAGAGTTTATCAAAGCCCAGGGCCCATGGGGTACAGCAGCTGGAGGTCATTATTAAACAGCACCAGTAAATGTAATATTAAAGCAGCAAACTCAGCTTTATGTTCTGTATATTAATCAATTTAACACAACTGGATGTCTGGCCAAGAAAATGCCGTGCAAGTCATACGATTAACAAGTTGTGTTGTTTGGGCTATAGGCTCTGAAGCTGACCATAAACGATAACGCTGATTTAAAAGGGCGGACATAAGGTGGTATTTCATTTGAGAATCAAAATGGTTCTGTTCGTGGGTTACAAAACTTTGAATGGGATTGGATCTCCTCAGAACTGATCGTCAGTTCTATGTGGTGGAGAGCTCAAGGTACTGGAGGAAGAATATGACGGAGTGGGCAGAGGGAAGAAGGGAGAGTGCAGGCTCAAGCTCCCACTTTACTACATCTCTGATTATAACCATGCTGCTGCTGATAATTCAAAGGGGGGGAGGGAGGAGAAAAGTGGAAGCGCGCTCAGCAGGCCATTCCTCTGGTCTCCCAGCAGGTGCCTCCACAGCAACTCTTGCACATCTGTCCACTTGGTTGCAAGAAGTGCATTGCCTGGGAGAGAAAAATAACTGATCTTAAGTCTGCTCCACTGTATTTCTTGGCTACAAGAATCATCACATTTACAGAAGTTATAACCAATTGTATTGCAATCATTCTGCACAAACGTTGGACATATAACAGGACATTTCCTGCTAATGTGGAATTGTACTAAATTGTGTGTGCACAGATTTGAATAAACACAAGTGCAGAAGGGTACACAATTCTCCTTTAAAGGGGACGGAACGCCATCAAAATCTGCCTGAATGCAAATCTCTTGGGCTTTCTATGTTCACTTGGTTTCTCTGAATTCATGATGACTATGACATGCACGAATACAACAGCTTCTGCACAGTTTGCTGGCGTGCTCTCAGTTCCAAACAAAGTATCTTGACAATCTCCTGCTGCAATGTGCGAGGGCAAAATTTCCTGTTCAAATCCCAACATGTTGATGCCTTTCTGCATGGACCCTGCTGGGTCTGGGTTTGAACAAGAGGATTTTGAACACAAACACACTTGGACCCCTTCCCACTGTAAGAAAAGATGACAGAACCACCACCAAACTGCAGAAGAATGAAGCAAAACTATGAAATTACTGCTGGAGAGCAACGTTCTTTTGAAAAGTTAGAGAAATAATTCTAGTTCAGTTGATTTCACAAAAGTTGAAAGTAATGCCAGTCACCCATCGAGTCCGGATAACCAACCAAAGCCTGGAGATAGCCCAATTCTATAGGGATACTTTGTTCTGAACATCAATCATGTGAACTGATCTTTTAACTCGTAACCCATGATGATGATCTGTCTTTCTGTCCTGCCTCTATGTTAATACTATCTTACACTATCTCCTGGTGTGGGTGGATCCAGGACCACTCTGGTTCAGTCCCAGTTCCACGTGAAGTGGAATCTACAGACCACCAGTGACCAAAAGGCTTGCTAAAATCTGCTTCTCAAGAATCCAAGGTGTTTGTACTGCCATTCACAACCAAGATTGCATCAGAGATGGGAAGCACTCTAGCTTGAAAGGAGAAGTATTGAAGCAGAGCGAGAGAGCTTTTACTAGAAAAGCTGAATATAATGGCTCGCATTGGGGTAACATTCAAAAAGCTACCTTCCTCCCCAAGTGATATTCATGAGAAATCAATTCTATGAAATGCTAGACCAAAGCATTTTTATCTAAATTCTTGTGTTTTATCAAAAAAGCTTTCACATCACAGTACTATAAATATGACACACACAAAAAATTTATGTAACTTTGTTTTTCATAAACGTCATTAATAACATTTCCTCACTCCATGATACAAGAATCCTGCATAATCAGTGATAGCAGAAAGCAATAGCAAAAAAAGTGAAGGAAGAAGCAAAGGAGGCGAAGAGTAAGTGCTAACGATTAGAACAGATCAGCCAGCTAAAGCAGAGAGTAAATGGATCCTGACTGATAACTTTCCCCACAGCACACACAATGGTCTAGCTCAGTGTCGAGCCTCGGTTACTGCTTTCAAACATACTAACCTTTTCCAAAACGTTTGTCGTATTCATCAGACAAAACCTGACATTCTGAACAATGGCATCTGTGTGCCTCCAACGGCTTCTGTCATGTCGCAGCCAGGCCTGCGCAGCCTCAAAGAGCTCAATCTCTGGGAATCGGCTCAGTTGATCATTCTCCAAACATGACAAAAGCTTTTCAACACTCAAGTAGGACAGAAAGTCAGCTCGGGACATGAGTGGCACGAAATTCTCGAGCAGGAACTTGTCCAGTTGCTCTTGGATACCGTCTATATTAACACTGAAATCATCCAAGAGTCGCATGATTTCTGCGCAGTTGTCCAAGCAGATTTTTGACAACAGGAAAGAACAGCAGAATTTCACCACTTCAGTTAACTGGACATACATGGCGGCCTGCAGGATCTCATGGACAGTGCTCATGCTCAGTTCAATGGAGCCATAATACATAAACTGAAGGACATGACTAAAGCCTGTTGGTGTGAGTCCCTTAAGGTGAATCTTGTTCTGGTCCCGCTCCCTCATGTCAGCTGTGAACATTATTCGGAAGTAGTCACTCTGTGTAGCCAACAGCGCCTTGTGAGCCTGGAACTGATGATCCTCAATTACTAAGGTGACATCGAATAATAATCCCTCCTCATACAGGGTTTTAAACCCCGAAGAAACACAGGAGTCATGAACAGAAGAGTTGTACACATCCACGTTTCCAGCCATTAATACCCTGAAAGTCAAAAGCATGAATCTTAATACGGATCAAGACAAAATGAATACATTTAATTTGAGAGAAATGCTACAGAATTATTGGCTGCAAGTGCTCACCCCAGCTGCCCATCCCCTCCCGACAACATAAATATTAACCATTGGATCTTTAGAACCTCGGAAGTAGCACAATGCTCATGCTAGTAGCTACATTTTAGAAATTTAACATCTACAAAAGCAATTCTGTACCAGCCCAATGTATTGAGTACAATTAGAAAGTGTTTTTAAACACAAATCTTAGTGCAGCTCTCAAGGCTTAACGTCAGCAACTAGTTAGATCAGGCACCAAAATAAATTAATTCCAGTAGCATTAATGCTATTCAGATTGATATTCGCCTATAGTCACCGTATTGCTCAATTCAACCAAACCACAAAACACGATTTTATTTTTCCAATCTTCAAGAAAATTCTATCCATGTTGCGTTAAAGTTTAACTTTTCAGTGTTTATAGTGCTCACTATTGGTATCAGTTAGCTTTTATAGTGCTCATTATTGATATCAGTGTCTATACTGTTTACTATCAGTATTTACTATCAGTGTTTATAGTGCACACTATCGGTTATCAGTTAGCTTTTATAGTGCTCATTATTGAGATCAGTGTCTATACGGTTTACTATCGGTATTTACCATCAGTATCAGTGTTTATAGTGATCACTATTGGTAACAATTTTTGTTACTAATATAAATTCTTCTCAAAAGCAATAGTCTGTAAATAGCCTGAAACAGCCAACTGGGTTTTGAGGCGTGTTTAGAATCCAATGAAATCACAACTATAGGAAATCAGTCTTTTCAGTTCCACTCCTGCTTTTGCCCACCCCAGCACAGCACAAAAATTAATGCACAGTTGGCAGCAATCAGCATATCACCACTGCTCTAGCCTTTCATTTCAACCCTGGTTTTTTTCAATATTTAGTACAACACAACAAATATATATCTCTTTTTAAAAAGGGAGGGATGTTACCATAAAATGACTAAAATTAAATATTTTTAGTCATAGGTTTCAACCCTTAGCACAAAGCTTGTTAGCTAATCCTCTGACGTTCTCACCTATTCAGCATTAAACTGATGCGTAACTACATAATCTCTGTAATATCTAAATGAACACAGACCTTTCCTTATTCACTGCTATTTAACGCAAGTGATAACTAGGTAAGAGACTGAACTGTTGCTTTTTCACAGAAGAGTTCTTTGTGCATCAATTGGGATAGGTTTTCATCTTCAACACCTGGGCAGTGACCTGGCAGATTCGATCGCCCCCCTGTTATATGGCCCACCCGATTTTATTCCATTCAAATCAATAGCAGGATAATTATAATGAAAATTAGGTGGGTTCTATAACGATCCACTCACCCAGATTACTGCAAGGGTGGTGAAGATAAAAATCAATCCATTGAAATCAGTAACGTTAGAGTCCAGGAAGCCTGTCGTGCACCTTTCTACGACGAACTGAAATTTTATTACAGGACAGATGCCAAAGAGGGAGCTACAGTGCAACAATTTCACTGAATGGCACCACTGAGGTCTTAAACTGCTCTTTCATGATTTATCATCCGATTGAGATGGAATTCCTACCTTGAAAGCCCCACCGCCTAGTTTCTAAAAGAGACACTGGGGGAGAATTTTAATCCCCCCACGATGGACGGGAGAGGGTTAAATTGGTAAATATGTGAAAACCAACCCCAACCCGTCGTGTACACTGGGACGGCATTATAATATTTTGGCAGCTATTTGAATTTAATGCTGGCTGGCCAGGTATCCTAGGGTTTGGGAAACCCACAAGCTAAAGGAAGGCTGGAGCAGCCGGATCAAGCAATTAAGTGCTTTTTCGAGCATTGCTTGCGGGCCAGGAGGAGCAGGAGTGATTCTACCGGCCCCTTAAGCAAATCTTCTGCCGTGTTCTTGTCCCCAACCCAATATGCCCCGATCTTTCCCTCCCTCCATGCTGCCGCGCTTCGAGCCAGCCATCCCACCCCCCACAATCTTTTCCGATTGCCGGGGACCGTCCCCGTCTGCGGTCTTTTACTGCTGGCTTTCCTGCCCGGACTTGCAATCTGGCCAGCTGGCAGGTGGGAAATGGAGCAAAAAAAATTATAATGATGTCCTGCCGCATTCCCGCCCCCCCCCCCCCACCACCACAAACACACGCCCCCTGCCCCTTCCACACATATCAGGGCCACTGTGCATGTCATTCAGTAATTATGGTTTTTTTAAAACTTAGTAAGAGACTGTTTTCTTTTTCAGCATTCTTCCTACTCTGCTGAGGGCACTGAATCTGCTAGGGTACTGATCTATAGTCACCCTCCGGATCCTCTCCTAAATGGCCGTTATTCATATATGAGCTTCAATAGTGAGTCAGTAGGCTATTTATCCATGGGGCCATCATAGCTAAGCCGATCCACATTTCACCCTGTGGCAACACAAGCACATTTCCAGCAGGGCTATTGAGCAGCGATAACCCTGGCTTACTTTCTCCTCCCTAACCCAGGGGCGCTGAGCTAACTGGAGCACTTTCAGCACAGTCCTAACCACGATCAGCAACTTACCACAGACCAGGAATGGGACCTGGCACCTCGTATCTGAATCATAGGCTTATCACAAAGCTAAGTTGCCAAAAATGAGTTTTTAAATTCTTTAGCCGGTCATTTCAGTTGAAATTTAATCCAGCTTCTCATTTAAGGGGCCGGACTAAAGTTTCTCAAGAGTTCAGGTGACCCAGTTAATGATCGCTGAGCAGGGGTTTCATTAGAAGCCAGCAACTGTACAACGTCCCCACCCACTCAACTCAGTGGCCAGTTTCAAGACATTGTATCCAGATTTAAAGACAATGCACCCTTTATGCATCTTCCATGTGCTACGTATTCAGGCTATAATTTTTCTGAAGTTTAATGCAACCTGCAAATTATGATTTAATTTATTGTTTTAGGCAGGAACAGTAAGATGCCTCCGTTATTGAAAAAAAAACTATAGATCTACTCTCTCATTTCAGCCAGCCCTGGCCTCCAACTCTGTAAATCAGGAAGTTGTTAAATGCATAAAGAACATTTTACCTTTTAGTATTTCACTAAGTGCCAATTTTAAACTTGAAATTTAAAATAAATTAATCTAGTGGCAAGAATGTCCCAGGGAGGGAGGGGGATGGGAATCAATAAATAAACATTACAATTTACCTACGAGTAGAAAAAAAGCCACAGTCTGATCCTAAACCATGACAACCATCAAAGACTGCTTCACGAGAAAAAGAAAACAATAGCAAATCTGCTGCAATTTTAATTATTAAACAATTGAAATGCGAGCCAGCCCTGCCAACACCCGAGAAGAGCTTTTGGCTAGCAGAACAAGACAATGAGTTCAACTCAACTTTCATCCATTCATTTTCTATGGAAATCATCGACATATTTTTCTTGCCTTTGTTATCTGAAAAGGGGTGCACGTCTGCATTCTGTTACTGATGGTCAATGGTTTTACGCTGATAAGCAGGGCACTTTTTCCTAGAGGTAAATAAGCTTTTACTGCTGTTAAAGTTGGAATTTAACCATCCAGCACGGCTGTATTTTCATTCATTCATGAGTAACAAATACGCAATGCTGCACTGCCTCAATCTCCATTTTACAACAACTTGTTTTTTATACAGCACCTTCAATGTAAGGAAAGAACCAAGGCACGTTACAGATAGGCACAAGAAAAACTGCTGCTGATCTGGGAAAGGACTTTAGGAGGGGTGACTGAAAGCACGGCCAAAGAGATGGGTCTTGAGATTTTTAATAGGTAGAGAAAGAGGTGCCGATGTTTAAGGGGAGAGCTTCAAAATGTAGGACTGAGGCGGTTTAGCACTCTGCCACTAATGTAGGGAGGGAGGGAGATGCATAGAAGGCTGGAATCAGAGGAACAGAGGAACTTGGGAGAAGATGTAGGGTTTGAGAAAATTGCAGAGATAGAGTGGGGAAAGAAGATTAGAATAAGCTCCAATATAAAACCAGCCATGACACAGGCACGATGGGCAAATAGCCTCAGTCTGTGTGGAAATGTCAGTGATTCTAAAACAGCAACACGCTGTACTATAAAACAAAAACACAGATTAGTTGCATAAAAATGTTGATAATTTACACCCATTGTAACTACAATGGAAAAGTAATGAGCTAACAAAAGGAGGCGCAACTCCTTGTGCATTAGACTGCACCTGTTCAGGCACTGAATAAAGTCTCTTAATAATGCTCAGATAATAATTCTGGAAATATTCAGGCAGGCTAATTGTTCTTCTACAAATAGGCAGCAATGCTTGTTGGGGCACAGCTCGGTGGTGCCTTGCCCAATATTCCGAAACAGTGAAGCCCCGAAATTGTGATGCAGGGTCTTGTTGTGGAGGAGCACAGTGCATTCCTTCAGGCATGCCATGCATTCATTTCTGTGTGCTGCAATTCGTGGCAGTTAAAAAAAGTCGTCCAAAGGGAAGCTGCATTGCTGTCCAGTGTCAGCTCCTGTGCAAAGTATGAGTGATGATATGGTCCAACTCTGAAATACACTGTTCAGGCTAGTTCCACCTCCAGGTATCGTCTTGCTAACATAAAATGACTGCCGGCCTGACTGTCTGATGCAAGCTTAAGGCTAGTTTTCCATTCCCAAAATTAAGTCAAAATTTGTGCCTTTCTTGGAAGCAGCATTTATATTGAGCTACGTTTAGCACCCAGCATTAGTTTCTTTTGCTACAGAGGGTGCCATTTCTGCATATTAACATTATTTGTTTAGCACACTTTCATACAATATTGCACCAGGTAGCAGTACTACAAGAGTTGCTCTCTTCCATCGAACCCTGTACCCCTGAACCAACTATGCTCCTAATCCATCTCCCAGCACCCACTGTTCAGTTGCTGAGAGCCTATCACAATCGGGGAGGGGGGGCTAGCTTCAATTTCCATGCAGTCCTACCTAGCGCCAAGGTGGGTGTGCCTGCAATTACCAAGATCGTAATTTCATGACCAAAGGGTCAGCTGGCTGTTATCCCATAGTGGGCAACACAGCCAAATCCAATCCACAAACACACTTCCAACAGGGGTCACTGAGCAGCATTCAGGAGTTGGAATCCCAGCTGTTTTTTTCTAAAAGACACTCCTTTTGCTAATTGAAAAATAACCGGTTAGCACCTACAGGTGGGGGGAAAAAAGCAAGCCTCAACTCTGACCCTCAATCTTCTCTGCGGCCATTGTTAGTCAGTAATTAAGTGCCAAGAACTGCGTGAATGTGAACTGTGATTTAGACACCAGTTTTCCCGTCTTGTGGGGATGCTCCTCACCTTCACCCACAACTCCCTCAGGGGTGAGGATGACTGGGACTGGCGATTCAATACGCAGGGGATAAATCCATCGCTTTCCATTGCCTCTTCCACAGAAGCAAAGCAGCCTTTTTGCTATTTAATACTGGCCTAAAGCAATTACCGTTTTCCACATATCACTCTTTATTGAACATTTCTACTATTTTATATCACGGATAATCTTATCTAGATTATTCCATTAATTGTATTTCAAAACAAGTTGTAAAATTCAGCTCCCCTACGATGCCATTTAAGTACAAGTTCGGAGAAGGAATTATATTCAAAATGGATTAGTTCGAGGAGATTTGTCAGCCAATGACTCACTCTCCCTGAAATGGGCAACCCCTGCTGGTTGATCTTGGAACTGCCTTGCCAGCAGTTCGGAAAAATTCTGATGCTGTGACTGCCCTGCTGTTCCAATCTGGAAAAGGAGCGATGGTGTGGAATCGCCTACAAGCAGCGAAAAATCTTTACACTTCTTGGGGTATATTAACTGGCCACTTCATCAGCTAAAGCTTAATTTTGTGGCATTCACTGCTGCATCAATTAACTATCAATGATCATTAAAGTCAGCAATCTCCCACAGAACAGGGCATAAACTCAAAACATATTTAGCATGAGATTAAGGAGTAAATCTGTTCTTCAAAGATGATTTTTTGAAAAACATTATAAATCCCCAAAATGGACCACTTTAGCAGTCACCTGTGTCATTAATTTTAGAACTCAACAGAGCACAGTAAACACTGGAGAGAATTGCGTCATTGCATTTTCAGAAAGTCACTGACAATAATCCCATTTAACAATACTCCCAGTAATGCTTGAACAGGACATGTACAAAATATGTGCACAGAAAGATCAGCTTTTACTACTACATTGCACAATTGTACAGCCAGCTTCTGGTGCTGCACCATTTCCAATGACCTAATGCTGCTGTGAAAGTACACAACTGCCAACGGCATCTTCCTGCATCCCAGAGGGAAAAGTACCTGGCTTCTCCTTTGTGTGCCTTTTGCTAAAACATGGCTCAGACTCGGATATGGTGTGTGCATGTGTGCGCGTGAAAGAAATCACAGAAATGTTCAGCACGAAAGGGGCCACTGTAACTGTACCAGCTCCATGTTATAATTCCATTCTTCTGATCTTTACCTGTACTCCTTAATGTTTTTCGTTAAGTATTTAATCCCTCTTAAATGTAATGATTGGCTTGGATTCAGCAGGCACTTGCGTTATTGCATTTCGTACCCTAATAAACCTCGGTGTTAAAAAAACAATTCTAGCTGTCCCCTAACATTCTAGTAGTAACCATAACGTTTTGCCCACCTGATTCACCAGACCAGGAAAAATAATCTTTCACTATATACCCTATCAAACTATTCTGAACACTTCTATTAGATTCTCCAGAGAATACAGACCTTGTTTTAATCATAACTACATTCTTTCATCCCTACCATCATCGTTGTGAATTAGCATTGCATCTTTTCCATGGCTTCAATATCCTTTCTATAACGGGCAGCCCAAAACGGCACACAATACTGTCTAATCATGTCTTGTACAGATGTAGCATCTTCTCCTTGCCTTAGTACTCAATTTCCGAATATAGAAAAGCAGAATCCCATTTCCCCTCTAAGACGTTCCCCACCCTGTTTTTAAATATCTGTGTATATCAATGCCTAGACCTCTCTGCTCTTCTAATTCATTGAGAATTTTACCATTTAGGGTACATTTCCATTCTCCTTACCTACATTGAGCTGTATTTGCCACAGATAACTAACTCCACTCCCTAACCGGTGTACTCCTATAGTAATTTGTATTTTTCCTCACAGTTTGCCTAATTTGCAATCTAGCAATTTTTTCCAATGTCCAAATTATTTATGCATATGGAGATCGAGAACAGGTCCCTGGGACATGCCACTAGCTATACCTGGGCAATCCAAGAACCATCCATTTACTCTCTGCCTTCTATCTTTTAGCCATGTCACACTTTATCTTTGAGAGAAAGGCATGCACAAATCACATCCTACTACATTGAGGCTTTGCTTTTTTAAAATCTAAATTATATATTTGTATACCACAAGGTAGCTTGGTGGCATATTAGCAAGTGAGAAACATAGGTCTGTGGCCAGATTTCCCTGTACAATAAGGTCTGATCTCTGCCAGGTTGCCTTAGGAAGGCACTTTCCAACAGGAAGGAGAAATATATATATTTTTTTACCTCTGTACCTTCAAGTGGCACATACAGAGACCACAAAATATGCCAGGGAGTGGTGCACCGTTAAGAATGATTACATATACTTTCCACATCTCATACACATATGGTATAGTACAGTACTGTACTATCCATGTGCTTATTGAAAAGATTTGATCATTTATAATTTACTGATTTTCTATTGTCTCAAATATTTAACCATAGGTAACAAGGCAACACAGCAGCTACGTCACAGCCCTGGGTATGGCGCCAGTGGTTCCCACCTGACATTGCCAGGAGGTGAGGAGCAAGTAGGAAAGATGTGATTGCACTCGAGAGGGTACAGAGGAGATTTACAAGGATGTTGCCAGGACTGGAGAATTTTAGCTATGAGGAAAGATTGGATAGGCTGGGGTTGTTTTCTTTGGAACAGAGGAGGCTGAGGGGCGATTTAATTGAGGTGTATAAAATTATGAGGGGCCTAGATAGAGTGGATAGGAAGGACCTATTTCCCTTAGCAGAAGGGTCAATAACCAGGGGGCATAGATTTAAAGTAGAAGGATTAGAGGGAAGTTGAGGAGAACTTTTTTCAGAGGGTGGTGGGGTCTGGAACTCCCTGCTTGAAAGGGTAGTAGAGGCAGAAACCCTCATCACATTTAAAAAGTACTTGGATATGCACTTGAAGTGCTAGAACCTACAGGGCTACAGACCAAGAGCTGGAAAGTATGATTAGGCTGGATAGCTCTTTTTCGGCCGTCAAGACACGATGGGCCGATTGGCCTCCTTCTGTGCTGTAAATTGCTATGATTCTAAGTAAGCATCATCAGTTCTTGGCCAGGCTGCTAGTAAGAGAGTCTTACTATGGTAGGAAATATCTGACATAGTCGCCTCACCCTGCTGCAAGTGCGCCTTCTGTTGGATGAACGTGGAGTGACATTGACGGAATTCGTGAGGAAGTCCGCAGACCTGACCGTCCTGTGCTCCTGCCCAAAGGAGGCTCCGCGCTAGCAAGCGGCTCCTGCGTGGAAGAGAGAAAATTTAAAAGTTTGAAGATATTTTCCTACTTTCATTCAAATGACTAGCCCCTAATGCTCATTACGACAGAGAAAAAGCCTAAAAGGAAATATTTACGGTTTCTCCTGCTTTCCCAATTTTTCCTCTTTCTTCATATTGGTTACATAGATTGCTGCAGCCACCTCATACCTTGCCCAAACGGCTATTTTTGTATCTTGAGTTGAAACTTTGTGACAGGCTGTTCAGCTGTGGGGGAAATCACATCCAAGCTCAATCCTATCCTTAACTGACATCCAAACATCCACGATCCAAGAAGAGTTACTTGACCGTGATCAGACATCAAGTTTGTTCACCAAAAAAAGCCACTATATTGCCCTGAGTAAGATCAGATAGCTCAGCGCATGCCAGGAATTGAACAGGAACCTCACTGTGATGCACACCTACCCACTAAGCTATCAGGAAGCTCCAATGGTACACTTATTAAAACTATTTTACATTTGCTAAACCAAAGCTATGAAGAAATAATTCCCAATAAACCACTAAGCACTACAATGATTAAAGCCTACATTTCAAGTCTTTTAGAAATTATAATCAGTTGATATATTTTGATGCTTTGAAGCAGGCATGCCCACACTGCAGCCCTTGGGCCACATGACCCACAAGCCCTGCCAACTCAGTTCTATTTCTGTTTGTATTTCATACCCAGTGGTTTGCCCCATTTGAACTTTATGAGGCTGGATGCTTGAAAAAGGCTGTGTTTCGTACGATTACTTTACTGGTGAACAAAACTTCTGTTTGTATCAACAGCTTGTGATATTAACAGGAACACCGTTTTAAATGTTATCCGTGCTTGATAGAACGCAGCTTAGGACAAAAAGCATGGGCACTCGTACTATAAAGACAGTAAGTGCCACATTCAAAAACATTTAAGCATTATTGCAATCAAGAGTTATGTTATACTACTAACTGCCTTTTGCAACACTTGCCAGGGTGATCCATGTAATCTGAAATTCAAAACTATATTTGAAGCATAGCGAGTTTTAAATTGCCTTTGTGATCACAGTGCCAGGTTGTACCATACTGTACTTCAGCATGAGACCACAAACAAAATATTGGAAATTAAATCTCTACATTGGTCTAAAACATTTCTTCTGCATTTAAAAAAAAGATTTGCTTCAACACAGTAAGTGTGTATTTACACTTTCTTTAAATCCCAGTCACACCAGTGGGTTTAATGGGCCTCAGCCATGTACGAAAATCATCTGTATTAAAAAAGACTTTAACAGCCAACGTCAATAACTTTCACTTAAAAATACATGCAGTAAATTAAGTGACGCACAAACGGCTAGAGTCAGGGTGAAAGTGTTTTTCTATGAACAAACTCAAGTCTCCAAGTTTGACCCTCATCACCTCCTCAGAATTTTAACACCAAAAAATTAGAAAATAAGCAGGAGTTTTGCGCCCTGGGACCCGCGCTCCGGGCAGCAGGAATTCAGCTGAAGGGCAGGCGGAATGATGCGGACTGTTGAATCTGCCGTTACTCTCCCTCCAGTCAGGGTTCAGGCTGACTACAGCAACACTTCCCGACTCGGTGCACCGGCTCCCGATCCCCACTGCCTCTCACTCACCAACATCAGTAGCCGCCGCTCCGCACTCAGCCCAACCCGCCCTTTAACCGCAGCTCATGGGGGGGCCCCGGCGCTCTCTCCTCTCCACGCTCGGCCTCTCTCGGCGCTTTGCCGCCAATGAAGTTGACGCCGTTTCCCCCCCCCCAACCCCCTGAACTCAGTGTCAGCTCCAACCGACCGCCGCCATCTTCTCCTCCACCGACCTGCGCTACCCGCGGCCCCCCTGACGTCACTTCCGTCAAACGGACCACAACAACGGAAACCACTTCCGGGTGACGCTCTTCCCACAGGGGCGGTGGGAGGGGGCGGAGCCAAGAGTTCAGACCAGCCGTCAGTCAAGGGGAGGGGAGGAGCCAAGAGTTCAGACCGGTTGTCAGTCAAGGGAGGGGAGGAGCCAAGAGTTCAGACCGGTTGTCAGTCAAGGGAGGGGAGGAGCCAAGAGTTCAGACCGGTTGTCAGTCAAGGGAGGGGCGGAGCCAAGAGTTCAGACCGGTTGTCAGTCAAGGGAGGGGAGGAGCCAAGAGTTCAGACCGGTTGTCAGTCAAGGGAGGGGGAGGAGCTAAGAGTTCGGACCAACCGTCAGTCAGGGGGAGGGGGCGGAGCCAAGAGTTCAGACCAACCGTCAGTCACGGGAAAGGGGCGGAGCCAGAGGTCGGCGAGGGGCGGAGCCAGAGGTCGGCGAGGGGCGGAGCCAGAGGTCGGCGAGGGCGGATGGCGATTGGCGGAGCCGCATAGAGTCAGATGATCGGTCAGGAGGAGTTTGTCCGTTTCGATTGGAAACCGCGCCAGATTTGGGAGCGCGCGGGTCCGCAGGGAACGCAGCTTGAGGCGGTGTTTGAGGCAATGAGCAGACGGCCTGACACCCGACATGGCCCGGCACAGCGGCCCGGCCCGGCCCGGCCCCGGGGGAACCTCCGCCCCAAACACTGGACCCTCAGGGCAGCGTCATTTCGGCAAACTGATTCCAGCCACAATGACTTCTATTTACACAGCGCCTTTAACGTAGTAAAACCTCCCGAAGCGCTTGACAGGAGCGATTATCAATAACATCTGTTTCAATATTTCTTTTGACTCTCATTCACCCTATTTCCTTCTTCGTCTTTCGTTCTATTTCTTCCTTTTCTTTCATTGATCATTGAGATAAGCTATTGGGCACAAGGTCCTAAATGCAACATTAACATCACTATTAACAGATTCACGTTCCAGCAATTTGTGGCGTGAATATAGTGCAATATCAAATGATCAGCATAAAAGTCCAATTAACGTTGTTTGCTGTCAAAGTCGTTTTTGCAGCAATTTCTGGTTTGTTTTCCTGTAACTTTAAAATGGGTTTGTTTAAAGAATGCAGAGCGCAGGGGGGCAGAAGTGTAGGAAAGTTGATCAAACTTCTTGATGTCGTTGGGACTTAGAGGGGTCTGTGGTCTGTTCCAGAGAAAGTGGCTTCCTTCGCTCCAAGGAGCCCACTTTGTACAACACCTCCTGGTATTAAGGGGAATGATGTAACTCTGCTCTCTGGTGATAAGGCTATGTGTTATTATCTGAAAGGTCTGGTGTAGGATTACCAAAGTCAAATCACTAAACAGTGATCTATTTTAAGCCTATTGGAATAAACGGAACTGTGGTCATTTTATTACAGCAAGATACGCGCAAGTTACAATTTTCACCATCACTGGAGAGGAACGAGACTTGGCAACATAGGAACAGGAGTAGGCCATTCTGCCCCTCGAGTCTGTTCCGCCATTCTGTGAGATCATGGCTAATCTGTATCCTAACTCCATCCGCCTGCCTTCGGTCCATATCCCTTAATTCCCTTGACAAGCACAAATCTATCGATCTCAGATTTTAAATTATTAATTGAGCTAGCATCTACTGCTTTTTGTGAGAGAAAGTTCCACACTTTTACCACCCTTTGCGTGAAGAATTGTTTCCTAACTTCTCTCCTGAATAGCCTGGCTCTGAGTTTAAGGTTATGTCCCCTTGTCCTCGACTCACCCACCAGCGGAAAAAGTTTCTCTACCCTATCAATTCCTTTCAAAATCCTAAGAACCTCAATAAAACCATCCTTCAGCCTTCTATATTCCAAGGAATACAAGCCTAGTTTATGTAATCCATCCTCATAATCTAACCCTTGGAGTCCTGATAACATTCTGGTGGATCTGCGCTGCACTCCTTCCAAGGCCAATCTATCCTTTCCAAGGTGCGGTGCCCAGAACTGTACACAGTGCTCCAGATGTGGTCTAACCAGGGCTTTGCATAGCTGTAGCAAAACTTCCTCCCCTTTATATTCTAGCCCTCTGTTTAGATAGGCTAACATTCATTAGCCTTTTTGATTATTTTTTGTACCTGACCACTACACTTTAGTAAAAAAGCAAAATACTGCAGATGCTGGAAATCTGAAATAAAAAAATCATTGACTTGAAACGGTAACTCTGTTTCTCTCTCCACAGATGCTGCCTGACCTGCTGAGTGTTTCCAGCATTTTCTGTTTTTACTACACTTTACACTGACTCCTAAATCTCTTTGGACCTCCACTGTTCTTAGCTTTTCACCTTTTAAAAAATACTTGGATCTATCCTTCTTGGTCCAAAATTTTTGACCTCACAAAAATGCTGCTGCACTGTATAATAGCCCCAAAAATGACCAGTGATTTAAAATGTAATAGTTCATCATAACAAAAAATATAGTGACATCTGCCTGCATCTTTGAGCTGACATCTCTGTAGACTCTATAAAATATAACAAGTAGCCTGGACTGAGGGAAAAAAAAGACCAATTCCATTCATACCAAGAATATAATGCTGACACCCTAAAAAGGGGATCCCTTGTATGATTCCATTGTGTCCATTTCTGAGAAGGAGCTGAAAACAGTTCTGCTCAGAAGAGCCTAAAAATGGCTTACTGCAATGACAATGCATAGGCAAGTTGTGGAACAGCTGTTCCTCAGCTAGAGACAAGTACTCAGAACTCCCACTGCTTAACACGTTGCTATGATTCGGCTTTCACCTTGGGTTCACTGTTTTCTCTGTCAGGTTATTTTTTTCTTAGTACAAGAAGCTTTAAAAAGAGTGAGGTAGTTAATAAGATTAAGGAAAATAACAAAAGGAAAGAAAGCTTGCATTTATATAGCACCTTTCACAACCTTTGGACGTCCTAATGTAAGCAAATGCGGAAGCCAATTTGCACACGGCAAAGTCCCACAAACAGCAATGAAACAAATGATCAGATTTCAGTGGAGTTGATTGATGGGTTAAATATTGGCCAGGACTTTGGGAGAACTCTCTGACTACTCTTCAAATGGGACCTTTTATGCCTACCTGAGCTTGCAGACAGTTTAACACTTCATCTGAAACAAAGGGAAGCATTTAGCAAAATGGACAAAAATAGGAACCAAAAAGAGTGAAGCATATATTTAAAAACGTATTGGCCCAGAAATTGGAGTTCGATGGTTGCCGCGGGGGTAAGGATCCCCCGTGATATCGCACTCCGCGCCTACCTTTATGGTTTTGGCACACACGAACTTCAGTTCCTGGGCCTCTCCCTGGTGCCGGCGCGCAGTGTGTGCGTGTCCCAGAGGCGCAGTTAATTCGATGCGACCTCTGGGATCACGTGGGCCAGTTAGAGCCAATGGCAGCACACCATCTTTCATTCATAGTTTTGACAGCAAGAGCTGTCAAAACTATGAATACAACAAGCCCCCAAAAGAACAGCTAACCCTCAATTAAATTAAAAAAAAAGCCATCACATTAATAAAATAACTATAGTTAAATAAATTAACCACTTTAAACAAAAATTTAAATTTTTGAAAAAATTTTAATTCTTTTTAAAAGTTATAAAAATAAACTTACCTTTCTTTAAAGTCGCTAAAAAAGATAAACCTGTTGAAATTTTTTTAAAATAATACTTAATTAACTACTTACCTTGTTAAAAGGGGGTCTTACACCTGCTTTCTTTGTGTAAAATCTTCAACACTTACCTGCACGTTCAAACCTGAAAAAAAACCTAAGTGCACTGCGTGCGCACAGCCTCTAGTGCGCACGCGGTTCACTTAGGAACCGCCCCCTTCGCAATACCCGAAGTGCCGGTTTCCCGCGCATGCGCAGTGCATGCAGGAAACCGGCACTTCGGGACCTAATACGCGAGAGTACACAGTGCGTACTCTCGCGTATTAGGTCTAATTTTCGGGCCAATGAGTACCCAAAAATCAGAAAAGCAAGATATCTACAAATGTTCACAGGAGAAATGTAGGGGGGAATTTTAACCTGGAAGAGTGTGGGTTTGGGTGCGGGTGCGGGGATAAAACTGGCAAAATGCAAACATGTCAGGAAGCCGGCTTCAACCTGCCGACTTCCGCATTTAACTCGAGCGCGTTAGGCTGCTTGCGCGCAACCCCGTCGGGAAAGGCGGGTTACCTATTGACATATGTTAATCGCTCAATTGGGGCGATATTTCAACAGACTTTTAAATCTAACGGTGCATCCATATGTTTCCCGGGCTTCTTGAAACTCGCCAGTGAAGGCAAGGCGAGAACACAACGGCAGTTGAGGGGGCTGAATCAAACTTGGTGGAAATACTGCAATAAATACTCAGTACTCACTACTGCTTTCACACCTGTTAGTGGAAAAGGGTTTGTTGACAGTACTTTTGCTGAGAGGTTACTTTCTACATTTTAGAGATTTTCTGAATCACAGCAGGATGGGTGGCCCTTTGGCTGCCTTAGATTGGACCTCAGCCTGCTCTTGAGAGACTTGTAGCGGGACACTTAGAGAGGGCAGCAGCAGAGAGGGGTGCAGCTTGCACATCCTCCCATTAGTCCCTGTCAATTCTTGTCTTCCCATTCGTCATCAAACAAGTTAAAAGGCAACTTGCCACCCAGCAACCAAGAATGGCCAAGACAGGAAAGTGGTGCAAAAGAATAACATTTATGTGCTTTAACTAAACAACAGAAACTTAACAACATTTTATCATACATTCATGTGCATACCCTTGAGCAACGACAAAGCTTTCCTCTTTCTTTTCCTTCCACTCCTACAGGGTGCAACCCCTGTGGCTTGAGCAGAGGTCGAGGCAGACTGCTCAGATCCCTGCTCTGACCGCTGAGTTGCTCTTGGTTGACGACCTCTGGGTTTTGGAGCGCGTGAGGGCCCCCGCCAAAGACTGCTCCACGTGCACCTGTGCAGGGACTCGGCCATCGGGAGATGAGGCAACATGTTGGGTACTGACTGGGAGGGGGGCAACGGGTGAGAAGTGGAAGCGCTTTGAGTAGAGCCCCCACTTCCATGCCCCCTTTCACCATCATCCCTCTCATGGCCCAGCCACAGTTCACTGCTACCACTCTGCTGGAGAACACTTTGGTACAGATCAGCGTGGCACTGTAAGGCCAAGGATAAGGTATCTGTTAAGGGATTTAAGTTGACAGACATGTTGTCACCCAGAGTCTGCACGGCAGTGGTCAAGGTGAGTATGGACTCATTTGTTTGCAGCGTTTGGTGTTCCACGGAGCTGGCCACTCCATGCAAGAGGACATCATCACAATGCCCTGCGACATCAACCCACTTGAAGCGGACTCCTCCATTCCCTCTGCAATCGCGTTTAATGTGCTTGGAAGGCCTGTCAGTACATCGCACATTCTTTGCTGCTCAATGATTATCCTTCTCATCAACGGCCCCCGGGGCACAACATCTGTGTCCAGTTGAGCAGAGCTTGGAGAGGTCTGCGCCCTTTGACGCAGACTCTCCACTGCTGTCCCTGCCCCCACAATCTGCTCTTGCTCACTTGTGAAGTGTGAGTCACCAGGTGAAAACCCAACTATCTGTCTTACTGGTCCCCACCACAGTGTGAGTGTCTGATCTGGGGTATGGTAAGTGACATGAATCTTGTCATTCATGGGAAATGACTTATGACATAATACTGGGCGGCCTGCTGGTGGCGCTGTCCAGGGAGAGTATAAATACTCGGGCATGGGCCCAGCTTGATCAGGACATTCTTTAACAGGAACTAGGAAAGGACAACTAGATCTCCATGTTGTAAAACAGTTGATTAAAGCTTTGTTTAATGCTTAGACCAAGTGCCTAGTAGTTTTCTTACATCAGTAAGCATGAGTGCTGTGATGGTGCACCCTCAGAATGAATCAGCTTCTCTGAGGAATCATCGTCTGTGAGGTTCATGCACTCCTGCTGCACATGTGAAGGTCCTGGCGGACAGAAAAGATATGAATTAGTACTGGCAAGCAATGTTCCTGTTAAGCTGCTTGGCCGTGCAGCAATCTGGAGATCCCGCGCAGGCCGCTCATCGGCTTTTCAGTACAAGAAACGGCGCATGCATGAAAATTTGAATGGGCCATGCAGTCCGTTAAAGGGACCACGCACCCAAAAGGAAATCAGAGGGAACATTGCTGGCTAGGTAAGAATGTTGCAACTTATTATGAAGATGATCATATTTCACTTGCTGTTGAAATCAAGTCACCATGACTGAGTGTTGTATGACATGTGGGTTGCTGATATTTAATTGTGTCAGCAGGTAGCTGGGAGGTCTCATTCCTAGTTCTACCTATGTTGTTGGTTCCTATGTGGACCATTACAACTGGATTCTCCCCCTCCCACTCCAAGTCCTCCTCCAGCCGCGACGAGATGTCTTTAACCCTGGCACCGGGCAGGCAACACAACCTTCGGAACTCTCGGTCGCGGCTGCAGAGAACAGTATCTGTCCCTCTGATTATACTGTACCCTACCCCAATTACATTCCTGTTCACTCCCCCCGTTTGAATTTCCTCCTGCACCATGGTGCCACGGTCAGCTTGCTCATCAATCCTGCAGGCTTTTCCCTCATCCACGCAGGCAGCAAGAACCTCATACCTGTTGGACAAGGGCAAAGGCTGAGGCTCCTCCAGCACTGCACCTGGGGTCCCTTTACCTGCCTGAGTTGCAGTCACACCCTCCTGTCCCTGACCACTAACCAGACCTGTACCACAACCTAACCTAAGGGGTGTGACTGCCTCCTGGATCAAAGTGTCCAGGTAACTCTCCCCCTCCCTGATGCCCTGCAATGTCTGCACCTCAGACTCCAGCTCAAAAACTCGGATCTGAAGTTCCTCAAGATGCAGGCACTTACTGGTTGTCCAGGGTCGCAATGCTCTCCACAAACTCCCACATGCTGCAGTTGCGGCACACCACCTGCACTGCCATCCCTGTATGACCTTGTTGTATTTAATTAAATTTAATTAAATTTGTAATTAGGTAACTGAGTTTACAGTGTAGTTTCTTGTCTACTTACTTGATTAGATTAAGTTATGGGTACTGAAATTAAATATCTACCTGTAACACAAAGCACTACAAGTGGTGTCAGCAAAAAGCAGCAACTCTTTGCTCCTCTTCTCCAAATTCCCATTCTTTTCAAATTCCCAAATAAAACACTCTGTTTAAGTACACTCCGTTTTAATCCCGCTCTGTGCAGACCGCATGTCCTTTATAAGCCTGATTTTTTTCTAACAACCATCTTATCAAATACCTTCTGAAGATTCATTTACACTACATCTATTATATTCCCTTTATCGAGTCGGTCTTTTCTTCAATAAACTATTACATTTATCAAACACATTTGCCTTTAACAAATCTATGCTGGCTATGCTTGGTTGACCTACATATTTCTAAATGATCAGTAATTTTATCTTGAATTATGGATTCTATGGGGCTAATTTTAACCTAATCCACCTGTCGGGAAACTGACAGGATTGGGTGGAACGCTGGTTTTACACCCCACCCAAATTTACTTTCCATTGTCATATTAGGCGAGGTGCAAAACCAGTGTTCCACCAGATCCCGTGTGTATCCTGCCGAGGGAATTAAGTTAAAATTACCCGCTAAGACTTTACCCAAAAAAACATAAAACAAACTGTTCTAAAGTTACCCCATTTATCCTTCTCTCCCTTCTTGAACAGGAATATTACATTAGCTACTCTCCATTCCCATGGCATAATTTGCATATTTAATAAGGATTGAAAAATGTGTGGAAAAAGTGCCTCTGCTATCTCCTCTCTAACTTGTATCAACAGCCCAGGGTGCACAACAGCAGAGCCAAGTGACTTTTCAACCTTGAGTTCGGCTAAATTTTTTCATAGAATCATAGAATGGTTACAGCACAGAAGGAGGCCATTCGGCCCGTCGAGGCTGTGCCGGCTCTCTGCAAGAGCACTTCAGCTAGGCCCACTCCCGTGCCCTTTCCCTGTAGCCCTGCAAATTTTTTTCCTTCACGATTGAATCTGCCTCCACCACCGTTTCAGGCAATGCATTCCTAACCACTCGCTGCGTAAAGAAGTTTTTCCACATGTCGCCTTTGGCTCTTCTGCTAATCACCTTAAATCTGTGTCCTATGGTTCTCGACCCTTCCACCAATGGGAACAGTTTCTCTCTCTCTACTGTGTCTAGACCCCTCATGATTTTGAATACCTTTATCAAATCTCCTCTCAACCTTCTCTGCTCTAAGGAGAACAACCCCAGCTTCTCCAGTCTATCCACATAACTGAAGTCCTTCATCCCGGGAACCATTCTTGTAAATCTTTCTCATACTCTCTCTTTGCCCCTCTTATTTTCTTTTTCACTTCCCCTCTGAACTTTCTATATTCAGCCCGGTTCTCACTTGTATTCTCAACCTGACATCTATCATACCAATTTCTTTTCTACAATTATCTCTAACAATTGTTCTATGTCGCCCTCTACGACACCTATGATCTCACTTCTACCGCCATTTGTAAGAAACAATATTTATTAAGGATTTCTATCATATCATCATCCTCTACAATTAGACTCCCTCCTTCATCCCCGAGTGCTTCTATCCTGTCTTTAAATATTCTTTTACTTTTTATCTGCTTAAAAAATCCCTTACTACTGCCTTTTAATAAGAACATAAGAATTAGAGCAGGAGTATGCCATACGGTCCCTAGAACCTGCTCCGCCATTTAATATGATCATGGCTGATCTTCGACCTCAACTCTAGTTACTCAGTGGGTAGCACCTTTACCTCTGAGTCAGAGGGTTGTGGGTTCACGTCCCACTCCAGAGACTTGAGCACAAAAATCTAGGCTTATACTCCAGTGCAGCACTGAGGGAGTGCTGCACTGTCGGAGGTGCCGACTTTCGGATGAGACATTAAACCGAGGTCCTGTCTGCTCTCTCAGGTGGACGTAAAAGATCCTATGGCACTATTTCGAAGACGAGCAGGGGAGTTCTCCCTGGTGTCCTGGCCAATCATCCCTCAATCAACATCACTAAAACAGATTATCTGGTCATTATCACATTGCTGTTTGTGGGAGCTTGCTGTGTGCAAATTGGCTGCCACGTTTCCTACATTACAGCAGTGACTACACTTCAAAAAGTACATAATTGGTTGTAAAGCGCTTTGGGACGTCCGGTGGTCGTGAAAGGTGCTATATAAATGCAAGTCTTTCTTTCTTTACATTAGTTATATTATCTTAGTCTTTTTCATATTCCCTTCATCTTTTTCATTTCCCCAATACACTTTCTATATTCCTCATGATTATCTTTAGTATTATTAGCCCTAATTTTATCATATGCCTTTCCTTTTAAGTTTCAGTTTAGCTTTAAGCTCTCTATCCCCAGAACTCTAATCTTTGAGGAACCCTCTTTTTGCTTTATAGGAATTTTTTGTAGTCTATACATCCATTGCTTCACCTGTTTGTAACTTTTCTGCCCAGTTAATTTGGGCCAGCTCTCTAATCTTGCTGAACTTTGCCTTTTTCAAACCCAACACCCTTATCTTTGAAGTTTTATTATCCTTTTCTGTTCATACATTGAACCTAACTTATGCTGTGGTTGCTCTTTCCTAATTGTTTTTCTACTTTCAAATCAATTATTTCCCAGGACTAACTCATGCAATGCTTCATTCCTTGCTGGACGAGAAACATATTTACTGAGGGAGTAATCCTGGATGTATTCTAAAAAGTATTCCCCACTTTGACCACGTGCATTTCCTTTATTTCAGTCTATCTTGGAATAGTTAAAATCACCCAGTATTATTGCCCTGTTATTTTTATATATCTCTCTGAATTGTCTGCAGATCTCCCCCTCTATTTCATCTCCAATGCTATGTAATGTAAACCGAGAATTGTACCATTTCCTGTCCTCTTTCAATTCTATCCATTGGATTCTGTCTTAACACAACCCCCTAGGACATTATTACATTCTAGGGCTGTGATAGAATCCTTCACTAATAGTGCCACCTCATCCCATTTTTCCATCCCGATCTCATCTGAAAACTCATTCCTATATCACAAGGTCATTTTAACCAAAATTGTTTGAGTAGATTAGAATCTTTATGGCAGCATATTTCAAAGTCTTGATTTCAAAACATGACACAACTTCAGAGCAGCTTTTACTGTAAAGTCCAAAGTTTTGTGTTGTAAATTATTCCAGACAGCCAGCAAGGCACCTGGAAAAAGAAAAAAAGCAAGTTGAGACTGCCAGTTTTTACTCAGCCTGCCGGGGAATCAGTGCCAGCAGGCTCCCAGGTATATAAATGAAGCAATACCTTTCCCCACCCCCTCTTGAACAGGCAACTGAGGCTTCTGTCTGCTTCATTTGTCTGCCCCAGATCCGACCAGAAGCTAGAGCAGGGCCCAAATCTTCCAGAATTCATTTCCATCAGATTTCCCAGCTGCTGCCATTCTGTTTGCACCCAAATCCAGGGGCTAAGCACACCAGAATCAGCCCCATCACTTTACTGACAGGCTTGACGGGTTAAGTTCTGAGGACAGGTTGCACAAGCTTGGTTTGTATTCCCTTGAGTTTAGAAGGTTGAGGGTAGATCTAATCAAGGTCTTTAAAATTATAAAGGGATTCGATAGTGTAGATACAGAGAATCTATTTCCTCTGGTAGAGGAATCCAGAACGGTGGCATAATCTTAAAATTAGAGCCAGGCTATTTAGGAGTGAAATCAGGGGCACTTTTTCCACACAATGGGTGGTGGCAATCTGGAACTTGCTCCTCCAAAAGGCTGTGGATGCTGGGTCAACTGAAATTTTCAAGATTGAGTTCAATGGATTTTGTTAGGTAAGGGTATCGAGGGATATGGAGAAAAGGCAGATAAATGGGAGTTGAGGTTCAGATCCGCCATGATCTAATGGAATGGCGGAACAGGCTCAAGGGGCTGAATGGCCTCCTGTTCCTATGAATTGGATGAAGCTCTCGATGGTAACTCGATAACCATTTTTTTCATTTATTGAGCAGAAATCGATGATCAGAAAACAGAAACATCGGAGGAGCATGAAACCAAAGAGTAACTAAAGCGATAAAAAAGGAAAGACTGAAAACACTGGAAACCTGACAGAAAATGCTGGAAATACATAGCAGGTCAGTCAGTATCTTGTAAACAGATTAACAAATTAAATGTTTGGTTGTATCCTCTTCATCCGAACTGAAAACTAAAAGATAAGCAAGTATTTTAGTGAGGTTGGCAATAAGCCTAGTTTAAGATAGCAATGTTGCGCAACCAGTGTTAAAGAGGAGTGGCTAACTCACCAATCAATGAATAAAGGGCTTTTTACACTTTACTCCTTGAAACTGTTGTTTTGTTGCTGCTGCGTGTTAGAGTTCAGTAAAAGAATCTGAAATATGTTCATGTTACAACCAAGATCATTTTATATAGTTACGACCAGGCTCGCTTACAACATACTCTTCAGAGGTATAGCAGGTAAAAGATGATTTTTTTTTGGTGAACTTTGAAAGTGGGCATTTCCTTCTTCGTAATGAGGTTCTTGTGAGGGATTTATTTATGTGATTGTGTCTGTATGTGGAGGTACATCTGCTCCTTTTAATAATATCATGATAGCACATAGAAAAATGTAAAGTTTCACAAAGAGGTACAGGGAGAATTCATGCCTATCTTTGTGGCGGTTCATTTCCCAAGTGTTGGTCATTTTTATACCAACTTAAAGCCAGTCAGAAAGCAGATTGTTTGTAAAATTGTGTCTATAATCAAGTTAAATATGCCAGTTGGGATTGGAATCAATGCAGGGTGGGTATCTTATTGCAGATTTTCAGATTTGTTTTACAAATTTGCAACTATAAAATGTGGCTGGACCACATAAAGCACTATCGGGTCCTGCTATCTCTCTAATCTTCTTCAGCCCCACAACTCCCCGAGATATCTGCGCTCCTCTAATTCTGCCCTCTTGAGCATTCCTGATTATAATCGCTCAACCATTGGTGGCCGTGCCTTCTGTTGCCTAGGCCCTGAGCTCTGGAATTCCCTCCCTAAACCTCTCCGCCTCTCTACCTCTCTCTCCTCCTTTAAGACGCTCCTTAAAACCTACCTCTTTGACCAAGCTTTTGGTCACCTGCCCTAATTTCTCCTTATGTGGCTCGATGTCAAATTTTTTGTCTTTTAATCCTCCTGTGAAGCGCCTGGGATGCTTTACTACGTTAAAGGCGCTGTATAAATACAAGTTGTTGTTGCTCTCAACTGCCAACACTGCTCACTATTCCAGGATCATCCTGGAATGCAAAGACAACCCCCGGCTTCCATTCTCTACTGCAAACCATCTTCTTAAACCCCTCTCCCCTGTCTCCTCCGCCCTCACCTCCAACAATAAGTGCGAGAGCTCATGGACTTCTTTGTCTCGAAGATTGAAACCATCCGATCAGCTGCCTCTGCCACTTCCCTCCCATCCCCTAGCCCACCGGGCCAAACTTCCTCTAAGGCTCCCCCTGCCCTAGCCCTGAACTCACATCTTTCTCCAGTTTCTCTCCTATCTTCCCTTGTGCCCTCTCCGAGCTCATCTTGTCCATGAGGCCCACTTCCTGCTCCCTCGACCATATGCCCACTAAACTGCTGACCACCCAACTTCCCTTCCTGGTTTCTATGTTAGCTGACATTGTTAACGGTTCGCTCTCCTCAGGTACTGTCCCCCTCTCTCTCAAATCTGCCGTCATCACCCCTCTCTTCAAAAAAACCAACCCTTGACCCCTCCGTCCTTGCAAACTACTGCCCCATCTCCAACCTCCCTTTCCTCTCCAAAGTCCTTGAACGTGTTGTCGCCTCCCAAATCCGTGCCCATCTTTCCCGCAATTCCATGTTTGAATCCCTCAATTAGGTTTCCGCCCCTGCCATAGTGTTCAGCCATGAACGCATTGAATGGCGGTGCAGGCTCGAAGGACCGAATGGTCTACTCCTGTACCTATTTTCTATGTTTCTATAGTACCAAAACAGCTCTTGTCAAAGTCACAAATGACATCCTATGTGACTGTTACAAAGGTAAACTATCCCTCCTCGTCCTTCTCGGCCTATCTACAGCCTTTGACATGGTTGACCACACCATCCTCCTCCAACATCTCTCCACCATCGTCGAGCTGGGTGGGACTGCACTCGCCTGGTTCCATTCTTATCTATCTAATCATAGCCAGCGAATCACCTGCAATGGCTTCTCTTCCCACTCCCACACAGTTACCTCTGGTGTCCCCCAAGGATCTATCCTTGGCCCCCTCCTATTTCTCATCTACATGCTGCCCCTTGGCGACATCATCTGAAAACACAGCATCAGTTTCCACATGTACTCTGATGACACCTAGCTCTACCTCACCACCACCTCTTTCAACCCCTCCACGGTCTCTAAATTGTCAGACTGCTTGTCCGACATCCAGTACTGGATGAGCAGAAATTTCCTCCAATTAAATATTGGGAAGACTGAAGCCATTGTCTTCAGTCCCCGCCACAAACTCCATTCCCTAGCCACCAACTTCATCCCTCTCCATAGCATCTGTCTGAGGCTGAACCAGACTGTTCGCAACCTTGATGTCATATTTGACCCTGAGATGCACTTCCAACCACATATCCATGCCAACACTAAGACCGCCTATTTCCACCTCTGGAACATCGCCCGACTCCGCCCCTGCCTCAGCTCATCTGCTGCTGAAACCCTCATCCATGCCTTTGTTACCTCTCGACTTGACAATGCCATCGCACTCCTGGCCGGCCTCCCACGTTCTACCCTCCGTAAACTTGAGGTCATCCAAAACTCTGCTGCCCGTGTCCTAACTCGCACCAAGTCCCGTTCACCCATCACACCTTTGCTCACTGGCCTACATCGGCTCCCGGTTAAGCAATGCCTCGATTTAAAAATTCTCATCCTTGTTTTCAAATCCCTCCATGGCCTCGCCCCTCCCTATCTCCATAAGTTCCTCCAGCCCTACAACCCTCCGGGATATCTGCGCTCCTCTAATTCTGCCCACTTGAGCATCCCTGATTTTAATCGCTCCACCATTGGTGGCCGTGCCTTCTGTTGCCTAGGCCCTTATCTCTGGAATTCCCTCCCTAAACCTCTCCGCCTCTCTCTCCTCCTCCTTAAAACCTACCGCTTTGTCCAAGCTTTTGGTCATCGGCCATAATATCTCCTTATGTGGGCCATAATGGGCCGGATTTTCCGATCGGAGGCTTCCTGCGGGCGGATGCCTCCAATCAGGAAAAATCTACGCACTTACCTGCTGGCTCCGTAGGTCCCGAGACTTCCGATCCTGGGCCTCTGCTCTTCGAGATGCGCAGAGGCCCAGGTATCCCAGGGGCGCAGGCGGTTCGCAAGCGTCCCTGGGATCACGTGGGCCATGGGGAACCAATCAAAGAAGGGAATCCCCCTGCACCCTTTTGACAGGTCTCTATGCATAGGTCTGTCAAATGTATGAATGGGGATCACATTAAAAAACACAGTTAAACATTAAATAATTTTTTTTAAATCACGTATTTAAAATTAGTTAAAATTACATTAAATTAAATATTTAAAACAAAACTTTAATTTTTTGAAAAAAATAATTAAAGTTTTTTACGGGGCTAAAAATAAATTTACCTTTTTTAAAAGTATTTTAAAATTATAAATGAGTGAAAAATGTATTTTTTTATTTTTTTAAACTCTTATGCTGGTAAAAGCAGGCCTAATTACACCTGCTTTTACCAGGCGTAAGATTTTTAAAGCTTTTCAGCGGGCGGAGGTTGTGCAGAAAGCGGAACTCTCTGCCCGCGGAGGCCCTTCTCCCGGGCAGGCGAAGGATCTGTCAAGAGAATTCTCGACAGATCAGAATTGCCGGGTTTTAGCGCACTTCGCATGCCTGAAACCGGCACTTGCGAGGCCCCTACGGGTGCGTACACACCTCGTACACACCCGTGGGGGTCAGAATATCAGCCCAATATCTCCTTATGTGGTTCGGTGTCAAATTTTGTTTTGCTAGGGTGAAGAGGGAAAGACTATTTCATCTGGTTGGGAAGTCCGTGAAATCAATTTAAATTTGTCACCAAGAGAGTGAGGAGAGAAGTTATGAGAAATATATTTATGCAGAGAGTTGTTCGAGCATTGAATGCTTTGCCACAGGGAATAATTGAGACAGATGCATTTGCGCTTTTCATGGGAAAAGTGGATAAACATTTGAAGCGGAAAAAAGGCTATGGGAACAGAGTAGGGCAGTGGGATAGCTTTGGATTGCTCCAGCACAGACATGATGGGCAGAATGCCCTCCTGTTCTCTGGATCTATGGTACCGCCATCTCCCCTACTACTAAACCCTACATTTCTACCTCCAACCTGATGCATGTTGCCCAACATCTTACTATGTATCGTGGGCTTTAAAAAAGATGAGATAAAAATCAATTGCCATAAATCAAAGAACATATAATAATCAAAGTCACTCATTTATGGTTTTCATAAAAATATGGATGAAGTCATGGAAGTTGACTCTCCAAAGCATCAGAAATCAAAGCAGAATTTGACTTGTATTCATTCACAGTAAGCGAGCGGCCCTGATAGTACGTTGTGCATTGCGCAGCATAACAGCCTTATTGTTATAAAACAGTGAATCCCTGACTCGCTGGGATCGACACCAGTGGAAATCAGCTAATATAGCTTGTTCACTGCCCTCACTCACATGTGAAGAATGGCCACTGAACTGAGGGATTGGAGGGCTGCTGGTGGCTATGGAACCATAGTCCAGCCTGAGTTGGGTTGGCATCCTCAGAAGAAAAGGAGACCAAAGAGAAAAGAACACAAAGAGACAAAATGGTGCCTCAGGTAAAGAGGAAAAATAAAGAAGGATAAAAGAGGGCAGGTGTGAAGGGTTCCTTTACTATGGAGCCGTTCAAGTAAGACTTAGTGGGAGTGGAATACAGTTGTGGGATACTTTAGTAAACTAATTTCATACTTTAATCCACAAGTAATTAAATAAAGGTACTCAATTATGACACAAAACAGAATTAATAATATGGTAATAAACATAATAATTTTATGTCTTGCAATTCTTAGAGGAATTATGATATGAAGCAACTCAATAACATAACTATTTGATGAACAGATGATGGTACAAAATAGCATGATATAAACTATAGGCTGTAGTACAAGTAAGCACAATATGAAATATACATAACTGTGATAACAAGCATAGATAAAAAGAGAAAACTACGAAAGCTGACAATCTGAACTAACAACAGAAAATGCTCAGTAGGACTGCCCTCACTTGGTTCCACTCCTACATATCTGATTGTAGCCGAAGCATCTCATAGAATTACATTGAATTACATAGCACAGAAATGGGCCATTCAGCCCAACCAGTCCATGCTGCCATTTATGCTCCACTCGAGCCTCCTCCCATCCCTCCTCCTCTAACTCTATCAGCAGAACCCTCTATTCCTTCTCCCTCATATGCTTATCTAGCTTCCCCTTAAATGCACCTATACTATTCACCTCAACCACTCCCTGTGGTAGCAAGTTCCACAATCTCACCACTCTCTGGGTAAAGAAGTTTCTAATGGGACTAAAAGCCAACAAATCCCCTGGACCTGATGGCCTACATCCTAGGGTTCTAAAAGAGGTGGCTGAAGAGATAGTGGATGCATTGGTTTTGATCTTCCAAAATTCCTTAGATTCTGGAATGGTCCCAGCGGATTGGAAGGTCGCAAATGTAGCACCGCTATTCAAGAAAGGAGAGAGAAGAAACAGGGAACTACAGGCCAGTTAGCCTGACATCAGTCGTCGGGAAAATGCTGGAATCCATTGTTAAGGAAGTGATATCAAGTCACTTAGAAAATCATAACATGGTTTTATGAAAGGGAAATCGTGATTGACAAATTTATTAGAGTTTTTTGAGGATGTAACTAGCAGGGTAGCTAAAGGGGAACCAGTGGATGTAGTATATTTGGATTTCCAAAAGGCATTCAATAAGGTGCCACATAAAAGGTTATTACACAAGATTAGGGCTCATGGGGTTGGGGGTGATATAATAGCATGGATAGAGGATTGGTTAACGGACAGAAAACAGAGAGTAGGGATAAATGGGTCATTTACAGGTTGGAAGGCTGTAACTAGTGGGGTGCCGCAAGGATCAGTGCTGGGGCCTCAACTATTTACAATCTATATTAATGACCTAGATGAAGAGACCGAGTGTAATGTATCCAAGTTTGCTGGCAATACGAAGCTTGGTGGGACAGTAAGCTGTGAGGAGAACACAGAGAGTCTGCAAAGGGATATAGATAGACTAAGTGAGTGGGCAGTAAGGTGGCAAATGGAGTATAATGTAAGGAAATGTGAGGTTATTCACTTTGGTAGGAAGAATAAAGAAACAGAATATTTTTTAAATGGTGAGAAACTTTCAAATGTTGGTGTTCAGAGAGATTTGGGTGTCCTCATGCAAGAAACACAGAAAGCTAGCATGCAGGTACAGCAAGCAATAAGGCAGGCAAATGGCATGTTGGCCTTTATTGCAAGGGGGTTGGAGTATAAGAGTAAGGAAGTCTTGCTACAATTGTACAGGGCCTTGGTGAGACCACACCTGGGGTACTGTGCACAGTTTTGGTCTCCTTATCTAAGGAAGGATATACTTGCCTTGGAGGTGGTGCAACGAAGGTTCACGAGATTGATTCCTGGGATGAGAGGGCTGTCCTATGATGAGAGATTGTGTAGAATGGGCCTCTACTCTCTGGAGTTTAGAAGAATGAGACGTGATCTCATTGAAACATACAAGATTCTGAAGGGGATTGACAGGGTAGATGCTGAGAGGTTGTTTCCCCCTGGCTGGAGTGTCTAGAACTAGGGGTCACAGTCTCAGGATAAGGGGTAGGCCATTTAAGACTGAGATGAGGAGGAATTTCTTCACTCAGAGGGTTGTGAATCTTTGGAGTTCTCTGCCCCAGAGGGCTGTGAATGCTGAGTCTTTGAGTATATTCAAGGCTGAGATCGATAGATTTTTGGACTCTAGGGAAATCAAGGGATATGGAGAGCGGGCGGGAAAGTGGAGTTGAGGTCGATGATCAGCCATGATCTTATTGAATGGCGGAGCAGGCTCGAGGGGCCGTATGGCCTACTCCTGCTCTTACTTCTTATGTTCTTATGTTCTTCTGAATTCCTTATTTGATTTCTTGGTGACTATCTTATATTGATGCCCTCTAGTTTTGATCTTCCCCACAAGTGGAAACACTCTCTCTCTGTCTACTCTATCAAAACCTTTCATAATTTTAAAGCTCTCTATTAGGTCACCCTCAGCCTTCTCTTTTCAAGACAAAAGAGACACAGGGGGAAAAATTTGTGTGGTTTGCGCCACACGTTAGCGCCAGGAGATGGCGCTGAAATGACGTTGACAGCTGTAACGACAGCTGATGCCGGTTCCAGTGCCACACGCCATATCGATGGTGCCCGTAGCGCTGCCAGTAAAACCTAGCACCAGGGAGTTCACCAGCATGGAGATCGTGACGTCAGTGAGTGTGCAACACTCACTGGACGCCCGATCTCCAACATTGGATTTAGCCACTTACCTTAACGGCAGCGCAGAACAACGACAGGGAGAGCTGGCATCTACCAGCAGGAAGCAGGCTGCAGCAGAGATATTTAAAGGCCCCATCCCCAATCAGTTGTACCTGACAGGGTTTTGCAGTTTCAGTGTCTGTTTGCTACTTCCTGCAACTGAAACAGCTCTCTTTAGTTATTTCAAGTTTTTTTGGTGACAGGGAGTGTTCATTCAAGTGCAGAAGTCACTCATTATTTGTTAAAGGCTTCTGCTCACAACACTTCCTCACAGTCATGGGGGCTGCGGGATTGCGGCATTACCTCAGGAGGACGACGAGGCAGAGGAGGACAAGGAGAAAGAGGACGAGGAGGATGAGGAGGAGGAGGAGGAGGATGAGGAGGAGGAGGAGGAGGACGAGGAGAAGGAGGAACAGGAGGGAGGGCGGAGTCAGCGAGACAATCGGCCTTCTGGACGGGCTGTCCGTGACCAGCTCATCAGACTCCGATTCACATGAATGAAACCCCAGCTCCCCGTAGCTCACCACATCCCCATCATACAATCCACGGCGTATCACAACGTCCTCCTGGGCGCAAAGGTGAAATGAAAGAGACCAGAAAATATTCCAAACACCATTAATAAATGTATCTCTAAACATATCACACGTATCACATGAATTCTAATAACTAATGACCCTTGTGCCTGCCATAGTCGAATAGCTGTCATTGTGTGCAAGGTGTGAGATGTGGGTGTGAGTGTTGCTAGGTGGAGATTGTTGGTGGGTGAGTGCTGGGGGTGTGGTACATTGAGCAGTGTGTGAAGCTTGTGGTACAGATGGTGGTTTGTAGCATTTATTGAAGCCTTCACTCACCCTAACCACCCATGTGAGCTCGTTAAACTTCCTGCACTGTGTGTGGGACCTGGGGACCACAGTGCTGCTCGTGATGTGGTGTGCCACCTCCCTCCACATAGTCCAGCAGATTTGTGGCGAGGGCCTCCTGCCAGTTAGTACAGGACCCACCCGCCTTCTCTCCACCGCTAAAACCAATGCCTCTAAAGCTTCCTCAGAAAACCCCCGGGCTCGCTCCCTGGGGCAGCGATCTGCCGTCAGCATTTGTAAATAAGTGCTCCTTCACTTTGTCCTTCTTCTTATGGTTGTTGAGGCAGCTGTACGCCCAACAATGCTGAGAATGAGGTGCTGCAGCATCAATGGACCTCCCCTTTAAGTAGTGAAAAAAGCCTGTGGCAATCATTACTTGCGTTTATACGACACCCGATATTGGTCCATCTTTTCAGTATAACGCCAATGAGCTTGGGTTTTTAGACTAGCTTTATGGCACCAATCATTTTAATGAGGAGTGAGGACGAATTTTGCGTGCAGTCTAGATGATTTTCACCTGGCGCTAATTCACCATTTTTAGTCTAAACACTGCCCATTCCTTGACTATAATGAATTTCTAGCCCACAGCCTGTTTATCTTTTCCTGGTAGGTGTAACCTCACAGTTCTGGTATCATCCTTGTAAATCTTTTTTGTACCCTCTCCATTGCCTCTATATCCGTTTTATAATATTGTGACCAGAACTGTACACAGTACTCCACGTGTGGTCTAACCAAGATTCGATACAAGTTTAACATAACTTCCCTACTTTTCAATTCTATCCCTCCAGAAATAAACCCTGGCAATGATCCCCGTAATTTTTTGAGGGTGCACGGCCCCTTTAAGAGGCTGTGCAGCCCATTCACAGTTTCGTACATGCACGAACTTTAACATTGCAAAAGCCGATCCCGGCTCGCGTGGCTTATAGGGAACATTGGTGCTTGGTTTGCTTTCTTATGGCCTTACTAACTTGCGTTGCTACTTTTAGTGATTTGTGTTTTGTACTCCCAGATCCTTTTGCTCCTCTACCCCATTTAGATTCTGATTTTCCAAGTAATATGTGACCTCCTTATTTTTCTTACCAAAACGTAATACCTCACACTTATCTGTGTTGAAATTCATTTTCCAATTATATGCCCATTCTGCAATTTGTTGCAGTCCTCCTCAGTGTTGACTAGTCACCTCCCTCCCACCCCCAATTTGGTGACGTTCGCAAATTTAGAAATTGCATTTTTGATTCCAAAGTCTAAATCGTTAATATAAATAAGAGCAACAGTGGTCCCAGCACTGATCCTTGTGGGACCCCACTTTCCTCCTTTTGTCACTCTGAATAGCTACCCTTTACCCCTACTCCCTGCTCACTGTCTGGCAGCCAGCTAGCTATCCATTCTACTACTTGTTCCCTGACTCCGCATGCTCTGACTTTATTCATTAGTATATTATGTGCTACCTTATCGAAGGCTTTTTGGAAGCAAGAATTTTGTAATTCTATGTAAAGTTTGTTTGTGACCTTGGCATCCTTTTAAACCTGAAACGGAGCTTCCGACCCCATATTTTCTCCATCACAAAGACAGTAGACACCTCCGCAATCTCACCCACCTCTGCCCATCTGGTGGTGAAACCCTCATCCATACCTTTGTTACCTCCAGACATGACTATTTCAATACGATAGCAAAATACTGCGGATGCTGGAAATCTGAAATAACAACAGAAAACGCTGGAAAAACTCAGCAGGCCAGGCAGCATCCGTGGAGAGAGAAAGAGAGTTAACGTTTCAGGTCGATGACCTTTCGTCAGAACTGTGAAGAGCCGGAAATCAAATAGATTTAAGGCCAGAGTAAAGCTGGGAAAAGGGGGAGGGGATAAAAGAACAAAGGGGGAGATGAAGAGACATTAAGAGACATTAAGAGATATGCAAGGCTAGAGGTGGTGTTAATGTGACAGATTAAGGCTGAAAGAAGTGTGAAATCCACTGGCAGAATGAAGGACAGCTGCCAGCTTCTAGGAGGAAAAAAAAGGTGGGGGGGAGGAAGAAAAAGGTGGGGGGGGGCAAATAAAAGGGTGGAAAAAATAAAATATAAATGTGATTGGAGCTGAGGTTATGATCTAAAATTGTTGAACTCGATATTGAGTCCAGAGGGCTGTAGCGTGCCTAAACGAAAGATGAGGTGCTGTTCCTCGAGCTTGCGCTGCGCTCTCCTGGCCGGCTTACGGTCCTCACCCTTCCATAAACTTCAGCTCAGCCAAAGCTTTGCTGTTCATATCTTCGCTGACCTACATTGTCTCCTGATCCCCCGATAATGCAAATTTAAGATCCTCATCCTTGTGTTCAAGCACTTTCATTCGCTCATTCACCTCCCCCCACCCCCCCGCCATATCTCTGTAACATCTTCCAGCCTTACAACCTTCTCCCCCCGAACTCTCTGTTCCTCTGGCTCTGGCCCCTTGTGCATCTGCCCCTTCCTTTGCCTTCAGCTGCCTAGGCCCCACACTCTAGAATTTCATCCCTAAACCCATCTGTCTCTACCTCATCCACTATGCCTCCCTCTTCTACTTTAAGATCCTCCTTGAAACCCACCTCTTCGACCAAGCTTTTGGTCACCCCATCTAATATCTCCTTCTTTGGCTTAGCATCCATTTTTTTGAATGTGCCTCTGTGAAGCACCTTGGGATATTTTTCTGCGTTAAAGGCACTATATGAATACAAGTCATTGTGTTGAAAAAAACATCAGGTCTGTCAAGAGAAAAGCTGAATTAATGTTTTGAGTAGAGACACTTTTGCCAGAACTGCTGTTTCTCTTTTCAGATGGAAATGGACCTGTTGTGCATTTGCATCTTTTTCTAATGAAAAGCATGTTCCATTGCCACATTTTTTGTTTATCCTGAATTTATCCTGTATCTAGTTCGGTAAATATTTTACAGACTGTTGTAGTTCATTTTATTTCCCCATAACTTTTGTTTTCCAGCTAAGGTGGTATCGTATGAAGAGCTGAAGCGTATGATTGCAAATCGTAACATCCAACTTTATGATGTGCGACAACCGGAGGAGGTGGCTCAGGGCAAGATTCCCACTTCAATCAACGTTCCCTGTAAAATAGAGTTCCGTTGTTCAACATCAATTAACTTTTCAGTAGCCTTTATTTCACTGATTAAGGTTAAGGTCTAATGATACGCTTGTTGTCAAACCTACTGATCTTGTCCTTGCTTTTGTAGTAGCTCAGCTTGAGACTGCCCTTAAGATGGATGCTGGGACATTTCAGGAGACATATAAGTCGCCGAAACCGAAAAGGGAGGAGGCTAACATTGTATTTCAGTGTCGCTCTGGCGTAAGAAGTGCTACTGCCTTAGAAACAGCTCAGAATCTGGGATTTTCCAAGTATGTGCACTTCTAAACATTAAAAAATGATATCAGGGCCAGAACAATCATTTTCCATAGTGGAGAAAGTAAGAGATTTAAAAAACTGTATTTTTTTCGTTGATAGGTAATAATATCTACTGAGAAACTTAAAATGGGTCGATGCCTCCTCTAAAACAGAAAACAAAGGAATTTCATGCAAATGTTAAGCATTTGTTCATTTGTATTCGGAGAGCATGACTTCACGGTATTATTTTTGCCTGTTGCTGATTAAGGTTCAGGAGGGGGAGGCATTTTCACCCATGAGGGAAATAAGTAATTTCAAGAACAGTTTATTTCTCCCTTGATGCAGTTAGCTCTCCTTTCCTGATCTGCCTGCTCAACTGATTCAGGTGGATGTGAAAGGTCCCGGGGGCACAATTCGAAGAAGAGCAGGGAGTTCACCCAGAGACCTGGTAAAAATTCCTCCTTCGACCAACATGTCAGAACAACCTGATTAATTCATTCTCATTGCTATTTGTGGGTTCTTGCTGTGGGTAAAAGGTTTGGCATGCTTACCCACATAACATTGGTAACCATACAATGTCATTCTTCTATGTAGAAGTGCTTTGGGATGTTTCTGAGAGATGTGATCAGGCGCTAGGTGAATGCAAGTTCTTCATTCTTTTTACGTGTATATGTTTGCACCTTGCTCCTACCTTTATTTCAGATCACTGCCAGTTAAGATAGAAGAGGGGACCTGGCCTTCCTTTTGTGCGTGGCCAAACTCCGGAGGATAACAATTGTTATAATGGAACAAACAAGAAGTTTTGGTCGGTAGTAAAAAGGGATGCCAATTTCTCTCTGATCTTACCTGTTAATGATCTAAAATTAAAAAAAATGGGAAAATTAAGCAGCAAGCTAATTGTACTATATCCTATGACTTGTTTCAGCATTCCTACCAATAACCAGAGACTGGTAAAATTACACACAGGCAGGAATTCAGTAGCAGCTGTCTAAAAAATAATTGCTAACTTAAATACTGTCTTAATACTGAATAGTCCATGATATAACTGTGCCCAATGAAGTAAAAAGATGCTGTAATAAAACTCCATAGCAACCTGACAGTTGCTATAGAAATCGATAAAGGAGAAGGAAAATATTTCGGAGTACTTTCAGAAGTAGTTCCACCCCCTCTATATAATGTCAAAATTGAATTTAAGTTTCTCAGACCTTGTAGGTGATATCATAATTTTCCATCTTCTGGAGATCCACTTCTTTCCTTCCATTTTGGGTTTCCTCTGCCACTTGGGAGCTCTTCTGATGATTTAGATTAAGGGTGTGTCCCAAGACTCGTTTTATATGCCAACCTAGACACAGGTGCTTCAGACAGGTCTGGAATCCAATCTGCAGATGCCCAAGCTGAGGATAGTAGGCATATAAAAAAGCAACTCCAAATATTAAATAACTTTGTGACTTGGTGTTTCTGGACTGCTATTCAGGCTGCTCCAAAGCATCGATTCCCAGGTTAGTTTATAGAACCATTCCAGCATGCACCTGTGAACTATTACTGGTGTAGATCTATAGAATAACTACTTGCAATGCAAAGTCTCCACTGGAGGTAACATGACGAGCAAAAGTAGACGATATTAGGGTCAATTTTCCCCTGCTGTGCATCTGAGTAACACTCAGACCCTGTGCGCAAAGAGAGGAAAAAGGGGCAGATACCTGTGATGCTCCATCCACTTTACATTGCTCAGGGATGCAAATTAAGTGGGAATAATGCAACAGTATCTCCCACCTCATTTTCTTGTCTTAACACCGCGCAAATGCTCATTACTGCAGTGCTGACCTACAGGAATGGTGCAGTGCTGACCTACAGGAATGGTGCAGTGCTGGTCTACGGGAATGGTGCAGTGCTGGTCTACAGGACTGGTGCAGTGCTGGTCTACAGGAATGGTGCAGTGCTGGTCTACAGGAATGGTGCAGTGCTGGTCTACAGGAATGGTGCAGTGCTGGTCTACAGGAATGGTGCAGTCCTGATAAGACTGGTGCAGTGCTGGTCTACAGGAATGGTGCAGTGCTGGTCTACAGGAATGGTGCAGTGCTGGTCTACAGGAATGGTGCAGTGCTGGTCTACAGGAATGGTGCAGTGCTGGTCTACAGGAATGGTGCAGTGCTGGTCTACAGCAATGGTGCAGTGCTGGTCTACAGCAATGGTGCAGTGCTGGTCTACAGGAATGGTGCAGTGCTGGTCTACAGGAATGGTGCAGTGCTGGTCTACAGCAATGGTGCAGTGTTGGTCTACAGGAATGGTGCAGTGCTGGTCTACAGCAATGGTGCAGTGCTGGTCTACAGGAATGGTGCAGTGCTGGTCTACAGCAATGGTGCAGTGTTGGTCTACAGGAATGGTGCAGTGCTGGTCTACAGCAATGGTGCAGTGCTGGTCTACAGGAATGGTGCAGTGCTGGTCTACAGCAATGGTGCAGTGCTGGTCTACAGCAATGGTGCAGTGTTGGTCTACAGGAATGGTGCAGTGCTGGTCTACAGGAATGGTGCAGTGCTGGTCTACAGCAATGGTGCAGTGCTGGTCTACAGCAATGGTGCAGTGTTGGTCTACGGGAATGGTGCAGTGCTGGTCTACAGGAATGGTGCAGTGCTGGTCTACAGCACAGAAGGAGGCCATTCGGCCCATCGAGTCTGCACCGGCTCTTTCGAAGAACAACCCAGTTAGTCCCACTCCCCCGCTCTTTCCCCAAATCCCTACAATTTTTCTCCTTCAAGTATTTACACAATTCCCTTTTGAAGGCCACTATTGAATCTGTATCCACCGCCCTATGTGGTGGCCATTACGGAGACATGGTTAGAACAGGGACAGGAATGGTTGTTGGAAGTTCCGGGGTATAGATGTTTCAGTAAGAGTAGGGAAGTTGGTAAGAAAGGTGGAGGAGTAGCATTGTTAATCAAGGATAGTTTAACAGCGGCAGAAAGGCAGTTCGAGGGGGATCTGCCGTCTGAGGTAATATGGGCTGAAGTTAGAAATAGGAAAGGAGCGGTCACGTTGTTAGGAGTTTTCTACAGGCCCCCAAATAGTAATAGAGATGTGGAGGAAGAAATTGCAAAGCAGATTATGAATAGGTGTGGAGGTCACAGAGTAGTTGTCATGGGTGACTTCAACTTTCCAAATATTGATTGGAACCTTTATAGGTCAAACAGTTCGGATGGGATAGTTTTTGCACAGTGTGTGCAGGAGGGTTTCCTGACACAATATGTGGATAGGCCGACAAGAGGTGGGGCCACGTTGGATTTGGTACTGGGTAATGAACCGGGCCAAGTGATTGATTTGTATGTGGGAGAGCACTTTGGAGATAGTGACCACAATTCGGTAACTTTCACTATTGCAATGGAGAGGGATAGGGCCATACGGCAGGGCAGGGTTTATAATTGGGGGAGGGGTAATTATGATGCGATTAGGCAAGAATTAGGGAGTACAAGATGGGAACAGAAACTATCAGGGAAAGGCACAAACGAAAAGTGGAGCTTTTTCATGGAGCAATTACTGCGTGTCCTTGATAGGTATATCCCTGTCAGGCAGGGAGGAAATGGCCGAGTGAGAGAACCATGGTTCACAAAAGAGGTTGAATGTCTAGTCAAGAGGAAAAAGGAAGCGTATGTAAGGATGAGAAAACAAGGTTCAGTTGGGTCGATTGAGGGGTACAAGGTAGCAAGGAATGAGCTAAAAAAAGAGCTTAGGAGAGCTAGGAGGGGGCATGAGAAGTCCTTGGCGGGTCGGAACAAGAAAAACCCCAAGGCTTTTTACTCTTATGTGAGAAATAAAAGAATGACCAGGGTGAGGATAGGGCCGGTCAAGGACAGTAGTGGGAACTTGTGCATGGAGTCAGAAGAGATAGGAGAGGTGATGAATGAATACTTTTCGTCAGTGTTCACCGAGGAGAGGGGCCATGTTCTTGAGGATGAGAGTGTGATAAAGGTGGATAGGCTGGAGGTGGTAGATGTTCTGAGGGAAGATGTTTTAGCAATTTTGAAGAACCTGAGGGTCGATAAGTCCCCTGGGCCAGATGGGATATATCCTAGGATTCTTTGGGAGGCAAGGGAGGAGATTGCAGAGCCTCTGGCTTTGATCTTTGGGTCCTCACTGTCCACGGGAATGGTGCCAGAGGACTGGAGAGTGGCGAATGTTGTTCCTCTCTTCAAGAAAGGAAATAGGAATGACCCTGGTAATTATAGGCCGGTTAGTCTTACTTCGGTGGTTGGTAAGATAATGGAAAAGGTCCTGAGGGATAGGATTTATGACCATTTGGAAAGGGGCAACTTAATCAGGGAAAGTCAACACGGATTCGTGAAGGGTAAGTCTTGCCTAACAAATTTGATTGAATTCTTTGAGGAGGTAACTAAGTGTGTAGATGAAGGTAGAGCAGTTGATGTCGTATACATGGATTTTAGTAAGGCGTTTGATAAGGTTCCCCATGGTCGTCTCATGAAGAAAGTAAGGAGTTGTGGGATAGAGGGAAATTTGGCCGATTGGATAAGTAACTGGCTATCTCATAGAAGGCAGAGGGTGGTGGTGGATGGAACATTTTCGGACTGGAGACCAGTTACCAGCGGTGTGCCACAGGGGTCGGTGCTGGGTCCTCTGCTGTTTGTGATTTTTATCAATGACTTGGAGGAGGGGACTGAAGGGTGGATCAGTAAATTTGCTGATGACACCAAGATTGGTGGAGTAGTGGATGAGGTGGAGGGCAGTTGTAGGCTGCAAAGAGACATTGATAGGATGCAGAGCTGGGCCGAAAAATGGCAGATGGAATTTAACCCTGATAAGTGCGAGGTGATTCATTTTGGTAGGGCAAATTTGAATAAGGATTACAGGGTCAACGGCAGGGTTCTGAGGAACGTGGAGGAGCAGAGGGATCTGGGGGTTCATATCCACAGATCTCTGAAGGTTGCCACTCAAGTGGATAGAGCAGTAAAGAAGGCCTATGGTGTGTTGGCGTTTATTAACAGAGGGTTTGAGTTTAAGAACCGTGAGGTTATGCTGCAACTGTACAGGACCTTGGTGAGACCACATTTGGAATATTGTGTGCAGTTCTGGTCACCTCACTATAGGAAGGACGTGGAAGCATTGGAAAGAGTGCAAAGGAGATTTACCAGGATTCTGCCTGGTTTGGGGGGGAGGTCTTATGAGGAAAGATTGAGGGAGTTGGGGCTTTTCTCTTTAGAGAGGAGGAGGATGAGAGGCGACTTAATAGAGGTTTATAAGATGATGAGGGGGATAGATAGAGTGGATGTTCAGAGACTATTTCCTCGGGTAGAGGCAGCTGTTACAAGTGGGCATAACTATAAGGTGCATGGGGGGAGATATAGAAGGGATGTCCGAGGTAGATTCTTTACTCAGAGAGTGGTTGGGGTGTGGAATGGACTGCCTGCTGTGATAGTGGAGTCGGACACTTTAGGAACTTTCAAGCGGTTATTGGATAAGCACATGGAGCACACCAGAGTGATAGGGAGTGTGATAGCTTGATCTTGGTCTCGGACAATGCTCGGCACAACATCGAGGGCCGAAGGGCCTGTACTGTGCTGTACTGTTCTATGTTCTATGTTCTATGTTCTATCAGGCAGTGCACTCCAAATCCTAACCACTCGTTGCGTAAAAAAGTTTTTCCTCATGTCGCCTCTGGCTCTTTTGCCAATCACCTTAAATCTGTGCCCTCTCGTTATTGACCCTTCAGCCATTGGAAACAGTTTCTCTTTATTTACTCTATCTAAACCCTTCAGGATTTTAAACACCTCTATCAAATCTCCTCTTAGCCTCCTTTGCTCCAAGGAGAACAACCCCAGCTTCTCTGGTCTATCCATGTAATTGTAATCCCTCATCCCTGGAACCATTCTAGTAAACCTCTTCTGTACCCTCTCCAAAGTCCTCATGTCTTTCCTAAAGTGTGGTGCCCAGAATTGGACACAATCCTCCAACTGGGGCTGAACTAGTGTTTTATACAGGTTTAGCATAACTTCCTGGCTTCTGTACTCTATGGCCAGAATTTTCCCTACCTGGGCGGGTCCGGTGCAGGCGGGCGGCTGCCATGGCGGGTTGCGAGCCATTGCTGGCTCCATCCCACTCCACAGAACGACTTTACGTTAATGGGGCCTATTAAGCCCGCCCTGCGCGTTACCGGCCCTATTAAATGGTGTGGGTCTGATGACGTCATCGAGGACGCATTTTCAGCCGGGGTATTTAAAGGAACCTTGGCCACATTGCATTTGAAGGTTCAGCTAGGAGTGTGCAGGCAATGCACTTCGCTATTCCACTGCTGCACACACCACCAGAGATGACTGCACAGAGGCAGAGGGCTGCACCCAGGTTCTCCGATGATTCCCTCCGTATGCTTGTGGAGGGAGTCAGAGCACGCAGGGAGGCCCTCTTCCCTGCTGATGGGAGGAGGAGACCTCCCCAGCAGAGCAATGGAGCTTGGCTCCAAATAGCAGATCAGGTGAATAGCAGGGATGTCATCAGGAGGACCTGGGTGCAGTGCCGCAAACACTTCAATGATCTTGTTAGATCAGGAAAGGTGAGTACAAAGCCATACTCACCTTCATCCTGCTATGCCTCTCATCACATCCCCATCCCATCACTCTGCCTTCCCTACCCTACTCCTGCACATCCTTACTCACACCAACATACCTTGCACCTCCACCCATCCCTCTCTCTCTATACCTCTATGGGCTAGTAATCCAGACTAATGATCCAGAGACGTGAGTTCAAATCCCACCACGGCAGCTGGGGAATTTAAATTCAGTTAATTAAATAAATCTGGAATCAGTAATGGTGACCATGAAACTATCGGATTGTCGTAAAAACCCATCTGGTTCTCTAATGTCCTTTAGAGAAGGAAATTTACCATCCTTACCTGGTCTGGCCTATATGTGACTCCAGACCCAGAGCAATGTGGTTGACTCTTAACTGCCCTCTGAAATGGCCTAGCAAGCCACTCAGTTGTAACAAACCACTACGAAACACAATAATAAGAATGAAACCGGACGGACCACCCGGCATCGACCTTGGCACCGGCTATGGACACAGCAACGGCACACCCAGCCCAGTCAACCCTGCAAAGTCCTCCTCATCAACATCTGGGGACTTGTGCCAAAATTGGAGAACTGTCCCACGACTAGTCAAGCAGCAGCCTGACATAGTCATACTCACAGAATCATACCTTTCAGCCAAACTCCTCCATCACCATCCCTGGGTATGTCCTGTCCCACCGGCAGGACAGACCCACCAGGGGTGGCGGCACAGTGGTATACAGTCGGAAGGAGTGGCCCTGGGAGTCTTCAACATTGACTCTGGACCCCATGAAGTCTCATGGCTTCAGGCCAAGCATGAGCAAGGAAACCTCCTGCTGATTACCACCTACCGCCTTCCCTCAGCTGATGAATCAGTACTCCTCCATGTTGAACAACACTTGGAAGAAGCATTGAGAGTAGCAAGGACACAGAATGTACTCTGGGTGGGGGACTTCAATGTTCATCACCAAGAGTGGCTTGGTAGCACCACTACTGACTGAGCTGGCCGAGTCCTGAAGGATATAGCTCCCAGTCTGGGCCTGCGACAGGTGGTGAGAGAACCAACATGAGGGAAAAACCTACTTGACCTCGTCCTCACCAAACTACCTGTCGTAGATGCATCTATCCATGACAGTATTGGTAGCAGTGACCACTGCACAGTCATTGTGGAGACGAAGTCCCGCCTTCACACTGAGGACACCTTCCATCGTGTTGTGTGGCACTACCACCGTGCTCAAAACTGGGCATCCATGAGGTGCTGTGGGCCATCAGCAGCAGCAGAATTGTATTCCACCACAATCTGTAACCTCATGGCCCGGCATATCCCTCACTCTACCATTACCATCAAGCCAGGGGACCAACCCTGGTTCAATAAGGAGTGTAGAAGAGCATGCCAGGAGCAGCACCAGGCGTACCTAAAAATGAGGTGCCAACTTGGGGAAGCTGCAACACAGGACTACATGCATGCTCAAAAGCGGAAGCAGCATGCTATAGATAGGGCTAAGCGATCCCACAATCAACGGATCAGATCAAAGCTCTGCAGTCCTGCCACATCCAGTCGTGAATGGTGGTGGACCATTAAACAACTAACGGGAGGAGGCTCCATGAAGCTCCCCATCCTCAATGATGGTGGAGCCCAGCACATGTGTGCAAAAGACAAGGCTGAAGCATTTGCAACTATCTTCAGCCAGAAGTGCCGAGTGGATGATCCATATCGGCCTACTCCTGAGGTCCCCACCATCACAGAAGCCAGTCTTCAGCCAATTTGATTCACTCCACGTGATATCAAGAAACGGCTTAGCGCACTGGATACTGCAAAGGCTGTGGGCCCCGACAACATCCCGGCTATCGTGCTGAAGACTTGTGCTCCAGAACTAGCCGCGCCTCTAGCCAAGCTGTTCCAGTACAGCTACAACACTGGCATCTATCCGACAATGTGGAAAACTGCCCAGGTATGTTCTGTCCACAAAAAGCAGGACAAATCCAATCTGGCCAATTACCGCCCCATCAGTCTACTCTCAATCATCGACAGTGCTATCAAGCGGCACTTACTCACCAATAACCTGCTCACTGATGCCCAGTTTGGGTTCCGCCAAGACCAATCAGCTCCCGACCTCATTACAGCCTTGGTCCAAACATGGACAAAGAGCTGAATTCCAGAGGTGAGGTGAGAGTGGCAGCCCTTGACATCAAGGCTGCATTTGACCGAGTGTGGCATCAAGGAGCCCTAGTGAAAATTAAGTCAATGGGAATCGGGGGGAAAACTCTCCACTGGCTGGAGTCATATCTAGCACAAATGAAGATGGTTGTGGTGGTTGAAAGTCAATCATCACAGCCCCAGGACATCACTGCAGGAGTTCCTCAGGGCAGTGTCCTAGGCCCAACCATCTTCAGCTGCTTTATCAATGACCTTCTCTCCAACACAAGCTCAGAAATGGGGATGTTTGCTGATGACTGCACAGTGTTCAGCGCCATTCACAACTCCTCAGATAATAAAGCAGTCCATGTCCGCATGAAACATGACCTGGACGACGTTCAGGCTTGGGCTGATAAGTGGCAGGTAAAATTCGTGCCACAGAAGTGCTAGGCAATGACTATCTCCAACAAGCAAGAGTCTAACCACCGCCCCTTGACATTCAATGGCATTACCATCGCCGAATCCCCCACCATCAACATCCTGGGGGTCACCATTGACCAGAAACTTAACTGGGCAAGCCACATAAATATTATGGCAACAAGAGCAGGTCAGAGGCTAGGTATTCTGCAGCGAGTGTCTCACCTCCTGACTCCACAAAGCCTTTCCACCATCTACAAGGCACAAGTAAGGATTGTGATGGAATACTCTCCACTTGCCTGGATGAGTGCAGCTCCAACAATACTCAAGAAGCTCGACACCATCCAGGACAAAGCAGCCGCTTGATTGGCACCCCATCCACCATCTTAAACATTCACTCCCTCCACCACCGGTGTACCGTGGCTGCAGTGTGTACCATCTACAAGATGCACTGCAGCAACTCGCCAAGGCTTCTTCGGCAGCACCTCCCAAACCAGCGACCTCTTCCACCTAGAAGGACAAGGGCAGCAAGTGCATGGTAACACCATCACCTCCAAGTTCCCCTCCAAGTCACACACCATCCTGACTTGGAAATATATCGCTGTTCCTTCATCATCGCTGGGTCAAAATCCTGGAAGTCCCTACCTAACAGCACCGTGGGAGTACCTTCACCACACGGACTGCAGCGGTTCAAGAAGGCGGCTCAGCACCACCTTCTCAAGGGCAATTAGAGATGGGCAATAAATGCTGGTCTTGCCAGCGATGCCCACATCCCATAAGCGAATAGAAAAAAATCATGTCAACTAACAACACACAAGGAGGCCACATGGAATTGCCACCACACTCCATCATAGTCACCCTCTACAGATGTAGTCCATCCATTCCTTACACTCATTCCATCACTCTCACTCAACCTTCTCTTCTTTCCCTCCTTGCAGGAAAAGAGCCCACAATAAGAGGGACAGGGAGAGAACTGGCGGTGGACCGGCATCAATAGCCACCCTGACCACAGCAGAGGAGGCTGCCTTAGAACTGGCGGGAGTGGCCGAGCACCTGGAGGTGGGAGATGGAGAGAGGACGACATCTCAGCAACCTGGTGACAGAATTACATATCATACAGCTACATGGCATACAGCAGTCACTCATATGGGGAGTGATGTCAGCAGCCATTGAATGGTCATTATGTGCATAATGGTTTCTGTACCCAATCTACATATGACATATCGAACTCATCTCTTTTCTCTCCCACAGGTCCATCAAGAGCCCCCACCACTGTCCAGGAGCAAGAGGAAGACGACTCCTCAGAGGAGCCTCCAGCCTCTGAGGGCGCACCGTCACCAGACAGAAGCGCACCCAGCACCAGCGCAGAGACGCACACCTCGGTGGGTCCCACGCGAGATAGAGTAGTGTTGTCACCTGGTGTGTCACAAATCACAACCGAGCAAGAGCAGATGGTGGAGACAGGGACAGCAGTGGAGGCTCCTCGCTGGAGGGTGCAGGACACTCCCAGCTCTGCTCAGCTGCATGCAGACGCTGAGCCTCGGGGGCCATCCAGAAAGAGGGCGATCCTGGAGCTGCAGGAACAAGTGCAGGAGGCTCTGACAGGTTTTGCGAGCGCGATGACTGCCAGTGTTCAGCGAATGGAGGAGTCCATCTCCAACATGAGTGCCACCGTGATGAGCAATACAGGCGATGGTGACTGTAGGCTCTTCCATGGATAGGATGGCCACCTGCATGGAGCAGCTAATGCGTCATTCAGAGGAGCACATGCTGACATGAATCTGTCATTCATGACTTATGAAATAATACTGAGTGGCCTGCAGGTGGCGCTGTCCAGGGAGAGTATAAATACTCGGGCACGGGCCCAGCTTGCGCAGGACATTCTTAACAGGAACTACATAGGACACAACTAGACCTCCATGTTGTAAAACAGTTGATTAAAGCTTTGTTTAACGCTTAGACCAAGTGCCTAGTAGTTTTCTTACGTCACATGCTATCTATACAGAATAGATGGGAATCTATGGACAATAGATGGGTATCTGTGGAGGATAGATGGCAGAAGCTCATAGACGTCCTCTCTAGGAGGGATGTCAGTGTAGCCGTGGGTTCTCATGGCCTCACTGATGTGCAGCAAGGTGCTCTCCAGCTCCTTACTAGCAGGGAAATGCGGGTGGCCCATGAGCGGGATGATGGTGAGGGGGACATGGAAGTGGGGGCCCCTTTCAAAACGCTCACACTTCTCCTCCATTGCCACCGTCTCAGTCAGAGCCCCAGATGCCTCCATGGACAGCAATGGCCGAGTCTGCCCCTGCATAGTTGCAGGAGGAGCAGACTTTGGCGGGGCCTTCACAGGCTCCAAAACCCAGAGGACGACCGCCAAAAGTCTCTAAGCAGTCGCAGCAGGGAAGTGAGGAGGCTGCCTCTACCTCTGCTGAAGCTACAGGGGTAGCACTACGTAGAAGCACGTGGAAGAGAAATATGACACACAAGTAGATTCACAAGGGTGTTTTATTCAATGTTGATGTGAAGTTTCAGTTTATTTAATATGAACCATAAATGTCTTTCTTTTCAAAATTTTCCGGTCTTGGACAAATTTGTGTGCACCATTGGAAGTGGCTTAGTTGGAGTGAAGGGTCAGACATAACTTTACCTCCAGCAATGGTGGTGACTTTGAAAGAAATGGATTGGTCATTGTAGGGATGCTTAATGGTGTGACTGTGGGGTGTTGCCAACCTGGCAAAGCATGTGGCAGCCATATGGGTGTACTGCGTAAAGTTAAGTAAATCTGCCCATCGAGTGCTGGTGGCATCTGGCCCGCAGGTTCCTCCAGCTCCTGCTCCTCCTCATCTTCCAGCTGATGCTCCTCCTCCTCCTCCTCTGAAGAGGCTGTGCGCTCAGTGCCTTGCTCCTCATGCAGATCTAATCCTCGCTGCTGCGCTATGTTGTGCAGGGCGCAGCAGACCACGATGATTCTGGAGACCCTGGCTGGTGCGTACTGAAGGGCTCCTCCAGATCTGTCAAGGCATCTGAATCGCATTTTCAGCATGCCTGTTGTCTGCTCTATGACACATCTGGTGGAGATATGGCTTTCATTATATTGCTCCTTGGCCTTATTACTTGGCCTCCTCAAAGGTGTCATGAGCCACGTCTTCAGTGGATAGCCCTTGTCTCCAAGCAGCCAGCCAGAAAGTATGTTTGGAGGAGTGAAGAGCTGAGGGAGGGTGGACTGGCGCAAGACAAAAGAGTCATGACAGCTGCCAGCGAATTTGGCGCACACATGCATGATGATCTTCCTATGGTTGCAGACGAGCTGCACATTGAGGGAATGGAAGCTCTTGCGGTTGACAAAGACTCCTGGGTGATGATGGGGTGCCCTGATGGCCACATGTGTGCAGTCGATGATGCCCTGCACCCGTGGGAAACCAGCCAGAGTGGCAAAGCCGAGCGCCCACTCAGTAACACTGGCTTCATCAATGCCAAAGTTGATATAATTGGCTGACTTATCAAAGAGAGCATCAGTGACCTGTGTGATGCATCTGTGGGCGGCCGACTGAGAGATGCTGCAAATGTCTGCTGCAGATCCCTGGAAGGAGCCTGAGACGAAGAGGTTGAGGGCGCTGGTGACTTTGAAAGCTACTGGTAAGACATGTCCACCTGCTCTCTGGGCTGCAGGTCTTGCTCCAGCAATGTGCAAATGTCTGTGATGACCTGGCGCGATAGCCTGAGCCTCCTTTGGCACTGCTGCTCTGTCATGTTGAGGAAGCTCATCCTCTGCCTGTATACCCTGTGTTGGGGGTATCGCCTCCGGCGCGGTGCAGCCCTGCGCAGAGGCCCCTTGTCCTGTGGAGCATCAGGGCGTTGAGGAGAAGGTTGGTGGTGTTTTTGTTGGTGCTGCTGGTGTGCCTGGTGCTGCTGATGTTGGGGTTCATCGTGGTCAGATTCTGAGGACCAAGGTGAGACAGTATAAATGGCAGCCATGCTGATGGAAGAGATGGCATGTCAAGTAGAGATGACAGAAGCAATCTGTCAATGGTGAGAGAGGTTCTTCCAATGAGATGAGACTGGATAGAGACTTTGCTGGAAAGATTTGCAGCCTGCAGAAAGCTCAATCTGTGCTGGGAATGTAGTCAGCAACAGCTTTTGCCTGAGGAAAGTGATCAGCTGTCAGGTGGGAGCTTTTAAACTACATTTGATGCTATCAACTAATCAGCTGGAGCAATGGCCACTGAACTCCCGTCTCAGGTTGACAGACGTGGTTCCCGAGCTGCGTGAATCTTGTGGCCATGCAGGGAAGTTTAAAATGTAGGGGGACAAAGGTTCTTAAGTATCTGTAAACAAGCTGATAATGATTTCAATTATGTCACCCGAATTTGCCGATCGGGTCGCTGCCACACCGGCAAACGTGCCCAAGGGAAAGGCGCGTGGGGGCGGGATGACGGTGGGTTCCCGACCCGCTCCCACTTTTTTCCAATTTCCCACCCAACCCGCCTCCATTCCTGCCCATACGGATCCCAGAAAATTCTGGCCTATACCTCTATTTATAAAGCCCAGGATCCCATATACTTTATCAACTGCTTTGTTAACCTGTCCTGCCACCTGCAAAGATTTGTGCACAAACACCCCCAGGTCTCTCTGTTCTTGCACCACTTATAAAATTGTACCATTTAGTATTCATGGTCTCTCCTCATTCTTCTACGAAAATGTATCACCTCACACTTTTCTGCATTGAATTTCATCTGCTATGTGTCCACCCGTTCCACCAGCCTGTCTCTGTCTTCTTGAAGTCTATCACTTTCATCCTCACTGCTTACTGCACTTACAAGTTTTGTGTCATCTGCAAATTTCAAAGTTGTGTCCTGTACCTGCCAGTCTAAGCCATTAATGTATATCAAAAAGAGCAGTGGTTCTAGTACTGAACCTTGGGGAACTCCACTGTATACCTTCCTCCAATCCGAAAAATAGCCATTCACTAAAACTCTCTGTTTTCTATTACAAAAGCAAAATACTGCGGATAAGATCTGACGATAGGTCATCGACCTAAAACGTTAACTCTGTTTCTCTCTCCCCAGATGCTGCCTGACCCGCTGAGTATTTCCAGCATTTTCTGTTTTTAATCTCTGCTTTTTATCCCTTAGCCAATTTTTTATCCATGCTGCTACTGCCCCTTTTATAAGTGAAGGGTAGTATTAGATTGAAAGAAGAAGCTTACAATGTCGCCAAAAAGAGTAGTAAACTTGAGGATTGGGAGGGGTTTAGAAATCAGCAAAGGATGACCAAGAAATTGATAAAGAGGGAGAAAATACATTATGAGAGTATACTAGCAAGATTATAAAAACAGATTGTTAAAGCTTCTGCAAGTATGTAAAAAGGAAGAGATTAGCAGAAGTAAATGGGGGTCCCTTAGAGGCAGAGACAGGAGAAATTATAATGGGGAGTAAGGAAATGGCAGAGACGTTAATCAAATATGTTGGGCTGGATTTTCAATGACCTGTGGAGTCGGGTTTGGAGGCGTGTGGGGGGTTAAAGTTGCGAGGTCGGGGGTCCTGACTCCATCCCGCCTCCACGCAATTTTGACATAATCAGTCGCGGGGTTCCCAACTCCGTCCCGCCTCCAAGAGGTGGGAGAGGCCATTAAAGCCCTTAACAAGCCGTAAATTGGCTCTGTAATGCGATTTTGAAACGTTTTAGCTAGTTTAACCCTTTTCCAACGTGAAGCACGCCTGATGTGAAACACTCCAGTGAAACCTGGTGGGAGCATAAGTGGATAGCTGACTATCAGCTGCAGGTCCACTATTACAACGGAGATGTGATGAAGGTAGTAGTAGTATTAGGTCTGAAAGTCGCCTTTGATGCTGCTGCATTGAATGTCTTCAGAGACTGCCTGGCCTTGCTGTGTGAGGACCTGGATGGAAAAAACAAATCAATCTCTCTCTCTCTCTTTTTTTTTTGCTGCTGCTGCTCATTTTGCATCCAGGTCCACTCACAGCCAAAGCCAGGTAGGTCCACTCACAGCAAAGGCCACACAATCTCTGAGACCAGGCAGTCTCTGCAATGATGACATCATCAGAGGCGACTTTCAGACTGAAACCACTAATTGGTTCATGGGTTCCCACATGCTGGAACTCAATTGTCCAATTAAGTTAAAATTGCATCATTCATCCACGTTAATCTGGAGTCGGGGGGGGCAACACGAAATGCGGATGACACGACCCCAACCCGACCCCAAGACAAAATCCAGCCCGTTGTATCTGACTTCACAGTAGAAGACACAAAAACATAGTGGGGAACCAAGGGTCTAATGAGAGTGAAGAACTTAAAGTACTTAATATTAGTAAAGAAAAAGTACTGGAGAAATTAATGGGACTAAAAACCGCCAAATCCCCTGGACCTGATGGACTACATCTTAGGGCTTTAAAAGAGGTGGCTGCAGAGATAGTGGATGCATTGCTTTTGACCTTCCAGAATTCCCTAGATTCTAGAATGGGTACTATGGATTGCAAGGTAGAAAATGTAATCCTGCTATTCAAGAAAGTAGAGAGAGAGAAAACAGTGAACTATAGGCCAGTTAGCCTGACATCAGTCATCTCGTAGAACCTATTATTAGGGACATGGTAACAGGGCACTTAGAAAATCAAAATATGATTAGACAGATTCAACACGATTTTATGAAAGGGAAATCATGCTTGACAAATCTATTAGAGTTTTTTGAGTGTGTAACTAGCAGGGTAAATAAGGGAGAACCAGTGGATGTAGTATATTTGGATTTCGGGATGGCAGGATGTAACTAATGGGGTGCCACAAGGATCAGTGGTTGGACCTCAGCTGTTTACAATTTATATTAATGACTTCGATGAGGGGACTGAATGTAATGTATCCAAGTTTGCTGATGATACAAAGCTAGGTGGGAAAGTAAGCTGTGAGGAGGACACAAAGAGGCTGCAAAGGGATATAGACAAGAGGGGCAAGAAGGTGGTAGATGGAGTATAATGTGGGGAAATGTGAAATTATTCACTTTGGTAGGAAGAATAGAAAAGCAGAATATCTTTTAAAAGGTGAGCGACTAGTAAATGTTGGTATTTAGAGGGATTGGGGGTCCTTGTACACAAATCACAGAAAGTTAACCTGCAGGTACAGCAAGTAATTAGGAAGGGAAATGGCATGTTAGCCTTTATTGCAAAGGGGGGTTGGAGTATAAGAGTAAGGAAGCCTTGCTGCAATTATATAGGGCTTTGGTGAGACCACACCTGGAGTACTGTGCACAGTTTTGGGCTTCTTACCTAAGGAAGGATATACTTGCCTTAGAGGGGGCGCAACAAAGGTTCACTGGACTGATTCCTGGGATGAGAGGGTTGTCCTATGATGAGAGATTGAGTAGATTGGGCCTATACTCTCTGGAGTTTAGAAGAATGAGAGGTGATCTCATTGAAACATATAAGATTCTGAGAGAACTCGACAGGGTAGATGCTGAGAGGTTGGTTCCCTTAGCTGGAGAATCTAGAACTAAGGGTCACAGGGCAGAATTTTAACCCTCCAAAACGGGTGGGTTTAGGTCGGGTGAGATGTAAAAATCTCAAACCCTACCCAATCCGCCTTCAACCTGCCCACTTCCAGTTTTAACGGAGGCGAGGTGGGGGTTGGGCAACCAACCCGCTCCCATGAAGTGGGTTGCTCATTTAAATATTGTAATGAGGCTGCATGCTTCAGATTTTATCTCTCTTCCAGGTTTATCCCTGGCCGGCCGGGTTACCCGGACCTCGGGAAATCTGGCAACTAAAGGTAGGCGAGGACTACTGGGTGGAAGAGGTAAGTGCCTTTCCAGCACTGTTTGTGGGCCAAGAGGAGCAGGAGTGTTTCCTCCCAGCCTCCCAAGCTAACCTGCTTCACTCCCCACGATTGGACCGCACCCCCGTGATTGGACCCCCCTCCCCGCGATCATCAATCCCCACCACTCCAATCAACGACCGCCCCACCACGATCGGACTTCCTCCGTGATCACCGACACCCCCCCCCCATCTCTGCCCCCGACCTGTCGCCGAACCTCCATGATCACCCCCCGACCCTACAAGCCACGCTGTACCTCCCCCCCCCCATCCTGCGATCTCTACTCCGGCAGCACGAACTTACCTGCTTCTGGGCTGCGGCCTCTGCTGGAGTGTTCCCCGCACGACAGGGAACCAAGCCTGTCAATCAGGCTGGCTTCTGGGTGGGGATCCTATTGGAAATAAAAACACGTACGCTGTAACTCCACAGTGTGCGGGGCCCGACCATGACTCCTCCCCCCACTTGGAAATCATGCCCCAGTAAAGATCGGGGCCATACTCTCAGGATAAGGGGTCGTCCATTTAGGACAGAGATGAGGAGGAATTTCTTCACTCAGAGGGTGGTGAATCTTTAGAATTCTCTACCCCAGAGGGCTGTGGATGCTCAGTCGTTGAGTATATTCAAGACTGAGAGCGATAGATTTTTGAGCACTAAGGGAATCAAGTGATATGGGGATAGGGTGGGAAATTGGAGTTGAGGTAGAAGATCAGCCATTATCTTATTGATTGACGGACCAGGCTCGAGGGGCTGTATGGCCTACTCCTGCTCCTATTTCTTATGTGCTTATGTTCTTAACCACACTACAGTGGAGCTTGTCATTTCATAGAAGAAGGCATTAAGAGTTTTTTTAGGTTCCATGGGGTATTTGTTGGACATGGAGAGTTAAAGGTTAATAATCAAACTGACCTATATAACTATATCTGGTCATAGAGCAAAAGGCTTTCGAAGATAAACAGGAAAACAGTGGGATGCCTCTGCAAAGAAATAGTGACTGGGATGACATCAACCATGAGTGGTTAATGTATTACTTTAGTGGTTAGTGTAATAACTTAGCCAAAAGAATCAATTAACTATGGTATAGAAGGGATGTTTAGGAAGATAAGTTGTCAATGAAACTAGTCCTCAAAGGATTCAAGAACAGATAGGTCAGGAAGTCTTGGTTGTGGAAAGTATCTTTGAAGTAATAAACTAAGACTGTTTATGTAAATAGACTGTTCTTGAAAGGATTCAAGAACAGATAAATCATGAGGTTTTATCTGTAAAAATGCAGCTTTGAAGTAGGCAAACTGAGGTGTATAAAGGAGCATGGTTTTCCAGAATTAATTGGAGAGCTCAAAAGATTTTACTTCTGCAACAAAGCCAGGAGAGATACTGAAGCCAAAATGGAAATCTTGTGCTTACAGTGGCATGGGACTTATTTAAATGAAAGAAAGAACTTGCATTTATGTACCGCCCTTCACAGCCTCAAGATGTCCCAAAGCGTTTCATAGCCAATGAAGTACTTTTGAAGTGCAGTCACTGATGTAATGTAGGCAAATGCGAAAACCAGTTTCTTCTGTGTGGAGGTCGGCTTTTCTGGCTCCCGTCTGAATTTCTGTCCCGCCAGGCCTCTGACACTCCCATGACACCAGCGGGCCCGAGGATTTTTATGTTCGTTATCTGTGCTAATCAGGCTAGATTAAAAAGTCTCAAATGGAAAAGGTCAAAGTGATGGATTTGTAGCTGTGAGAAGTACGTTGCCTGAATATTTGTAGCAATTGTAATTGCCTTGAAATTCACTGGAAGTATTTATTTCATATTTGCACATCACACTATCCATATTTTGTCTCCAGAGCTCGTCACTATAAAGGAGGCTACATTGAATGGACACAGCGTGAAGGAGACTGACAACATGACCATGAATTTCCCACTTTAAATTTGAGGGCACAATGAAATTCTGTGGCTGATCTCTGAGCTCTGATCCAGCTCCTATTAAACAACCCAATTTGTTTAAATTATGTCCTCTGGTCTTTAATTTAGCTATCTAGAGAAAAAAAAATGATTTGTTCATGGGATGTGGGCGTCGCTGGCAAGGCCAGCATTTATTGCCCATCCTTAGTTGCCCTTGAGAAGGTGGTGGTGAGCCGCCTCCTTGAACCGCTGCAGTCCATGTGGTAAAGGTACTCCCACAGTGCTGTTAGGTAGGGAGTTCCGGGATTTTGACCCAGCGACGATGAAGGAATGGCGATATATTTCCAAGTCAGGATGGCGTGTGACTTGGCGGTGGTGGTGTTCTCATGCGCCTGCTGCCCTTGTCTTTCTATGTGGAAGAGGTCGCGGGTTTAGGAGGTGCTGCCGAAGAAGCCTTGATGAGTTGCTGCAGTGCATCTTGTAGATGGTGCACACTGCAACCACGGTACGCCGGTGGTGGAGGGAATGAATGTTTAAGGTGGTGGATGGGGTGCCAATCAAGTGGGCTGCTTTGTCTTGGATGGTGTTGAGCTTCTTGTTGGAGCTGCACTCATCCAGGCAAGTGGAGAGTATTCCATCACACTCCTGACTTGTGCCTTGGAGATGGTGGAAAGGCTTTGGGGAGTCAGGAGGTGAGACACTCGCCGCAGAATACCCAGCCTCTGACCTACTCTTGTAGCCACAGTATTTATGTGGCTGGTTCAGTTAAGTTTCACGTCAATGGTGACCCCACAGGATGTTGATGGTGGGGGATTCGGCGATGGTAATGCCGTTTAATGTCAAGGGGCAGAGGTTAGATGCTCACTTTGGAGATAGTCATTGCCTGGCACTTCTGTGGTGCGAATGTTACCTGCCACTTATCAGCCCAAGCCTGAACGTCGTCCAGGTCTTGCTGCATGCGGGCATGGACTGCTTCATTATCTGAGGAGCTGTGAATGGCGCTGAACACTGTACAGTCATCAGCGAACATCCCCACTTCTGACCTTATGATGGAGGGAAGGTCATTGATGAAGCAGCTGAAGATGGTTGGGCCTAGGACACTGCCCTGCGGAACTCCTGCAGTGATGTCCTGGGGCTGTGATGATTGACCTCCAACCGCCACAACCATCTTCCTTTGTGCTAGGTATGACTCCAGCCGGTGGAGAGTTTTCCCCCTGATGCCCATTGACTTCAATTTTACTAGGGCTCCTTGATGCCACACTCGGTCAAACGCTGCCTTGACGTTAATAATCTATCTTGATTTTAACTTCCCCGCCTCGCAGAAGCCAGGTGACGGGGGACAGTTAAAATGGAGTGGGGGCCTTACCCACCCCTTTCCCACCCCAATCTGATCGACTGCAGTTTTAAATTGCAGGCAGCAAGGCCACCCAAGCCAAGCCGGCGAGGTCCTTTTTAAAATGCAGATCAGGGTCCGATGACGTCACCTAGGCCCAATCTGGCATTTTAACATGAACCCTGAGCGGGGGAGCAGTGACGGCTTCCCCACCAGGCCAAACCTGCCAAAACAGTAGCTCGGGCCAGAAGACGTTTCAAAATTAGTTTTTTTAGTTTCCTTGTGGGCCCGGAGAAGCAGGATTGCTCCTCTGGACCCCACATGGAAACACTTTTACCCATCTGGAGGTGATTTACCTCAACCCACTTGGTGTACTAGCCTCCAGAGATAATCCAGGCCCCGATTCATAGAGTCATAGAGTTATACAGCACAGAAAGAGGCCCTTCGGCCCATCGTGTCCGCGCCAGCCATCAAGCCCTGTCTATTCTAATCCCATTTTCCAGCACTTGGTCCGTAGCCTTGTATGCTATGGCGTTTCAAGTGCTCATCTAAATGCTTCTTGAATGTTGTGAGGGTTCCTGCCTCTACCACCCTTTCAGGCAGTGAGTTCCAGATTCCAACCACCCTCTGGGTGAAAAAGTTTTTCCTCAAATCCCCTCTAAACCTCCTGCCCCTTATCTTGAAACTATGCCCCCTGGTTATTGACCCCTCTACTAAGGGGAAAAGCTCCTTTCTATCTACCCTATCTATGCCCCTCATAATTTTGTACAGCTCAATCAGGTCCCCCCTCAGCCTTCTCTGCTCTAACGAAAACAACCCCAGCCTGTCCAGTCTCTCTTCATAGCTGAAGCGCTGCAGCCCAGGTAACATCCTGGTGAATCTCCTCTGCACCCTCTCCAATGCAATCACATCCTTCCTATAGTGTGGCGACCAGAACTGTACACAGTATTCCAGCTGTGGCCTAACTAGCGTTTTGTACAGCTCCATCATAACCTCCCTGCTCTTATATTCTATGCCTCGGCTAATGAAGGCAAGTATCCCATATGCCTTTTTAACCACCTTATCTACCTGTCCTGCTGCCTTCAGGGATCTATGTACATGCACACCAAGGTCCCTCTGATCCTCTGTCCTTCCTAGGGTCCTACCATTCATTGTGTATTCCCTTGCCTTGTTAGTCCTCCCAAAATGCATCACCTCACACTTTTCAGGGTTAAATTCCATTTGTCACTGTTCTGCCCATCTGACCAACCCGTCTATATCGTCCTGTAGCCTGAGGCTTCCCTCCTCGCTATTTACCACCCCACCAATTTTCGTGTCATCTGCAAACTTACTGATCATACCTCCTACATTCATATCTAAATCATTAATGTACACTACATTGAGGGAGGCAAGCAGGAACTAGTGACATGGGGAGTCCGCAACCCTGGCTCTACCGCAATGGCACTTGCCTTGTAAGGGGCAGCTGGAGGTTCCAGAGAAATGGCAGCGATGGTACATCCGGGTCTCTGTTGTTTTCTGCTCCGTTCCATTGGGCTGCTGCTGGAGTTATGGTGGGAGACGAGCAGAACCCCCGTGGATTTTCAGACTCTTAAAGAGATTTACTTGCTATAGCCACAATGTAACTCAGTTACCCTTTGCTAAGTGGCACTTACTTTTTCAAAACATAGACAGCCCTATTGGTTTCGGCTGCGAGATTCATGCATTGATTGCACAATGGAGGCTGTGTGGATGTCTCCGCTCCCCAAGCTGTCTTTCAGAGAGGTTTCCAGCCCTGCCATCTTCTGGAAAGGTCTCAGAAACATCTGCCAATTGAAGTTACTACCCCAGGCTGGAGCCTAACCTTTGATCTGTGCCAAGGTGGCTTGTGAATACCCCTGCAAATATCCTGACACCAAGGCAGCGGCATCTCATGTAATGACACTCGAACAAATAGCCATTCATCAATATTAAATTGACAGCCGATATTTGACGATAGTAAAGGTTTAAAATTGAACGTGTATCGGCCGCAGGTGATTAAACAATTGGCACTTCAGACACCCATTACGTGGGACATTAAAAACTCACACAAATACAAAAAGAAAATACTGCAGATGCTGGAAATCTGAAATAAAAACAGAAAATGCTGGAGATACTCAGCAGGTCAGGCAGCATCTATGAAGAGAGAAACAGAGTTAACGTTTCAGGTCGATGCCCCTTCGTCATCGTTTGACGAAAGGTCATCGAACTGAAACGTTAACTCTGTTTCTCTCTCCACAGATGCTGCCTGACCTGCTGAGTATCTCCAGCATTTTCTGTTTTTATTTTATATTAAAAACTCACACCTTGTAGAGCCGCTCCCAGCCAACGTGTCCATTCTGAGCTGATGGCTTTCTGTTGATAAAGTACTTTGTGTAACTTGAGTGTGTTAACCTTTTACATGTGGTTTCTAACAATACAAACTATGAGTTAAAAATTGAACATAGAAAAAAAGTATTTTCATCACACTGTTAAAGGTAAGTGTTTTAAAGCCATTTCTGGACCCTTTTGCTCACCCCCACTTCTAACACTTACGGGTAAAAATTCACTTGGTTGCGCCTCCCGTTAGCGCCTTAAGAGGGCGCTAATGGGGCGCAAAGCCGCTAACGCCCGGGCGCAGCGATGTTTGCGTCGCTCGAGAACTTAACTTGAGATTGTGCGGCGGCGCTAAAACTTACCGCTGCGACCACCTGCGCGCGCAGATTGTGACGTCATTCCATGGTGCAACGCCCTTGTGGCGCCCCGTAGCAGAAATTGAGTGGCGCCCCCTGCCTTACCGCCTGGCGCTTCCAACGACCAGAAGACTGGAACGCTATCAATCGCTGTGGGGCTGGGGGGGGCGCTATTTAAAGGGGGCCTCTTCCTGTCTTTTATTGTTGGTGGCATTTTTGAACTACGCATTCTGAGAGAGAGAGGGAGAGACTTCTGGAGAGATTCAACGTTGTGTGAAGGAGTTTTGGGTACTGAGCAGCACTTTGCAGGTTCATTTTGATTTGCCATTCCTTGTATCGATTTAGCAGAGACTGTGGGAGCTGCACTCTGAGCTCTTTGCCTGGTACTCTCCATTGTACTTTCCAGCACATTTGATGTGCAAGTCTCTCCAGGCCGAGATTCAAGGCTGCAATGAACAGGATGTGGATGGAAAGCAATATTAACCATCCCCTTTAAGAACTGGCCCGTGCCATTGTGTGTGTGTTCCATTGCTGACTGACATTACATGAGCTTCGCCAGCGCTCCGAGTTAGCGCCTCACTGCTCGCCCTTTGCGCCTTAAGAGAGGTGTGCAGCGCCTGCTTTAGCGCTCCACTCACCTCCCGGGGCGGTAAAAGTGAAGTTTCCTGTCAGTGCCGATAATTAGCGGCAGGCGCTAATATTTGCGCTCGGACGATATTTGCGCCCCAAATGGGGCGCGACCTAATTTCTACCCCTTAGGCTTTTATGAACCTTGGTGGCAGTTGTCCTTAATTATTTTTTTTGCCCCTCCAGCACCAATGGGTTTCCCAATGGGAATCCTCTGGCTGAACGAGTTTGAAAGAAGAGGAGGATCTACAAAGCGATACAAGGCTGCCTGAGAGCTGCTCTGTGACCTCTCTCTGGCTCGCACACACTTACATCTGCAGAGAGAGTTGAAATGATCTTGCTCTGGTGGAGCATCCTCGTCCCAAAGGAAGCTGTGCCAGCGGACTGCAATGGCACTACATTAGTTGAATGCTGGGCTAACCATTGCACCAGATGGTTCTTCAGAGGCATCCCGATCACAGCATGCCATACTTTATGTGGTACTGCGTGAAACATGAGCTCGGGCCAGAAACAGACTGAAAGATGGTAACTAAAGATACTAATGAAACATGGGATGATTAATGTGTTATTCTTATTTGTTTTATTATGGGTAATTGGTTAGTCCCACAGTGTAAAAGACTGCACAACTGTTATTATCTTTTGCCCTGTCCTCTACTGTAAGACATTCCTCTATGTATTTGATTATTAATGAGATTATTCGAAAGGTAAATATGGACGAAGAAGGCCTTTTGGTCCATTCTAGTTCATTAATCCAGAAAAACGTACAGTGCTTTCATTATAGAAACTAGCTGTTCCTGAAATAATTTCAAAGATTTTGCTCCCACCATCGTCCTTGGAAGTCCATTCCAATTGTAGATCACTACTTGCTGAAGACCTTCTTGCCATCTATTTATACATCTATATATAGGCCAAGTGCATCGATGTCCATTACACCTCAGACATCACACCTTTTTTAAATGCAGATTATTGTATCATACTTGCACCTGATTGGCTCAAGCTTATACTCATAAGACGGGAACACATTGCAGGTAGGGAATATACGCGTCCCTACAACCAACAACAACTTGGATTTATTTAGCATCTTTAACGTAGTAAAACGTCCCAAGGCGCTTTACGGGAGTGGTATCAAAACAAAATTTGACATCGAGCCACTTAAGGGATATTAGGGCCGATGACCAAAAGCTTGGTCAAAGGGGTAGGTTTTAAGGAGCACCTTAAAGGAGGAGAGAGCGGTAGTGAGGCGGAGAGGTTTAGGCAGGGAATTCCAGAGCTTAGGGCCCAGGCAACAGAAGGCACGGCCACCAATGGTGGAGCGATTAAAATTGGGGATGCGCAAGATACCAGAATTGGAGGAGCGCAGATATCTCAGAGGATTGTAGGGCTGGAGGAGGTTACAGAGATTGGGAACGGCGAGGCCATGGAGAGATTTGAAAACAAGGATGATAATTTTAAAATTGAGCCGTTGCTAAACCGGGAGCCAATGTAGGTCAGCAAACACAGGGGTAATGGATGAACAGGACTTGTTCTGAGTTAGGACACGGGCAGCAGAGTTTTGGATGAGCTTAATTTATGGAGGGTGGAAAATGGAAGGCCGGCCAGGAGTGCGTTGGAATAGTCAAGTCTAGAGGTAACAAAGGCAGGGGCAGAGTCGGGCGATGTTATGGAGATAGAAACAGGCGGTCTTTGTGATGCCACGGATATGTGGTCGGAAGCTCATCTCGGGGTCAAATATGACACCAAGGTTGTGAACAGTCTGGTTCAGCCTCAGACAGTTGCCAGGGAGAGGGATGGAGTCGGTGGCTAGGGAACGGAGTTTGTGGCAGGGATTCGGTCTCCCCAATATTTAGCTGGAGGAAATTTCTGCTCATCCAGATGTCAGACAAGCAATCTGACAATTTAGAGACCATGGAGGAGTCGAGAGAAGTGGTGGTGAGGTAGAGCTGGGTGTCGTCAGTGTACATGTGGAACCTAACGTGTTTCTGGATGATGTCGCCAAGGGGCAGCATGTAGATGAGAAATAGGAGGGGACCAAGGATAGATCCTTGGGGGACACCAGAGGGAACAGTGAAGGAGCGGGAAGAGAAGTCATTGCAGGTGATTCTCTGGCTACGACTGGATAGATAAGAATGGAACAAGGCGAGTGCAGTCCCACCCAGCTGGATGATGGAGGAGAGGCATTGGAGGAGGATGGAGTGGTCAATGGTGTCAAAGGCTGCAGACAGGCCGAGAAGGACGAGGAGGGATAGTTTACCATGGTCAAAGTTACACAGGATGTCAGTTATGACTTTAATAAGAGTCGTTTCAGTACTGTGGTGGGGCGGAAACCTGATTGGAGGGATTCAAACATGGAGTTCTGGGAAAGATGGCCACAGATTTGGGAGTTGACAGCACGTTCAAGGACTTTGGAGTGGAAAGGGGGGTTGGAGATGGGCACTCATCCAGGCAAGTGGAAAGTATTCCATCACACACCTGACTTGTGCCTTGTAGGTAGTGGAAAGGCTTTGGGGAGTCAGGAGGAGGCGAGACACTCGCCGCAGAATACCCAGCCTCTGACCTGCTCTTGTAGCCACAGTATTTATGTGGCTGGTCCAGTTAAGTTTCTGGTAAATGGTGACTCCCAGGATGTTGATGGTGGGGGATTCGACGATGGCAATGCCGTTGAATGTCAACGGGAGGTGGTTAGACTCTCCCTTGTTGGAAATGGTCGTTGCCTGGCACTTGTGTGGCGTGAATGTTGCTTGCCACGTATCAGCCCAAGCCTGAATGTTGTCCAGGTCTTGCTGCGTGCGGGCACAGACTGCTTCATTATCTTAAGAATTACGAATGGATCTGAACACTGTGCAATCATCAGCGAACATTCCCACTTCTGACCTTGTGACAGAGGGAAGGTCATTGACGAAGCAGCTGAAGATGGTTGGGCCTAAGATACTGCCCTGAGGAACTCCTGCAGTAATGTCCTGAGGCTGAAATGATTGGCCTCCAACAACCACAATCATCTTCCTTTGACCTAGGTATGATTCCAGCTGGTGAGTTGTTCCCAGTAAATAAACGTGTTGTATCCTCATTCCCAGCATGTGTGGCTGCTGGGGTTATTCCCATTGTATTTGATTTCAGAGGTTTTTCCTATTCTCAAAGTCCATGATTTCTGATCTTATTCACAATCCCAGTCTGTTTGATTGTTGATGTTTTTCCCATTCCCAGTGTGTGTGAATACTGGTATCAATCCCATTCCAAGTGTGATTGCCTGCCTTATTCCCATTCCAAGTGTGTATGATTGCCTGTATTGTCATTTCCAGTGTGTGTGAATGCTAAGTGTTAATTTCATTCCCAGTATATGATTGCCTGTGATTCTCCCATTCCCAGTGTGTAATTATTTCCGTTATTCCCATTCTTGGTGCATGATTGCCTGCTTTTTCCATTCCCACTGAGTATGTGCTTGTGTTATTTCCATTCCCAGTGTGTTATTTCCTGTTATTCTCAATTCCAGTGTGTGATTACCTATTATTCTCATTCCCAATGTCTTTGCCTGTTATTCTAATTCCCAGTGCATGATTGTCTGTTATTCCCATTCCCAGTGTGCGAATGCCTGTTATTCCCATTCCCAGTGTGTGACTGCCTGTGTTATTCCTATTCCCAATGTGACTGCTTATGATATTCACATTCCCAGTGTCACTGCCTGTGATATTCATATCCCCAGTCCCATTGTACCTGCCTGTATTATTCCCACTGCCTGTGATATTCGCATTCCCATATTCACTGCCTATGATGTTCCCATTCCCAGTGTCGATGCCTGTGTTATTCCCATTGCCTGTGATAGTTCCAGTCCCAATGATATTCCCACTGTCTGTGATAGTCCCAGTGCTATTCCCACTGCCTGTGAGTCCCATTCCCAGTATTATCCCCACTGCCTGTGATATTCCCAATCCCAGTGTCAATACATGTGTTATTCCCAGTCCCAGTTTCATTACCAGTGGTAATCCCCGACCCAGTTTTATTCCCAGTCTCAATACCTGTGGCATTCCCAGTCCCAGTGTTATTCCCAGTCTCAGTGTCACTACCTGTGATATTCCCAGTCCCCATGGTATTCCCAGTCCCAGTGTTATTCCCAGACCCAGTGTCACAGCCTGTGTTATTCCCAGTCCCAGTGCCACTCCCTGTGATATTCCCAGTCCCAGTGATATTCCCAGTCCCAGTGTTATTCTCAGTCCCAGTGTCACAGCCTGTGTTATTCCCAGTCCAAGTGCCACTCCCTGTGATATTCCCAGTCCCAGTGTTATTCCCAGTCCCAGTGTCACTACCTGTGTTATTCCCAGTCCCAGTGTCAGTACCTGTAATATTCCCAGTCCCAGTGTCAGTACCAGTGATATTCCCAGTCCGTGTCACTGTCTGTAATATTCCCAGTGTTATTTCCAGTTCTTTTCCCAGTCCCAGTGATATTCCCAGTCCCAGTGTTATTCCCAGTCCCAGTGTCACAGCCTGTGTTATTCCCAGTCCCACTCCCTGTGATATTTCCAGTCCCAGTGATATCCCCGGTCCCAGTGTCACTGCCTGTGATATTCCCGGTCCCAGTGTCACTGCCTGTGATATTCCCAGTCCCAGTGTCACTGCCAGTGATATTCAAAGTCCCAGTGTCACTGCCAGTGATATTCCCAGGCCCAGTGTCACTGCCTGTGATATTCCCAGTCCCAGTGTCACTATCTGTGATATTCCTAGTCCCAGTGTCACTGCCAGTGATATTCCCAGTCCCAGAGTCACTACCAGTGATATTCCCAGTCCCAGTGTCACTGCCAGTGATATTCCCAGTCCCAGTGTCACTACCTGTGATATTCCCAATCCCAGTGTCAGTACCTGTGATATTCCCAGTCCCAGTGATATTCCAAGTCCCAGTGTCACTACCTGTGATATTCCCAGTCCCAGTGTCACTACCTGTTATATTCCCAGTCCCAGTGATATTCCCAGTCCCAGTGTCACTTCCTGTGTTATTCCCAGTCCCAGTGTCACTACCTGCGATATTCCAAGTCCCAGTGTCACTATCTGTGATATTCCCAGTCCAGTGTCACTGCCTGTGATATTCCCAGTCCCAGAGTCACTACCTGTGATATTCCCAGTCCCAGTGTCACTATCTGTGATATTCCCAGTCCCAGTGTCACTACCTGTGATATTCCCAGTCCCAGTGTCACTGCCTGTGATATTCCCAGTCCCAGTGTCACTACCTGTGATCTTCCCAGTCCCAGTGTCACTACCTGTGATATTCCCAGTCCCAGTGTTACTACCTGTGATATTCCCAGGCCCAGTGTCACTGCCTGTGATATTCCCGGTGCCAGTGTCACTGCCTGTGATATTCCCAGTCCCAGTGTCACTGCCTGTGATATTCCCAGTCCCAGTGTCACTACCTGTGATATTCCCAGTCCCAGTGTCACTTCCTGTGTTATTCCCAGTCCCAGTGTCACTTCTTGTGTTATTCCCAGTCCCAGTGTCACTACCTGCGATATTCCCAGTCCCAGTGTCACTATCTGTGATATTCCCAGTCCCTGAGTCACTACCTGTGATATTCCCAGTCCCAGTGTCACTACCTGTGATATTCCCAGTCCCAGTGTCACTACCTGTGATATTCCCAGTCCCAGTGTCACTGCCTGTGATAGTCCCAGTCCCAGTGATATTCCCAGTCCCAGTGTCACTACCTGTGATATTCCCAGTCCAAGTGTCACTGCCTGTGATATTCCCAGTCCCAGTGTCACTACCTGTGATATTCCCAGGCCCAGTGTCACTGCCTGTGATATTCCCGGTCCCAGTGTCACTGCCTGTGATATTCCCAGTCCCAGTGTCACTGCCTGTGATATTCCCAGTCCCAGTGTCACTACCTGTGATATTCCCAGTCCCAGTGTCACTTCCTGTGTTATTCCCAGTCCCAGTGTCACTTCCTGTGTTATTCCCAGTCCCAGTGTCACTGCCTGTGATATTCCCAGTCCCAGTGTCACTGCCAGTGATATTCCCAGTCCCAGTGTCACTACCTGTGATATTCCCAGTCCCAGTGTCACTTCCTGTGTTATTCCCAGTCCCAGTGATATTCCCAGTCCAAGTGTCACTTCCTGTGTTATTCCCAGTCCCAGTGTCACTATCTGTGATATTCCCAGTCCCAGTGTCACTGCCTGTGATATTCCCAGTCTCAGAGTCACTACCTGTGATATTCCCAGTCCCAGTGTCACTATCTGTGATATTCCCAGTCCCAGAGTCACTACCTGTGATATTCCCAGTCCCAGAGTCACTACCTGTGATATTCCCAGTCCCAGTGTCATATCTGTGATATTCCCAGTCCCAGAGTCACTGTCTGTGATATTCCCAGTCCCAGTGACACTTCCTGTGTTTTTCCCAGTCCCAGTGTCACTACCTGTGATATTCCGAGTCCCAGTGATATTCCAAGTCCCAGTGTCACTACCTGTGATATTCCCAGTCCCAGTGATATTCCCAGTCCCAGTGTCACTACCTGTGATATTCCCAGTCCCAGTGTTATTCCCAGTCCCAGTGTCACTTCCTGTGTTATTCCCAGTCCCTGTGTTATTCCCAGTCCCAGTGATATTCCAAGTCCCAGTGTCACTACCTGAGTTATTCCCAGTCCCAGTGTTATTCCCAGTGTCACTATCTGTGATATTCCCAGTCCCAGAGTCACTACCTGTGATATTCCCAGTCCCAGTGTCACTATCTGTGATATTCTCAGTCCAAGTGTCACTTCCTGTGTTATTCCCAGTCCCAGTGTCACTACCTGTGATATTCCCAGTCCCAGTGATATTCCAATTCCCAGTGTCACTACCTGTGATATTCCCAGTCCCCGTGTTATTCCCAGTCCCTGTGTTATTCCCAGTCCCATTGATATTCCCAGTCCCAGTGTCACTACCTGATATATTCCCAGTCCCAGTGATATTCCCAGTCCCATTGTCACTACCTGTTATATTCCCAGTCCCAGTGTTATTCCCAGTCCCTGTGTTATTCCCAGTCCCAGTGTTATTCCCAGTCCCAGTGTCACTACCTGTGATATTCCCAGTCCCAGTGTTATTCCCAGTCCCAGTGTCACTGCCTGTGATAATCCCAGTCCCAGTGTCACTACCTGTGATATTCCCAGTCCCAGTGTCACTACCTGTGATATTCCCGGTCCCAGTGTCACTGCCTGTGATATTCCCAGTCCCAGTGTCACTGTCTGTGATATTCCCGGTCCCAGTGTCACTACCTGTGATATTCCCAGTCCCAGTGTCACTACCTGTGATATTCCCAGTCCCAGTGTCACTACCTGTGATATTCCCGGTCCCAGTGTCACTGCCTGTGATCTTCACAGTCCCAGTGTCACTGCCTGTGATATTCCCAGTCCCAGAGTCACTGCCTGTGATATTCCCAGTCCCAGTGTCACTACCTGTGATATTCCCAGTCCCAGTGATATTCCCAGTCCCAGTGTCACTACCTGTGGTATTCGCAGTCCCAGTGATATTCCCAGTCCCAGTGTCACTGCCTGTGTTATTCCCAGTCCCAGTGATATTCCCAGTCTCAGTGTCATTACCTGCGGTATTCCCAGTCCCAGTGATATTCCCAGTCCCAGTGTCACTACCTGTGATATTCCCGGTCCCAGTGATATTCCCAGTCCCAGTGTCACTGCCTGTGATATTCCCAGTCCCAGTGTCACTGACTGTGTTATTCCCAGGCCCAGTGTCACTACCTGTTATATTCCCAGTCCCAGTGATATTCCCAGTCCGTGTCACTACCTGTGATATTCCCAGTGTCACTACCTGTGATATTCCCAGTCCCAGTGTCACTGCCTGTGATATTCCCAGTCCCAGTGTCATTGCCTGTGATATTCCCAGTCCCAGTGTCACTGCCTGTGATATTCCCACTCCCAGTGATATTCCAAGTCCCAGTGTCACTACCTGTGATATTCCCAGTCCCAGGGTCACTACCTGTGTTATTCCCAGTCCCAGTGTCACTAACTGTGATATTCCCATTCCCAGTGATATTCCCAGTCCCAGTGTCACTGCCTGTGGTATTCCCAGTCCCAGTGTCACTGCCTGTGATATTCCCAGTCCCAGTGTCACTGCCAGTGATATTCCCAGTCCCAGTGTCACTGCCTGTGATATTCCCAGTCCCAGTGTCATTATCTGTGATATTCCTAGTCCCAGTGTCACTGCCAGTGATATTCCCAGTCCCAGAGTCACTACCTGTGATATTCCCAGTCCCAGTGTCACTGCCAGTGATATTCCCAGTCCCAGTGTCACTACCTGTGATATTCCCAATCCCAGTGTCAGTACCTGTGATATTCCCAGTCCCAGTGATATTCCAAGTCCCAGTGTCACTACCTGTGAGATTCCCAGTCCCAGTGTCACTACCTGTTATATTCCCAGTCCCAGTGTCACTATCTGTGATATTCCCAGTCCCAGTATCACTGCCTGTGATATTCCCAGTTCCAGGATCACTACCTGTGATATTCCCAGTCCCAGTGTCACTATCTGTGATATTCCCAGTACCAGTGTCACTACCTGTGATATTCCCAGTCCCAGTGTCACTGCCTGTGATATTCCCAGTCGCAGTGTCACTACCTGTGATCTTCCCAGTCCCAGTGTCACTGCCTGTGATAGTCCCAGTCCCAGTGTCACTACCTGTGATATTCCCAGGCCCAGTGTCACTGCCTGTGATATTCCCGGTCCCAGTGTCACTGCCTGTGATATTCCCAGTCCCAGTGTCACTGCCTGTGATATTCCCAGTCCCAGTGTCACTACCTGTGATATTCCCAGTCCCAGTGTCACTTCCTGTGTTATTCCCAGTCCCAGTGTCACTTCCTGTGTTATTCCCAGTCCCAGTGTCACTGCCTGTGATATTCCCAGTCCCAGTGTCACTGCCAGTGATATTCCCAGTCCCAGTGTCACTACCTGTGATATTCCCAGTCCCAGTGTCACTTCCTGTGTTATTCCCAGTCCCAGTGATATTTCCAGTCCAAGTGTCACTTCCTGTGTTATTCCCAGTCCCAGTTTCACTATCTGTGATATTCCCAGTCCCAGTGTCACTGCCTGTGATATTCCCAGTCTCAGAGTCACTACCTGTGATATTCCCAGTCCCAGTGTCACTATCTGTGATATTCCCAGTCCCAGAGTCACTGTTTGTGATATTCCCAGTCCCAGTGTCACTTCCTGTGATTTTCCCAGTCCCAGTGTCACTACCTGTGATATTCCCAGTCCCAGTGATATTCCAAGTCCGAGTGTCACTACCTGTGATATTCCCAGTCCCAGTGATATTCCCAGTCCCAGTGTCACTACCTGTGATATTCCCAGTCCCAGTGTTATTCCCAGTCCCAGTGTCACTACCTGTGATATTCCCAGTCCCAGTTTTATTCCCAGTCCCTGTGTTATTCCCAGTCCCAGTGATATTCCAAGTCCCAGTGTCACTACCTGTGTTATTCCCAGTCCCAGTGTTATTCCCAGTGTCACTATCTGTGATATTCCCAGTCCCAGAGTCACTGTTTGTGATATTCCCAGTCCCAGTGTCACTTCCTGTGATTTTCCCAGTCCCAGTGTCACTACCTGTGATATTCCCAGTCCCAGTGATATTCCAAGTCCAAGTGTCACTACCTGTGATATTCCCAGTCCCAGTGATATTCCCAGTCCCAGTGTCACTACCTGTGATATTCCCAGTCCGTGTTATTCCCAGTCCCAGTGTCACTACCTGTGATATTCCCAGTCCCAGTTTTATTCCCAGTCCCTGTGTTATTCCCAGTCCCAGTGATATTCCAAGTCCCAGTGTCACTACCTGTGTTATTCCCAGTCCCAGTGTTATTCCCAGTGTCACTATCTGTGATCTTCCCAGTCCCAGAGTCACTATCTGTGATATTCCCAGTCCCAGTGTCACTTCCTGTGTTATTCCCAGTCCCAGTGTCACTACCTGTGATATTCCCAGTCCCAGTGATATTCCAATTCCCAGTGTCACTACCTGTGATATTCCCAGTCCCAGTGTTATTCCCAGTCCCTGTGTTATTCCCAGTCCCAGTGATATTCCCAGTCCCAGTGTCACTACCTGTTATATTCCCAGTCCCAGTGATATTCCCAGTCCCATTGTCACTACATGTTATATTCCCAGTCCCAGTGATATTCCCAGTCCCAGTGTCACTACCTGTGATATTCCCAGTCCCAGTGTTATTCCCAGTCCCTGTGTTATTCCCAGTCCCAGTGTTATTCCCAGTCCCAGTGTCACTACCTGTGATATTCCCAGTCCCAGTGTTATTCCCAGTCCCAGTGTCACTACCTGTGATATTCCCGATCCCAGTGTCACTGCCTGTGATATTCCCAGTCCCAGTGTCACTGTCTGTGATATTGCCGGTCCCAGTGTCACTACCTGTGATATTCCCAGTCCCAGTGTCACTACCTGTGATATTCCCAGTCCCAGTGTCACTACCTGTGATATTGCCGGTCCCAGTGTCACTGCCTGTGATATTCCCAGTCCCAGAGTCACTGCCTGTGATATTCCCAGTCCCAGTGTCACTACCTGTGATATTTCCAGTCCCAGTGATATTCCCAGTCCCAGTGTCACTACCTGTGGTATTCCCAGTCCCAGTGATATTCCCAGTCCCAGTGTCACTGTCTGTGTTATTCCCAGTCCCAGTGATATTCCCAGTCTCAGTGTCACTACCTGCGGTATTCCCAGTCCCAGTGTCACTATCTGTGATATTCCCAGTCCCAGTGTCACTGCCTGTGATATTCCCTGTTTCCAGAATCACTACCTGTGATATTCCCAGTCCCAGTGTCACTACCTGTGATCTTCCCAGTCCCAGTGTCACTGCCTGTGTTATTCCCAGTCCCAGTGTCACTACCTGTGATAATCCCAGGCCCAGTGTCACTGCCTGTGTTATTCCCGGTCCCAGTGTCACTGCCTGTGATATTCCCAGTCCCAGTGTCACTGCCTGTGATATTCCCAGTCCCAGTGTCACTTCCTGTGTTATTCACAGTCCCAGTGTCACTTCCTGTGTTATTCCCAGTCCCAGTGTCACTTCCTGTGTTATTCCCAGTCCCAGTGTCACTGCCTGTGATATTCCCAGTCCGAGTGTCACTGCCAGTGATATTCCCAGTCCCAGTGTTATTCCCAGTCCCTGTGTTATTCCCAGTCCCAGTGTTATTCCCAGTCCCAGTGTCACTACCTGAGTTATTCCCAGTCCCAGTGTTATTTCCAGTGTCACTATCTGTGATATTCCCAGTCCCAGAGTCACTACCTGTGATATTCCCAGTCCCAGAGTCACTACCTGTGATATTCCCAGTCCCAGTGTCACTATCTGTGATATTCTCAGTCCAAGTGTCACTTCCTGTGTTATTCCCAGTCCCAGTGTCACTACCTGTGATATTCCCAGTCCCAGTGATATTCCAATTCCCAGTGTCACTACCTGTGATATTCCCAGTCCCCGTGTTATTCCCAGTCCCTGTGTTATTCCCAGTCCCATTGATATTCCCAGTCCCAGTGTCACTACCTGATATATTCCCAGTCCCAGTGATATTCCCAGTCCCATTGTCACTACCTGTTATATTCCCAGTCCCAGTGTTATTCCCAGTCCCTGTGTTATTCCCAGTCCCAGTGTTATTCCCAGTCCCAGTGTCACTACCTGTGATATTCCCAGTCCCAGTGTTATTCCCAGTCCCAGTGTCACTGCCTGTGATAATCCCAGTCCCAGTGTCACTACCTGTGATATTCCCAGTCCCAGTGTCACTACCTGTGATATTCCCGGTCCCAGTGTCACTGCCTGTGATATTCCCAGTCCCAGTGTCACTGTCTGTGATATTCCCGGTCCCAGTGTCACTACCTGTGATATTCCCAGTCCCAGTGTCACTACCTGTGATATTCCCAGTCCCAGTGTCACTACCTGTGATATTCCCGGTCCCAGTGTCACTGCCTGTGATCTTCACAGTCCCAGTGTCACTGCCTGTGATATTCCCAGTCCCAGAGTCACTGCCTGTGATATTCCCAGTCCCAGTGTCACTACCTGTGATATTCCCAGTCCCAGTGATATTCCCAGTCCCAGTGTCACTACCTGTGGTATTCGCAGTCCCAGTGATATTCCCAGTCCCAGTGTCACTGCCTGTGTTATTCCCAGTCCCAGTGATATTCCCAGTCTCAGTGTCATTACCTGCGGTATTCCCAGTCCCAGTGATATTCCCAGTCCAGGTGTCACTACCTGTGATATTCCCGGTCCCAGTGATATTCCCAGTCCCAGTGTCACTGCCTGTGATATTCCCAGTCCCAGTGTCACTGACTGTGTTATTCCCAGGCCCAGTGTCACTACCTGTTATATTCCCAGTCCCAGTGATATTCCCAGTCCGTGTCACTACCTGTGATATTCCCAGTGTCACTACCTGTGATATTCCCAGTCCCAGTGTCACTGCCTGTGATATTCCCAGTCCCAGTGTCATTGCCTGTGATATTCCCAGTCCCAGTGTCACTGCCTGTGATATTCCCACTCCCAGTGATATTCCAAGTCCCAGTGTCACTACCTGTGATATTCCCAGTCCCAGGGTCACTACCTGTGTTATTCCCAGTCCCAGTGTCACTAACTGTGATATTCCCATTCCCAGTGATATTCCCAGTCCCAGTGTCACTGCCTGTGTTATTCCCAGTCCCAGTGTCACTGCCTGTGATATTCCCAGTCCCAGTGTCACTGCCAGTGATATTCCCAGTCCCAGTGTCACTGCCTGTGATATTCCCAGTCCCAGTGTCATTATCTGTGATATTCCTAGTCCCAGTGTCACTGCCAGTGATATTCCCAGTCCCAGAGTCACTACCTGTGATATTCCCAGTCCCAGTGTCACTGCCAGTGATATTCCCAGTCCCAGTGTCACTACCTGTGATATTCCCAATCCCAGTGTCAGTACCTGTGATATTCCCAGTCCCAGTGATATTCCAAGTCCCAGTGTCACTACCTGTGAGATTCCCAGTCCCAGTGTCACTACCTGTTATATTCCCAGTCCCAGTGTCACTATCTGTGATATTCCCAGTCCCAGTATCACTGCCTGTGATATTCCCAGTTCCAGGATCACTACCTGTGATATTCCCAGTCCCAGTGTCACTACCTGTTATATTCCCAGTCCCAGTGTCACTATCTGTGATATTCCCAGTCCCAGTGTCACTACCTGTGATATTCCCAGTCCCAGTGTCACTGCCTGTGATATTCCCAGTCCCAGTGTCACTACCTGTGATCTTCCCAGTCCCAGTGTCACTGCCTGTGATAGTCCCAGTCCCAGTGTCACTACCTGTGATATTCCCAGGCCCAGTGTCACTGCCTGTGATATTCCCGGTCCCAGTGTCACTGCCTGTGATATTCCCAGTCCCAGTGTCACTGCCTGTGATATTCCCAGTCCCAGTGTCACTACCTGTGATATTCCCAGTCCCAGTGTCACTTCCTGTGTTATTCCCAGTCCCAGTGTCACTTCCTGTGTTATTCCCAGTCCCAGTGTCACTGCCTGTGATATTCCCAGTCCCAGTGTCACTGCCAGTGATATTCCCAGTCCCAGTGTCACTACCTGTGATATTCCCAGTCCCAGTGTCACTTCCTGTGTTATTCCCAGTCCCAGTGATATTTCCAGTCCAAGTGTCACTTCCTGTGTTATTCCCAGTCCCAGTTTCACTATCTGTGATATTCCCAGTCCCAGTGTCACTGCCTGTGATATTCCCAGTCTCAGAGTCACTACCTGTGATATTCCCAGTCCCAGTGTCACTATCTGTGATATTCCCAGTCCCAGAGTCACTGTTTGTGATATTCCCAGTCCCAGTGTCACTTCCTGTGATTTTCCCAGTCCCAGTGTCACTACCTGTGATATTCCCAGTCCCAGTGATATTCCAAGTCCGAGTGTCACTACCTGTGATATTCCCAGTCCCAGTGATATTCCCAGTCCCAGTGTCACTACCTGTGATATTCCCAGTCCCAGTGTTATTCCCAGTCCCAGTGTCACTACCTGTGATATTCCCAGTCCCAGTTTTATTCCCAGTCCCTGTGTTATTCCCAGTCCCAGTGATATTCCAAGTCCCAGTGTCACTACCTGTGTTATTCCCAGTCCCAGTGTTATTCCCAGTGTCACTATCTGTGATATTCCCAGTCCCAGAGTCACTGTTTGTGATATTCCCAGTCCCAGTGTCACTTCCTGTGATTTTCCCAGTCCCAGTGTCACTACCTGTGATATTCCCAGTCCCAGTGATATTCCAAGTCCAAGTGTCACTACCTGTGATATTCCCAGTCCCAGTGATATTCCCAGTCCCAGTGTCACTACCTGTGATATTCCCAGTCCGTGTTATTCCCAGTCCCAGTGTCACTACCTGTGATATTCCCAGTCCCAGTTTTATTCCCAGTCCCTGTGTTATTCCCAGTCCCAGTGATATTCCAAGTCCCAGTGTCACTACCTGTGTTATTCCCAGTCCCAGTGTTATTCCCAGTGTCACTATCTGTGATCTTCCCAGTCCCAGAGTCACTATCTGTGATATTCCCAGTCCCAGTGTCACTTCCTGTGTTATTCCCAGTCCCAGTGTCACTACCTGTGATATTCCCAGTCCCAGTGATATTCCAATTCCCAGTGTCACTACCTGTGATATTCCCAGTCCCAGTGTTATTCCCAGTCCCTGTGTTATTCCCAGTCCCAGTGATATTCCCAGTCCCAGTGTCACTACCTGTTATATTCCCAGTCCCAGTGATATTCCCAGTCCCATTGTCACTACATGTTATATTCCCAGTCCCAGTGATATTCCCAGTCCCAGTGTCACTACCTGTGATATTCCCAGTCCCAGTGTTATTCCCAGTCCCTGTGTTATTCCCAGTCCCAGTGTTATTCCCAGTCCCAGTGTCACTACCTGTGATATTCCCAGTCCCAGTGTTATTCCCAGTCCCAGTGTCACTACCTGTGATATTCCCGATCCCAGTGTCACTGCCTGTGATATTCCCAGTCCCAGTGTCACTGTCTGTGATATTGCCGGTCCCAGTGTCACTACCTGTGATATTCCCAGTCCCAGTGTCACTACCTGTGATATTCCCAGTCCCAGTGTCACTACCTGTGATATTGCCGGTCCCAGTGTCACTGCCTGTGATATTCCCAGTCCCAGAGTCACTGCCTGTGATATTCCCAGTCCCAGTGTCACTACCTGTGATATTCCCAGTCCCAGTGATATTCCCAGTCCCAGTGTCACTACCTGTGGTATTCCCAGTCCCAGTGATATTCCCAGTCCCAGTGTCACTGTCTGTGTTATTCCCAGTCCCAGTGATATTCCCAGTCTCAGTGTCACTACCTGCGGTATTCCCAGTCCCAGTGTCACTATCTGTGATATTCCAAGTCCCAGTGTCACTGCCTGTGATATTCCCTGTTTCCAGAATCACTACCTGTGATATTCCCAGTCCCAGTGTCACTACTTGTGATCTTCCCAGTCCCAGTGTCACTGCCTGTGTTATTCCCAGTCCCAGTGTCACTACCTGTGATAATCCCAGGCCCAGTGTCACTGCCTGTGATATTCCCGGTCCCAGTGTCACTGCCTGTGATATTCCCAGTCCCAGTGTCACTGCCTGTGATATTCCCAGTCCCAGTGTCACTTCCTGTGTTATTCCCAGTCCCAGTGTCACTTCCTGTGTTATTCCCAGTCCCAGTGTCACTTCCTGTGTTATTCCCAGTCCCAGTGTCACTGCCTGTGATATTCCCAGTCCGAGTGTCACTGCCAGTGATATTCCCAGTCCCAGTGTTATTCCCAGTCCCTGTGTTATTCCCAGTCCCAGTGTTATTCCCAGTCCCAGTGTCACTACCTGTGATATTCCCAGTCCCAGTGTTATTCCCAGTCCCAGTGTCACTGTCTGTGATAATCCCAGTCGCAGTGTCAGTACCTGTGATATTCCCAGTCCCAGTGTCACTACCTGTGATATTCCCGGTCCCAGTGTCACTATCTGTGATATTCCCAGTCCCAGTGTCACTACCTGTGATATTCCCTGTTTCCAGAATCACTACCTGTGATATTCCCAGTCCCAGTTTCACTACCTGTGATCTTCCCAGTCCCAGTGTTACTGCCTGTGATATTCCCAGTCCCAGTGTCACTACCTGTGATATTCCCGGTCCCAGTGTCACTGCCTGTGACATTCCCAGTCCCAGTGATATTCCCAGTCCCAGTGTCACTGCCTGTGTTATTCCCAGTCCCAGTGATATTCCCAGTCCCAGTGTCACTACCTGGGGTATTCCCAGTCCCAGTGATATTCCCAGTCCCAGTGTCACTACCTGTGATATTCCCGGTCTAAGTGATATTCCCAGTCCCAGTGTCACTGCCTGTGATATTCCCAGTCCCAGTGTCACTGCCTGTGTTATTCCCTGTCCCAGTGTCACTACCTGTGATATTCCCACGTCACTACCTGTGATATTCCCAGTCCCAGTGTCACTGCCTGTGATATTCCCAGTCCCAGTGTCATTGCCTGTGATATTCCCAGTCCCAGTGTCACTGCCTGTGATATTCCCAGTCCCAGTGACATTCCCAGTCCCAGTGTCACTACCTGTGATCCCAGTCCCAGTGTCACTACCTGTGTTATTCCCAGTCCCAGTGTCACTACCTGTGATATTCCCAGTCCCAGTGATATTCCCAGTCCCAGTGTCACTGCCTGTGTTATTCCCAGTCCCAGTGTCACTGCCTGTGATATTCCCAGTCCCAGTGTCACTGCCAGTGATATTCCCAGTCCCAGTGTCACTGCCAATGATATTCCCAGTCCCAGTGTCACTATCTGTGATATTCCTAGTCCCAGTGTCACTGCCAGTGATATTCCCAGTCCGAGTGTCACTGCCAGTGATATTCCCAGTCCCAGTGTCACTACCTGTGATATTCCCAGTCCCAGTGTCACTTCCTGTGTTATTCCAAGTCCCAGTGTCACTACCTGTGATATTCCCAGTCCCAGTGTCACTACCTGTTATATTCCCAGACCCAGTGATATTCCAAGTCCCAGTGTCACTACCTATGATATTCCCAGTCCCAGTGTCACTACCTGTTATATTCCCAGTCCCAGTGATATTCCCAGTCCCAGTGTCACTTCCTGTGTTATGCCCAGTCCCAGTGTCACTACCTGCGATATTCCCAGTCCCAGTGTCACTATCTGTGATATTCCCAGTCCCAGTGTCACTATCTGTGATATTCCCAGTCCCAGTGTCACTACCTGTGATATTCCCAGTCCCAGTGTCACTGCCTGTGATATTTCCAGTCCCAGTGTCACTACCTGTGATCTTCCCAGTCCCAGTGTCACTACCTGTGATATTCCCAGTCTCAGTGTCACTACCTGTGATATTCCCAGTCCCAGTGTCACTGCCTGTGATATTCCCAGTCCCAGTGTCACTGCCTGTGATATTCCCAGTCCCAGTGTCACTACCTGTGATATTCCCAGTCCCAGTGTCACTGCCTGTGATATTCCCAGTCCCAGTGTCACTTCCTGTGTTATTCCCAGTCCCAGTGTCACTGCCTGTGATATTCCCAGTCCCAGTGTCACTTCCTGTGTTATTCCCAGTCCCAGTGTCACTTCCTGTGTTATTCCCAGTCCCAGAGTCACTGCCTGTGATATTCCAAGTCCCAGTGTCACTACCTGTGATATTCCCAGTCCCAGTGTCACTGCCTGTGTTATTCCCAGTCCCAGTGTCACTGCCTGTGATATTCCCAGTCCCAGTGTCACTGCCAGTGATATTCCCAGTCCCAGTGTCACTGCCTGTGATATTCCCAGTCCCAGTGTCACTATCTGTGATATTCCTAGTCCCAGTGTCACTGCCTGTGATATTCCCAGTCCCAGAGTCACTACCTGTGATATTCCCAGTCCCAGTGTCACTGCCAGTGATATTCCCAGTCCCAGTGTCACTACCTGTGATATTCCCAGTCCCAGTGTCACTTCCTGTGTTATTCCAAGTCCCAGTGTCACTACCTGTGATATTCCCAGTCCCAGTGTCACTACCTGTTATATTCCCAGACCCAGTGATATTCCAAGTCCCAGTGTCACTACCTATGATATTCCCATTCCCAGTGTCACTACCTGTTATATTCCCAGTCCCAGTGATATTCGCAGTCCCAGTGTCACTTCCTGTGTTATGCCCAGTCCCAGTGTCACTACCTGCGATATTCCCAGTCCCAGTGTCACTATCTGTGATATTCCCAGTCCCAGAGTCACTATCTGTGATATTCCCAGTCCCAGTGTCACTATCTGTGATATTCCCAGTCCCAGAGTCACTACCTGTGATATTCCCAGTCCCAGTGTCACTGCCTGTGTTATTCCCAGTCCCAGTGTCACTGCCTGTGATATTCCCAGTCCCAGTGTCACTTCCTGTGTTATTCCCAGTCCCAGTGTCACTGCCTGTGATATTCCCAGTCCCAGTGTCACTTCCTGTGTTATTCCCAGTCCCAGTGTCACTTCCTGTGTTATTCCCAGTCCCAGAGTCACTGCCTGTGATATTCCCAGTCCCAGTGTCACTGCCAGTGATATTCCCAGTCCCAGTGTCACTGCCAGTGATATTCCCAGTCCCAGTGTCACTACCTGTTATATTCCCAGTCCCAGTGTTATTCCCAGTCCCTGTGTTATTCCCAGTCCCAGTGTTATTCCCAGTCCCAGTGTCACTACCTGTGATATTCCCAGTCCCAGTGTTATTCCCAGTCCCAGTGTCACTGCCTGTGATAATCCCAGTCCCAGTGTCACTACCTGTGATATTCCCAGTCCCAGTGTCACTACCTGTGATATTCCCGGTCCCAGTGTCACTGCCTGTGATATTCCCAGTCCCAGTGTCACTGTCTGTGATATTCCCGGTCCCAGTGTCACTACCTGTGATATTCCCAGTCCCAGTGTCAATACCTGTGATATTCCCAGTCCCAGTGTCACTGCCTGTGATCTTCACAGTCCCAGTGTCACTGCCTGTGATATTCCCAGTCCCAGAGTCACTGCCTGTGATATTCCCAGTCCCAGTGTCACTACCTGTGATATTCCCAGTCCCAGTGATATTCCCAGTCCCAGTGTCACTACCTGTGGTATTCGCAGTCCCAGTGATATTCCCAGTCCCAGTGTCACTGCCTGTGTTATTCCCAGTCCCAGTGTTATTCCCAGTCCCAGTGTCACTGTCTGTGATAATCCCAGTCGCAGTGTCAGTACCTGTGATATTCCCAGTCCCAGTGTCACTACCTGTGATATTCCCGGTCCCAGTGTCACTATCTGTGATATTCCCAGTCCCAGTGTCACTACCTGTGATATTCCCTGTTTCCAGAATCACTACCTGTGAGATTCCCAGTCCCAGTTTCACTACCTGTGATCTTCCCAGTCCCAGTGTTACTGCCTGTGATATTCCCAGTCCCAGTGTCACTACCTGTGATATTCCCGGTCCCAGTGTCACTGCCTGTGACATTCCCAGTCCCAGTGATATTCCCAGTCCCAGTGTCACTGCCTGTGTTATTCCCAGTCCCAGTGATATTCCCAGTCCCAGTGTCACTACCTGCGGTATTCCCAGTCCCAGTGATATTCCCAGTCCCAGTGTCACTACCTGTGATATTCCCGGTCTAAGTGATATTCCCAGTCCCAGTGTCACTGCCTGTGATATTCCCAGTCCCAGTGTCACTGCCTGTGTTATTCCCTGTCCCAGTGTCACTACCTGTGATATTCCCAGTGTCACTACCTGTGATATTCCCAGTCCCAGTGTCACTGCCTGTGATATTCCCAGTCCCAGTGTCATTGCCTGTGATATTCCCAGTCCCAGTGTCACTGCTTGTGATATTCCCAGTCCCAGTGACATTCCCAGTCCCAGTGTCACTACCTGTGATATTCCCAGTCCCAGTGTCACTACCTGTGTTATTCCCAGTCCCAGTGTCACTACCTGTGATATTCCCAGTCCCAGTGATATTCCCAGTCCCAGTGTCACTGCCTGTGTTATTCCCAGTCCCAGTGTCACTGCCTGTGATATTCCCAGTCCCAGTGTCACTGCCAGTGATATTCCCAGTCCCAGTGTCACTGCCAATGATATTCCCAGTCCCAGTGTCACTATCTGTGATATTCCTAGTCCCAGTGTCACTGCCAGTGATATTCCCAGTCCGAGTGTCACTGCCAGTGATATTCCCAGTCCCAGTGTCACTACCTGTGATATTCCCAGTCCCAGTGTCACTTCCTGTGTTATTCCAAGTCCCAGTGTCACTACCTGTGATATTCCCAGTCCCAGTGTCACTACCTGTTATATTCCCAGACCCAGTGATATTCCAAGTCCCAGTGTCACTACCTATGATATTCCCAGTCCCAGTGTCACTACCTGTTATATTCCCAGTCCCAGTGATATTCCCAGTCCCAGTGTCACTTCCTGTGTTATGCCCAGTCCCAGTGTCACTACCTGCGATATTCCCAGTCCCAGTGTCACTATCTGTGATATTCCCAGTCCCAGTGTCACTATCTGTGATATTCCCAGTCCCAGTGTCACTACCTGTGATATTCCCAGTCCCAGTGTCACTGCCTGTGATATTTCCAGTCCCAGTGTCACTACCTGTGATCTTCCCAGTCCCAGTGTCACTACCTGTGATATTCCCAGTCTCAGTGTCACTACCTGTGATATTCCCAGTCCCAGTGTCACTGCCTGTGATATTCCCAGTCCCAGTGTCACTGCCTGTGATATTCCCAGTCCCAGTGTCACTACCTGTGATATTCCCAGTCCCAGTGTCACTGCCTGTGATATTCCCAGTCCCAGTATCACTTCCTGTGTTATTCCCAGTCCCAGTGTCACTGCCTGTGATATTCCCAGTCCCAGTGTCACTTCCTGTGTTATTCCCAGTCCCAGTGTCACTTCCTGTGTTATTCCCAGTCCCAGAGTCACTGCCTGTGATATTCCAAGTCCCAGTGTCAGTACCTGTGATATTCCCAGTCCCAGTGTCACTACCTGTTATATTCCCAGACCCAGTGTCACTGCCTGTGTTATTCCCAGTCCCAGTGTCACTGCCTGTGATATTCCCAGTCCCAGTGTCACTGCCAGTGATATTCCCAGTCCCAGTGTCACTGCCTGTGATATTCCCAGTCCCAGTGTCACTATCTGTGATATTCCTAGTCCCAGTGTCACTGCCTGTGATATTCCCAGTCCCAGAGTCACTACCTGTGATATTCCCAGTCCCAGTGTCACTGCCAGTGATATTCCCAGTCCCAGTGTCACTACCTGTGATATTCCCAGTCCCAGTGTCACTTCCTGTGTTATTCCAAGTCCCAGTGTCACTACCTGTGATATTCCCAGTCCCAGTGTCACTACCTGTTATATTCCCAGTCCCAGTGATATTCGCAGTCCCAGTGTCACTTCCTGTGTTATGCCCAGTCCCAGTGTCACTACCTATGATATTCCCAGTCCCAGTGTCACTATCTGTGATATTCCCAGTCCCAGAGTCACTATCTGTGATATTCCCAGTCCCAGTGTCACTATCTGTGATATTCCCAGTCCCAGAGTCACTACCTGTGATATTCCCAGTCCCAGTGTCACTGCCTGTGTTATTCCCAGTCCCAGTGTCACTGCCTGTGATATTCCCAGTCCCAGTGTCACTTCCTGTGTTATTCCCAGTCCCAGTGTCACTGCCTGTGATATTCCCAGTCCCAGTGTCACTTCCTGTGTTATTCCCAGTCCCAGTGTCACTTCCTGTGTTATTCCCAGTCCCAGAATCACTGCCTGTGATATTCCCAGTCCCAGTGTCACTGCCAGTGATATTCCCAGTCCCAGTGTCACTGCCAGTGATATTCCCAGTCCCAGTGTCACTACCTGTTATATTCCCAGTCCCAGTGTTATTCCCAGTCCCTGTGTTATTCCCAGTCCCAGTGTTATTCCCAGTCCCAGTGTCACTACCTGTGATATTCCCAGTCCCAGTGTTATTCCCAGTCCCAGTGTCACTGCCTGTGATAATCCCAGTCCCAGTGTCACTACCTGTGATATTCCCAGTCCCAGTGTCACTACCTGTGATATTCCCGGTCCCAGTGTCACTGCCTGTGATATTCCCAGTCCCAGTGTCACTGTCTGTGATATTCCCGGTCCCAGTGTCACTACCTGTAATATTCCCAGTCCCAGTGTCACTACCTGTGATATTCCCGGTCCCAGTGTCACTGCCTGTGATCTTCACAGTCCCAGTGTCACTGCCTGTGATATTCCCAGTCCCAGAGTCACTGCCTGTGATATTCCCAGTTCCAGTGTCACTACCTGTGATATTCCCAGTCCCAGTGATATTCCCAGTCCCAGTGTCACTACCTGTGGTATTCGCAGTCCCAGTGATATTCCCAGTCCCAGTGTCACTGCCTGTGTTATTCCCAGTCCCAGTGATATTCCCAGTCTCAGTGTCATTACCTGCGGTATTCCCAGTCCCAGTGATATTCCCAGTCCCAGTGTCACTACCTGTGATATTCCCGGTCCCAGTGATATTCCCAGTCCCAGTGTCACTGCCTGTGATATTCCCGGTCCCAGTGTCACTGACTGTGTTATTCCCAGGCCCAGTGTCACTACCTGTTATATTCCCAGTCCCAGTGATATTCCCAGTCCGTGTCACTACCTGTGATATTCCCATTGTCACTACCTGTGATATTCCCAGTCCCAGTGTCACTGCCTGTGATATTCCCAGTCCCAGTGTCATTGCCTGTGATATTCCCAGTCCCAGTGTCACTGCCTGTGATATTCCCACTCCCAGTGATATTCCAAGTCCCAGTGTCACTACCTGTGATATTCCCAGTCCCAGTGTCATTGCCTGTGTTATTCCCAGTCCCAGTGTCACTGCCTGTGATAATCCCAGTCCCAGTGTCACTACCTGTGATATTCCCAGTCCCAGTGTCACTACCTGTGATATTCCCGGTCCCAGTGTCACTGCCTGTGATATTCCCAGTCCCAGTGTCACTGTCTGTGATATTCCCGGTCCCAGTGTCACTACCTGTGATATTCCCAGTCCCAGTGTCAATACCTGTGATATTCCCAGTCCCAGTGTCACTGCCTGTGATCTTCACAGTCCCAGTGTCACTGCCTGTGATATTCCCAGTCCCAGAGTCACTGCCTGTGATATTCCCAGTCCCAGTGTCACTACCTGTGATATTCCCAGTCCCAGTGATATTCCCAGTCCCAGTGTCACTACCTGTGGTATTCGCAGTCCCAGTGATATTCCCAGTCCCAGTGTCACTGCCTGTGTTATTCCCAGTCCCAGTGTTATTCCCAGTCCCAGTGTCACTGTCTGTGATAATCCCAGTCGCAGTGTCAGTACCTGTGATATTCCCAGTCCCAGTGTCACTACCTGTGATATTCCCGGTCCCAGTGTCACTATCTGTGATATTCCCAGTCCCAGTGTCACTACCTGTGATATTCCCTGTTTCCAGAATCACTACCTGTGAGATTCCCAGTCCCAGTTTCACTACCTGTGATCTTCCCAGTCCCAGTGTTACTGCCTGTGATATTCCCAGTCCCAGTGTCACTACCTGTGATATTCCCGGTCCCAGTGTCACTGCCTGTGACATTCCCAGTCCCAGTGATATTCCCAGTCCCAGTGTCACTGCCTGTGTTATTCCCAGTCCCAGTGATATTCCCAGTCCCAGTGTCACTACCTGCGGTATTCCCAGTCCCAGTGATATTCCCAGTCCCAGTGTCACTACCTGTGATATTCCCGGTCTAAGTGATATTCCCAGTCCCAGTGTCACTGCCTGTGATATTCCCAGTCCCAGTGTCACTGCCTGTGTTATTCCCTGTCCCAGTGTCACTACCTGTGATATTCCCAGTGTCACTACCTGTGATATTCCCAGTCCCAGTGTCACTGCCTGTGATATTCCCAGTCCCAGTGTCATTGCCTGTGATATTCCCAGTCCCAGTGTCACTGCTTGTGATATTCCCAGTCCCAGTGACATTCCCAGTCCCAGTGTCACTACCTGTGATATTCCCAGTCCCAGTGTCACTACCTGTGTTATTCCCAGTCCCAGTGTCACTACCTGTGATATTCCCAGTCCCAGTGATATTCCCAGTCCCAGTGTCACTGCCTGTGTTATTCCCAGTCCCAGTGTCACTGCCTGTGATATTCCCAGTCCCAGTGTCACTGCCAGTGATATTCCCAGTCCCAGTGTCACTGCCAATGATATTCCCAGTCCCAGTGTCACTATCTGTGATATTCCTAGTCCCAGTGTCACTGCCAGTGATATTCCCAGTCCGAGTGTCACTGCCAGTGATATTCCCAGTCCCAGTGTCACTACCTGTGATATTCCCAGTCCCAGTGTCACTTCCTGTGTTATTCCAAGTCCCAGTGTCACTACCTGTGATATTCCCAGTCCCAGTGTCACTACCTGTTATATTCCCAGACCCAGTGATATTCCAAGTCCCAGTGTCACTACCTATGATATTCCCAGTCCCAGTGTCACTACCTGTTATATTCCCAGTCCCAGTGATATTCCCAGTCCCAGTGTCACTTCCTGTGTTATGCCCAGTCCCAGTGTCACTACCTGCGATATTCCCAGTCCCAGTGTCACTATCTGTGATATTCCCAGTCCCAGTGTCACTATCTGTGATATTCCCAGTCCCAGTGTCACTACCTGTGATATTCCCAGTCCCAGTGTCACTGCCTGTGATATTTCCAGTCCCAGTGTCACTACCTGTGATCTTCCCAGTCCCAGTGTCACTACCTGTGATATTCCCAGTCTCAGTGTCACTACCTGTGATATTCCCAGTCCCAGTGTCACTGCCTGTGATATTCCCAGTCCCAGTGTCACTGCCTGTGATATTCCCAGTCCCAGTGTCACTACCTGTGATATTCCCAGTCCCAGTGTCACTGCCTGTGATATTCCCAGTCCCAGTATCACTTCCTGTGTTATTCCCAGTCCCAGTGTCACTGCCTGTGATATTCCCAGTCCCAGTGTCACTTCCTGTGTTATTCCCAGTCCCAGTGTCACTTCCTGTGTTATTCCCAGTCCCAGAGTCACTGCCTGTGATATTCCAAGTCCCAGTGTCACTACCTGTGATATTCCCAGTCCCAGTGTCACTACCTGTTATATTCCCAGACCCAGTGTCACTGCCTGTGTTATTCCCAGTCCCAGTGTCACTGCCTGTGATATTCCCAGTCCCAGTGTCACTGCCAGTGATATTCCCAGTCCCAGTGTCACTGCCTGTGATATTCCCAGTCCCAGTGTCACTATCTGTGATATTCCTAGTCCCAGTGTCACTGCCTGTGATATTCCCAGTCCCAGAGTCACTACCTGTGATATTCCCAGTCCCAGTGTCACTGCCAGTGATATTCCCAGTCCCAGTGTCACTACCTGTGATATTCCCAGTCCCAGTGTCACTTCCTGTGTTATTCCAAGTCCCAGTGTCACTACCTGTGATATTCCCAGTCCCAGTGTCACTACCTGTTATATTCCCAGTCCCAGTGATATTCGCAGTCCCAGTGTCACTTCCTGTGTTATGCCCAGTCCCAGTGTCACTACCTATGATATTCCCAGTCCCAGTGTCACTATCTGTGATATTCCCAGTCCCAGAGTCACTATCTGTGATATTCCCAGTCCCAGTGTCACTATCTGTGATATTCCCAGTCCCAGAGTCACTACCTGTGATATTCCCAGTCCCAGTGTCACTGCCTGTGTTATTCCCAGTCCCAGTGTCACTGCCTGTGATATTCCCAGTCCCAGTGTCACTTCCTGTGTTATTCCCAGTCCCAGTGTCACTGCCTGTGATATTCCCAGTCCCAGTGTCACTTCCTGTGTTATTCCCAGTCCCAGTGTCACTTCCTGTGTTATTCCCAGTCCCAGAATCACTGCCTGTGATATTCCCAGTCCCAGTGTCACTGCCAGTGATATTCCCAGTCCCAGTGTCACTGCCAGTGATATTCCCAGTCCCAGTGTCACTACCTGTTATATTCCCAGTCCCAGTGTTATTCCCAGTCCCTGTGTTATTCCCAGTCCCAGTGTTATTCCCAGTCCCAGTGTCACTACCTGTGATATTCCCAGTCCCAGTGTTATTCCCAGTCCCAGTGTCACTGCCTGTGATAATCCCAGTCCCAGTGTCACTACCTGTGATATTCCCAGTCCCAGTGTCACTACCTGTGATATTCCCGGTCCCAGTGTCACTGCCTGTGATATTCCCAGTCCCAGTGTCACTGTCTGTGATATTCCCGGTCCCAGTGTCACTACCTGTAATATTCCCAGTCCCAGTGTCACTACCTGTGATATTCCCGGTCCCAGTGTCACTGCCTGTGATCTTCACAGTCCCAGTGTCACTGCCTGTGATATTCCCAGTCCCAGAGTCACTGCCTGTGATATTCCCAGTTCCAGTGTCACTACCTGTGATATTCCCAGTCCCAGTGATATTCCCAGTCCCAGTGTCACTACCTGTGGTATTCGCAGTCCCAGTGATATTCCCAGTCCCAGTGTCACTGCCTGTGTTATTCCCAGTCCCAGTGATATTCCCAGTCTCAGTGTCATTACCTGCGGTATTCCCAGTCCCAGTGATATTCCCAGTCCCAGTGTCACTACCTGTGATATTCCCGGTCCCAGTGATATTCCCAGTCCCAGTGTCACTGCCTGTGATATTCCCGGTCCCAGTGTCACTGACTGTGTTATTCCCAGGCCCAGTGTCACTACCTGTTATATTCCCAGTCCCAGTGATATTCCCAGTCCGTGTCACTACCTGTGATATTCCCATTGTCACTACCTGTGATATTCCCAGTCCCAGTGTCACTGCCTGTGATATTCCCAGTCCCAGTGTCATTGCCTGTGATATTCCCAGTCCCAGTGTCACTGCCTGTGATATTCCCACTCCCAGTGATATTCCAAGTCCCAGTGTCACTACCTGTGATATTCCCAGTCCCAGGGTCACTACCTGTGTTATTCCCAGTCCCAGTGTCACTAACTGTGATATTCCCATTCCCAGTGATATTCCCAGTCCCAGTGTCACTGCCTGTGTTATTCCCAGTCCCAGTGTCACTGCCTGTGATATTCCCAGTCCCAGTGTCACTGCCAGTGATATTCCCAGTCCCAGTGTCACTGCCTGTGATATTCCCAGTCCCAGTGTCATTATCTGTGATATTCCTAGTCCCAGTGTCACTGCCAGTGATATTCCCAGTCCCAGAGTCACTACCTGTGATATTCCCAGTCCCAGTGTCACTGCCAGTGATATTCCCAGTCCCAGTGTCACTACCTGTGATATTCCCAATCCCAGTGTCAGTACCTGTGATATTCCCAGTCCCAGTGATATTCCAAGTCCCAGTGTCACTACCTGTGAGATTCCCAGTCCCAGTGTCACTACCTGTTATATTCCCAGTCCCAGTGATATTCCCAGTCCCAGTGTCACTTCCTGTGTTATTCCCAGTCCCAGTGTCACTACCAGCGATATTCCCAGTCCCAGTGTCACTATCTGTGATATTCCCAGTCCCAGTGTCACTGCCTGTGATATTCCCAGTTCCAGGATCACTACCTGTGATATTCCCAGTCCCAGTGTCACTATCTGTGATATTCCCAGTCCCAGTGTCACTACCTGTGATATTCCCAGTCCCAGTGTCACTGCCTGTGATATTCCCAGTCCCAGTGTCACTACCTGTGATCTTCCCAGTCCCAGTGTCACTGCCTGTGATAGTCCCAGTCCCAGTGTCACTACCTGTGATATTCCCAGGCCCAGTGTCACTGCCTGTGATATTCCCGGTCCCAGTGTCACTGCCTGTGATATTCCCAGTCCCAGTGTCACTGCCTGTGATATTCCCAGTCCCAGTGTCACTACCTGTGATATTCCCAGTCCCAGTGTCACTTCCTGTGTTATTCCCAGTCCCAGTGTCACTTCCTGTGTTATTCCCAGTCCCAGTGTCACTGCCTGTGATATTCCCAGTCCCAGTGTCACTGCCAGTGATATTCCCAGTCCCAGTGTCACTACCTGTGATATTCCCAGTCCCAGTGTCACTTCCTGTGTTATTCCCAGTCCCAGTGATATTTCCAGTCCAAGTGTCACTTCCTGTGTTATTCCCAGTCCCAGTTTCACTATCTGTGATATTCCCAGTCCCAGTGTCACTGCCTGTGATATTCCCAGTCTCAGAGTCACTACCTGTGATATTCCCAGTCCCAGTGTCACTATCTGTGATATTCCCAGTCCCAGAGTCACTACCTGTGATATTCCCAGTCCCAGAGTCACTACCTGTGATATTCCCAGTCCCAGTGTCACTATCTGTGATATTCCCAGTCCCAGAGTCACTGTTTGTGATATTCCCAGTCCCAGTGTCACTTCCTGTGATTTTCCCAGTCCCAGTGTCACTACCTGTGATATTCCCAGTCCCAGTGTCACTACCTGTGATATTGCCGGTCCCAGTGTCACTGCCTGTGATATTCCCAGTCCCAGAGTCACTGCCTGTGATATTCCCAGTCCCAGTGTCACTACCTGTGATATTCCCAGTCCCAGTGATATTCCCAGTCCCAGTGTCACTACCTGTGGTATTCCCAGTCCCAGTGATATTCCCAGTCCCAGTGTCACTGTCTGTGTTATTCCCAGTCCCAGTGATATTCCCAGTCTCAGTGTCACTACCTGCGGTATTCCCAGTCCCAGTGTCACTATCTGTGATATTCCCAGTCCCAGTGTCACTGCCTGTGATATTCCCTGTTTCCAGAATCACTACCTGTGATATTCCCAGTCCCAGTGTCACTACCTGTGATCTTCCCAGTCCCAGTGTCACTGCCTGTGTTATTCCCAGTCCCAGTGTCACTACCTGTGATAATCCCAGGCCCAGTGTCACTGCCTGTGTTATTCCCGGTCCCAGTGTCACTGCCTGTGATATTCCCAGTCCCAGTGTCACTGCCTGTGATATTCCCAGTCCCAGTGTCACTTCCTGTGTTATTCCCAGTCCCAGTGTCACTTCCTGTGTTATTCCCAGTCCCAGTGTCACTTCCGGTGTTATTCCCAGTCCCAGTGTCACTGCCTGTGATATTCCCAGTCCGAGTGTCACTGCCAGTGATATTCCCAGTCCCAGTGTTATTCCCAGTCCCTGTGTTATTCCCAGTCCCAGTGTTATTCCCAGTCCCAGTGTCACTACCTGTGATATTCCCAGTCCCAGTGTTATTCCCAGTCCCAGTGTCACTGTCTGTGATAATCCCAGTCGCAGTGTCAGTACCTGTGATATTCCCAGTCCCAGTGTCACTACCTGTGATATTCCCGGTCCCAGTGTCACTATCTGTGATATTCCCAGTCCCAGTGTCACTACCTGTGATATTCCCTGTTTCCAGAATCACTACCTGTGATATTCCCAGTCCCAGTTTCACTACCTGTGATCTTCCCAGTCCCAGTGTTACTGCCTGTGATATTCCCAGTCCCAGTGTCACTACCTGTGATATTCCCGGTCCCAGTGTCACTGCCTGTGACATTCCCAGTCCCAGTGATATTCCCAGTCCCAGTGTCACTGCCTGTGTTATTCCCAGTCCCAGTGATATTCCCAGTCCCAGTGTCACTACCTGGGGTATTCCCAGTCCCAGTGATATTCCCAGTCCCAGTGTCACTACCTGTGATATTCCCGGTCTAAGTGATATTCCCAGTCCCAGTGTCACTGCCTGTGATATTCCCAGTCCCAGTGTCACTGCCTGTGTTATTCCCTGTCCCAGTGTCACTACCTGTGATATTCCCAGTGTCACTACCTGTGATATTCCCAGTCCCAGTGTCACTGCCTGTGATATTCCCAGTCCCAGTGTCATTGCCTGTGATATTCCCAGTCCCAGTGTCACTGCCTGTGATATTCCCAGTCCCAGTGACATTCCCAGTCCCAGTGTCACTACCTGTGATCCCAGTCCCAGTGTCACTACCTGTGTTATTCCCAGTCCCAGTGTCACTACCTGTGATATTCCCAGTCCCAGTGATATTCCCAGTCCCAGTGTCACTGCCTGTGTTATTCCCAGTCCCAGTGTCACTGCCTGTGATATTCCCAGTCCCAGTGTCACTGCCAGTGATATTCCCAGTCCCAGTGTCACTGCCAATGATATTCCCAGTCCCAGTGTCACTATCTGTGATATTCCTAGTCCCAGTGTCACTGCCAGTGATATTCCCAGTCCGAGTGTCACTGCCAGTGATATTCCCAGTCCCAGTGTCACTACCTGTGATATTCCCAGTCCCAGTGTCACTTCCTGTGTTATTCCAAGTCCCAGTGTCACTACCTGTGATATTCCCAGTCCCAGTGTCACTACCTGTTATATTCCCAGACCCAGTGATATTCCAAGTCCCAGTGTCACTACCTATGATATTCCCAGTCCCAGTGTCACTACCTGTTATATTCCCAGTCCCAGTGATATTCCCAGTCCCAGTGTCACTTCCTGTGTTATGCCCAGTCCCAGTGTCACTACCTGCGATATTCCCAGTCCCAGTGTCACTATCTGTGATATTCCCAGTCCCAGTGTCACTATCTGTGATATTCCCAGTCCCAGTGTCACTACCTGTGATATTCCCAGTCCCAGTGTCACTGCCTGTGATATTTCCAGTCCCAGTGTCACTACCTGTGATCTTCCCAGTCCCAGTGTCACTACCTGTGATATTCCCAGTCTCAGTGTCACTACCTGTGATATTCCCAGTCCCAGTGTCACTGCCTGTGATGTTCCCAGTCCCAGTGTCACTGCCTGTGATATTCCCAGTACCAGTGTCACTACCTGTGATATTCCCAGTCCCAGTGTCACTGCCTGTGATATTCCCAGTCCCAGTGTCACTTCCTGTGTTATTCCCAGTCCCAGTGTCACTGCCTGTGATATTCCCAGTCCCAGTGTCACTTCCTGTGTTATTCCCAGTCCCAGTGTCACTTCCTGTGTTATTCCCAGTCCCAGAGTCACTGCCTGTGATATTCCAAGTCCCAGTGTCACTACCTGTGATATTCCCAGTCCCAGTGTCACTGCCTGTGTTATTCCCAGTCCCAGTGTCACTGCCTGTGATATTCCCAGTCCCAGTGTCACTGCCAGTGATATTCCCAGTCCCAGTGTCACTGCCTGTGATATTCCCAGTCCCAGTGTCACTATCTGTGATATTCCTAGTCCCAGTGTCACTGCCTGTGATATTCCCAGTCCCAGAGTCACTACCTGTGATATTCCCAGTCCCAGTGTCACTGCCAGTGATATTCCCAGTCCCAGTGTCACTACCTGTGATATTCCCAGTCCCAGTGTCACTTCCTGTGTTATTCCAAGTCCCAGTGTCACTACCTGTGATATTCCCAGTCCCAGTGTCACTACCTGTTATATTCCCAGACCCAGTGATATTCCAAGTCCCAGTGTCACTACCTATGATATTCCCATTCCCAGTGTCACTACCTGTTATATTCCCAGTCCCAGTGATATTCGCAGTCCCAGTGTCACTTCCTGTGTTATGCCCAGTCCCAGTGTCACTACCTGCGATATTCCCAGTCCCAGTGTCACTATCTGTGATATTTCCAGTCCCAGAGTCACTATCTGTGATATTCCCAGTCCCAGTGTCACTATCTGTGATATTCCCAGTCCCAGAGTCACTACCTGTGATATTCCCAGTCCCAGTGTCACTGCCTGTGTTATTCCCAGTCCCAGTGTCACTGCCTGTGATATTCCCAGTCCCAGTGTCACTTCCTGTGTTATTCCCAGTCCCAGTGTCACTGCCTGTGATATTCCCAGTCCCAGTGTCACTTCCTGTGTTATTCCCAGTCCCAGTGTCACTTCCTGTGTTATTCCCAGTCCCAGAGTCACTGCCTGTGATATTCCCAGTCCCAGTGTCACTGCCAGTGATATTCCCAGTCCCAGTGTCACTGCCAGTGATATTCCCAGTCCCAGTGTCACTACCTGTTATATTCCAGTCCCAGTGTTATTCCCAGTCCCTGTGTTATTCCCAGTCCCAGTGTTATTCCCAGTCCCAGTGTCACTACCTGTGATATTCCCAGTCCCAGTGTTATTCCCAGTCCCAGTGTCACTGCCTGTGATAATCCCAGTCCCAGTGTCACTACCTGTGATATTCCCAGTCCCAGTGTCACTACCTGTGATATTCCCGGTCCCAGTGTCACTGCCTGTGATATTCCCAGTCCCAGTGTCACTGTCTGTGATATTCCCGGTCCCAGTGTCACTACCTGTGATATTCCCAGTCCCAGTGTCAATACCTGTGATATTCCCAGTCCCAGTGTCACTGCCTGTGATCTTCACAGTCCCAGTGTCACTGCCTGTGATATTCCCAGTCCCAGAGTCACTGCCTGTGATATTCCCAGTCCCAGTGTCACTACCTGTGATATTCCCAGTCCCAGTGATATTCCCAGTCCCAGTGTCACTACCTGTGGTATTCGCAGTCCCAGTGATATTCCCAGTCCCAGTGTCACTGCCTGTGTTATTCCCAGTCCCAGTGTTATTCCCAGTCCCAGTGTCACTGTCTGTGATAATCCCAGTCGCAGTGTCAGTACCTGTGATATTCCCAGTCCCAGTGTCACTACCTGTGATATTCCCGGTCCCAGTGTCACTATCTGTGATATTCCCAGTCCCAGTGTCACTACCTGTGATATTCCCTGTTTCCAGAATCACTACCTGTGATATTCCCAGTCCCAGTTTCACTACCTGTGATCTTCCCAGTCCCAGTGTTACTGCCTGTGATATTCCCAGTCCCAGTGTCACTACCTGTGATATTCCCGGTCCCAGTGTCACTGCCTGTGACATTCCCAGTCCCAGTGATATTCCCAGTCCCAGTGTCACTGCCTGTGTTATTCCCAGTCCCAGTGATATTCCCAGTCCCAGTGCCACTACCTGCGGTATTCCCAGTCCCAGTGATATTCCCAGTCCCAGTGTCACTACCTGTGATATTCCCGGTCTAAGTGATATTCCCAGTCCCAGTGTCACTGCCTGTGATATTCCCAGTCCCAGTGTCACTGCCTGTGTTATTCCCTGTCCCAGTGTCACTACCTGTGATATTCCCAGTCCCAGTGATATTCCCAGTCCGTGTCACTTCCCTGATTCCCAGTGTCACTACCTGTGATATTCCCAGTCCCAGTGTCACTGCCTGTGATATTCCCAGTCCCAGTGTCACTGCCTGTGATATTCCCAGTCCCAGTAACATTCCCAGTCCCAGTGTCACTACCTGTGATATTCCCAGTCCCAGTGTCACTACCTGTGTTATTCCCAGTCCCAGTGTCACTACCTGTGATATTCCCAGTCCCAGTGATATTCCCAGTCCCAGTGTCACTGCCTGTGTTATTCCCAGTCCCAGTGTCACTGCCTGTGATATTCCCAGTCCCAGTGTCACTGCCAGTGATATTCCCAGTCCCAGTGTCACTGCCAATGATATTCCCAGTCCCAGTGTCACTATCTGTGATATTCCTAGTCCCAGTGTCACTGCCAGTGATATTCCCAGTCCGAGTGTCACTGCCAGTGATATTCCCAGTCCCAGTGTCACTACCTGTGATATTCCCAGTCCCAGTGTCACTTCCTGTGTTATTCCAAGTCCCAGTGTCACTACCTGTGATATTCCCAGTCCCAGTGTCACTACCTGTTATATTCCCAGACCCAGTGATATTCCAAGTCCCAGTGTCACTACCTATGATATTCCCAGTCCCAGTGTCACTACCTGTTATATTCCCAGTCCCAGTGATATTCCCAGTCCCAGTGTCACTTCCTGTGTTATGCCCAGTCCCAGTGTCACTACCTGCGATATTCCCAGTCCCAGTGTCACTATCTGTGATATTCCCAGTCCCAGTGTCACTATCTGTGATATTCCCAGTCCCAGTGTCACTACCTGTGATATTCCCAGTCCCAGTGTCACTGCCTGTGATATTTCCAGTCCCAGTGTCACTACCTGTGATCTTCCCAGTCCCAGTGTCACTACCTGTGATATTCCCAGTCTCAGTGTCACTACCTGTGATATTCCCAGTCCCAGTGTCACTGCCTGTGATATTCCCAGTCCCAGTGTCACTGCCTGTGATATTCCCAGTCCCAGTGTCACTACCTGTGATATTCCCAGTCCCAGTGTCACTGCCTGTGATATTCCCAGTCCCAGTATCACTTCCTGTGTTATTCCCAGTCCCAGTGTCACTGCCTGTGATATTCCCAGTCCCAGTGTCACTTCCTGTGTTATTCCCAGTCCCAGTGTCACTTCCTGTGTTATTCCCAGTCCCAGAGTCACTGCCTGTGATATTCCAAGTCCCAGTGTCACTACCTGTGATATTCCCAGTCCCAGTGTCACTACCTGTTATATTCCCAGACCCAGTGTCACTGCCTGTGTTATTCCCAGTCCCAGTGTCACTGCCTGTGATATTCCCAGTCCCAGTGTCACTGCCAGTGATATTCCCAGTCCCAGTGTCACTGCCTGTGATATTCCCAGTCCCAGTGTCACTATCTGTGATATTCCTAGTCCCAGTGTCACTGCCTGTGATATTCCCAGTCCCAGAGTCACTACCTGTGATATTCCCAGTCCCAGTGTCACTGCCAGTGATATTCCCAGTCCCAGTGTCACTACCTGTGATATTCCCAGTCCCAGTGTCACTTCCTGTGTTATTCCAAGTCCCAGTGTCACTACCTGTGATATTCCCAGTCCCAGTGTCACTACCTGTTATATTCCCAGTGCCAGTGATATTCGCAGTCCCAGTGTCACTTCCTGTGTTATGCCCAGTCCCAGTGTCACTACCTATGATATTCCCAGTCCCAGTGTCACTATCTGTGATATTCCCAGTCCCAGAGTCACTATCTGTGATATTCCCAGTCCCAGTGTCACTATCTGTGATATTCCCAGTCCCAGAGTCACTACCTGTGATATTCCCAGTCCCAGTGTCACTGCCTGTGTTATTCCCAGTCCCAGTGTCACTGCCTGTGATATTCCCAGTCCCAGTGTCACTTCCTGTGTTATTCCCAGTCCCAGTGTCACTGCCTGTGATATTCCCAGTCCCAGTGTCACTTCCTGTGTTATTCCCAGTCCCAGTGTCACTTCCTGTGTTATTCCCAGTCCCAGAATCACTGCCTGTGATATTCCCAGTCCCAGTGTCACTGCCAGTGATATTCCCAGTCCCAGTGTCACTGCCAGTGATATTCCCAGTCCCAGTGTCACTACCTGTTATATTCCCAGTCCCAGTGTTATTCCCAGTCCCTGTGTTATTCCCAGTCCCAGTGTTATTCCCAGTCCCAGTGTCACTACCTGTGATATTCCCAGTCCCAGTGTTATTCCCAGTCCCAGTGTCACTGCCTGTGATAATCCCAGTCCCAGTGTCACTACCTGTGATATTCCCAGTCCCAGTGTCACTACCTGTGATATTCCCGGTCCCAGTGTCACTGCCTGTGATATTCCCAGTCCCAGTGTCACTGTCTGTGATATTCCCGGTCCCAGTGTCACTACCTGTAATATTCCCAGTCCCAGTGTCACTACCTGTGATATTCCCGGTCCCAGTGTCACTGCCTGTGATCTTCACAGTCCCAGTGTCACTGCCTGTGATATTCCCAGTCCCAGAGTCACTGCCTGTGATATTCCCAGTCCCAGTGTCACTACCTGTGATATTCCCAGTCCCAGTGATATTCCCAGTCCCAGTGTCACTACCTGTGGTATTCGCAGTCCCAGTGATATTCCCAGTCCCAGTGTCACTGCCTGTGTTATTCCCAGTCCCAGTGATAGTCCCAGTCTCAGTGTCATTACCTGCGGTATTTCCAGTCCCAGTGATATTCCCAGTCCCAGTGTCACTACCTGTGATATTCCCGGTCCCAGTGATATTCCCAGTCCCAGTGTCACTGCCTGTGATATTCCCAGTCCCAGTGTCACTGACTGTGTTATTCCCAGGCCCAGTGTCACTACCTGTTATATTCCCAGTCCCAGTGATATTCCCAGTCCGTGTCACTACCTGTGATATTCCCATTGTCACTACCTGTGATATTCCCAGTCCCAGTGTCACTGCCTGTGATATTCCCAGTCCCAGTGTCATTGCCTGTGATATTCCCAGTCCCAGTGTCACTGCCTGTGATATTCCCACTCCCAGTGATATTCCAAGTCCCAGTGTCACTACCTGTGATATTCCCAGTCCCAGGGTCACTACCTGTGTTATTCCCAGTCCCAGTGTCACTAACTGTGATATTCCCATTCCCAGTGATATTCCCAGTCCCAGTGTCACTGCCTGTGTTATTCCCAGTCCCAGTGTCACTGCCTGTGATATTCCCAGTCCCAGTGTCACTGCCAGTGATATTCCCAGTCCCAGTGTCACTGCCTGTGATATTCCCAGTCCCAGTGTCATTATCTGTGATATTCCTAGTCCCAGTGTCACTGCCAGTGATATTCCCAGTCCCAGAGTCACTACCTGTGATATTCCCAGTCCCAGTGTCACTGCCAGTGATATTCCCAGTCCCAGTGTCACTACCTGTGATATTCCCAATCCCAGTGTCAGTACCTGTGATATTCCCAGTCCCAGTGATATTCCAAGTCCCAGTGTCACTACCTGTGAGATTCCCAGTCCCAGTGTCACTACCTGTTATATTCCCAGTCCCAGTGATATTCCCAGTCCCAGTGTCACTTCCTGTGTTATTCCCAGTCCCAGTGTCACTACCAGCGATATTCCCAGTCCCAGTGTCACTATCTGTGATATTCCCAGTCCCAGTGTCACTGCCTGTGATATTCCCAGTTCCAGGATCACTACCTGTGATATTCCCAGTCCCAGTGTCACTATCTGTGATATTCCCAGTCCCAGTGTCACTACCTGTGATATTCCCAGTCCCAGTGTCACTGCCTGTGATATTCCCAGTCCCAGTGTCACTACCTGTGATCTTCCCAGTCCCAGTGTCACTGCCTGTGATAGTCCCAGTCCCAGTGTCACTACCTGTGATATTCCCAGGCCCAGTGTCACTGCCTGTGATATTCCCGGTCCCAGTGTCACTGCCTGTGATATTCCCAGTCCCAGTGTCACTGCCTGTGATATTCCCAGTCCCAGTGTCACTACCTGTGATATTCCCAGTCCCAGTGTCACTTCCTGTGTTATTCCCAGTCCCAGTGTCACTTCCTGTGTTATTCCCAGTCCCAGTGTCACTGCCTGTGATATTCCCAGTCCCAGTGTCACTGCCAGTGATATTCCCAGTCCCAGTGTCACTACCTGTGATATTCCCAGTCCCAGTGTCACTTCCTGTGTTATTCCCAGTCCCAGTGATATTTCCAGTCCAAGTGTCACTTCCTGTGTTATTCCCAGTCCCAGTTTCACTATCTGTGATATTCCCAGTCCCAGTGTCACTGCCTGTGATATTCCCAGTCTCAGAGTCACTACCTGTGATATTCCCAGTCCCAGTGTCACTATCTGTGATATTCCCAGTCCCAGAGTCACTACCTGTGATATTCCCAGTCCCAGAGTCACTACCTGTGATATTCCCAGTCCCAGTGTCACTATCTGTGATATTCCCAGTCCCAGAGTCACTGTTTGTGATATTCCCAGTCCCAGTGTCACTTCCTGTGATTTTCCCAGTCCCAGTGTCACTACCTGTGATATTCCCAGTCCCAGTGATATTCCAAGTCCGAGTGTCACTACCTGTGATATTCCCAGTCCCAGTGATATTCCCAGTCCCAGTGTCACTACCTGTGATATTCCCAGTCCCAGTGTTATTCCCAGTCCCAGTGTCACTACCTGTGATATTCCCAGTCCCAGTTTTATTCCCAGTCCCTGTGTTATTCCCAGTCCCAGTGATATTCCAAGTCCCAGTGTCACTACCTGTGTTATTCCAGTCCCAGTGTTATTCCCAGTGTCACTATCTGTGATATTCCCAGTCCCAGAGTCACTGTTTGTGATATTCCCAGTCCCAGTGTCACTTCCTGTGATTTTCCCAGTCCCAGTGTCACTACCTGTGATATTCCCAGTCCCAGTGATATTCCAAGTCCAAGTGTCACTACCTGTGATATTCCCAGTCCCAGTGATATTCCCAGTCCCAGTGTCACTACCTGTGATATTCCCAGTCCGTGTTATTCCCAGTCCCAGTGTCACTACCTGTGATATTCCCAGTCCCAGTTTTATTCCCAGTCCCTGTGTTATTCCCAGTCCCAGTGATATTCCAAGTCCCAGTGTCACTACCTGTGTTATTCCCAGTCCCAGTGTTATTCCCAGTGTCACTATCTGTGATCTTCCCAGTCCCAGAGTCACTATCTGTGATATTCCCAGTCCCAGTGTCACTTCCTGTGTTATTCCCAGTCCCAGTGTCACTACCTGTGATATTCCCAGTCCCAGTGATATTCCAATTCCCAGTGTCACTACCTGTGATATTCCCAGTCCCAGTGTTATTCCCAGTCCCTGTGTTATTCCCAGTCCCAGTGATATTCCCAGTCCCAGTGTCACTACCTGTTATATTCCCAGTCCCAGTGATATTCCCAGTCCCATTGTCACTACATGTTATATTCCCAGTCCCAGTGATATTCCCAGTCCCAGTGTCACTACCTGTGATATTCCCAGTCCCAGTGTTATTCCCAGTCCCTGTGTTATTCCCAGTCCCAGTGTTATTCCCAGTCCCAGTGTCACTACCTGTGATATTCCCAGTCCCAGTGTTATTCCCAGTCCCAGTGTCACTACCTGTGATATTCCCGATCCCAGTGTCACTGCCTGTGATATTCCCAGTCCCAGTGTCACTGTCTGTGATATTGCCGGTCCCAGTGTCACTACCTGTGATATTCCCAGTCCCAGTGTCACTACCTGTGATATTCCCAGTCCCAGTGTCACTACCTGTGATATTGCCGGTCCCAGTGTCACTGCCTGTGATATTCCCAGTCCCAGAGTCACTGCCTGTGATATTCCCAGTCCCAGTGTCACTACCTGTGATATTCCCAGTCCCAGTGATATTCCCAGTCCCAGTGTCACTACCTGTGGTATTCCCAGTCCCAGTGATATTCCCAGTCCCAGTGTCACTGTCTGTGTTATTCCCAGTCCCAGTGATATTCCCAGTCTCAGTGTCACTACCTGCGGTATTCCCAGTCCCAGTGTCACTATCTGTGATATTCCAAGTCCCAGTGTCACTGCCTGTGATATTCCCTGTTTCCAGAATCACTACCTGTGATATTCCCAGTCCCAGTGTCACTACTTGTGATCTTCCCAGTCCCAGTGTCACTGCCTGTGTTATTCCCAGTCCCAGTGTCACTACCTGTGATAATCCCAGGCCCAGTGTCACTGCCTGTGATATTCCCGGTCCCAGTGTCACTGCCTGTGATATTCCCAGTCCCAGTGTCACTGCCTGTGATATTCCCAGTCCCAGTGTCACTTCCTGTGTTATTCCCAGTCCCAGTGTCACTTCCTGTGTTATTCCCAGTCCCAGTGTCACTTCCTGTGTTATTCCCAGTCCCAGTGTCACTGCCTGTGATATTCCCAGTCCGAGTGTCACTGCCAGTGATATTCCCAGTCCCAGTGATATTCCCAGTCCCAGTGTCACTACCTGTGATATTCCCAGTCCCAGTGTTATTCCCAGTCCCTGTGTTATTCCCAGTCCCAGTGTTATTCCCAGTCCCAGTGTCACTACCTGTGATATTCCCAGTCCCAGTGTTATTCCCAGTCCCAGTGTCACTGTCTGTGATAATCCCAGTCGCAGTGTCAGTACCTGTGATATTCCCAGTCCCAGTGTCACTACCTGTGATATTCCCGGTCCCAGTGTCACTATCTGTGATATTCCCAGTCCCAGTGTCACTACCTGTGATATTCCCTGTTTCCAGAATCACTACCTGTGATATTCCCAGTCCCAGTGTCACTACCTGTGATCTTCCCAGTCCCAGTGTTACTACCTGTGATATTCCCAGTCCCAGTGTCACTACCTGTGATATTCCCGGTCCCAGTGTCACTGCCTCTGACATTCCCAGTCCCAGTGATATTCCCAGTCCCAGTGTCACTGCCTGTGTTATTCCCAGTCCCAGTGATATTCCCAGTCCCAGTGTCACTACCTGCGGTATTCCCAGTCCCAGTGATATTCCCAGTCCCAGTGTCACTACCTGTGATATTCCCGGTCTAAGTGATATTCCCAGTCCCAGTGTCACTGCCTGTGATATTCCCAGTCCCAGTGTCACTGCCTGTGTTATTCCCTGTCCCAGTGTCACTACCTGTGATATTCCCAGTGTCACTACCTGTGATATTCCCAGTCCCAGTGTCACTGCCTGTGATATTCCCAGTCCCAGTGTCATTGCCTGTGATATTCCCAGTCCCAGTGTCACTGCCTGTGATATTCCCAGTCCCAGTGACATTCCCAGTCCCAGTGTCACTACCTGTGATATTCCCAGTCCCAGTGTCACTACCTGTGTTATTCCCAGTCCCAGTGTCACTACCTGTGATATTCCCAGTCCCAGTGATATTCCCAGTCCCAGTGTCACTGCCTGTGTTATTCCCAGTCCCAGTGTCACTGCCTGTGATATTCCCAGTCCCAGTGTCACTGCCAGTGATATTCCCAGTCCCAGTGTCACTGCCAATGATATTCCCAGTCCCAGTGTCACTATCTGTGATATTCCTAGTCCCAGTGTCACTGCCAGTGATATTCCCAGTCCGAGTGTCACTGCCAGTGATATTCCCAGTCCCAGTGTCACTACCTGTGATATTCCCAGTCCCAGTGTCACTTCCTGTGTTATTCCAAGTCCCAGTGTCACTACCTGTGATATTCCCAGTCCCAGTGTCACTACCTGTTATATTCCCAGACCCAGTGATATTCCCAGTCCCAGTGTCACTACCTGTGATATTCCCAGTCCCAGTCCCAGTGTCACTTCCTGTGTTATTCCAAGTCCCAGTGTCACTACCTGTGATATTCCCAGTCCCAGTGTCACTTCCTGTGTTATTCCCAGTCCCAGTGTCACTTCCTGTGTTATTCCCAGTCCCAGAGTCACTGCCTGTGATATTCCAAGTCCCAGTGTCACTACCTGTGATATTCCCAGTCCCAGTGTCACTACCTGTTATATTCCCAGACCCAGTGTCACTGCCTGTGTTATTCCCAGTCCCAGTGTCACTGCCTGTGATATTCCCAGTCCCAGTGTCACTGCCAGTGATATTCCCAGTCCCAGTGTCACTGCCTGTGATATTCCCAGTCCCAGTGTCACTATCTGTGATATTCCTAGTCCCAGTGTCACTGCCTGTGATATTCCCAGTCCCAGTGTCACTACCTGTGATATTCCCAGTCCCAGTGTCACTACCTGTTATATTCCCAGACCCAGTGATATTCCAAGTCCCAGTGTCACTACCTATGATAATCCCATTCCCAGTGTCACTACCTGTTATATTCCCAGTCCCAGTGATATTCGCAGTCCCAGTGTCACTTCCTGTGTTATGCCCAGTCCCAGTGTCACTACCTGCGATATTCCCAGTCCCAGTGTCACTATCTGTGATATTCCCAGTCCCAGAGTCACTATCTGTGATATTGCCAGTCCCAGTGTCACTATCTGTGATATTCCCAGTCCCAGAGTCACTACCTGTGATATTCCCAGTCCCAGTGTCACTGCCTGTGTTATTCCCAGTCCCAGTGTCACTGCCTGTGATATTCCCAGTCCCAGTGTCACTTCCTGTGTTATTCCCAGTCCCAGTGTCACTGCCTGTGATATTCCCAGTCCCAGTGTCACTTCCTGTGTTATTCCCAGTCCCAGTGTCACTTCCTGTGTTATTCCCAGTCCCAGAGTCACTGCCTGTGATATTCCCAGTCCCAGTGTCACTGCCAGTGATATTCCCAGTCCCAGTGTCACTACCTGTGATATTCCCAGTCCCAGTGACACTTCCTGTGTTATTCCCAGTCCCAGTGATATTCCCAGTCCCAGTGTCACTGTCTGTGATATTCCCGGTCCCAGTGTCACTACCTGTGATATTCCCAGTCCCAGTGTCACTACCTGTGATATTCCCAGTCCCAGTGTCACTACCTGTGATATTCCCGGTCCCAGTGTCACTGCCTGTGACATTCCCAGTCCCAGTGATATTCCCAGTCCCAGTGTCACTGCCTGTATTATTCCCAGTCCCAGTGATATTCCCAGTCCCAGTGTCACTACCTGCGGTATTCCCAGTCCCAGTGATATTCCCAGTCCCAGTGTCACTACCTGTGATATTCCCAGTGTCACTATCTGTGATATTCCCAGTCCCAGTGTCACTGCCTGTGATATTCCCAGTCCCAGTGTCATTGCCTGTGATATTCCCAGTCCCAGTGTCACTGCCTATGATATTCCCAGTCCCAGTGACATTCCCAGTCCCAGTGTCACTACCTGTGATATTCCCAGTCCCAGTGTCACTACCTGTGTTATTCCCAGTCCCAGTGTCACTACCTGTGATATTCCCAGTCCCAGTGTCACTGCCTGTGTTATTCACAGTCCCAGTGTCACTGCCTGTGATATTCCCAGTCCCAGTGTCACTGCCAGTGATATTCCTAATCCCAGTGTCACTGCCAATGATATTCCCAGTCCCAGTGTCACTATCTGTGATATTCCTAGTCCCAGTGTCACTGCCAGTGATATTCCCAGTCCCAGTGTCACTACCTGTGATATTCCCAGTCCCAGTGTCACTGCCAGTGATATTCCCAGTCCCAGTGTCACTACCTGTGATATTCCCAGTCCCAGTGTCACTTCCTGTGTTATTCCCAGTCCCAGTGTCACTACCTGTGATATTCCCAGTCCCAATGTCACTACCTGTTATATTCCCAGTCCCAGTGTTATTCCAACTCCCAGTTTCACTGCCTGTGATATTCCCAGTCCCAGAGTCACTGCCTGTGATATTCCCAGTCCCAGTGTCACTACCTGTTATATTCCCAGTCCCAGTGATATTCCCAGTCCCAGTGTCACTTCCTGTGTTATTCCCAGTCCCAGTGTCACTACCAGCGATATTCCCAGTCCCAGTGTCACTATCTGTGATATTCCCAGTCCCAGTGTCACTGCCTGTGATATTCCCAGTTCCAGGATCACTACCTGTGATATTCCCAGTCCCAGTGTCACTATCTGTGATATTCCCAGTCCCAGTGTCAGTACCTGTGATATTCCCAGTCCCAGTGTCACTGCCTGTGATATTCCCAGTCCCAGTGTCACTACCTGTGATCTTCCCAGTCCCAGTGTCACTGCCTGTGATAGTCCCAGTCCCAGTGTCACTACCTGTGATATTCCCAGGCCCAGTGTCACTGCCTGTGATATTCCCGGTCCCAGTGTCACTGCCTGTGATATTCCCAGTCCCAGTGTCACTGCCTGTGATATTCCCAGTCCCAGTGTCACTACCTGTGATATTCCCAGTCCCAGTGTCACTTCCTGTGTTATTCCCAGTCCCAGTGTCACTTCCTGTGTTATTCCCAGTCCCAGTGTCACTGCCTGTGATATTCCCAGTCCCAGTGTCACTGCCAGTGATATTCCCAGTCCCAGTGTCACTACCTGTGATATTCCCAGTCCCAGTGTCACTTCCTGTGTTATTCCCAGTCCCAGTGATATTTCCAGTCCAAGTGTCACTTCCTGTGTTATTCCCAGTCCCAGTTTCACTATCTGTGATATTCCCAGTCCCAGTGTCACTGCCTGTGATATTCCCAGTCTCAGAGTCACTACCTGTGATATTGCCAGTCCCAGTGTCACTATCTGTGATATTCCCAGTCCCAGAGTCACTACCTGTGATATTCCCAGTCCCAGAGTCACTACCTGTGATATTCCCGGTCCCAGTGTCACTATCTGTGATATTCCCAGTCCCAGAGTCACTGTTTGTGATATTCCCAGTCCCAGTGTCACTTCCTGTGATTTTCCCAGTCCCAGTGTCACTACCTGTGATATTCCCAGTCCCAGTGATATTCCAAGTCCGAGTGTCACTACCTGTGATATTCCCAGTCCCAGTGATATTCCCAGTCCCAGTGTCACTACCTGTGATATTCCCAGTCCCAGTGTTATTCCCAGTCCCAGTGTCACTACCTGCGATATTCCCAGTCCCAGTTTTATTCCCAGTCCCTGTGTTATTCCCAGTCCCAGTGATATTCCAAGTCCCAGTGTCACTACCTGTGTTATTCCCAGTCCCAGTGTTATTCCCAGTGTCACTATCTGTGATATTCCCAGTCCCAGAGTCACTGTTTGTGATATTCCCAGTCCCAGTGTCACTTCCTGTGATTTTCCCAGTCCCAGTGTCACTACCTGTGATATTCCCAGTCCCAGTGATATTCCAAGTCCGAGTGTCACTACCTGTGATATTCCCAGTCCCAATGATATTCCAAGTCCAAGTGTCACTACCTGTGATATTCCCAGTCCCAGTGATATTCCCAGTCCCAGTGTCACTACCTGTGATATTCCCAGTCCGTGTTATTCCCAGTCCCAGTGTCACTACCTGTGATATTCCCAGTCCCAGTTTTATTCCCAGTCCCTGTGTTATTCCCAGTCCCAGTGATATTCCAAGTCCCAGTGTCACTACCTGTGTTATTCCCAGTCCCAGTGTTATTCCCAGTGTCACTATCTGTGATCTTCCCAGTCCCAGAGTCACTATCTGTGATATTCCCAGTCCCAGTGTCACTTCCTGTGTTATTCCCAGTCCCAGTGTCACTACCTGTGATATTCCCAGTCCCAGTGATATTCCAATTCCCAGTGTCACTACCTGTGATATTCCCAGTCCCAGTGTTATTCCCAGTCCCTGTGTTATTCCCAGTCCCAGTGATATTCCCAGTCCCAGTGTCACTACCTGTTATATTCCCAGTCCCAGTGATATTCCCAGTCCCATTGTCACTACATGTTATATTCCCAGTCCCAGTGATATTCCCAGTCCCAGTGTCACTACCTGTGATATTCCCAGTCCCAGTGTTATTCCCAGTCCCTGTGTTATTCCCAGTCCCAGTGTTATTCCCAGTCCCAGTGTCACTACCTGTGATATTCCCAGTCCCAGTGTTATTCCCAGTCCCAGTGTCACGACCTGTGATATTCCCGATCCCAGTGTCACTGCCTGTGATATTCCCAGTCCCAGTGTCACTGTCTGTGATATTGCCGGTCCCAGTGTCACTACCTGTGATATTCCCAGTCCCAGTGTCACTACCTGTGATATTCCCAGTCCCAGTGTCACTACCTGTGATATTGCCGGTCCCAGTGTCACTGCCTGTGATATTCCCAGTCCCAGAGTCACTGCCTGTGATATTCCCAGTCCCAGTGTCACTACCTGTGATATTCCCAGTCCCAGTGATATTCCCAGTCCCAGTGTCACTACCTGTGGTATTCCCAGTCCCAGTGATATTCCCAGTCCCAGTGTCACTGTCTGTGTTATTCCCAGTCCCAGTGATATTCCCAGTCTCAGTGTCACTACCTGCGGTATTCCCAGTCCCAGTGTCACTATCTGTGATATTCCCAGTCCCAGTGTCACTGCCTGTGATATTCCCTGTTTCCAGAATCACTACCTGTGATATTCCCAGTCCCAGTGTCACTACCTGTGATCTTCCCAGTCCCAGTGTCACTGCCTGTGTTATTCCCAGTCCCAGTGTCACTACCTGTGATAATCCCAGGCCCAGTGTCACTGCCTGAGATATTCCCGGTCCCAGTGTCACTGCCTGTGATATTCCCAGTCCCAGTGTCACTGCCTGTGATATTCCCAGTCCCAGTGTCACTTCCTGTGTTATTCCCAGTCCCAGTGTCACTTCCTGTGTTATTCCCAGTCCCAGTGTCACTTCCTGTGTTATTCCCAGTCCCAGTGTCACTGCCTGTGATATTCCCAGTCCGAGTGTCACTGCCAGTGATATTCCCAGTCCCAGTGATATTCCCAGTCCCAGTGTCACTACCTGTGATATTCCCAGTCCCAGTGTTATTCCCAGTCCCTGTGTTATTCCCAGTCCAGTGTTATTCCCAGTCCCAGTGTCACTACCTGTGATATTCCCAGTCCCAGTGTTATTCCCAGTCCCAGTGTCACTGTCTGTGATAATCCCAGTCGCAGTGTCCGTACCTGTGATATTCCCAGTCCCAGTGTCACGACCTGTGATATTCCCGGTCCCAGTGTCACTATCTGTGAAATTCCCAGTCCCAGTGTCACTACCTGTGATATTCCCTGTTTCCAGAATCACTACCTGTGATATTCCCAGTCCCAGTGTCACTACCTGTGATCTTCCCAGTCCCAGTGTTACTACCTGTGATATTCCCCGTCCCAGTGTCACTACCTGTGATATTCCCGGTCCCAGTGTCACTGCCTGTGACATTCCCAGTCCCAGTGATATTCCCAGTCCCAGTGTCACTGCCTGTGTTATTCCCAGTCCCAGTGATATTCCCAGTCCCAGTGTCACTACCTGCGGTATTCCCAGTCCCAGTGATATTCCCAGTCCCAGTGTCACTACCTGTGATATTCCCGGTCTAAGTGATATTCCCAGTCCCAGTGTCACTGCCTGTGATATTCCCAGTCCCAGTGTCACTGCCTGTGTTATTCCCTGTCCCAGTGTCACTACCTGTGATATTCCCAGTGTCACTACCTGTGATATTCCCAGTCCCAGTGTCACTGCCTGTGATATTCCCAGTCCCAGTGTCATTGCCTGTGATATTCCCAGTCCCAGTGTCACTGCCTGTGATATTCCCAGTCCCAGTGACATTCCCAGTCCCAGTGTCACTACCTGTGATATTCCCAGTCCCAGTGTCACTACCTGTGTTATTCCCAGTCCCAGTGTCACTACCTGTGATATTCCCAGTCCCAGTGATATTCCCAGTCCCAGTGTCACTGCCTGTGTTATTCCCAGTCCCAGTGTCACTGCCTGTGATATTCCCAGTCCCAGTGTCACTGCCAGTGATATTCCCAGTCCCAGTGTCACTGCCAATGATATTCCCAGTCCCAGTGTCACTATCTGTGATATTCCTAGTCCCAGTGTCACTGCCAGTGATATTCCCAGTCCGAGTGTCACTGCCAGTGATATTCCCAGTCCCAGTGTCACTACCTGTGATATTCCCAGTCCCAGTGTCACTTCCTGTGTTATTCCAAGTCCCAGTGTCACTACCTGTGATATTCCCAGTCCCAGTGTCACTACCTGTTATATTCCCAGACCCAGTGATATTCCAAGTCCCAGTGTCACTACCTATGATATTCCCAGTCCCAGTGTCACTACCTGTTATATTCCCAGTCCCAGTGATATTCCCAGTCCCAGTGTCACTTCCTGTGTTATGCCCAGTCCCAGTGTCACTACCTGCGATATTCCCAGTCCCAGTGTCACTATCTGTGATATTCCCAGTCCCAGTGTCACTATCTGTGATATTCCCAGTCCCAGTGTCACTACCTGTGATATTCCCAGTCCCAGTGTCACTGCCTGTGATATTTCCAGTCCCAGTGTCACTACCTGTGATCTTCCCAGTCCCAGTGTCACTACCTGTGATATTCCCAGTCTCAGTGTCACTACCTGTGATATTCCCAGTCCCAGTGTCACTGCCTGTGATATTCCCAGTCCCAGTGTCACTGCCTGTGATATTCCCAGTCCCAGTGTCACTACCTGTGATATTCCCAGTCCCAGTGTCACTGCCTGTGATATTCCCAGTCCCAGTGTCACTTCCTGTGTTATTCCCAGTCCCAGTGTCACTGCCTGTGATATTCCCAGTCCCAGTGTCACTTCCTGTGTTATTCCCAGTCCCAGTGTCACTTCCTGTGTTATTCCCAGTCCCAGAGTCACTGCCTGTGATATTCCAAGTCCCAGTGTCACTACCTGTGATATTCCCAGTCCCAGTGTCACTACCTGTTATATTCCCAGACCCAGTGTCACTGCCTGTGTTATTCCCAGTCCCAGTGTCACTGCCTGTGATATTCCCAGTCCCAGTGTCACTGCCAGTGATATTCCCAGTCCCAGTGTCACTGCCTGTGATATTCCCAGTCCCAGTGTCACTATCTGTGATATTCCTAGTCCCAGTGTCACTGCCTGTGATATTCCCAGTCCCAGAGTCACTACCTGTGATATTCCCAGTCCCAGTGTCACTGCCAGTGATATTCCCAGTCCCAGTGTCACTACCTGTGATATTCCCAGTCCCAGTGTCACTTCCTGTGTTATTCCAAGTCCCAGTGTCACTACCTGTGATATTCCCAGTCCCAGTGTCACTACCTGTTATATTCCCAGACCCAGTGATATTCCAAGTCCCAGTGTCACTACCTATGATATTCCCATTCCCAGTGTCACTACCTGTTATATTCCCAGTCCCAGTGATATTCGCAGTCCCAGTGTCACTTCCTGTGTTATGCCCAGTCCCAGTGTCACTACCTGCGATATTCCCAGTCCCAGTGTCACTATCTGTGATATTCCCAGTCCCAGAGTCACTATCTGTGATATTCCCAGTCCCAGTGTCACTATCTGTGATATTCCCAGTCCCAGAGTCACTACCTGTGATATTCCCAGTCCCAGTGTCACTGCCTGTGTTATTCCCAGTCCCAGTGTCACTGCCTGTGATATTCCCAGTCCCAGTGTCACTTCCTGTGTTATTCCCAGTCCCAGTGTCACTTCCTGTGTTATTCCCAGTCCCAGTGTCACTTCCTGTGTTATTCCCAGTCCCAGAGTCACTGCCTGTGATATTCCCAGTCCCAGTGTCACTGCCAGTGATATTCCCAGTCCCAGTGTCACTACCTGTGATATTCCCAGTCCCAGTGACACTTCCTGTGTTATTCCCAGTCCAGTGATATTCCCAGTCCCAGTGTCACTGTCTGTGATATTCCCGGTCCCAGTGTCACTACCTGTGATATTCCCAGTCCCAGTGTCACTACCTGTGATATTCCCAGTCCCAGTGTCACTACCTGTGATATTCCCGGTCCCAGTGTCACTGCCTGTGACATTCCCAGTCCCAGTGATATTCCAGTCCCAGTGTCACTGCCTGTATTATTCCCAGTCCCAGTGATATTCCCAGTCCCAGTGTCACTACCTGCGGTATTCCCAGTCCCAGTGATATTCCCAGTCCCAGTGTCACTACCTGTGATATTCCCAGTGTCACTATCTGTGATATTCCCAGTCCCAGTGTCACTGCCTGTGATATTCCCAGTCCCAGTGTCATTGCCTGTGATATTCCCAGTCCCAGTGTCACTGCCTGTGATATTCCCAGTCCCAGTGACATTCCCAGTCCCAGTGTCACTACCTGTGATATTCCCAGTCCCAGTGTCACTACCTGTGTTATTCCCAGTCCCAGTGTCACTACCTGTGATATTCCCAGTCCCAGTGATATTCCCAGTCCCAGTGTCACTGCCTGTGTTATTCACAGTCCCAGTGTCACTGCCTGTGATATTCCCAGTCCCAGTGTCACTGCCAGTGATATTCCTAATCCCAGTGTCACTGCCAATGATATTCCCAGTCCCAGTGTCACTATCTGTGATATTCCTAGTCCCAGTGTCACTGCCAGTGATATTCCCAGTCCCAGAGTCACTACCTGTGATAATCCCAGTCCCAGTGTCACTGCCAGTGATATTCCCAGTCCCAGTGTCACTACCTGTGATATTCCCAGTCCCAGTGTCACTTCCTGTGTTATTCCCAGTCCCAGTGTCACTACCTGTGATATTCCCAGTCCCAATGTCACTACCTGTTATATTCCCAGTCCCAGTGTTATTCCAACTCCCAGTTTCACTACCTGTGATATTCCCAGTCCCAGTGTCACTACCTGTTATATTCCCAGTCCCAGTGATATTCCCAGTCCCAGTGTCACTTCCTGTGTTATTCCCAGTCCCAGTGTCACTATCTGTTATATTCCCAGTCCCAGTGTCACTATCTGTGATATTCCCAGTCCCAGAGTCACTACCTGTGATATTCCCAGTCCCAGAGTCACTACCTGTGATATTCCCAGTCCCAGTGTCACTATCTGTGGTATTCCCAGTCCCAGTTTCACTTCCTGTGTTATTCCCAGTCCCAGTGTCACTACCTGTGATATTCCCAGTCCCAGTGTCACTACCTGTGATATTCCCAGTCCCAGTGTCACTGCCTGTGATATTCCCAGTCCCAGTGATATTCCCAGTCCCAGTGTCACTGCCTGTGTTATTCCCAGTCCCAGTGATATTCCCAGTCCCAGTGTCACTACCTGCGGTATTCCCAGTCCCAGTGATATTCCCAGTCCCAGTGTCACTACCTGTGATATTCCCAGTCTAAGTGATATTCCCAGTCCCAGTGTCACTGCCTGTGATATTCCCAGTCCCAGTGTCACTGCCTGTGTTATTCCCAGTCCCAGTGTCACTACCTGTGATATTCCCAGTGTCACTACCTGTGATATTCCCAGTCCCAGTGTCACTGCCTGTGATATTCCCAGTCCCAGTGTCACTGCCTGTGATATTCCCAGTCCCAGTGTCACTGCCTGTGATATTCCCAGTCCCAGTGACATTCCCAGTCCCAGTGTCACTACCTGTGATATTCCCAGTCCCAGTGTCACTACCTGTGTTATTCCCAGTCCCAGTGCCACTACCTGTGATATTCCCAGTCCCAGTGATATTCCCAGTCCCAGTGTCACTGCCTGTGTTATTCCCAGTCCCAGTGTCACTGCCTGTGATATTCCCAGTCCCAGTGTCACTGCCAGTGATATTCCCAGTCCCAGTGTCACTGCCAATGATATTCCCAGTCCCAGTGTCACTATCTGTGATATTCCTAGTCCCAGTGTCACTGCCAGTGATATTCCCAGTCCGAGTGTCACTGCCAGTGATATTCCCAGTCCCAGTGTCACTACCTGTGATATTCCCAGTCCCAGTGTCACTACCTGTGATATTCCCAGTCCCAGTGTCACTACCTGTTATATTCCCAGACCCAGTGATATTCCAAGTCCCAGTGTCACTTCCTATGATATTCCCAGTCCCAGTGTCACTACCTGTTATATTCCCAGTCCCAGTGATATTCCCAGTCCCAGTGTCACTTCCTGTGTTATGCCCAGTCCCAGTGTCACTACCTGCGATATTCCCAGTCCCAGTGTCACTATCTGTGATATTCCCAGTCCCAGTGTCACTATCTGTGATATTCCCAGTCCCAGTGTCACTACCTGTGATATTCCCAGTCCCAGTGTCACTGCCTGTGATATTTCCAGTCCCAGTGTCACTACCTGTGATCTTCCCAGTCCCAGTGTCACTACCTGTGATATTCCCAGTCTCAGTATCACTACCTGTGATATTCCCAGGCCCAGTGTCACTGCCTGTGATATTCCCAGTCCCAGTGTCACTACCTGTGATATTCCCAGTCCCAGTGTCACTGCCTGTGATATTCCCAGTCCCAGTGTCACTTCCTGTGTTATTCCCAGTCCCAGTGTCACTGCCTGTGATATTCCCAGTCCCAGTGTCACTTCCTGTGTTATTCCCAGTCCCAGTGTCACTTCCTGTGTTATTCCCAGTCCCAGAGTCACTGCCTGTGATATTCCAAGTCCCAGTGTCACTACCTGTGATATTCCCAGTCCCAGTGTCACTACCTGTTATATTCCCAGACCCAGTGTCACTGCCTGTGTTATTCCCAGTCCCAGTGTCACTGCCTGTGATATTCCCAGTCCCAGTGTCACTGCCAGTGATATTCCCAGTCCCAGTGTCACTGCCTGTGATATTCCCAGTCCCAGTGTCACTATCTGTGATATTCCTAGTCCCAGTGTCACTGCCTGTGATATTCCCAGTCCCAGAGTCACTACCTGTGATATTCCCAGTCCCAGTGTCACTGCCAGTGATATTCCCAGTCCCAGTGTCACTACCTGTGATATTCCCAGTCCCAGTGTCACTTCCTGTGTTATTCCAAGTCCCAGTGTCACTACCTGTGATATTCCCAGTCCCAGTGTCACTACCTGTTATATTCCCAGACCCAGTGATATTCCAAGTCCCAGTGTCACTACCTATGATATTCCCATTCCCAGTGTCACTACCTGTTATATTCCCAGTCCCAGTGATATTCGCAGTCCCAGTGTCACTTCCTGTGTTATGCCCAGTCCCAGTGTCACTACCTGCGATATTCCCAGTCCCAGTGTCACTATCTGTGATATTCCCAGTCCCAGAGTCACTATCTGTGATATTCCCAGTCCCAGTGTCACTATCTGTGATATTCCCAGTCCCAGTGTCACTGCCTGTGTTATTCCCAGTCCCAGTGTCACTGCCTGTGATATTCCCAGTCCCAGTGTCACTTCCTGTGTTATTCCCAGTCCCAGTGTCACTGCCTGTGATATTCCCAGTCCCAGTGTCACTTCCTGTGTTATTCCCAGTCCCAGTGTCACTTCCTGTGTTATTCCCAGTCCCAGAGTCACTGCCTGTGATATTCCCAGTCCCAGTGTCACTGCCAGTGATATTCCCAGTCCCAGTGTCACTACCTGTGATATTCCCAGTCCCAGTGACACTTCCTGTGTTATTCCCAGTCCCAGTGATATTCCCAGTCCCAGTGTCACTGTCTGTGATATTCCCGGTCCCAGTGTCACTACCTGTGATATTCCCAGTCCCAGTGTCACTACCTGTGATATTCCCAGTCCCAGTGTCACTACCTGTGATATTCCCGGTCCCAGTGTCACTGCCTGTGACATTCCCAGTCCCAGTGATATTCCCAGTCCCAGTGTCACTGCCTGTATTATTCCCAGTCCCAGTGATATTCCCAGTCCCAGTGTCACTACCTGCGGTATTCCCAGTCCCAGTGATATTCCCAGTCCCAGTGTCACTACCTGTGATATTCCCAGTGTCACTATCTGTGATATTCCCAGTCCCAGTGTCACTGCCTGTGATATTCCCAGTCCCAGTGTCATTGCCTGTGATATTCCCAGTCCCAGTGTCACTGCCTGTGATATTCCCAGTCCCAGTGACATTCCCAGTCCCAGTGTCACTACCTGTGATATTCCCAGTCCCAGTGTCACTACCTGTGTTATTCCCAGTCCCAGTGTCACTACCTGTGATATTCCCAGTCCCAGTGATATTCCCAGTCCCAGTGTCACTGCCTGTGTTATTCACAGTCCCAGTGTCACTGCCTGTGATATTCCCAGTCCCAGTGTCACTGCCAGTGATATTCCTAATCCCAGTGTCACTGCCAATGATATTCCCAGTCCCAGTGTCACTATCTGTGATATTCCTAGTCCCAGTGTCACTGCCAGTGATATTCCCAGTCCCAGAGTCACTACCTGTGATATTCCCAGTCCCAGTGTCACTGCCAGTGATATTCCCAGTCCCAGTGTCACTACCTGTGATATTCCCAGTCCCAGTGTCACTTCCTGTGTTATTCCCAGTCCCAGTGTCACTACCTGTGATATTCCCAGTCCCAATGTCACTACCTGTTATATTCCCAGTCCCAGTGTTATTCCAACTCCCAGTTTCACTACCTGTGATATTCCCAGTCCCAGTGTCACTACCTGTTATATTCCCAGTCCCAGTGATATTCCCAGTCCCAGTGTCACTTCCTGTGTTATTCCCAGTCCCAGTGTCACTATCTGTTATATTCCCAGTCCCAGTGTCACTATCTGTGATATTCCCAGTCCCAGAGTCACTACCTGTGATATTCCCAGTCCCAGAGTCACTACCTGTGATATTCCCAGTCCCAGTGTCACTATCTGTGGTATTCCCAGTCCCAGTTTCACTTCCTGTGTTATTCCCAGTCCCAGTTTCACTACCTGTGATATTCCCAGTCCCAGTGATATTCCAATTCCCAGTGTCACTATCTGTAATATACCCAGTCCCAGTGTTATTCCCAGTCCCTGTGTTATTCCCAGTCTCAGTGTTATTCCCAGTCCCAGTGTCACTACCTGTGATATTCCCAGTCCCAGTGTTATTCCCAGTCCCAGTGTCACTGCCTGTGATATTCCCAGTCCCAGTGTCACTGTCTGTGATATTCCCGGTCCCAGTGTCACTACCTGTGATATTCCCAGTCCCAGTGTCACTACCTGTGATATTCCCAGTCCCAGTGTCACTACCTGTGATATTCCCGGTCCCAGTGTCACTGCCTGTGATATTCCCAGTCCCAGTGTCACTACCTGTGATATTCCCAGTCCCAGTGATATTCCCAGTCCAAGTGTCACTACCTGCGGTATTCCCAGTCCCAGTGATATTCCCAGTCCCAGTGTCACTACCTGTGATATTCCCGGTCCCAGTGATATTCGCAGTCCCAGTGTCACTGCCTGTGATATTCCCAGTCCCAGTGGCACTGCCTGTGTTATTCCCAGTCCCAGTTTCACTACCTGTTATATTCCCAGTCCCAGTGATATTCCCAGTCCGTGTCACTACCTGTGATATTCCCAGTCCCAGTGATATTCCTAGTCCCAGTGTCACTACCTGTGATATTCCCAGTCCCAGTGTCACTGCCTGTGATATTCCCAGTCCCAGTGTCACTGCATGTGATATTCCCAGTCCCAGTGATATTCCCATTCCCAGTGTCACTACCTGTGATATTCCCAGTCCCAGTGTAACTACCTGTGTTATTCCCAGTCCCAGTGTCACTACCTGTGATATTCCCAGTCCCAGTGATAGTCCCAGTCCCAGTGTCACTGCCTGTGATATTCCCAGTCGCAGTGTCACTACCTGTGTTATTCCCAGTCCCAGTGTCACTGCCTGTGATATTCCCAGTCCCAGTGTCACTACCTGTCATATTCCCAGTCCCAGTGTCACTACCTGTGATATTCCCAGTCCCAGTGTCACTACCTGTAATATTCCCAGTCCCAGTGTTATTCCCAGTCCCTGTGTTATTCCCAGTCCCAGTGATATTCCCAGTCACAGTGTCACTACCTGTTAGATTCCCAGTCCCAGTGATATTCCCAGTCCCAGTGTCACTACCTGTTATATTCCCAGTCCCAGTGTCACTACCTTTGATTTTCCGAGTCCCAGTGTTATTCCCAGTCCCTGTGTTATTCCCAGTCCCAGTGTTATTCCCAGTCCCAGTGTCACTACCTGTGATATTCCCAGTCCCAGTGTTATTCCCAGTCCCAGTGTCACTTCCTGTGATATTCCCAGTGTCACTACCTGTGATATTCCCAGTGTCACTACCTGTGATATTCCCAGTCCCAGTGTCACTGCCTGTGATATTCCCAGTTCCCAGTGTCATTGCCTGTGATATTCCCAGTCCCAGTGTCACTGCCTGTGATATTCCCCAGTCCCAGTGACATTCCCAGTCCTAGTGTCACTACCTGTGATAGTTCCCAGTCCCAGTGTCACTACCTGTGTTATTCCCCGTCCCAGTGCCACTACCTGTGATATTCCCAGTCCCAGTGATATTCCCAGTCCCAGTGTCACTGCCTGTGTTATTCCCAGTCCCAGTGTCACTGCCTGTGATATTCCCAGTTCCCAGTGTCCACTGCCAGTGATATTCCCAGTCCCAGTGTCACTGCCAATGATATTCCCAGTCCAGGTGTCACTATCTGTGTATTCCTAGTCCCAGTGTCACTGCCAGTGATATTCCCAGTCCGAGTGTCACTGCCAGTGATATTCCCAGTCCCAGTGTCACTACCTGTGATATTCCCAGTCCCAGTGTCACTACCTGTTATATTCCCAGACCCAGTGATATTCCAAGTCCCAGTGTCACTACCTATGATATTCCCAGTCCCAGTGTCACTACCTGTTATATTCCCAGTCCCAGTGATATTCCCAGTCCCAGTGTCACTTCCTGTGTTATGCCCAGTCCCAGTGTCACTACCTGCGATATTCCCAGTCCCAGTGTCACTATCTGTGATATTCCCAGTCCCAGTGTCACTATCTGTGATATTCCCAGTCCCAGTGTCACTACCTGTGATATTCCCAGTCCCAGTGTCACTGCCTGTGATATTTCCAGTCCCAGTGTCACTACCTGTGATCTTCCCAGTCCCAGTGTCACTACCTGTGATATTCCCAGTCTCAGTGTCACTACCTGTGATATTCCCAGGCCCAGTGTCACTGCCTGTGATATTCCCAGTCCCAGTGTCACTACCTGTGATATTCCCAGTCCCAGTGTCACTGCCTGTGATATTCCCAGTCCCAGTGTCACTTCCTGTGTTATTCCCAGTCCCAGTGTCACTGCCTGTGATATTCCCAGTCCCAGTGTCACTTCCTGTGTTATTCCCAGTCCCAGTGTCACTTCCTGTGTTATTCCCAGTCCCAGAGTCACTGCCTGTGATATTCCAAGTCCCAGTGTCACTACCTGTGATATTCCCAGTCCCAGTGTCACTACCTGTTATATTCCCAGACCCAGTGTCACTGCCTGTGTATTCCAGTCCCAGTGTCACTGCCTGTGATATTCCCAGTCCCAGTGTCACTGCCAGTGATATTCCCAGTCCCAGTGTCACTGCCTGTGATATTCCCAGTCCCAGTGTCACTATCTGTGATATTCCTAGTCCAGTGTCACTGCCTGTGATATTCCCAGTCCCAGAGTCACTACCTGTGATATTCCCAGTCCCAGTGTCACTGCCAGTGATATTCCCAGTCCCAGTGTCACTACCTGTGATATTCCCAGTCCCAGTGTCACTTCCTGTGTTATTCCAAGTCCCAGTGTCACTACCTGTGATATTCCCCAGTCCCAGTGTCACTACCTGTTATATTCCCAGACCCAGTGATATTCCAAGTCCCAGTGTCACTACCTATGATATTCCCATTCCCAGTGTCACTACCTGTTATATTCCCCAGTCCCAGTGATATTCGCAGTCCCAGTGTCACTTCCTGTGTTATGCCCAGTCCCAGTGTCACTACCTGCGATATTCCCAGTCCCAGTGTCACTATCTGTGATATTCCCAGTCCCAGAGTCACTATCTGTGATATTCCCAGTCCCAGTGTCACTATCTGTGATATTCCCAGTCCAGTGTCACTGCCTGTGTTATTCCCAGTCCCAGTGTCACTGCCTGTGATATTCCCAGTCCCAGTGTCACTTCCTGTGTTATTCCCAGTCCCAGTGTCACTGCCTGTGATATTCCCAGTCCCAGTGTCACTTCCTGTGTTATTCCCAGTCCCAGTGTCACTTCCTGTGTTATTCCCAGTCCCAGAGTCACTTCCTGTGTATTCCCAGTCCCAGAGTCACTGCCAGTGATATTCCAGTCCCAGTGTCACTACCTGTGATATTCCCAGTCCCAGTGACACTTCCTGTGTTATTCCCAGTCCCAGTGATATTCCCAGTCCCAGTGTCACTGTCTGTGATATTCCCGGTCCCAGTGTCACTACCTGTGATATTCCCAGTCCCAGTGTCACTACCTGTGATATTCCCAGTCCCAGTGTCACTACCTGTGATATTCCCGGTCCCAGTGTCACTGCCTGTGACATTCCCAGTCCCAGTGATATTCCCAGTCCCAGTGTCACTGCCTGTATTATTCCCAGTCCCAGTGATATTCCCAGTCCCAGTGTCACTACCTGCGGTATTCCAGTCCCAGTGATATTCCCAGTCCGTGTCACTACCTGTGATATTCCCAGTGTCACTATCTGTGATATTCCCAGTCCCAGTGTCACTGCCTGTGATATTCCCAGTCCCAGTGTCACTGCCTGTGATATTCCCAGTCCCAGTGTCACTGCCTGTGATATTCCCAGTCCCAGTAACATTCCCAGTCCCAGTGTCACTACCTGTGATATTCCCAGTCCCAGTGTCACTACCTGTGTTATTCCCAGTCCCAGTGTCACTACCTGTGATATTCCCAGTCCCAGTGATATTCCCAGTCCCAGTGTCACTGCCTGTGTTATTCCCAGTCCCAGTGTCACTGCCTGTGATATTCCCAGTCCCAGTGTCACTGCCAGTGATATTCCCAGTCCCAGTGTCACTGCCTGTGATATTCCCAGTCCCAGTGTCACTATCTGTGATATTCCTAGTCCCAGTGTCACTGCCAGTGATATTCCCAGTCCCAGAGTCACTACCTGTGATATTCCCAGTCCCAGTGTCACTGCCAGTGATATTCCCAGTCCCAGTGTCACTACCTGTGATATTCCCAGTCCCAGTGTCACTTCCTGTGTTATTCCCAGTCCCAGTGTCACTACCTGTGATATTCCCAGTCCCAGTGTCACTACCTGTTATATTCCCAGTCCCAGTGATATTCCAGTCCCAGTGTCACTACCTGTGATATTCCCAGTCCCAGTGTCACTACCTGTTATATTCCCAGTCCCAGTGATATTCCCAGTCCCAGTGTCACTTCCTGTGTTATTCCCAGTCCCAGTGTCACTACCTGTGATATTCCCAGTCCCAGTGTCACTATCTGTGATATTCCCAGTCCCAGTGTCACTACCTGTGATATTCCCAGTCCCAGTGTCACTACCTGTGATATTCCCAGTCCCAGTGTCACTACCTGTGATATTCCCAGTCCCAGTGTCACTTCCTGTGTTATTCCCAGTCCCAGTGTCACTACCTGTGATATTCCCAGTCCCAGTGATATTCCCAGTCCCAGTGTCACTACCTGTGATATTCCCAGTCCCAGTGTTATTCCCAGTCCCTGTGTTATTCCCAGTCCCAGTGTTATTCCCAGTCCCAGTGTCACTACCTGTGATATTCCCAGTCCCAGTGTTATTCCCAGTCCCAGTGTCACTGCCTGTGATATTCCCAGTCCCAGTGTCACTGTCTGTGATATTCCCGGTCCCAGTGTCACTACCTGTGATATTCCCAGTCCCAGTGTCACTACCTGTGATATTCCCAGTCCCAGTGTCACTACCTGTGATATTCCCGGTCCCAGTGTCACTGCCTGTGATATTCCCAGTCCCAGTGTCACTACCTGTGATATTCCCAGTCCCAGTGATATTCCCAGTCCAAGTGTCACTACCTGCGGTATTCCAGTCCCAGTGATATTCCCAGTCCAGTGTCACTACCTGTGATATTCCCGGTCCCAGTGATATTCGCAGTCCCAGTGTCACTGCCTGTGATATTCCCAGTCCCAGTGGCACTGCCTGTGTTATTCCCAGTCCCAGTGTCACTACCTGTTATATTCCAGTCCCAGTGATATTCCCAGTCCGTGTCACTACCTGTGATATTCCCAGTCCCAGTGATATTCCTAGTCCCAGTGTCACTACCTGTGATATTCCCAGTCCCAGTGTCACTGCCTGTGATATTCCCAGTCCCAGTGTCACTGCATGTGATATTCCCAGTCCCAGTGATATTCCCATTCCCAGTGTCACTACCTGTGATATTCCCAGTCCCAGTGTAACTACCTGTGTTATTCCCAGTCCCAGTGTCACTACCTGTGATATTCCCAGTCCCAGTGATAGTCCCAGTCCCAGTGTCACTGCCTGTGATATTCCCAGTCGCAGTGTCACTACCTGTGTTATTCCCAGTCCCAGTGTCACTGCCTGTGATATTCCCAGTCCCAGTGTCACTACCTGTCATATTCCCAGTCCCAGTGTCACTACCTGTGATATTCCCAGTCCCAGTGTCACTACCTGTAATATTCCCAGTCCCAGTGTTATTCCCAGTCCCTGTGTTATTCCCAGTCCCAGTGATATTCCCAGTCACAGTGTCACTACCTGTTAGATTCCCAGTCCCAGTGATATTCCCAGTCCCAGTGTCACTACCTGTTATATTCCCAGTCCCAGTGTCACTACCTTTGATTTTCCGAGTCCCAGTGTTTTCCCAGTCCCTGTGTTATTCCCAGTCCCAGTGTTATTCCCAGTCCCAGTGTCACTACCTGTGATATTCCCAGTCCAGTGTTATTCCCAGTCCCAGTGTCACTTCCTGTGATATTCCCAGTCCCAGTGTCACTCTCTGTGATATTCCCGGTCCCAGTGTCACTACCTGTGATATTCCCAGTCCCAGTGTCACTACCTGTGATATTCCCAGTCCCCAGTGTCACTACCTGTGATATTCCCGGTCCAGTGTCACTGCCCTGTGATATTCCAGTCCCAGTGTCACTACCTGGTGATATTCCCAGTCCCAGTGATATTTCCAGTCCCAGTGTCATTACCTGCGGTATTCCCAGTCCCAGTGATATTCCCAGTCCCAGTGATATTCGCAGTCCCAGTGTCACTGCCTGTGATATTCCCAGTCCCAGAGTCACTGCCTGTGTTATTCCCAGTCCCAATGTCACTACCTGTTATAATCCCAGTCCCAGTGATATTCCCAGTCCGTGTCACTACCTGTGATATTCCAGTCCCAGTGATAATTCCTAGTCCCAGTGTCACTACCTGTGATATTCCCAGTCCCAGTGTCACTGCCTGTGATATTCCCAGTCCCGTGTCACTGCCTGTGATATTCCCAGTCCCAGTGATATTCCCATTCCCAGTGTCACTACCTGTGATATTCCCAGTCCCCAGTGTAACTACCTGTGTTATTCCCAGTCCCAGTGTCACTATCTGTGATATTCCCAGTCCCAGTGATATTCCCAGTCCCAGTGTCACTGCCTGTGTTATTCCCAGTCCCAGTGTCACTGCCTGTGTTATTCCCAGTCCCAGTGTCACTACCTGTGATATTCCCAGTCCCAGTGTCACTACCTGTGATATTCCCAGTCCCAGTGTCACTGCCTGTGATATTCCCAGTCCCAGTGTCACTACCTGTTATTCCCAGTCCCAGTGTCACTTGCCTGTGATATTCCAGTCCCAGTGTCACTACCTGTCATATTCCCAGTCCCAGTGTCACTACCTGTGATATTCCCAGTCCCAGTGTCACTACCTGTGATATTCCCAGTCCCAGTGTCACTGCCTGTGATATTCCCAGTCTCAGTGATATTCCCAGTCCCAGTGTCACTACCTGTGATATTCCCAGTCCCAGTGTCACTACCTGTGGTATTCCCAGTACCAGTGATATTCCCAGTCCCAGTGTCACTACCTGTGACATTCCCAGTCCCAGTGTCACTACCTGTGATATTCCCAGTCCCCGTGTCACTACCTGTGATATTCCAGTCTCAGTGTCAATACCTGTGATATTCCCAGTCCCAGTGATATTCCCAGTCCCAGGGTCACTGCCTGTGTTATTCCCAGTCCCAGTGTCACTGCCTGTG